>PYXC01001714.1:1247500-1862500 GCA_015244755.2 Tenualosa ilisha | reverse complement strand
AAAAAATTCACGAGTAGTAATCTAAAATGTTACCAAGTTGATTTTGAAGAGGATATTTTCGACAGTAGATTGAAGACTGCAGATTTGTGGCAGCGATGAGCATTGTGTGGTGGCGGCCCTATAAAGGAAATTGCACTGACAAGCACTTCTCCCAGCACTGACAAGCACTTCTCCCAGCAGACTAACCCTCCCGGCTGTACTCCAGTGTCTTCAAACTCAGCATCCTGCCTGGCCGACGCACTGCTCCCGTTTCCTGTCTGACAGGAAGTCACCAGTTGCCAGTTGCGGCAGGAAACCCGGCGGCGTTGACAGGGCGGTGGGAAGAGGGGTTGTGGAGGCCGGGGCTGGAGGGTGAGGGGTTGAGGGGGCGGCGAGAGGTGTAGTCTGCCGGGAAGGAACGAGAACATGCAGTCCAGTCATGGGGAACAGAACAGCCGCTGGCCCATTTTAGTCTTCTGCTCTACCTGCAGATTATCTCTGCACTCATTAAGTGTCATTTTGTTATCTGCAGTCGAAATTAAAAATGTGGGAGGAAGGCGATGGGAACAAAACATGCTTTTTCTCTTCTACTGGTAATTGGATGAGTATTTTTATGTCATTGTACAGACTCAACTCATTTGAAAATCTGTGTTTGTGCCACATTAGTACTTTGGGCATGCTGATGAAGAGTGGCTGTTGTCAGCAAAAACAGTTGTCCAATATACAAAATGTGTCATATGTCATATACAGCATTATATATAGTTGAAAGTCTTCTCATCACACTCATCACAGTAATATGAAGGTTTAAGCCTGTCCATGTCTGTGGGTTCCTATAACACCACCATTACGGTAACATGTTGCAGATGGTAGCCATGCTCTGACAAAACAATGGCACAAAATCATTTACCCACGATCCGGTGCAAAGGACCCAAATGATGAACTCTGCAAGGGCAGCTGTACAAATATTCTAATCACAGCAGACAAAAGACTTTAGTACGTTAGTACCTTGTGATGCAATTACCTAGAATTTTGTAATTCTGCGTGCAAGGAAAAGGAAAATGATTCACTAAATCAGTATCAGTTGTGTGGGTTCCTGCACCTCCCCTCACACAGGAAGTACTCTCTGCTTTGTAAATCTCCTCATGGATTGTCTCCCAGTGTCAGTCTTGTTTGTGCCCGAGCTCAAATGCTGACAAGACTTCCATGATTGAACTTTTAGCATGGAACTGATGCATGAGTATCACTGCTGCTCCTGCTTAAGAGTCTACTGGGTCTCTTTTCGTGTGTGGTGTGTGTGTGTGTGTGTGGTGTGTGTGTGTGTGTGTGTGCTGTATATGTGTTCATATATGCGTGTGTGAGTGTGTGTATGTCTATATACTTTTTCCCTGTGTATGTGTTTTTTTTGTGTGTGTGTGTGTGTGTGTGTGTGTGTGTGTGTAGCTTAGGTCTGCACAACTGTGTTCCTGGTTGGGCAACTGATAACGGGTGATGAGGAACTGACTGTCTGAGATGTCCTGTGAGTCATTGTAGAGAAAGCGCGTGCATGACTGTGTCTCGGTGTGTGTGTGTGTGTTTGTGTTTGTGTGTGTGTGTGTGTGTGTGTGTGTACTTGTCCTAACAAAGGAATCGACACACTTCTATTGAAAGCCTTGGACTCTCCAGTGAAATGCACAGTAATCAGTCACCCAAGACAACAACACAGCTAAGCACAGAATGGAGCTGGCGAACAAATGAAACCGATTATCATTCGCACTGAATCACGCCATTCTCTCCTCCATGCATGGCGAAGCGGTCTCGACACTGCTGCGGGGGCACGAGAGAAGTCGTGGACATCAGGCTCTCCGAAATTAGCACTTGTTCAAATGTTTTAGATGATTCAGTGTTGGTATTTGCTTTTAAGTGACTGTCTGACTCACCGGGGTTTGATTGGTTCGCAAAGGGCTATGTGGATAGTCTACGGCTGGGAGAGATGAACTCTCCTATTGTGTGTGTGGGCATGGCCACTCACTGTGACCATGAGCTAAAGCTTTTATATTCATCTTTATGTAACACTGAGAACAACAACAATACTAGGTGAAGGACTCAAGGATTCTACGTTTTATTGTGACATTTAAAAAAGGTACTGAGTAGCAAGTCGCCTACAGTGAAATTCTTACATTCGAATACTCCTCCACAGACTGAAAAAAACCCTTTATACAAAGCATTAGCAATATTACTGACACATTCAATGATATTACCATTGCTTTCTATAGAGCTTTATAAATGTGTGTGTGTGTGTGTGTGTGTGTGTGTGTGTGTATTATATATATATTATTGAATGTGGTCTGTGCCAGTGTGCAATTTATAACTCTCACAACAGTCACTAATATTAGTAATCTAATCTGCAATCTGGACAACCAGCTGCCTTAATATTAAAGATTGCTAATCTAGTATTATATCATATTGTACGTATCAATGATGTACGTACATTAACACGGGTAGTGTTGTAATGGGCGGTGCTTAAAGGACGGCTTTGGGTCTTAGTGACTGTAAATAGAGGTGACAGATGTTCTTTGCTTTCTGTAATATTGGGCTGAGTCTGTCAGTGGAGCGCTGACTGCTCTGCCCTACATGTGTCTGGGCTGTGTTCTTATGATGCTGATTTCTCTCCTCCATCTCTCTGTCTTGCTTCCTCCCCCCCCCCTCTCTCTCCCTCTCTGTGCAGACATTGGTGGGCAGGATGAGTCACACTTGCAGGACCCTCTTATGTCTAGGACCACAGGGGATTGAAGACAAGAAGCCCCTGACACACACACACACACACACACACACACACACACACACACACACAGAATGACATCATTAGGTGTCCCTGGTATTTCGTTGGTGTATCACCCACATATCTATGAAGAGTTCATCATCAGTTTATTGTACCTGAATAGCTGTCATGGTAAGGAGTATTAATGGTATAGTCACTGTGAGTGCATACATGTCAGACAGACCACCTCAACCACTGTGCACTCTAGTGCCTGACCTGAACATGCTAGTCCCTAATGGAAATGCAGTAGACACACACAATCACACGCCACCATTGTTTTGTCATGTGGGTGAGGTTTCTGTTCCAGAGCTGACACAGAGGCAGCGGGTTAGTGGCTTTGTATTTCCTCAGTGTCCCCACAAGAGGAGGAAGAGGATGGAGGATGGAGTCGTGGAGAGAGGGAGAGAGGGAGAGATGGCTGGATGTTGGAGAGGTTGAGTGGGGATAGGGGGTTGAAAACAGCCCCCCCCCAGCTAGCTTTTACAGCCCTTATACCTGGTAGGAAAGAGGGACATGCTCAGGAAGAGCTGCCCCCCCCACCCCCCATGTCTGAAAAAGCAGGCGAGATTAAGAATACCGACACATGAGTCATTTTCTCGAATCACTCCTCTCTCTCTCTCTCTCTCTCTCCCCCCTCTCTGCTTTCACTCTCTCTGTCTTGCTGCCCCTCTCTCTCTCTCTCTCTCTCATGAGCTCATGAAGTATTCCATGCACTGAAATGTCAGAGCCTCATCTCTGGCAACACCACAACACACAAGTGGAAACCCTCTCATTTCCTGACGCCCACAATGGCAGCTAAATTTAATTGCTTGGATTGTGTGTCTCTCTCTGAGTGCACCATGAAAGCCTGACAGCCTGGGTTCATTATGCAGTAACAGGTGTCTGTGTGTCACCCCCATGTCTGTCATCATATCCAGGTAATAGCACAGATAATTTCAAAAGCATGTAGCTCTGTAGCTCTACTCTACACTGCACATAGGGGGAGGGGGGGCTTGGTTGCTGGTCCATTTGAAAAACTACATGATTGTTGTGAGAAACAACAATTAAAGAAAGAATCTTTCACATTTTATAACTGTGGAAAAAGGGTTATCAAAAATGTGATATTGCAAAATTAATATATGAATAATTAACATAAAATGTTTATATTAATATATTAACATATAAATGTAATATTCATATATTAACATACAATATATTAGCATGAGATTAGATACAAATTTACAACAGCGTTGTTTTCACTAGTGCCATGTCCCCTTTCCCCAGCTGACACATCTCAGCACTGAAAGCAGGCGAGCACTCAGCCCCACCCTGCTCCCCTCCCTGGCTGCACCCTCACCAGCAGCTGAACACACGGAACATTTTGTTGATGTTCACAACACTGAGCTCAGCTGGCTGATCATGGCAAGTGCTGCAGCTGAAAAGTCTCCACAATCACTTTGAGTTGAAAATCTCAACATTTTTGTAGTTAATTTTCATTCCATGGGACTTTTCAAGATGGACACTGCGCTCACGTTTACATATAGAAGATCCAGGAAAAGATTCTCTGCAGACTTAGATCCATGCAAGTTTAATTAACCAAGCTTTTGGTCACACAAAGAGTGCAGAGAATCTTTTTCTGAATCTGCACTGACAATGGTTGGGTTTTCTTGGGTAACAGTACTGAGTTTGACAGTTCTGCACTGTGACAACCCTATATGAAGATCTAAATGTCAGTAGAAATATTTTGTATAACAATATTTTGTATAACAATTCAGTCTTTTCAGTCATTTTCATCATTCAGCCACAACAACATGGGCTTGAAGAATTCCATGTAACAATCCAGGACGGCCTGTTTTGGGTACTATTACACTTGACCTGATATGACACTGATATTTAATATTAGCCTGTGAACAGCTGAGCTCCAAACTGACAACTTCCCTCTTTGTGCCTTATCAAGCAATAAAGGTAGTTTCCACTGCATGCACGCCCACAATATAATTTTACCTGAAAGTTTCCGTATAATAAATCCAAGCCATTGCCAAAGATACTTTAAAACAGTCTCTGTCAGGGTTTTTTCTTTGTAAAGAAGTGCTATGCCACTTCTCACATGTCCCAAGTAATTATGAGACAGAATTCTGAAAGCCCCAAGGTCATGTGAGGCAGCACTGGCTGTAAACAGACCCAGTTTGGGGTCAAAGGTCAGTGGCTGCCCTGGGCTGTGGGGGGGGTGAGTAAATCCAGGTGAGAGGATTTGACTCCTGGTCGGTGAGGTGAGCTGAGATTCAGGTGTTCTTGGCTTCAAGTTTGTATACAGGGTGGGGGTGGGGAGTGGTAACAAGTGACAGGTGACTGTAAGATGATGACGACCACTTGTCTGTCTTAACATCAAGGGAAGGAGCTTACCTCTCCCCCATCGCTGACGTCTTCTGGCCAAGCTGGTAGACCTACATTCCTTACAGGCGTCTGTTGTTTTTGCCGTTGCCACTGTGGGGACAATGCTGGGATTACGACAGCAAATAGCAATATGTGGATTATCTGACCATAACAATACTAGCACAGTGGCGGCACTGGTCACGGCTAAGGGGGTTCGTGACAGCCTTTAGGAAGCCTGTAATCTAGGAGTTTTATGACTCATCCATGCCATTGGCCTAAGGTAACAATGGCTAGAACAAACCTCAAGGTTCTTTTGTTCGAGGAAGGGAGTCACTAATTACCTTTTACACAAAACAACAAACATGCTTTCCTCCTCCATGTAGGTGCTGACCAGTGCACTTCAGATGAGGGTGAAGTTGAACCCCAGCTGCAGGTTAGGCCAGCATTTCTAAAAGTTGAATTTGCTGGGGTTTGGACTGAGATAAAGAGAGAGAGAGCAAGTAGTGATTAACAACTGACTTATTTATTACTAATGGTCCAGTTGCATTTCCACAGAGAGCTAATTCTCAAGAGATGAGATGGGGTTGGAGTCTAAACAAAAGGGATGAAACAACCCCTTGTGAAGTCACCCCAGAGGGGAGGGGAAGTCCTCCACCTAAAGGATCTCTGGTATTTCCTCTTCGCCTGGGACAAATCCCGCATCTAAAGAACGGAAACTTCCTGTTTGACAACTTCCTGCCAGGCGTCCATTTCCACATCCCTTCCATTAGGCTTTGGTATGTGTGAATGCGTTTGTGAATGTGTGTGTGAGTGTGTGAATGTGTGTGTGTGAGTTTGTGAATGTGTGCGTCTGATGGCAGTGGTATGTGGCCGTCTCTTTACCCACTCTCAGTCAAATACCACACAGTTACTCACACAGGCCGACTAGGCCTCAAACTCCTGGTGGGCCTTGACCCTTGTGAACACATTGAGCCTTACTGTGCTTTCATACCATCATGTCGTTACCATTGCCATGTTGCTTCCAGCCAAAACATGTCATAGGTCATTTGCACTTTGGTCACTTTGGTCACTTTGGTCAATAAAACGTGAATTACTTCTGCCAGTTTTACAGCTTCAGTAGCTCTTGATGTGAACGTACAGTTATGAAAGTGTACTGTTGCTGAGTGGCGCAATCGTTTGCACCTTATCATCACCCATCAGCATCGCTGAGCAAAGTATCTACACTCTGGAGCATCCCAGACTTACTGGTCCAGGCTACCTTTGCCCTATGCCCTATGCCCTATGCCCTATGCGCAGTCACATGAGTTTCAGTATGAAGAGCAAGTGTTTAATTTCACTGCACTGCAAGATGTTCAAGCCACATTTAAAAGGTTTATGTGAGAAATATACTGCTAGTTAGAAAAGTAAGTAGCCTAAGTAAGTTGCACAAAATGGAAAATTAGCAGATATGTGGCTGAAAAGATCAATTAAATTAAGAATATGTTAGGTAAAGTCTTTCAAAAGGATACTTCATATTATTATAGCTGTTTGTAATGAGTTTTAAACTTTAGAAATTTGTTACACAATTGAACTTAACCACAGAGGACATAACAACATCACAATTAACATTGTGCATACCTGTGGCCTATTTAAGGTGCAAATCAGAGACTGTTGAGCAGCACAGATGTCTGCATTGTAAACACAATGCTGTTTTGAAAGGAAGGGAATTCCCCGCCAACACATGTTTTCCTGGTTGAATATTTAAATCATATTACGGCTACAGTCACTGTATTATATGTAGTGCAGCCCTCAAGCACACATGAACATGTAAGCACACACACACACTGTCATGTCATAAGAATGCTGCACTTTTAAGAAGAGCAAGCACTTCCTTGACAAACAGAGTGTGTCCGTGGCAACACTGAGGAAGTGCTTGACTAAAGGGGCTTTAAATGAAACTTCCTCCTGATGTACAGGCTTCCTGCACTCCAGGACCCCTCAACCCCCACACTCAACTAAACACCTCAGCTAAGAGGCTAACAGTCAAGGATATACACATTTGTTTATGTTTATGGTGTATGTTTATGGCATTTTTGCTGATGCCTTTGTCCACAGTGATAGTACAGATAACAATAAAACACACACGTTTGTGATTTAGAGTAGCCTCCAGGTCTCCCCAGAGCAAAACAGAAGAGACTTCCAGTCTCACAGCGGGAAATGCATGGATAAGATGAAACTGTGGAAAACAGTGTGGGTACATCCTGAGCGCATGGAATGAACCATGGACCACATTGTGGGGCTGCCTACTGGCCTACTGGTTTGAGTTTTGGTCTTGAAACCGAAGGGTGGCGATCCCCGACCAGTAGGAGAAATGTGTGCGGTGAAAGTGGTTGAGCACAGCTCTCCCATGCCCATCCATGGCTGAGGTGCCATTTTGTAAGGCATCTAACACCACACTGATTCCTGGGCGCCACTGTAGTAGGCAGCCCACTGCTCCAGGTTAGTGTGTGCTTCACTTCACTGTGTGTTCACTATGTGCTATATGTATCTCACTAATTCACAGTTAGGATAAATGTATAGACTATATACTTAGAATTATGGATGTACAAATTAGAATAGTGACTGAATGTAGGACATGCAGATGTAGAATGTGGACATGACCACATCCTTGCAGTTTAGAATCATTTAGTAATGCCCATTCCCCAAATCTTCCATCTCCTACACATGCATCCTGTCCCATACGTATCACTATCACTCTCCGATGAGCGCTAATCTTCAATGCTATGAATCGTCACCCCGCAACCCCAGTTGTGACGAGCACATCAACTCTGCTGGTCTAATGGAGCCTGGGGAGAAGAAGCCTAGACTCGACAGGCTTACTGTAAGTTGGCCAGATGACTCATAGCGAAGGGGCTTGGCCATGAGGTTCTGATGAGCTGGGAAATAAGGGGAATGCCAGCCGCTTTATTACTGATGCATCGTGTTTGTGTGTGTGTGTGTGAGAGAGAGAGAGAGACTGTGTGTGTGTGTGTGTGAGAGAGAGAGAGAGACAGAGAGAGAAAATATTTGTGTATATATACAGTATATATATATATATATATATGTGTGTGTGTGTGTGTGTTTTTGTGTGTTTGAGACAGAGAGAGACAGAGAGATAGAAAGAGAGAGAAAATATCCGTATATATGTGTGTGTGTGTGCCCTATATTTTTAACCATAACTTCACCCAATCAGGAAGTGGATCTACTCATTCTCCAGCCCTGTGGACTCCAGTGTGCTAGAGCACCTCTGCACTTCTGCTAATTGCTGTGGCGGCTGTTGTCTACTGTTCACACTGGTGCATGTGATCGTTACTCACTGTGACCTTCTACCAACAAAAAGGCAACACTTCCTCCCCGAGTTTCCTTCTGACTAAACACAGAACCGCAAAGAGGACTAAAACAGCATCTGGAACTCACACACACACACACACACACACACAAATAGAGAAAACTTTTTAGCGTGACTAGATATCATCTCCTCCTGCGTAAACCACCTCCACTAGTGAGAAATGGTACTCCCCATTCCCCTTTCTAGACAATAGAGAGAAGGGAAACACCCAGGTGTTACAGCAGATACACCACAGGCCTCTGTGTCCCACGCTGATGAATCTATGATCACACATGTGCACACACACACACACAGACACGCGCGCACACACACACACACACACACACTCTTTGTCTCATTCTCTTTCTCTTGCGCACCCATTCACACTATTTGCTGCCAAGCATTGATATGGTAAATAAGCATCTTATGCAGATGTAGCTCATGTGGTATTTGTAGGCTGTGTTGAACACAGGAGATAATAAGGGTAAAGCAGGATAAGATAAATATGCACAAGTGTACCCCCCTCTCCCAACAGAAAGAGAGAGGGAGAGAGAATGCGCAAAATCACACCACAACAACAACAGCAACAACAACAATCGCGCCCCAAGGAGACACGTAAAAAAAAAAAAGGCAAGTAGCACAGAAACCTGCGGGCCAAAAATAGCTCTCTGTGGTCTCCTTCCTCATGCACTGCTCTAGACAGACAGGTACAGCAGGCTCAGGGTTTAGGAGTCAGCCACCACCTGGGGCCTTCACGCTATTTATACTGCAGTAGCAGTAGCAGCAGCAACGGCACTCACACGTCTTTGTTCTCCAGCCCTCCAGCTGCAGAGGACCTGCGTGTGCTACTTTCCCTCTCCATTCCTCCCTCCCCTTTGTCTCTTCTCTCTCTCTCTCTCTCTCTCTCTATTTCTTCCTCCCTCAATTTCTTTCCTTTGTTCTCCATCATCCGCGCTCCCTTCTCTCTGTTCTTTTTACTTTGATTGTGTATGTTTTGCCCTGTGGTGGGATGAACAAGGTGTGGAGTCAGCTGAGGTGGGTGTCGTGAGTCAGATGAGTGTGTGTGTGTGTGTGTGTGTGTGTCTGTGTCTGTGTATGTGTCAGCATAGAACCATGGAAAGTTCTAGAAAAAACACATCTGAGATGTTTCGGCCCAGAAAGTCAGAGGGGAGGTGGAAAAAGAGAGAGCGACAGAGAGAGAGAGAGAAAGAAAAAGAGAGAGAAAAACTTAGTTGCTTGTGTGTTCACATGGCCCAAACTACTTCTCAGCAGAGTTTGGAAATCTTTTCCTGTCAGCGACACTCGACTCACCAGGTGGAATGTTCGTTCCACTCAGCCACATGCTCTTGTATCTGTGTGGGCCCCCTCCATTGCCAAACAGTGCGTCACCTGTGACAAGGCCCCTCAGATCATTGTTTTCATTCCAGAAACTTATGGGGGGAGGTATTGGGCAACTGCTGCAGTAGCCTACTCTGTGTAAACTAACCACCTCCACCATGTTAGCTTTTGAAAGACCCTTAGAGAGTGGACTTGGTTCTGCAGAGGATGGTCAGCTGAGTTGACTAATCTGCGCTCATTCGGGGAGCATGTCAAGATCTTTCTGGAATCCAGCCTGGCTTGGCTGACAGGAGTCCAGGAAGCACCTGGGTAAGCCGAAGGCCCTGCGGTGTTATATTCGCCTGCTATTGTTTATATTTGTGTTGTCTGACCATAGTCCAAAAAAATCGCTTGTGCTTTTGACGCAGGACAGGAAGTCACTAGAGGTACACAGAGTATATGCTGTCAAGCAAAGACAATGCAGACCTCACTGTAAACACAGCAGGAGTTTGATATTACAAGGGGTAAAAGAGCCTGCATGCCAAGGCGCTAATTTTGTTGCAAAAATAAGCACTCCTACATGTGCATCTGAGGAGGCGGAACAACAAAGTACTGACATGAAATGTAATGTTCTGACAAAAATAAAATGTAACAAAATAAACAACAACAAACAAACAAATAAAAACAAAGCCTCAACTTTTATGTGCCAACCAACCTTTCTCTATTCTCACTGTCCGGTGAGGGATGCATGGTGCAAAAGAGAGAAAGAGAAAAAAAAAAGAACAGTTGGCCAAAATGTTACCAAATGACACCCAGCCAATTTGGCTTCAAAACCTCCCTGCACACTTGGTTATTTTTTTCCTATTTTTCATTCCCCCCTTTGCTGCTCGAGGCAGAGTGCCTCATGGCATTCTATATTGCTGGCATGGGAGACGTGAGCTCAGTTCACTTCAGTGGCACGTGATTGCAGTCTTAAGGCCTAAGGGAAAGCTGGGGATTGTGTTTGTGTGCCTCCGGGCCAAGGTGAGCAAGCCGCCTCTGCCTCTAGACAGTTAGATGGATCAGAGCTTAGAGTCACAGACCTCTTAAACACATTACTGCTACAGCATGGGGTGCATGAATGAAGAAAGCCAATCTCATTAGCTGCACGCGGAAAAGCAAAGGAGGCAGAGAGAGAGGGAGAGAGAGACAGAGATGAAGGGGATGGGGAATCACAGAGTCTGACATATGGTTACAGACACACATTCACACTCACTTACACACACAACACGCAGAATTACGTGTGCACACACACACAACCCTGTCACCAGCACACAATTACCCTTTAACATCCAATGAATGATTAAGTGTCATGTCAGAACTGCTGTGTGATGATGCCTTGTGTGTCAGCATGTCAACACCCTTCTCCTTACGTCTGGAGTCTCACATAAAGACATGCAAATAAACAAAAAAAAACAAAATACACAAAAACACCTGGTTAGATTCATTAAAAACTATCACAGGGAACTGACTCTGACGTCACATCAGCCACCTACTGAGAAGAGGGGAAGTGTTGTGTGTGTGTGTGTATGTGTCTTGTAGGGGATGATGCAGTGGAGTTTGTGCTCACCCTGTGCTCCTGTGTGTGATGTCACTCTCCCAGATTAAGCCTGGGCCATATGGACTGTTGCCTGCTGCTTCTAATCCACCGGCAGCAGGTTCCTCTTCCTGTAACCACTGATGATGCTCCAGGTTCCTCTCCCTCTCTCTCCTCTCAACAAGCGCCCCTGACAATCTTATGGACAGAATCCTACTTCTCTCTCTCTCTCTCTCTCTCTCTCTCCTTTTCAACGGCCAGGAATGTCCTGCTAATCTATTTGTCATAAATCTATACCATTAAGGCTTTTTAAGACGTTCTCTTCAATCAGACATAAAGATGTAGAAAATATACATATGTTGATTTGCCTGTATCTAAAGGTTCAGACAAAGCCTTTCATCAAAGCTGACGCTTTGCTTGTCATGAATATCATTTGACCAATGTGACGTTTAAGCCTGTTAGGACGAATAGGATTATGAAAAACGGATATAGGCCAGGTGGCTATACACGAGGACAATCGGAAGTCTATCCTGGTCCAGTCACCTTTCCTCAAACTGTGGTGTCAGACAAGCGCATCTGTTACGGTTACTTATAGGCGAGACTTTTTGTGACAACAATTAAAGCCTAGGTTATTGATAAGCGTAATAAGAGAAAATAATAGCGCAAAAAGAAAATAATAAGATTATAAAAAGGGAAACAGAGCAGGTCTATGTGACTGTTGAAAGAATAGGCATATTTCAACACAATAACGTTAATAACGTTGGCTGTTCTGAAATGCATTTGCCACCGTCTGTCAATACAGAAAAATTATTCTGATCATGAAGTGAATTTGTTGAATGAGAGTCTCGTTTTTGGCACACTTGATCAAATCAAATCAAATCAGCCTGGTGAAAGAGAAAGACACAGTGATAATGAAACGTTTGGACACCAATGACTAATCGTTGATTCAAACGCGGCATATTCATCATCAAGTAAAGGCGTGTTCCAGGTACAGGCAATATTGCTGTGGGCAGGAGGACTCTGGTGAGCGTACCTCGTCGGACTCCATATATGGTTCGTGACGTCACGAGCCGGAGGTTTCATTCATATAAAACTCCTTGGACGGAATCCCCTTAGAGGCAATGTAGACGCAGACGCACAAGCGGGTGTAGCAAACTGCTGTAGCTCCTACGCCTCGACACCTGAAGTGCAGCCTTGTCATTTCAACCCAAAAAGAAATATTTTCATTAACATTCAACCAGCCAACATGAGGGTTTCAAGCATAGATTGTCGCCGTTTGAGGAAAATAATCAGAAAGGAATGTGGAAGCTGTCTTATTGTGGATTGCCGACCATACTTTTCTTTTTCGAACTCTAATATTAAAGGTTCTGTCAATGTGAACCTGAATTCCGTTGTCGTCAGGAGATCTCGAGGAGGCCCGGTGCCGCTTCAGTTTGTCATTCCGGACGAGAAAGCTTTGTATCGGCTCCGAGAAGGCAGCATCTCGGCCGTCGTGGCTCTGGACGATCGGACACCTCATTATCAAAAGCTAAGAAAGGACAGTGTCGCTCAGATCGTGATTAATACACTGTCAGCAAGTGGTGCTAACATCTGCTTTCTGAAAGGTGAGAAACTTACAGTCTTATTTTATATAGTATGGCTACATGATCTCATGAAATGAATCCGTGTGAGGCAACAACGAACAGGGTAGTCTTAGAGAGGGAGCAAATATGGTTTGACATCCTGGCTGTATTTGTATAGGTACCTAAGCGCTGGGCTACCAGTCTATAACAAAAATGGCATATAAATAAAGGAAAAAGAGCAACGGCACAAACATCTGTCACTTCTTTGATTGTTCTCAAACTGTCGCATTATTTCACGTCAGTTATCATTCCTTCCCAAAAGTAAACTCATACTTCCATAGTTTCCGTGAAATGACTCGTTTAAGGCTCAGTCATTTGTTTGATCAGCCGGTGTTGTAGCAACCATCCTCATAAGCAGGGTATTCTGTACACTTGGAGAGATAAATTCTTAGCGTGCGTCAAAGGACTGAGATGAGTCACGGCTCGGGAAGCTTGAGACCACGCAGCGCAACGCAGCGCACTGCTTTCGAATTATTTTCTTGCCATTCAAAATTAAGTAATAGCCCACGAATGTTATTTTATGTGCTGTCATGTCATTCTGATTATTTTGCCAAAGACAATGTGCCATTCATTTGGACTTGGTACTTGAATGTACGTTATGTGGTTGACGTTGAGGGATGTTTAGGCAACTTTACTTACTAAAGCTACACCTTTCAGTGTAAAGGTAATTCTACAAAATGAAAATGATATGATACAACATATGAATGGAAACAGGTCGTTACAGATGATTTTTATGTCTTGCCATGTTGACTAACCTGACTATTTTCCCTTCAATAGGGGGTTATGAGAACTTCCACTCCCAATACCCTGAACTTTGCACTGAGATGAAAGCCGTCGAACCGACCGGAACCGAAACCGAGAGAGTCATCGGCAGCCACCGTGAGAAACTGGGCTCCCACCTCAAGCCCGATTACGATCAGGTATGGGGGAGAAAACCGTACCGCTGCTTCCTCCTTGTGGCCCGCTGCCACAGCAGCCGCTTCCCCTTTGGAAGTTGATTATTGTCATGGCTGCCACCAGCAGCCTTCTGCAGGAAAACAGATAAGGCTGACAAGCACAACTATTTTAGTTCTTTCTTAGTTGAGCAGTGGCTACTTAATGTCAACTAACTGTAAAAGACATATCTAAAAGAGTAATGTTGTTTTAAACAGTAATTTATATCCAACTGACCAGGCTCCTCAGCAAATTGCCATTAAATGTTAAAAGATATGGTCCAGTCAAAGCCACTGGTTATCAAAGCCATCCAGCTGACATCTAAAGTAGCCTACCCCAGAGTTTATCTTTTATCCATGACCTTCTCTGGTTTTTGATGTGGGCTATTTATAAAAGGAAGCAGCCTTTTAAATACCCCCATTCTCTTCAAATCTTTGAACGTTAGAATGGTCCTAAATAACTTGGCACTGACATTCTTTTCTCTCTTTATTTGTGTTGTTGCAGGGCCCACCTGTGGAGCTTACCCCTTTCCTCTACCTCGGCAGTGCCTACCATGCCTCCCGGCACGACTACCTGGCCGAGCGACGCATCACGGCCTTGCTCAATGTCTCCAGACGGGACACGCAACCGGCCAAAGGCTTGTATGACTACAAGTGGATCCCAGTGGAGGACAGCCACACAGCCGACATCAGCTCCCACTTCCAGGAGGCATTCGACTTCATTGGTGAGTGGGCCCATCAATCACGACACCTCATCCCCCAATCAGTAAACCTCAGTTTGCCCTGTGGACAGGCCAAATCACTCTGGTGGTGTTGTAGGTAGGGAGACAGAGAAGATTCAGTATTGGTCATCAAAACATTGAGATTTTATTACAGGACACCGCATCTACACATCTACACTGTTTAGTATTCTATGTCCAAGCAATGGACTTTCCTTTCCTTGTGTGTTCATGTGCCTTGACATGGCACAGCCAGGGTATGGCACCAGAGTCTAAAATCAAAGGCAGTGTGTTATTTTAAAGCACATAACGGGCGTGTTACACACAAGGTCATTGTCTCAGCCCTGCCTGGGCTAATTTTGGACACACAGCATGCAGTCCATCTCAAGGAGGAGGTGAAGAAGGAAACATACTTCCATTCTTTGTTAGCTCCAGTCTAAGCTTGCATAGCTCTTAGCCATCTTTATGCCTGGGCCTTTTCTTCCGTGTTATTCATAGTGCTTGTGTGGGAGTACAGGTTGCTAATAAGGTCTCTGCTTTGCAGATGTAGAGCTTTTCACACAACTCGTTCACACTTTCGTCAGAACTCAGGCAGTGTTACAAGGCACGGCTATAGATAGCTGCTGAAGTCGTCTATTTTCGTGGCACATCTTAGCGTTTTTAAATTAAGACTTCCTCTGCTGGCAGGGCCCGGCGGAGAAATCCAGAAATAAACGAAACTCTCACGTTAATCAGGGGACTCAAGTGGCGCGACCAATCCTGACTCGCCTCTCCCCTCCCCACATGACCAACTCACACACAAATCCTTGGTGATTCAAGGAAAGAGCCGCTGCCCTCCCTCCCTCCTCTGATCCCCTACTGTTGGCAGTTAAAGAAGGTGCAGTTGTCACCGGATGTGTGCTCACTAATCTCTCCTCCGGTGTCTCATGACCGGGCGTGGCTGCGGTGGCAAGGTGCAAGCAAGCCGCCAATGACAGGTGGGGCGGGGAGAGCAGAGGATGCCCAGCTTAGAGGAATGTGTACGAGGATGATGGTCTCACAGAAAATGAGTTAAGGGCTGCAGGTGGTCAGGCAAGCCAGCCAAAGAGGACTCCAAGGGGGCAGCTATGGTATAGGCCAGAAAAAAACTCTCACAAAGGGAGGAAAAGAATGCTCTGGAGCTATTTATAGACATGGGAGACCAGAACAGAGATTTTTGCCCATTGGCCAAGCAGAGCCAAATGTCATTCAGCCAATAAGCAATGTGAACTGTGTGTCCAGAACCAGTTAATGGGGTGGGGATGTTCTTTGTGCTTATTTATTTAGTTAGCTGTTTATTTATTTATATATTTATAAGGCGGGATACAGCTGCCAGGCCGGAACTGTGCTGCCGTCAGTGACAGGCTTTGGTTACGCAGGGACACGGATGTGTCACTCGCCCCCACGCTAGAAGCTGCCACTGCCACGGCATGTGGAAGAGTGTGTGGCTTAACCTACCAGACTGTAACTGACAAGCACTATGTTGTGTGTGTGTTCGGTCTATGTCCTAGGCTTGTGAGTTAAGTCTGTCAAAGTATTGACGTGAAAGCAGAGAAGGGCCCACTGCCATCCCAAATGGGCTGGATCATGAGTCATCAGTGCAGGGGATTTGTGTCAAACCAGAGTATTATCCCAGAGATAAAATCAAATTAAATTAGTTCAGCTTATTTTCGCCAACGTCTTAATTGTGAATTTTTGCATTCTAAACATGTTATGGGTTTTATGGATTTGTATGGAACTGCTGTGGCAGTCCTCAGTGGAGACAAGCGAAGTGATGACTAACTTCATCCTTCTAAATCCAACAGAACAGAAATATATAGGATTCTTAGAACACAGTGCAGAGTAAAGGCTGAGGTTCCTAAAAATCTATAAATCAGAATCTTTAATTCTCCTTTGGTGGTTTAACCACTCTGCCCTCTGATGCAATAGCGGAGTGTGGGTGTTGGGCTGATATCAAAATCAGAACATCAGCTTGTGTGGGTTGAGCAACAGGGAGCGATATGGGCCTCTTGGGCGAGGTGGGTCCTGTGGTGCTGCTGCATGATATGACTCAGGTGGTGTTGGAAGGAATCAATGAGGCCAGACAGGCAGGCAGGCTGTGTGGAGCTTGACTGCAGATGTGTAAGAGATGAGTATTGGGTTTGATGATGAGAATGATGAAGATCACGAAGGTTGATGCAGTGAACAGAGAAAGTTGAGGGCGTACGGCACCCAGAGCTGTCAAAACAGTCCATGCTTTACTTGCATTTCTCTCTTCAGTCCTCCTACCTCCCACTCGCTCGCCATTTTTGGCATTCTCCTAAGCTTCTGCGTCACCAGTGATGTTTTCATCCTCCACTTCAGCACAAGATTTACATTTCCGTTCGTTGTTATGCTTGTTGGTGATGTGAGGCTGTTCACAACAGCTTGTTTACACTCTTTCTCTTCTTGTCTCCTCTTTTAGATCGGGTGAAACAGGCTGGTGGAAAAGTGCTGGTGCATTGTGAGGCTGGCATCTCACGTTCCCCAACCATCTGTATGGCGTACCTGATGCGGAGCCGGCGACTTCGGCTGGAGGAGGCCTTCGACATCATCCGTCAGCAGCGGGCCATCATCTCTCCCAACTTCAGTTTCATGGGTCAGCTGCTACAGTTTGAGGCCGAGGTGCTCTCCACAGCACCGCCGTCTTCCCCTTCCTCCTGCGTCCCAGGGGCCTCCATGGATTCCTCAGCCTCCTCGTCAGAGTTCACAGGAAACGCTGTCACAAGGCCCGTTCCTGCACTCCGAGAGCCAACATCCATTCCGAGGCCATCCATTGACTCTGCCACTCTGCCAGGAACTGCGGAAGTGTCTGGAACTGCTGAAACTGAACCCCCGCCCACCCCTGCACCCCATGGCCTCACAACCCCCTCCCCGTTCTTCTCCGATGACTTTGAGCTGGGCAAGAGCTGGGAAGAGCCTTCCCCCGTCTTTTCTTTCCCTACCTCCTTCCTGACGCCCTTGCCCCTGCAGCCTCCGGTCCACCAGTTCAAGCTCAGCCCAATAACTGCACTGCCTTAATCAAGTGCTTGGCATTTCCTTTGTAGATTACTTGAAAAAAAGACATATTACTGGACAATAAATGAACAGTTGAAATGAAATAAGCCTCTTGGCTAACATTTTTAAGCAATGAAATATCAGCTGAGGTTAAAAAGAGAAAACAGGAAAAGAAAATATGTCACTGGAGTACTTGCATAAAGGTAATTTTTCTGTTTGTGAGTTTAGGGATATTCACTGATACTATTTGCCTTTGATTTGTGGATTTAATGAATCTCAGCACGCTATACTGCAATACATGCCTTAGCAATGTGTTTTTATGTTGTTGATTTATTGTTTTTGTCTTAAAATTTGGACAGGGTTTCTGAATTAATTTATTGTTTTTTAAACAGTGTGTGTTTTTATAAAAACAATAAATGATGATAAAGTTTCTAAGACAATGAGTTTTCACCGAGATTATTCCATTATGCTGCGCTCATTACAGAGAAGTCTTTGAAGCCTAATCTTCTGAACTGTGTGACACACCATACCATCAGAAGCATTTCATTGAAAATGTTTCCAGACTAAATAAATATTAAATGTATTTATCCTAATGCTATCCAGTACCTTATGTATGACATGTACATTCTAATGGTTTATCTAGCAGACTGCTCAGTCAATAGTTTCACCATGATGAAGCAGCCTGAGCCTAAGGGGAGCTTTCAGTAATATCAATGAGGTAGAGCAAATTGATAATAAACCTAAAAAGAAAACAGTACAGAGAGATAATTATTGCAATTTACAATTCCTGAATAATTTTCCCATTTATCTACAATTCACTTTTGCAAAACTCCTCCTACTGTGTGCTTACCTCAACACATACCTGAGCACATCAGTTAGCTTTTGCAGAATGCACTATAGCCACAAAATGCCTTAATATTATAAGACATGCTGTCATACAGGACCTCTCTGGCACCCACTGTACAATGAACTAAAAACACATCTTGCAAAAGCGTCATTCCATGTCAACAGATTAGGAAATTTGATTTCAACGAATCACTTACAAGTTGAAAATTAAATAAGATGGAGGCTGTGAAAATATTGGGTGTTTGGGTGTTATCGGCCACTGAGACAAGTATGAAAATGATGGGCAAAAATGGTAATAGGCCTAATATGGACACAACATTTCAAGAATTATAGGCCTATTGTAACTCTGATAGTTTCCCATTCACAGAAGATGAGTAATTTGTGTGTCACCGTTTAGTCAGTAGCCTACTCATGACAGCGCTTATCACCCTCATATCCGTTTCGTGGAGTAAGTACGGGTCACGCGCAACTGTGTAATGATGACCCCTACAGAGATACTTTGGGAACGACACAAATAAAGCGATGAGGGGGTGTCAAAAAGTACGATAGGCAACATACACACAAAAAATGTTTTTATGAAAAAGCAGCTAACATTAACAAGCAAACACGTGGCAACCTCATTCAAAGAAGTAGACTTATAAAATTCAGTAAATAAATGGGTAGGCCTATATCTTGGGACATAAGGACCATGAGACACACATAGCCTACATTTATTCAGAAGGCTAAGAGGTTGTTTGACAGTTAATAGATAATACCCTATATTCGATGACGGCCATTCATGTGACTGAGGAATGGTTGGCGAGATAAATAAAATAACTTTCAAGTTTTGATCAAGATAACAAAGACCTGCAAGTCTGCTGTAACAAAACCCAAAATGCCAACCAGTACATTCGAACCACTAGTTTCAGTCCCGTTTCACAAAATGTAGCCTTCGAAACATTCAGAAACAGTATGTAACAATTGACACTTAAGTCAAATCTCTCTTTGGCGCTCAACTTCGCCCTCACCAGGAATATACCAATCTAAGAAAAAAGGGGAATACATCGAAAGTTATCATCATTTAGATGAAATATCTCATGGCACTGTATGTCTAATCAACTTACAGAAATTTTAAATTAAGTTACTGAAATTATTTTATGTGTATGCAAACACAAATTAACCTAACACTGCAAAGGATTTCTGACATTTACATTTTTATAACGTCCATATCACCTAAATGCATAATGAACTATTCTATTTGTCCCGCCCCGTCGCCATTTTCGTTGTTATTTCTGTTTTGTGTGGATATTTCGCATATCTCCGACGTAGCAGAATAGTCAAAAAGGCTTAAGAATACTCGCTTTGCCCTTCTTCTCTGTTTTTGAGGAGGAGGAGGAGGAGGGTGGTTTTCAGATTTTATTTCTGAGGAAAGTCCCTGTATAGACGACCATGTACATTAAACAGGTAGGCGGAGAACTTGCATGCCGTGGAGACGTGTTTCTAGCTATTTGGGTTGTTTGACTGTTGCTGCAAGATCATTGTGTAAAATCACAACAGTCTGGCGGCTAAATGTGGTCTGTTTTCATTACTTGAAAATGGAGTAGCATACACAGAGACCATTCACATTTATTTGATCTTAAAGCACTGATTACATTAGCGAGCATGCTAGGCTAATATTCATTCAGCCGATTTGCAGTAAGATGTCTAGCTAGCAAGCTCGTGCGTCTGCTAAGTACAAACATGGCTGCTGCAGGCGTCCAGTGACCCAGCACCGTTCTCCGCAGCTTGCCATTAATTTTTGACAGCTTAGTTATTCATGTCGGTAAATACAGTATAGAGTGTTGTTAACAACAACGTCCCATGTATTTTTTTCTATTTCTAGTCGGCGTTGTTTTCTTTTTAGGAAGCTAGCCGGCTAGCTATCAACGCCTCCTGTTGCTAATAAAGATAACGATAACGTTAGCCTTGTGAGGACCTTGTTTAGCAGCTAATTTAGGGATGTCTACGGAACTCCCATTATTTTACCCACTTTCCACTAGAGATCTGAAAGTTGAAAGCACTCCTAGCACTCGATTGGGTTCAGCAAAACATGCATCATTCCATAGACACGGCACTTCTAAGTTACAGTAGCGTCTACATTGTGAAATTAGCATGTGGATTGTAGCACTGTAGCTTACGTTGCTATACTGTACATCATTGCAGTGTCTGATGAAAGTTGACGGATGGTTGAGAACTCACTCAACCTCAAGACGTGTTCGACATGAATTTAATTTGACTGGCATTGCATAATGTCAGTGACCGTTACACTAGTGTTAAATAACCTACTATGTTTCTAGTAGCATACTAAACAGTGTCGCTTAAGTTTGATCTCATCTCATAGCATAACTAAACATTAAACTTAACCCATTATTCCCCTGACTACATTAGTATTAATGCAACGTCTTGTTGTAACATATTCTAATGCCTTGCAGGGTGGTTTATGGAAGAGCAGTGGTTCACTTGTGACATTTATCTGTTGTGGTGGTGATGACCCAGCTTCCTTTGAATGTGTTGTATGTTGGATGTATTTACCCATAGGTCATTATCCAGGGATTCCGAAGTTACAGGGATCAGACTGTGGTTGACCCTTTCAGCCCAAAGCATAATGTCATCGGTGAGTTGGTCATTACCTGTCTATCTTACCTGAATGAATTATTAGTTAGGAAACCACAGAAAAAATATGTGTAACAACTCTCTTTGTTAACAGTTGGCAGAAATGGATCGGGCAAAAGTAACTTCTTCTATGGTAAGCCTACCAGTGCAGTTTTTTGTGGTTTAGTGTTGATGGCAGTGCAGGTGTTTGTGTGCAGAAACTGATGAATTGTCTGCGTTTGTGATGTTTCTACCCTTTTAAGATGTGTCTGTGTGAGTATGTGATTGTTTCAGTGTATGTCAATGCTAGTATGGTTGATAATCTGCAATATGTTTTGATTACAGCCATTCAGTTTGTGCTCAGTGATGAGTTCAGCCATTTGCGTCCAGAGCAGCGCCTGGCCCTACTGCACGTGAGTAAAACCCTCACTGGTCGTCCCTCATGACCTCTCAGTCTGTCTGGCACAGTCAGTCAGAGCTCATTTTACAGTTGTATATTTTAGAATTAGAGCAGGTGAATCTCTTATTTCAGAATATTGTATGGTTAACGATGATTCCATGGCAAGTTTGAACTAATAGCAGAATTTCCTCCACAACAGGAAGGAACTGGCCCTCGTGTTATCTCGGCTTTTGTGGAGATTATATTTGACAATTCTGACAACAGGCTGCCGGTAAGACGTGAGCTTTTCTGTTCAGGACCATCCCACCCCTCCACCCCAAGCACTTACACTGACCGTCTGTTTGTGTTTTTCTCCCAAAGATCGACAAAGAGGAGGTGTCTCTCCGACGTGTCATTGGGGCCAAGAAAGACCAGTATTTCCTAGATAAGAAAATGGTGACGTAAGTGAAGTGCTTTTGAACGATTCCCTGTTATTTGGATCAATATGAAAAATTGAGTTGAGTTTTGGGACTGTTACCTGTTTTGCATAGTGTTTCACGCTGCTTTTGCTGGGGAGCTGCATTGACCATTGGCCATTTTTGTGCTCTAGTAAGAACGATGTGATGAACCTGCTGGAGAGCGCTGGCTTCTCCCGTAGCAACCCCTACTACATTGTCAAGCAGGGCAAGGTGAGTCAGGCCATCCAGTCCAATACAAATAGATATGTTTTAATAAATAATCCAGACCACATATACTGTTACATTGATGGGATTAGAGAAACGTTTGTCCAGTAAGATCTTGGTTTGTCTTCTGGCTACAGATCAACCAGATGGCCACTGCTCCTGACTCCCAGCGCCTGAAGCTGCTCAGAGAGGTGGCTGGCACCAGAGTCTACGATGAGCGCAAGGAGGAGAGTATCTCACTCATGAAGGAGACAGGTACTGCACCAGTCTGTGGGCCCACTGTCAAGACACAACCACATTCACACATAGAATTCTAGAGAAGCCTCACTTAGTTCACTTAGTCACACTTAAATAATGTGATTGCTTTGAAACTTTGTTGGTCAGAATGGAGAAGCTAAAGAACAGTGATGTATTTGGCAGTTAAGATACATGTACTGTGTGCTCCTGAATTAACGTGTGTGTGTGTGTTTCTTTTTACTGTCTTTTCTCAATCAGAGGGTAAGAGGGAGAAGATTAACGAGTTGCTGAAGTACATTGAGGAGCGTCTGCACACGCTGGAGGACGAGAAGGAAGAGCTGGCTCAGTACCAGAAGTGGGACAAGCTGCGGCGGGCGCTGGAGTACACCATTTACAACCAGGAGCTCAACGAGACCCGGGCAAAGCTGGATGAGGTATGAGCCAGTCACATTCATTGGCCCTGGGTTTGTACTGTAACATGAGGGGTTGATCATTGGAACACTCGGAACAATTCTGTCCTCTTTTTAGTTCACTGGTAAAAGCCCCGCCCCATATTAATATTTATATGGATATTTATACAGAGATCTCTGTTAGGCCTGGATCAGACCGGACCATGGTGGTAACCAGGGTTCGGTCTGGTGGGACCCTGGTGGCAGTGGGTCAACAGCCAGTTGCTGTAGAGTGCCTTGCATGCCGCTATTTGATTGATTGCTGTCTTGGCTACACACACTATGATAGGCTGCCATGTGCTCGTCATGTGGCGAAAGTTGAAAATGTTTCAACTTTTTGGCAGAGGCAACCCCCTCGCTACAGTTTGGCAACGCATGACGTGACCCATGTGAAGTGAATGGCTTGCCACGTCCCTACCATGTCTGCTGTGTGTGTCAGAATCTAAGGTTATGGTGTAGACATATGCCCAAGAGCTCCCCTGAGGTCTCTAGACTGCACAGGGTATTTGGCAGTGCGTTACTGTGAGTGGGAGTAGTGAGAGACTGTGGCGTCTGTTTGAAGTGTCTTGGACAGCAAGAGGATCTGCTGATGGATGAAAATGTTACAGTGGAGGTGTGATACTGTCAGCAGCTTCTCGGGACACATGGAGGGGTGACTGTGTTCAAGGATTCTTGCATGTGAATGGCAGTTAGAAATGGAAATGGAAACCAATTGCACAAACAGAAATTGATGGCAGTGACAAAGTAAGATGATGAAATGACTGACTGTTGTCTTGTGAAAATGTGGTGTCCTCCAGTTGTCCACCAAGAGGGAGACCTGTGGAGACAAGTCCAGGCAGCTGCGCGATGCACAGCAGGACGCCAGAGACAAAGTTGAGGTGAGTGGCAAACCCAATCCCTGTATAGGAGACGCTAGGCTGAATCTCAATGCACCCTAAGCCCTGAACCCTCAAACACCAAACTAGCATGAAGGTTCAAGGTTTAGGTTTAGAACAGGCTTTGGGATTCAGTCCTCGCGTGTCCGTGAACACATGAGTCATAAGAAGAGCGCACACGTGCTGACGTGCTGGGTGTGTGTGTGTGGGCTTGCAGGAGACGGAGCGCGTGGTGCGTGAGCTGAAGGCCAAGGTGGCAGCCATGAAGGAGGAGAAGGAGCAGCTGAGCTCAGAGAGGCAGGAGCAGATCAAGCAGCGCACCAAGCTGGAGCTCAAGGCCAAAGATCTGCAGGACGAGCTGGCAGGCAACAGCGAGCAACGGGTGAGTCAGGGGGCTCAGACACACACACACACGCAACCACACTGCATTCAACGCACAAATACTACACTCCAGTTCAAATTGTTTTGGCTGAGATGGTCTGTTCTGATTGGGGGTGGGAATTAAGAATGGAATAGAACCAAGAATCAAATGCTTGAATTGATGAAGCTACATGCCTTTGGCTTCTTATCACTTTCTCTTATCAATGTGAGCATATTTTTACATCTTGGCCATTGGGTCTTTTAGAAAGTAAACTTGATGTTGACAGTACATTACTGCATGGTTCACCTGATTTATGATAAGTTATTATGGCCACTGTTGTAGTGTAGGCTGCATTACGGGCCTATATGTTGATACTGAAAACTTAAAGACTTGCCTATACTCTATACAGTAATTAAAAGATCAGAAGATTGATAAAGAATCAAACCGATTAGCAGAATCGACAATGGCATCAAGATTTGATCAAATCGAATCAGTTCCCATCCCCAGTTGTTAATATCTGCATCTTCTACACTGTGTGTACAGTGTAGAATATATTTGTTACAACTTTTCTTGTGTGTGAGACCAGATAGTATGCTGCTTTATAGAGAACTCTGTTGTCTTTCTAACAATGCTTTCTGATTTGGAAAGTACATACACATACACTGTGCAGGTATATTTGTAGTTGTATGTGTGGGTGTTATCCATAGTGGGTAGCTTACAACTCCTTTGGTTGTACTTAAGCACAGATGGCTGAATGCACACCGTGTTTGTGACGTCGCACGCGTGCATTCCTCTCGAGGCTGAACAGGTTTTCCACTTGCCCTATGTTTACCCACCAACCCACCACCACCTCCTACTATCAGAGCACCAAAACAAACTGCATCCTCCTCACACGTTCCACCCATGAGACCACTGTGCTGCACTATGTAAAACTGGCCAACAAGCCGCTCTTTCACCCACACATGCTTAGACATTTACACATTGTACACCCACTCCTGCAAACACGCATACAACACAAACATTAATATGCATGTACATGTGCACCCTCTCATGGGCAATCGCTATCTCACATCCTCCCTCCCCCTATCTCACTCTCTCGCTCGTTCTCTCTCGCCTGTGACGTGGACTTGGCCAAAGATCTGTAGTGTGAGTGTGTGTGATGCCAGCAGGCATGCCATGCCAGAGGGCTGGCACCGAAAGCGAACAGGTGCACCTGCTGCCGTGGTGGTGCTGTGGGATGCTGGGATAGGACCCCTTTGACTCTGCTGACCATGACGTTTTCTCCAAACGTGAACCCGCCACGTGCCACCATTGTCAGACGTTGAGAGGGTGAATTTTCCTATCTCTTGCGTGACTGTGACGTGAGCACAGGGGATGCGTTCAAACTCCCTCATCCCAAAGTACTGCCAGGGCTGGCTCTTTACAGGGTTGGCGTTGTTGAGAGCTGTGGTTATACGTCACTTTATTAACCATCTAGAAAAGGCTGGATGTGACGTCTTTAACGGATTCGCTCAGTGCCCGAGCTTTGGATCCCTTGATTTGGAGAGAAACTGCAGACGAACATAACCTTCTTGAGTGTCCGATAGTTGATGGCGTTATTGTTACACAACCTGCGTTGTGGGTAATTGGGTTTGAAATGGCCTGCAACCTAGTTTTCATCGTACGCCCGTGGACAAATGCGTCATCAAGATGTCATAACCCTCTCTCCTTCACTGTGTCTGTTCTCCATTCACGGCTTTTGCTGCAGGGCTTTGGCTTAAATGTTGAATTGCTGCAAGACTGACGCAGTCAGACATTGACAGTTTGTTACTTGTGTTAAAAGCTTGCTGATTAGACGGTACCAAAAGTGGATTGGCTCTATTATGGATCTGTGCAAAACACTTTGCATTGATGGAAGTTTGTCTGTGAGAGAGAGAGAGCCTGGCTGTAGTGTTCATTGTGTGGTGGTGTAAGCTGCCACACTCTTGTGTTTTCTTAAGCCTTTCATGTAGCGTCTTGTGTCTCATTTCCCTGCCTGGCAAACTGTCTGTCACGACTGCGGTTTGCCAATCTCACGCACACGTACAATATACTCAAAGAGACAACCACCTGCACACTTTTATTGTTTAATTTACCTTTTCAAAGACATCTCTGAATCCTAACTTTTGAGGTGTGTCAGAGCGCTGTGTGTGTGTGTGCGTGTTTTCCCCTGCGTCCTGTAACGGTTGTGTGTGTCCTTCCCCCTGTGCTGTTAACAGAAACGTCTGCTGAAGGAGCGTCAGAAGCTGCTGGAGAAGATCGAGGAGAAGCAGAAGGAGTTGCAGGAGACGGAGCCTAAGTTCAACACGGTCAAAGAGCGCGAGGAGAAGGGCATCGCCAGGTCAGGGCCACACCTGAGCCACACCACATGCCAGTCACATGGCCTTTGAATTCAGTTGTCCACAGCTGGCGGTCAGTTAATGACCACTGGCCAGGGGCTGGTCACTACATACACCAGCTGCTGCTGTCATTCAGAGGATTCAAGGGAACCTAAGTGGTGTGTGCAAATAACTAAGCTCAGCAGGCAAAGTTCACGGCTTTGAATCCAGCAGGGGAAAACACACTGGCCTTGTAAATGTGGCATGAATGTTAGTGGAGTAAAATAGCAGGTGTGTAAAATGGAGCTATAGGAAATGACGACGTGTGTACTAGCAGACATACTGAAGCAGCGTTCAAGGATGGAGTAATGTCATTCTGTTGCTCATCCCCCTGCTCTCTTCCTCAGGTTGGCCCAGGCAACCCAGGAGAGAACCGACCTGTACGCCAAACAGGGCCGCGGCAGCCAGTTCACCTCCAAGGAGGAGAGGGACAAGTGGATCAAGAAGGAGCTTAAGTCGCTGGACCAGGCCATCAACGACAAGAAGCGCCAGATCGCCGCCATCCACAAAGACCTGGAGGACACCGAGGCCAACAAGGAGAAGAATGTGGAGCAGTACAATGTATGACACACACACACACACACACACACATACAGACACACACACTCTCTTAAGTCACCACAGATAACTCACCATTTTTGATGTGTTATTGCTGATTTCCATTCAGAGGAAAGGTTTAGGTAATGATGAGTCTATCATTAAGGTTTTTATACCAGAGAGTCTGGGTGGAGGACACCAAACTTCATTAATAGCGATCAGAAACAGAAAATGCACAGATAAAGTTGTGTAAATACTTTGGATGTTTGGGCATTAATGCAAAAAAGTGTGTGTGTGTGGGGGGGTGACAAACTCAGCATGGCCAAGAATTCATTTACTTTTGACATTTTTGTTATTTTGACATTTTATTTGTTTACGTGTGTTATCTATTAATGTAACTTTCCTGGGGAGCAGAAATTGGATCAGGATCTGAACGAGGTGAAGACCCGAGTGGAGGAGTTGGACAAGAAGTACTATGAGGTGAAAAACCGCAAGGATGAGCTGCAGAGCGAAAGAAAGTAAGTCTCTCTCTGACTCATTCCTCCCCTCGTCCGTCTATCTATCTGTCTGTCTGTGTAGAGACGTGCAGTCGGGGAGTCTGGAATGAGTCATGTGCTTATCTCTCCTCCATCGATCTCTCTAGTGTTGGACTTACTCATACTCCACCAAATAATACATAGCAGAACTCATCAAACACACTCACAAAGTTCCAACTGAGACAGCAGCCAGCCTGTCGTTATAACCATAGGCATTCGGTAGTGCTGCTGTGTGTGCGTGTGTGTGCGTGTGCGTGCGTGTGCCTGCGTGCGTGCATGCATGAAGGAAATCCCAGTGATGATGATGGAAGTTGGGGGTGAACTGTACAATGCAAAAAGTTGAGGCACTTTGTCTGAACACAATTGTGTGTGTGTGTGTGTGTGTGTGTGTGTGTGTGTGTGTGTGTGTGTGTGTGTGTGTGTGTGTGTGTGTGTGTGTGTGTGTGTGTGTGTGTGTGTGTGTGTGTGTGTGTGTCACAGCTACTTGTGGAGAGAGGAGAATGCGGAGCAGCAGGCCTTAGCTGCCAAAAGAGAGGACCTGGAGAAGAAACAGCAGCTTCTCCGTGCCGCCACTGGCAAGGTCAGGAGAGGCGTATATCTCACACACACACACACTCTATGAATGTATGCTTGTAGAACAGGTCTACAGTAGACATGTTACTGTGGTAGTGGGTCAATATGTTTTTACAAATGCATGTCAGCATTGAACCTGATTAGTGAACATCTGAGAGTGAGAGAGCAAGAGCGAGTGAGTCAATGTCATTGAATAATGATGACGCTAAAGGCAGTAATCTCCCCAGGCCATCCTTAATGGCATCGACAGCATCAACAAGGTGCTGGAGCACTTCCGCCGCAAAGGCATCAACCAGCACGTCATCAACGGTTACCACGGCATTGTCATGAACAACTTTGAGTGCGAGCCGGCCTTCTACACCTGCGTGGAGGTTACCGCGGGAACAAGGTGAGCAGGGATACTGTGATGCTTAGGTGGTTAATATGGGATGCTGTGTTGATGATGCAAGGTGCTGTTGTGGTGATTACCAGCATTCACAAAACAGAAGCAAGAAAAAAAATAATGTAGTTCATCTTCAGTCAAGATTGTTTAGTCATGTCTGGAGATGTTTTTGTGCGCCTTTTAAGTTTTTGAATAATCTGAATCGTGATTCAGAATTTGCCTGTCTCAAATTCTCAAATTAAAGTCTTTCTTCTGTCTTGTTCTTCTTACTCACTGCTGGGTACTCTGACCACACGCTCTCTTGGCCTCTCTTGTATTTGGAGCTCTGCCTGTTGTGTTGTGTTGTGTTGTGTTGTGTTGTGTTGTGTTGTGTTGTGTTGTGTTGTGTTGTGTTGTGTTGTGTTGTGTTGTGTTGTGTTGTGTTGTGTGTATTGATTGAAGAGGCAGGCTGAGTCAGGGCCAGTGGTCTCTAGAGGTGCACTTTTGCCTTCCTGTAGATGTCATCCATCCTCTGACTCCTCCAGTGGCTGGGGAGACACAGAGCTTTAATGTGTTTGTTTTTTCCTTTTTCTTCCCTTTCATTTTTGAATTGTTTAATTGTTCTAATGTCTCTCTCTCTGTCTTTGGTTTGTTTTTCGCCCATCTTCCCATTCCTTCCCCCTCTCCGTCTCAGGTTGTTCTACCACATCGTGGAGACAGATGAGGTGAGCACAAAGATCCTCATGGAGTTCAACAAGATGAACCTGCCGGGAGAAGTCACCTTCCTGCCCCTTAGTAAGCTGGACGTGCGTGACACCGCCTACCCAGAGACCAACGTAAGACACTGCGTCAGCATGTACACACACACACAAACGCACACACACTCCTACCCTTAACTTAAGCTGGATTGTTTGAGAAAACAAAGACCCTCTTGCTCATGGCAAAAAGAAGTATGAAGGATTTCTAAGTCGGAACCAGAGCAAATCAGAACTTTCTCCTGACTGTCAGTTCTCCAAACACACATCAGTCTTCTCCGCATGACTATATAAGACAATGCAGAGGTTGCTGTCTTCGATTGTGGTAGTACACATGTATACTCCTTAGTAGAGCCTGTCTGTTAAATGAACAGTGGTAAGTAGATGAGCTATTACTAGATGCTTTGTTTATGGGCGTAACGAGGCACACATGGAAATGCATTTGATTGACATGCATGAGGACTACATTTCCTTTTTCCTCCTTTGCGGCAGGATGCCATCCCCATGATTAGCAAGCTGCGCTACAGCCCCAACTTTGACAAGGCCTTCAAGCATGTGTTTGGCAAGACCCTCATCTGCCGCAGCATGGAGGTGTCCACCCAGCTGGCCCGAGCCTTCACCATGGACTGCATCACTCTGGAGGGTATGGGCTGCATCCCTATGAGATGGCCTATGATGTCTAGAATAGTAACATGTTAATGTTCAGTGTGCGAACAACATGGATGCACTTTGGATTCCAACATTGTAGTATATGCGATGTGCGTGTGTGTGTGTGACGCAGGTGACCAGGTGAGTAGCAGAGGTGCACTGACGGGCGGTTACTACGACACAAGGAAGTCTCGTCTGGAGCTGCAGAAGGACATGAGGAGAGCTGAGGAGGAGCTTGGCGAGCTGGAGGCCAAACTCAACGAGAACCTGCGCCGCAACATTGAACATATCCTTAAGCACATTAACCCCACCACACTCACACTCACACACACACACACACCAGACACCTGCACACACCTGCTCTTTAAGACAGTCTTTTCATTTGTGTTGGTTGTGTTGGGTAACTCCTTCTCCCATGTCTAAATCTCAGTGATTGCTTTGGCTGCTCACTGCCACAGTAGTTTGAAACTGTTTGTCACATTGTGTGAGCATCAGTGTGTAGTGAATGCAAAATGTTTGCCCACCCACAGTGGTGACAAGTGAACCGTGGCGCCCGTCTCCTGCCCAGATGACTTTAGGTGGTGCCTGTCTCTGGCCAGCACTTCCTCTTGTCTTGTTCCTCTTGTGTGTTGACTAAAGCTGCAGGTGTGATGGTAACCTGCCTTAGAAACAGAGGTGGTGATTCATCCGCTGGGTGAGTCAGATTGGTGTCCTCTGCCCCCTCACCACACATGTTCACTCGTCCTCTCATCCATCCATCCATCCCTCCCTCCTCCTGCCCTCCCGCCCTCCATCCACGGTTCTCTCCATCTACACTTCCCTCCATCTGTTCCTCCTTCTCTGCATCCGTTATTTCCTCTTTCCATTCATTGATCCCCTCCACTCTTCCTTTCATCAATCCCTCTCTTTTCTTCCATTCATTATTTCCACTCTCATTCTTATCTCCTGCCTCCCTCTGTCTATTGACATGACTGACCTTGGCCTTAATGAAGCAGTGAAGTGGAGCAGGTGGGAAGGGGGGTCAAGAGGATGTTGTCAGCGCTGAGCTCCTAATCCGCGGCTGATGACATCAGGGTGTTTGGGCACTAAGGAGCTCAGTGCTGGAGCCCTGCTGGAAGTGGATAGCCACACACAGGATGAGTCATCTGGGAGTAAGGGAGGGGATGTGTGTGTCTGTGGAACTATGTGGAGTTCAAGATGTGGATGTGGCTTATGTGGGTGTCCACAAATGTGTAGTCTGTATGTGTGTTTGTGTAGATGTGTGTGTGTGTGTGTCTGTAAGTGTGTAGGTTGTGTGTGGAGACCATGTATGCGTCTATTTTGAGCAGGTGAATAGTTAATGTGAGTTTGTGAGTAGGTGGGCTTTCTTTGTGTGTCTGTGTGAGAGAGAGGGAGAGAGAGAGCGCGAGCGTGGGTGGACAAGTTGATGACAAGCCACCATATGTGGATCGCAGTGGTGACTCACTGAAGCAATCAATTATTTAAAAGCCTCTCTCCGTGTGCGTGCGTGTGCGCGTGTGTGAGGTGGTGTATTTGTCCTTTCACACCTGTGCTCTTTAGATTGGCTGCGCCCCCTCGGGGATCGGCCTTGTCAAGGGCTATTTTCTGCTCTTCTCCCTACGAGCGCTTCACGGCGGCAGTTGCCTTTCAGTGCTGATGAAACAGACGGCAATTAGGTTGTCGGCGGTGAGCCGTTGGTGGCCCAGAGGCATCACCAGAATGACACCCTTTCAACTGCAAAAGTGATTCACTCTATCTGCACTCCCACTCCTGCCTCTGTGGTGTCTAGGTGTTGGGTCATATTCTCACCGTCTTGCCCTGCCTTGGAGTGGTCAACAGTAGACTACTAATTCCAAACTGATTATGGGTAGTCTGGCATAACCCAGACCTAAATTCACCTGAGTGAGTTGGACCTGGAACTTTGACATTAACCACGGAGATATAACAAGGATATATCTTAAGCGGTCAATGTTTGTCAATGACTAAGCCCTTGATTGATTTAATTTTCTAGATGGTGATTGCACAGAGGTAAGTCTGTCAGATGATGAATTTTCCTACTGTGCAATTTAGACAGCACTTGTGTGACACAGTACCCTTATAGTATCCATCCACTTATCCATCGTCAGCGATAAGCAACGACTGACGTTTTTGTCTCATTTTTTTCCCCGTCGAGTAAAATCCAGATGTTGCCCTTCTGTCTGCACAGCTCACATCCTTACAGTTGTTACAGTACTTTCGGGCCTGCTAGTTTTTCTCCCTTAACTCCACCACACGCATCAACAATGAGATCGACCAGCTGATGAACCAAATGCAGCAGATCGAGACCCAACAGAGGAAGTTCAAGGCGTCTCGCGACAGCATCCTGTCTGAGATGAAGATGTTGAAGGAGAAACGCCAGCAATCAGAGAAAACCTTCATGCCAAAGGTAGGAGACACACACACACACACACACACACACACACACACACACACACACACACAAACAGGGCTGATAGTGTTCAGGTGCCATGACCAATCTCAGGTGTACCATTGTGAACGCGAAAAAAAAAACAAATAATAATAATGGGTTGACGTTTAACAAACATTTCTCTGTATCTAACAAAGGTGCAGCATTCATTCTCAACCACACACTATTAGCCAATCAGAAATAAGGTAGGGGTGGGCCTTTGGTCTTGGCAAAACAGATCAGATCCTACAGTCTCATGCTGTTGAATGTTTCTCCTGCCGGCAATGTGCTCTGTAAGTCACAGGATGAATGTAAGTTTGTAAAACCAGGGGAGGATACCAAAGATGTACATAGACGTAAAGAACAAGTGGCGGTGGGGCTTGGATAGAAGAGGTGGCTATGATGGAAAACGTCAGAGAGCTGCTGCCAAAAATTCAGCAACCATGACTGTGCTTCTGCACTTTGTGCCCAAGGGGTCTTAGCCTGTATGGAACTTCCTGAAAAAAGTGCTGTGCACGAATCACATCCCCATCATAAAGCAGTTGTCCATGCCACTAAACACTCCATGTTTGCCGGGCTCATAAGCCTCAAGCATTGAACATCTGACACGCAACTGACAGATCTTACAAGCTCTCACACCACACCTACCTTTCCTCACGCTAACTTTGGGTTCGCCTATGTAGCCTGTAATAATATAGAAAGATTTTTGTTCATTTTGTAGGTCTACATGTCTCACACACACACACACACACACACACGTAACCTGTGATAATAGCACTTAGTTTAGAGACAACAATACTCATTTGTGTAACTCCCCCTCCCAGATGCGGGGAAGCCTTAGATCACCTAATGTGATTGCATAGTGCATAGTTCACAAACTTGTCATTCACCACTTCACAGTATATATCAAAATAAATGGTAGAACTTACAGAATTGAATTAAATAATGTATTTCTCTGCATGATTAAACAGTTCTTCAATAATCCCATTTTTAAATCACAGCAAATGACAGTCTCTTTAAATTTGGGCTGATATTAGACCCCAAAATGCATTTTTTCCATTCATATCAAATGAGGAGTAGGCACACTTTATCAAATGGTTCAGTGACAACACTTCAGTTAATGAGGCCATCATGCAGAAACAGTCCATATTTACTGTCCATTTTGGAAAAATTGCTTAGGCCATATAATAGCCTAACCAACCATCATGTTTGGCATATATTTGGCATTTGTTTTTATTGTGAGATAAACACAGACATTTACCTAAATAAAAACATGAAACATGAGGAAAAGTATGTTTAGCCTAACGATGAATTGTAATTAAGACTGAGGCTTCATCACTCTGAAGTCATTTTAATTAAAAAACAAAATGGATCAGAGCTATAAAATGGACCTGATTCAACACTTCTGAAATGCAAAAATCTTGACTGTTCCTTTGTAGTCTCTAAACCCTTGCTCAACCAGCCGTGTGCCATTTCATACAACCCCAGTCAATCCCAATCCACTGCCTGCAATCCCAGTCCATTTGTTTGTTACTTTCCACAAAATTCATCTGAGGTCATTATTTTATTAATTATTATTTTTTCAAAATGTCTTGCCTTGTCTGCTCATTTGCTCATAAGCTCATACTCACACACACATAATGTTGCAATAACATGACTCTTATTAGGTAGGTCTACCTGGGGACCCTTAAGTAGATTAAAGATGACGCAGAATGGAAGACTTTGGCTTTGTTTAATTTGGGGAGGTTGTGTACAGCTACAGAGCTGTTATGACCATGAAAAAACATTTGTGTCCCTCTCCATTATCTATGCCAGGGGTCTCTGACAGGTAGCTGGCCACCTGCTTAATAGTAGCTCTCTAAAGGGTCAAAGAAAATGTACATAAAGCTCCAATAGAAGAAACTTTATTATATAGCCTTACATTTTTTGGTGATTAAAAAGTAATGTTCACTGTCATTCGCATAAGCTATTATGGGAAAATGAACAAAAACAGCATATGCATAATGATTTGGAACAGAGTGTAAAAAGGTTGTAATTGGTTTTGTAAAATTACAATCAAATCTGATCAGTCTAAATGCGTTCTATTTTAACATCAGACAACACAGGACCTAAGTCAGGCTGCTGCTCATGTGCCCTAAATTTAACATCAACTCCATACACACACACAGAGCTGCCCCACAGAGTCATGACCCTCTCCATCTTTCCCACCTCTCTCTCTCTCTCACACAGCAACGCAGTCTTCAGAGTCTGGAGGCCAGTCTGCACGCCATGGAGTCCACACGAGAGTCTCTGAAGGCTGAGTTGGGTACTGACCTGCTGGCTCAGCTCAGTCTGGAGGACCAGCGTCGCGTTGACGACCTCAATGATGAGATCCGTCAGCTGCAGCAGGTGGGTCCAGCAGGAACGGACAAAACCAACCTTTGAGAGTGTCTCAAAGTTGGTTGGTCATGCTGATCATGATTTTTTTAAATTTTTTTATTTTTAAATGTTATCAACATTTTACTTAAGAAATCCTAGATTTAAAAAAAAAAATCTACTTTAATCTGTATCTAGTAAAGTCAGACACAAGCATTTTTAAGTAATAAGGATTCTTTTTTTTTTTTACTTGAACTTTAAGGACCCTCTCCCAAAACTTACATAAGTTCTAACTTAAAATTGGGAATGCACTGATCCAACTTCTTTAGTTTTGATTCCGATACATGGGTTTTGCATATGACACTGATGCAATTGATTTTGATTGTTTAACTAATTGCTGAATTGATTTTTTTAAACCCAGCCCTAGCTGCTACTTTTCTGATGAGCGGACATGTTCGCTAGCAGGAATCATTCAGGTTAAATATTTGCAGGTTGTTCATTAAACCTTACAGTAAATGACCTTAACTTTATGATCATTTTATTAATAGTGCTTAGAATAGCTGTAGAAAATCTGTGTGTTCATACCTTACAGCTGCACCTAGCTGACATGCTATTCCATGTCTCTGCGAGCCAGTTGATTGAGCAGTAGGAAACAGATTGGCTACTTTTTTCCAGTACCAGATCCAAGAATTTTTTCCTATATCGGGAACGATATCCAGTCCAAATATCGAATCGTTGCATCCCTAATTGAAATATTTTGTTATGTATATAATCTAGTGAGGGCTACCTCTGTAATCTTCAAAGGTGAATGATCCTTTTTTTCTCCCAGCCGAAACACTTCTCATTAGACCACTGCTCTTTGGGCCTCTCCTTATGCTTACCACCCTCCACTAAACACTGTCTGCCTGCTTCCCTGTCTGCCTGTGTGTCTGCCTGTGTGTGTGCCTGTGTGTGTGCCTGTGTGTGTGCCTGTGTGTGTGTGTGTGTGTGTGTGTGTGTGTGTGTGTGTGTGTGTGTGTGTGTGCGCACACACGAGGGCACACAGCTGTGCGCCATTATCACCTAAAGAGCCCCGACTGGCCCGCATCATTGTTGCAGATGTGAGTGGGAGGCAGGAGTTTGCAGTCGGCTCTCATCTCTTGGATAAACCCCCCCGCTCTCTCTCTCTTTGTTTTCTTCATGGCCTGTGGAGGGAGGCCAATGAATATGATTAGTTGCATAACTATGGGCCTTTTTTTTGTAGTTGTCGTGTGTGTGTGTGTGTGTGTGTGTGTGGTGTCTGGTGTGTGTGTATGTGTGTGCATGCTTGTTTGTGTGTGCACGATTAGTTGGTGTGTGTGTGTGTGTGTGTGTGTGTGTGTGTGTGGTAGCAGCAGCCCTTAGGGTTCCCTTTTAAGGTTCTAATGAAATGCACTAATTAACATGTGTGTAATCATGTGTCTGTGGTCCAGCCAGGTGACGGGCAGATGCTGTGTGAGCCTGACTCACTGCCTGATTGGGCTGGGTGGGCTTTGGCTCTCCAGAGAGCCCTGGCACTACACATGAATTTCATGGTTATGTAATGTGTGTGTGTGTGTGTGTGTGTTAACAGGATAACAGACAGCTGCTGAATGAGAGGATTAAGCTGGAAGGCATCATGACCAGGGTGGAGACATACCTGAATGAGAATCTGCGCAAGCGTCTGGACCAGGTGGAACAGGTGAGTCTGGCCATCATCAGCTGCAAAGCTCCATGGTTCACTCTCTGTGTCTGAACCCTGTTGGCATGCTGATATGTTTCTGTCTATTATTGAATGGCGGGTGTGGGTGTGAGGTTCATATAGTTCATGTGTTGATGGTTCTTCATGAGTTTGTGTGCGTGTGTGTGTGTGTGCACCCAGGAACTGAATGAGTTGAGGGAGACGGAGGGAGGCACTGTGCTCACAGCTACCACCTCTGAGCTGGATGGCATCAACAAGCGTATCAAGGACACCTTAGCCCGCTCGGAAGGTACCGAATCACATGTCTCAGATTTGAATCACATGACTTGCCACAATGCCATTAAGAGAAAACGATGCTCTGATCAGTATTGGATAGATGAGTATGACAGTCTACTCTTTCAGTCAAATGTCTTGGTTTATGCATATCAGTGTTAATTTGTCCACCTCCCAGATTTGGACGGCTTGATTGACAAGACGGAGTTGGAGATCAAGGATCACATCAAGAGCATGGACCGCTGGAAGAACATCGAGAAGGAGCAGAACGACGCCATCAACCACGACACCAAGGAGCTGGAGAAGATGACCAACCGGCAGGGCATGCTGCTGAAGAAGAAAGAGGAGTGCATGAAGAAGATCCGTGAGCTGGGCTCCCTGCCACAGGAGGCCTTTGAGAAGTACCAGACGCTCACACTCAAACAGGTGGGGTTTGGCCAGCCAGTATCTCTCATTCAGGCACGCCCACTACCAGTGGCTGCACTGGTAGTTACAGAAGCCAGCCTCATCTTCATGTGTTCATCTTGATGTCGATTTTCTGTTTGTTTATTTCAATTGTGAGTCCTCCTTTGCACTCTCATTTCAGCCATTACAAGAATGCTACTCTTTTCACTTTAACTTTATTCCTCTTTTTTCCCCTCTCACCATTCTTACTCAGTGTTGGAGGACAGGAGCTTCATGACTTCATTTTCTTAGACTTTTCTGGTCTCTACTCTTTTCCCTCTACAGTCCTTCAGTAGCTTCTTCCATTCTCATCTTCTCTGCTTGTTTGCTTAGAGTGGTTTCATCCTCTCTACATTTTTGCCCTCGTATTGATTAAAAAAAATAATAATAATGAAATACGACAAATGTCAAAATGACAAATATCTAAATCCCAGCAGTGATGGGAATAAAATGCCCCAGATAGCTCAGGTGGAGTTTAGGAACGGATCAGTTCAAGGGGAAAAAGTAACCTGTTTTTTTTTTTGTTTTTTTTTAATCAGTTTTATGTGGAACCTGTGTTTGATTGCCAACCCTATTCTTCACTACTCAATCTTCTCCTCCTCTCCCCTCTTCATGCTTCTCGTTCTCTGACTCACCCTCTCTTCTCTCTCCTTTCCTCTACGCCCCACGCCTCAGTTTGCTCTTCTGACTAACATCTCTCTTCAGTTCTTCTCTCCTTCTCCTCTGTTTACTTTTCTCCTCCTCCTCCTCCTCCTCCTCTCCTGTCTGCAATCAGCATCTGTGCAGTGCTGCCGCCACTGTGTCACAATACTCCCACACCAGCGTGACTCAGACCCCCACTGCCCCACACTCTGGACTGCTGTGTGTGTGTGTGTGTGTGTGTGTGTGTGTGTGTGTGTGTGTGTGTTGGTCTGTAGAGTGTGTGAAAAGAAGAGAATGGGCAGCAGTAATAGTGTGTGTGAGTGTTGAGAGGATCTCTGTGACCCAGAGATGGTGATGGAGAACTATTTTTGTGTGTGACAGTTAATGAGAGAGGTGTGCGGCTTAGAGGGAGAGAGGAAAAGGCTTCTGTTTGTTTGTGTGTGTGTGTGTGTGTGGTGCGCGGCAGTGAAAAAGTGAGTGTGAAAGAGATGAGTGGGATTTTCACATCTCCAGTGAGCTAGGGGAGGGAGGGAGGGAGCCTGACCTTCTTTCTTGGCTGCTGTAAATATCTCCTGACCTTATGTAATGCCAAGTGGCACTCTTGCTGATGGAGTCTGCTCTGTGGGCAGTGGCCTCACAGGCAGCACTGTTCCTGTGATCTGACACACATTGTGACACTAACAAAACACACTAACAGTGCTGACCACTGCAATCATGTTTCTGGTTAAGAGGCATAAACAGCTTGTTTTTGTGTGTGTTTGTCTTATGGTCACATGTATTGTGGTTGTTTACATTGAAATAAATAATGATTTCTTTGCATTGCTGTATTGATTGGTGGTTTGTGTGTTGTTGGTTACTGCAGCTGTTCCGTAAGTTGGAGCAGTGCAACACAGAGCTGAAGAAGTACAGCCACGTCAACAAGAAGGCCCTGGACCAGTTTGTGAACTTCTCAGAGCAGAAGGAGAAGCTGATCAAGCGGCAGGACGAGCTCGACCGCGGCTACAAGTCCATCATGGAGCTCATGAACGTGCTGGAGTTGCGCAAATACGAGGCCATCCAGCTCACCTTCAAACAGGTACGGTGAGCCCTCGAACTAACCTTTAAACGAGTTCAGGCTCGCAGGTAAAGTTTCTTGACAGCCTCTTCTGTATGAGCTCTCTGCACAGACGGTACCTTGTAAAAGAGGCACAAGTTCACTTGGAAAGGTGCAAACTGTCATCTGTTGAGTTATAATTTGTTTTGTGCTTTGAATCTGGTTTGACTCACTATTCTGTTGCCCCGCTTTCCTGCACTACCACCCAATGCTAAGCGGGTAGAACACACAACCTTGGAGTGGACCAGCATGTCCATTGACTTCAGCTGTTTCCAGTATCGCTTTTCTGACTGTGACTCACCGTGTTAATCATCCTAATTCAGTTGAACAAAGACAACAACACATTCTGTTCTAAAGAGGAAGTGGGCTGTTGGTCAGTCATAGAGAAATGGGCAGAGCCTGCTTGGCCACCCAAAGCACAGACTTGTTTTTGTAATGGAGATCAGTTGGTGCTCAACAAGCCCTCCACACTGTTCCTGCTGCTTGAAAATAACCTCCCAGGCCAACAGAGGTGTTGAGCCAGGGAATAAACGAAATGCTCTTATTGGCACCAAAGTAAACTGGAACACTGTCTGACTGGCTGGGCTGGTTTCTCTATCGCTTCTTGCCGTCAGGTGTCCAAGAACTTCAGCGAGGTGTTCCAGAAGCTGGTGCCTGGTGGCAAAGCCACGCTGGTGATGAAGAAGGGCGACGCTGAGGGCAGCCAGTCGCAGGACGAGGGGGAGGGAGGTACCGACAGCGAGAGGGGCACCACGTCCCAGAGCAGTGTGCCCTCAGTTGACCAGTTCACTGGCGTGGGCATCAGGGTAGGTAGACCAAACACTCAGTCAGTGTGCAGAGGGGGTGTGTGTGTGTGTGTGTGTGTGTGTGTGTATTTTTTTCTTTTTAATCAATAGATTCTCTACTTTGTAAGAATTGTTTATGTTTTTTCTGCTTTGATTGAGAGCAACCCTTAAAATATTTAGTTGAAAAACCATCCATTAGTATTTCTTCATTGTTGCATTAATGCTTGCTTGATTGTGCTTCGGGCTTTGTAAAGCACCTTGAGACGCTTTCAGTTGTTACTGGCACTGTTGTTAGAGATGAGACTGATTCATGTAATAGCTTTGAGTGTCTCTAAAGATATTTTAAAAGACTTGAATGATAATCGTCAGTCTTAGATCCATGTGTAACAGCATGAGTAGGAGGTAGATTACCAAAAGCACATAATTCTCTCTTCTCTCCCACTCACACACATTCTCTCACGATCTCTCTCTCTCTCTCTCTCTCTCTCTCTCAGGTGTCGTTCACAGGCAAACAGGGTGAGATGAGGGAGATGCAGCAGCTCTCTGGAGGTCAGAAGTCTCTGGTGGCGCTGGCTCTCATCTTCGCTATCCAGAAGTGTGACCCAGCACCCTTCTACTTGTTTGATGAAATTGACCAGGCCCTGGATGCCCAGCACAGAAAGGCCGTGTCAGGTACTCCACACACACACACACACACACACCTTCAAGCTAACCCACTGTCTAACACCGACACTGCTAATCTCATTCATATGATCCGTTTCCGTGAAGCAGACACTCTGGGAGTACGGAGGGGTTGGTTGGTTTTTACACCTATAGAGTATTAAGGAGCCTTAAACAGCCTTCCATTGACAGATTACCAAAGCTTGGAACAAAACAGATTTTTACTATTAGTGATTTACAGTATGTGCAGTACTGTAATGCAGTAACTGTTGTAGTGAAGTGTTATACAGGCTTCCATTAAAAGTTAGTAAAGCCATGAGAGGAATGTTTGGAATGTTATGAATTGATTTTCGTGTTGGATATCAAGGTTTTCCTCACGTCGTCGTGATCGTTTTTCTCATCTCCACAGACATGATTGTGGAGTTGGCCGGCCACGCCCAGTTCATCACCACCACTTTCAGACCCGAGCTGCTTGAGTCGGCTGACAAGTTCTATGGGGTCAAGTTCAGAAACAAGGTAACGGCCTGAGGTGCAAAGGTCACTACTCTCCCATCTGTCTGACTGAATGAACCATTCAGGATTGGGCTCATCTAGTCATGAATCCAGCAAAAGTTAATAATTTGAAAGTGAGAAATTGTGCATCAGCAGATGATGTGCTTGTTGACTGAAATTTCACAGTGTTACTCAAGGCTGTTGGTCTGCGCTTGTTTCTTCATCTGTGTGTGTGTGTGTGTGTGTGTGTGTGTGTGTGTGTGTGTGTGTGTGTGTGTGCTTGCTTGCTTACTTTTGTCCCACAGGTGAGTCACATTGACGTGATCTCTGCAGAGCAGGCCAAGGACTTTGTGGAGGACGACACCACTCACGGATGAGAGGCCACGCCTCTACAAGCCCCTCTCTGTCTTTCTAGTCCTTTCTTTCTGTCCCCTCCTCGCCCCGCGCTCTCATTCTCTCTCAAACACCAACACACCAACACTCATTAACTCTTGCTGGCTATCTAGCAGCCCATGGTTCCCATCTACAGAATGGCATAGAGTCCCACTGGTAGATACTGAGGCTTGAGTGGATGCATGTTCTGCAGCAAATCTGTTCCAGGATCACAGGCTGCTAGAGAGTGAGTCTGATAAAGCAAATGTGTATTAAGATGTAGCAAATGTGTTTGGAAGATGATTGGAGAGATGTTTGGGGGTAGTCCTGTAAAGATTTTTTTATTATAAAAATAAAAAATAAAAAAAGAATTTTAGCTTTTTTATGTTTGTCACATCCAATGCTTTTTTTTTTTTTTTTTTTTGAAAGAAAAAAAAATACAAATGCTGAGAGGCATGAAAATCTTCAAGTTAGAAATGTGTTGTTGGCCTCATGTCTCTGTCCAGTGGAGATCGTTTCCTAATCTGAGGTTTTCCAGTTACATTGACATTTTTTTTTTTTTTTTTTTAATGTCATTCAAAAGTTACATTTTTTAAGATACCTTGGGGATGAACTCCCATGGTTTTAATTTCAGAAAATAGAAAATATTTCCCTTGCAACAAATCAAACATTGACTTTTATACTTCTAATATAACACTTTTTTGGCCTAGTACTTTTTTTAGAGATATATTTACATAGATTGGTTGGTGTTTGGTGTTTTTTTTTTTTTTTTTTTTTAAATCATTGTTACGTTTACTGTCTTTCCATTCCCTGTCATAGGCCACTGCTGTATAATGAAGCAAGTTTAAATCCTGTATTTGTTTGAATTTGTTTGCATTCTGTTATCAATTGGAAACAATAAATTCACTTTTAAAGACTACACTTCTCAAATCTCATTTAGTATCAATCTTGCCTCCCCTAAAAGATTGTCATACTAACTATCCTAGAGCTACACTAGGTGGCAGTGTTAACCACTAATGTGTAACAAGATTTGAAGTTGAATGTTGGCTGTCCTGAAGCAGGGTTGAGATTAAGGGGTTGGTGTTTCGTTACTTGTAGGGCACCGTGCTTTCAACACAAATGCTCCTGGTTCGTTAAGCAGACTGAGGGTCTGATTTTCAGCTGCTGCTTACCTGGTCTACCAGTGTACTACATACACATGGACAGCTCATCTGAATCATAGATCTCACAGACAACCAGAGTTCACCAGTTTGCTTGTTGGCCAAGTCAGAAGCAATCTTGTTCTCTCACCTAGCTGCAGTGTTCTTGGGGCAGTGACATCACAGTGGCAGCTCCAAGGGCACAGGTCCCAGTCATTCCCCTCCTGAGAGGTGAGTCACTCTCCCTGTTGCCGCTTCTCATGTCATCTGCCCTCCTTTACCCACCATTCCTCGCCCTGCTCCCTTGCCAGGTTGCCCAGTCAGCTGATCCAGCCGGCTCCTCGTCCAAGGCCCTCTGCCTCACGCCAACTCCCTCTGGTAGAATGTCAGCTCAACTGACTCTCCCCCGACATCATTCCCCCACCACTGCCCACAGACTGACTTCCCCCCGACAGCATTCCCCTACCACTCTGCCCACAGATCCTGATCCAAGACCTGTGAGTCTCCTCACCTGTCTCGTCTGGCCAGGCTCTTGTCTGGTCAGACGCCCATGTTACCTTTGCCAGCTGAGCTCATACACGGGCACTGATGACGCATGCATATGTATGTCTGCCATTTACCTACTTGAGCCATGTGCTGTACATTTAAACCGAGTGTGTGAAGGGTTTGCTTTGGCAATACAAAAAACATTCATGCTAATAAAGCTCACTTGAATTATACTTTAAAACGGATATTTAGACAGTGAGTGCTTGAGGATTTTGCATATAAATTGAATAGATTTATGTTTACATGTTTCAGATGTTATATTTGAGATTTTATATTGATTACATTTCTCCAAGTACCGGGTAAATGTTGCTAAATTGTCATGTTCTTAAAAACTGTGGCAAAAAGTGTCAAAAGTATTGTTTAAGCCAGGTTGGTAAGTAAAAGTGATAATACCTTGATAGGAAGGCCCTTCACACTGCCTTAAGCGCAGTTTGAACACTGGTGGCTGCTCGTCACCTCAAAAACTTAACTGTCACGCAGTGGATGACGCCGCCAACAATTATTTCGACTGTAGCTGCCACGTGTTGCTATTCTCCTGTAGTCCCAGTATATATGTGCTATTTTAGATTAAATACTGATTCCAAACCTGCTCACTTATTCTCCGGTCGCTGTATATGTGCATGCTACTGCAGTTTAAATTCTGATTCCGAACCTGAATTAGTCTGGGCCCAGGTTATATAGCAAACTTCATATAGGTCATTTATGTCCAAAATGATTTCCAATACATTGGCTTACGGCAATAAAAAATGACTGTAATTACTGTAAAAACAATGATCACGAATTATGAGTAAGGCAGATCGCAAATTTATTTTTTAGTTTTTAAGTTAATTAATTTTGCACACAAATCACAAATACTGCCGTTATTGGCTAAAATATAGTCCTTGTGAATTTGTATATAAATATATGTCTTGTGCGATATCTCTGCTTAAGGCACCCCTGGTGAGCTGGTGGCTCAGCGGGTTATCAGTAGTTTATACCAGACCATAATCAGGCCCAGTGCGCTCCGATAAAACCATGCATAAATCTGTCGGCCTCTTAGCGGTCGTTCCGCATACAAGTTAATTTGTCATCCGACAGGTGCCGCCGGCGGCGTCAAATCCACAAACACAGAGCCCCTCTGTCCTTGCCTCTGCTGTGGTGGTCTTGCTGACTGACTGACTGTGTGTGCGCGCGCGCGCACGCATGAACTGGCATACATATACACTTGCACACGCTCCTGGCTTTTCCCACCAATCTCCGTCCTCACTGTAATACTACAGGCCATTGCAGGCCAGCCCAATAAACTTGTCATTTTCACGAGGAGCTGTCGGTTGAGGCAGCAGTTGCTTACCCATCAACCCGCTGCAGGGGTCACCTTTGTCGAGTAGCCATTGGGGCGAGGGTGTGAATGGGGTCACTCTCATGCCACAATCCATAGAGAATTCAGGCCTTAAAAGGAAGGCAGTGTATACGCATGCTTGAAGGTCAAAGTACATTTTCTGTAAGTATGTCATCCTAAATGTGCGAAGGTGAGCTGAGTTGGAAAAGATGTTGAATAGGGTGGAAATATCCCAAAATCAGTGAGGAAATGGATCCTTGTGTGTACGAATAATTGTTTAATGGCTTATCCGTGTTCGGAAAAGCCTTAGGACCTTGGACATGTTAGTGATACAGTCCACACATACAGAGTAACATTATGGTTGCCATATATCTATGCACATCCATTTATTTGACATCACATTTATCATGAGAAAAAACTCTAGTGGAAGGCAGAAACAGCTGTCGCTGATGCAGGCTATCCAACTGTGCACTTAGAGGAAATGTAAATTAAACATTATCCCACCATGTAATGATTCTGTCTTGACAATTATTAATGTTTACAAGACAAGATAATCTTGAGGAAAATGTTAATTTGTTAGGAAAAAAAGGGTGAAAAATGTGTACATGTTGCCAACATTTCATGCAATGCCATCTGTATGTGTGTGTGTGTGTGTGTGTGTGTGTATATATCCTAAATGTTAATATATCAACTACACAAAAAAACAGAACTACAACAAGACAAACTCAACAAACACAGCATGTTTTCCTTTAACACCCTATCAATATATATCACATATGGGTTTGGTTCAGTCTGTAAAACTCACAGTTAATTCCTCAGATACCACACTGTCCTTTTATATCTGAACCCAAAGAGAAGCTGTGACAATGATGTGTGCCATCATTGTATAATTTTAGGTCTGACTTCTTTTTTTTTTCACCCTCACTGCATCTGTTGACCCTGTGAGCAGAAGAGTGAAGGGTTGTGTTGAGGGGGGGGTAGAAAAAAAAATGGAATTTACAACCTGTTGTTGTGAGTGGCGACTCATTGCCCATTCCTTTTTTAAGCCAGCTTTATGGGGTCACACATGTTCTAAATCCCAGCCCAGGCAGCGGCAGCAGCAGCAGCAGCGACGGGGTAAACAGCTCAGACCAGCGCCTCCACTCTGCTAGAGTCATGCCACATAACCCCCGGCCCCATCATCAGGATGGGGTCATGGCTCCCTCAGCCCCAAGAGTCATGTCTTTGTCACCCTCCAACCCCTCAACACCCCATACACACTCACACACACACACACACACACACTTCCTCACAACAAACTCAAGGCCAGGGTCATGCGACTTTCATCATCAAGAAACAAAGTCATTTATTTTACTTATGGTCATGGCTTTGTCATTGTGTTTGTGCAGTTCAGTCAACACTTGATCAGTCTCGTTCGCTTGTGGCCATGTTGTCTCACCCTCTCTCTGTCATCTCTGTGCGTAAACCTAATCTATCAGACTAAACATAGGGGTAATACAGTTTACAGGACCTGCTTAGAATAGAAATTGAAAAAAAACAGAAGAACTTATAGAACTTATCCAGAGTTACTCACAAGTTGCTTTCTTTTCTTCTGTTGCTGCTTTTGTCTGAATGAATACTTGTTGAACAAAGAATCTTTTATTAGTCAGTTACATGAAGTGGAACCTTGAGAGGTTATTTTATGGGGACCAAGCCAAGGGAAACGTGGAGGAGTCTTTTCTATTTGAACTCTTCCTTTCAATCGAGATCCTTGATGATTAGTGGCAGGCTATTAGCATTTCTCTTGCCTTGAGCAAGAACACGTTTCTAGAGGCTGCAGACTGGACCTTATTGCCTGCATCACCAAGCACCAATCAATCCCTTCCTTGATAAGCCACTTTATCTCAGCGATCTGTTTTTCTCTTTGTGACCTTCCCTCTATTGCTCCTAGGCAACATAAGTAAAAGTGTGCGGTGTGATAATTTTACACCTTGCCTTTCTTTTAATACTGCCTATGTAGAGTGTCTATTTACATTTGGCCTATTCAGGTTTTCACTCATATAACAAAATCTATTTTCTCTGAGCACTTGCAAAATATCATTGTGGACTGAAGGGGACGTAAAGGAGCTTTGGCTTCAGCGATCGCTCTGTTCCCTGAGTGCTTAGCAGTGGTAGGTGAGTTAGTGAGTGCTATAAACTCTGTCATTGCCGCCCTTCTGGCTGTCGCCCAGGGTGCGCACTCACACTCTAACAGCTGACACGCCGTCCCAGGCTGCATGGCAACAGCCGGCCACAGGAGAGATATTCATACTCGCAAACAAAACTAGGTGGGTTTTTCTAATCATTATTCTCGGCCTGGTGGATGACTTAGCACATGCCCGCCTCAAATCCTGTTCGGAGTAAACACTCCGCCATCTAAGGAAGACCTCCCTCTCAGCACAGCTTGTGGGGATGGCATTCCCAGCTGTTGCCGTTCTAGCGGGTTTTTCTGGGGGGAAAAATGGGAAATCTGTTTTTGTTTTTTTTTTTGTTTTTTTTTTTCTTCTTCTTCTTTGGCAGTTTTCTTCTGAATCAGGTGCACCATGAATATGAAGTGGAGAAGAGCTGATTTTAGGGGCACGAGTCAAAAACATTTTTCAGATGCTTCACCTAATGGGAGACAGACGTTTTGTTCTATTGTTAGAAGCGGTTAAGAGGTCAGACATGTTGAGTTGGAGATGAGCTCGCAATTTATCAATCCACTGAGCTGTGGTTAGCTGTTGTTTATACATTCCTCACAAGATTCCTCATAAAATTCAGTAAAACCTTGGATTATATCAATTTTCATTTTTTTTGATATGGCAATGTGGGGGGGCAAATAAAGTGAGAGCGTCTAGTTTGTCTGCCACTGGGCACTTTGTCCAGGCATGACTTTATCTGTATCTTCTTTCTCAGGGACCAAAAATACATAGAGATTGTTGAGCAAGGGCTCAACCATGTCTTTGGGAGGGGGGTTGGTGACCGTGATGTCTTTACGTTGGTGACTCAGTGGGTAGTGTATGTGTGTTTGTGGGTAAAGAGCGGAAGAGGGGAAGGGGGTAGGGGGAGCTGTACTTGTCAGCAAGAAATCTGTTTTGCTGAACTTTGCCATTCATCATCTATGTAGACAATGTATAAATGTTGTGAATTTTGGCCCCATTTGTTAAGTTTGAAAAAACTGGCAGCGAGACCTGTGCCACTACCACCACTGTGCATTTTGACAATTCATTGGTGCCTGGCGGCTGAGATATATTTTCCCGAGCGAGTTATGCCACCCACTTTGCCATTGTCATACATCAACCAGACATGCTGCTAAGTTCCCTGATTAAAATAGATAGCATCAGTTTCCCGGGTTAGACACTGATGTTGATGTTTTACCATGAGGCCAGGCTCTTCTCACATTCTGTTAGGCATGAACTGGGAAAAACATTATGGGGCCCGTTATACTGTATATTACAATGTATGTTTTTATAGGAAGTAACTGAGCGGTAAAACAATATTTCTTTCAATCGCTGATAACTACAGCATTAACTCATATGCTTGCCAACAATATAGACAAATTGCAGTCGTTTAAATTTCAGGATTTGTCTTGGCGAGTGACTGTATAGGAAGGAACTTGCCACAAGCCTCACGCTGGATGTTTCTGTTCAGGGTTGGCTCTATAAAACTGCCAGCATGGGAGATTAGGAATATTTATAAATGGTGCTGTGGTAAACATTTGGCGGGTCTTTAAAGCAGGTCCACTGGCAGTGGTTTTCATGCCATTAAAACAACACGGAGAGTGACCGTCACAGGACCACTGGATGGAACAAGACGGATTTTCCTGAATTTCCTTAGAATCCACCGTAGCTCATTCAATACTCACACTTTCACTGATGTGTCAGTGACACACACACACACACGCATACAGTGATTTATGGTGAAGTGCTCTTGGCTTTTGGTTCACAGGTGTGACCGCAGACAAACAGCCATCGCAAAATGTGAACAATCTCACGCCGGGAACTCAGCCCTCCACTGTCCCAGCTGCTAAATGGATTCAGCACCTAAGCAAGTGACTAATGACATTCTTAACACTCTGCTCCACTCTATCCTTGGCTGGCAGATGAAGAAGTGGAGGCAGCAAGAAAGAAGGGGAGTGGGGGCTTTAAAACAGGATACAGAATAATCAAGAGACAATTAGACAGGGGAAAATATCCAAAGAGGGGGGGACCAATGAAGACATCCTGTAGATAGGACTGGAGGAGGGCTACAAGGGTAAGTGTTTGGAATGAGGTTGGTAGTAGTGGTTGGGGGTGGCAAACACCCTTGGACTCTCACTGGACTTCCCAACTGGTCAAGAGCCTTTCAACTGGCGTTCTGTCATATCCTCCCAATTGTCCATACAGCCCCTTTGCCCTGTTTGCAGCCTGTTGAAAACTTTTTTCCCCCTCCCCCAAACCCCCCCACCCCTTCCATTGAACACGGGGGGAGTGAGTGAGTGAGAGGGAGAGAGGAGGGACAGGGCAAGGGAGGGAAGCAAGCGGGGACAAATTCCATTGCTGCTGTCCATCACATAGGCCAGGAGCTGCCTCTGAGTTTAGCCTGTGTGAGCGTGTGGCCTTTACGGGGGAGGCTTAACAGAGTGACTGAGAAAGAGAGAAAGAGAGAAAGAGAACGCGAACGAGTGAACAGACAGACATACTTCCAAGATTCTTTTGTTGCCCTTCTCCAGACGGGTTTTGTGTAGTGTGGCTGACCAGCTGTATTTGGTTTTCATACAAATTTATTTCTTTGTTTTTGAAGAAGAGAAGGGTTGGCTTGTGGAGTGGTCTGACGCAGAGGTGGAACACACTCTCCTGCTGTAAATCAGCAGGGCTGGGAGAAGAAGGGGGTTTTGAGATCCATATGGAGAAACTGTGGAACGAACAGAATCAAAACATGTCAGGAAAAGGCCATGCAGGACTCCCCGGAGCAAAAGTCCCTGCCGACAACTTTCAGAGGTAAGGCAAATGCTTCTTTGGAATTCTTCTTCGGAAAACTTCATAAATTTTCTGTACGAACACAGCATACTTGTGCTATGGAGTATATATATGCGAGAAATGAATTAACTCCGGGTGGATAAAGGCCGATGTGCATGCACAGTATATCATACTTAAGCAGCAGGGTCCAACTTAAGGGGGGATTTGTGAAAATATTTGAAGAGGCATCGCTTCGTAAAAGCTTGCTTATCCCATTGAAGAATTAGGAACAACATTCCCAAAAATCCAGAGAGGAGAAAAAAAAGATGGATGTATTTCCACAGTAGGCGTAGCATTTCTGCCAGAAATGGATTTCACTGTGGCCCCGTCTGACGGGAGAGATAGAAGTTGTCCACATGTGACTGTGTTCTGGCTCGCAGATTCATATGTCTGTAAATAGTTGTGCCAGACGGTATGGAGATGTGGTCTTCTTGCTGGTTTTTACAGTTTTCCATTCCCATCTGTGTCCATACTTTGTGCAGACCTTTGTGCGAACAGCTATTAGTTTTTTTTTCTGTTGAAGAAATCATTTATCCTCCCACCCTTGAGGTCCACTTCGTGTTAACGTAAAATCTCCACAATATACTCTATGTTTATCTAAAGTCATGCTCTACAGCATGACATTTCTGATAGAGGAAATTATTCATATGAGATCATGTTAAATATTTTAATCTTATTAGAAATGACAAAATGTTTTGAAATTGTCAGTTTAAATGATTAATCTTTGCAGACAGTCTGCAAAATATGCAGTCTTCAAAATTAGAAAAGCTGGTGAATATGGTTATAAATGTATCTGCACATAAAGCACTAAGAGCATTCTACTATTCGATTTCAGCACTGCTTTAATGCATTCTATTTACTGGAGATTTACACTCGATGACAGAACTGAATCTGAAACATTATTGTGGTTGTAAAAAAGTTAGCTGAATTATTCATTTATTGAAACTGAATTGGCTGAATTATTCATTTATTGAAACTGAATATATATATATATTTTTTTTGTGTGTGTGTATTTTGGTGTAAGGTCATTTAGAAAACAAAATACATCAGAAAACCAAACAGTGTGAAAAGCTTTCTGTAAAATGTGTGTGTTTATGACTGACTAATTTACTGGCTGAATAAGTCTTCCATCGCTATGAGCTCCACTAAGCTGTCACTGACACACTGAAGAGAACCCACTTCAACTGAGACAAAAACGAAGACATTTAGCATATTTATCATATCCGTGAACTGAGTTACTCTGAGAGATGAATCCTGCATTTAGTCATATCTCTGTTATATCATGACATAGCAAAAGGTGTACCTTGTTTTTAATAGACACAGATGGACATGGGCATGGATGTACATGAGGCTCTATTTCCCCCTCATACAGCTTCAGAATTAGCCCTACCATGGTGCTACTAAACAACATGTTTGCATAACATTATTAGAACTTAGAGATGTTTGAACTCTATGTTTTTGATGATTTGTTAAACCAAAGCAAATTCATGAAAGATTTATTCTCAAGATTTATGCTAAGGTCTTTTTGCAGGTCGTGCAAGTCAGGCTTATGCCCATGAATTTCAGGAGGCTGTGACTCAGCTTTCAAAAGGCTTTAGTTTGGAAATTTATTTTGAAAATGTAACACTGAATATCAAGCATTATTACAAGTTTAATCATTTAAATGGCAGGCAGAGAGAGGGTTTCCAACTTAGACATTAGAAAATGATTGAATACTACATATGTGTTTATACTTTTCATTACATAGGTGTTTACATGTGTAGTTATACTGACTAGATGTCAGCCTTGGTGTAGCTAACATTTTGTATTTAACACTAATCGGAAAGTATACAGTGTAGTTGTACAAACAGTATGTCTGTAGTTTGTATCTAAGAAACTTCAGTGTTCACTGACACAAGTGTTTGAGTTTGTTTGCAGTATGTGTTGGACTTAAAGTCTAAAATGTGGAAGCACAGTTTTGATATTTATATATATTTTGTTTCATTTGCTCCATGTGCCTCTTCAGTCTAGTGTCTAAATGCACACTATGAGTAGCTTGTAACTAACTAATGAATTAGTAAGTGCAATTACCAACGCAATGACTAAAAAACAATTTACAAAACAAAAAAAATAAGTTGAGGCTCTGCCACAAGGTTTTTCTCTATGTTTTTTCATGTATGTGTGTGTGTGTGTGTGTGTGCGTGTGCGTGTGTGTGTGTGTGTGCGCGTGTGTGTGCATGTGAATGTGCTTGGGGACTGGTGGTGCTGGGCTTCAGTTGCTGAGGAAACTATCCTTCATCTGTCAAGGGACAGAGGTAGTCTGTCTCCATTGTTGTGTGACTGATTTGTTTTTAACAGCCTGGAGGTCAAAGGAATTAGCTGAGTATCACAGGGATATTTTAAGGGTTACCACTGAGGTCTGTTTTCTTCACGTCATTTTTCTCCTCTCTCTCTCACACACACTGCCACTCACTCAGACACACACACACACGCAATTAGACTCACACACAAACCACATCTTTCTTCACATCTCTTTCTCTTTTTCCTCCTCTTCTCCAACATCTTACTCACCCTTCCCAGCTGCTCTCTCTATATCACCCTGGCAGCTTGTCACTAAACGGGAAGTTGCCTGCGACCCTCAGTATTGGGGGTGGAGAGGGACCGGGTGGAGAGGGACTGGGTGGAGTGGGTGGGGGGTGTTAGGTGTAGACACTGTCCAGGGCCAGCAGACTGCATTTTGAACTTTTCAAACTTCGTTCAGTTTGGCCAGCCATACTTACTACTCATTACTGTGGAAAGCCAGTGGAGGCACTTCTTAGACCTAACCCGCGCGAGGAAATGCCACAGCGAAGGTAAATGCAAGACTTAGTGAGTTTATATGCACTGCTGAGTTTCTCGTTGGTGTCATGTAGAAAGCCAGTAACACTACACAGTACAAACGGGGTCTTCCTGTACAAGATCATTAAGCCGTGTAAAGTGTAGCTGGAGAGGAGGGAGTGGAGTATTGCTATCAGCTTCAACCATTCAAGGGTGACCTTGGCATGTTTTTTTCCACCAGCTTGCTTTCTGTGTTGTCTTTCGTTTTAAGAGACTTGTGGCCTTAAACTTTGTGAAAAGAAATGGAAAGAATAGATCTGAAATTGTGCATGATCATAAAATGTAAATCCATGGTCCACTAGATTTATATCAAATTAAATGCTTTTTAAAAATACTGCTGAGCTGGGGTGACGTGATTGACCTGGGTTCGATCCATGAGCCCACTGTTGCAAGACTGTGCTGTGCTGTGATAATGTGGTGCTGCTACATATCAGTCAACCATCAGTCAATTTTCAACAATTAGAATAAATCTACACATGATTTATCTGAATTACTGACCATTATTTCATGTATTTTACATCAGGTGGCAAATATAATGTTGCCCAGAGCAACCAGAACCTTTAAATCTATATATATATATAAGGTGACGGACAAAGGACATCCTACAATACCGTGAACCTCTTAAAGACCTGACCTATGATTTATTTGACATTAGCACTGTGGTGATTTTTAATGGCAATGGAATTCACATATAACCATGTGAGGATATATATTTTTATCTGAGTCTTTCTCTATTTTAATCAGCAATTGGCCCTTCCTTACATTTTAAGTGTCTTTATAACAAATTCATCATTAATTGGTTTAATTATATTTCTGTATGTACTATATAAGAAAGAACACATGTCCAGTCTTAAGCCTACGTGGTATAAGTACATGTCTCAGTGACATGAGTAGATATAAATAAGTGCACTTTATTTATCAGTTAGGGTAATTAATGGCTTAGTACGTCTGTGGGGGCAGGAAACATTCTAACGCTTTGATCTTGTGGTTGTACCATTTGGCCTCTTGTGTGCGCTTTCAACAAGAGGGCACCTCTTTGGCACATTAGACGTCTGTCTCAAACACCAAACACAATAACACCCGACTCTAAGTGTGTGTGAAGGTGTGTGTGTCTGTTTGTGTGTGTATGTATTCAGGGCTGTGTGTGTGACTTCTCGCGCCGCACCGTCTCTTTGACAGTGTGAAAATGGCCATACAGCGAGGGCCCTTTCACCAAGATTGATTTGTGGCATGCTGTTGTTCAACAGCTTGCACATAAATCAGCATGGCCCAGCACTTTTAACTTCGCAGGGGGGATGTAGCCTATCTCGGCACCTTGTTTAGGTTGTTTTGGAATCAAGATGTGTTCTCCTGCGTACTTTCATGTTGTGATAAACAGCTTTACAAAGAGTAAACGTTACACTACAAAAGACTGGAGCAGTTTTACCGCCCATTAAATCAGAAGGTTCGCTACTTTCAAAAGCTCACTGACAACATGTACCTGACAAATATGCACAGCCAACGAGCTGCTGAAGTGCTACTGACTCAACTCTCTTTACATACAGATGGCCATGTTTTCCCAAATATGTGCTTGCCACAGTGATACAGTTAGGGCATCAACCATGTACTCAATACTATGTACTCAATATTATGTTGACATGTTATAGCAACTGGGCTGGTCTTTGTGTTACATGATTGATAGGTCTGGAGCTCAAGCACAGAACTCAGCATGGAACTGTTCTTGCTAGGGCTAGGGTTCTCCACCTTGCGGCATTCTGAGAGGCTGTATCACTGTTTCACAGTCTAAGTTTGCTTGCTGGACTGGATGTACAGGCTCATTTTGATATCTGTGTAAATTCAAGTCTAATGAGTGGATGCCGTGGTGTAGGCAACTATCTGTACATGCTGTGCTATTTCTATTAGGCTACCCTATCTACAGTTCTCACTCCTTGTAAATTAAATGGAGCCAAAATTGGTTGTTGCTAATGCTAGTTTAAGGGTTGTATCATATGTTTTACTTCATTCGTAAACGACAACGTTGTTGTCATTGGAGCTTGACACGTGCTTGATACTGAAGTGAACATCTCCCAGTTCTCTTACATCTAATACAAATATAATCTAATAGTTGCTTAATATAACAAAAAAATGATTAAAACAGGAGGCCGTCCTCATACTCTGTGCACAGACTAATCTTGATTAAATAAACAGACATCACAATGTGTTGTCAATCATACCACAGAATTCACAGGGATCTACATTGTACTCTCTGGGTTGCCTCCGCAGTCTAATGCCCTGCCATGTGAGGTTCAAAGCAGAACCCAGGAACCGGCCCCCAGGTTTTATTATTCTTCTTTTTTATAACCCAGACAAAATCTATGGAAGTAATTATATGCGTTGTGTCCCACAGAGCACAGGCGCCGTGTCAAGTCAGGTAGATGTGAAAGATTCTTCTGGATTTCAGTGAAACTGTACTAAGAGTCTCAAAGTTCAAAGGCATCTCAAACATCAGATTTTTTTCCCCCCTGCCCGACTACTGCATCAGACATTGCCAGTACATTGCTTAGGCTCAGCCTGTGCAAAGCTATTGTCTTACAATGTCATTCAAGCTTGATGAAAGAGGTGTAAAGCTGCAGCGCTTTCCTGGTCTCGCGACAAATATGCAGCTGCCTGGCATGATCTTTTAACGTCGCAAATTGTTCACTTTTCACCTTAATGCTTAAAAATCTTTCTTCTTTTTATTTTTTTGCCCTGTCTCATCAGACGGGTTATCTTTCCATCTCTGGATTTTAAGAACACAGACACGTGAAGCCAAAGATGGTCATTGGGTTGTGATTACTTTACACTTGCCCTCTCCCAAGGTCTTATTTTGGCGATGCTGCACCTTATTGCATGTTTGCTGTAACATCAGATGGATTAAACGATTTGTTATGGAGAGAGCCACTGCATATAGCTGACACATTCATCAGTCTTGCACAGAGATATACATGGACAAGCTGGCACAGTGTAAATGTCTCAGAGTAAACAGTCTCTAAAATTAAAGGAGCCATTAATTGTCCGACTGTGTCGAGCTGGCAAGCGAGGTGGCTACACGTTGGCTATGCCAGCTTCATATAAATGTATTTTAGCCTTTCATTTGACAGTTAAATTCACAAGCTACACAAAGGTCGGTATTTAAGACAATCGAGATGACCGTATCCATGTGTGAGCAATAGATCTCCTGACTGGCTGTCTGTAGCACTTTATCCTGACACTCGATTATTTATGAATATGTGTACAGTAAGTTTCCCAGTATAAGCCGCTCCATGTATAAACCTGAGGTCAGTGTTTTATGCAAACTAAAAAAAACACAAAACCATGTATTGATCTCACCCTTGTATTAACCTCACCCATGTATTAACCTCAGTTTACTAAAAATTAGCTATTGAATCACAATCAGATCTAGTAGAATGATGAAAAGAAATGCAATCCTGTATATAACCCTCACCCATTTATTAACCTTATAGATCAAGAAATTTTACAAAATCATTGTATTAACCTCGGTTAATAATTGGGAAATTACGGTATGTGTGTGATAGACAGAGAGATAGTGAGAGTGAATGTGTGTGTGTGTGTGTGTGTGTGTCTGTGAGAGAGACAGCGAGAGAGAGTGAATGTGTGTGTGAGCTCTCGAGTGGAAGGTATTATTCTTTTCAAATAGAGTATCACTCAACACAATGCTTACCCACCATGTGGTGATTCATTTCAATGCCAAATAACACTCCTCCTCTTCCCTCACACAGTGCACGTATCACATTCAGGTCTGATTTATCGAGACAAGATGTTTAAAGGCAGGTACCAAATGAACCATATGGGCAGTATCATATTATCAAAACCGCTCAGGTTATTCTAAACCACACAAAGCACAAAGGTCAGCTATAAGCAACTTCGGTGGCAGTAATTGACACATGTCCGTATTGCCGTCTGTGACACGGCGGCCCCCATTCTATGATTCAATGTGAGGAATGTTCTGAATGCGCATTGTGCATGGCAGCGCTGTGGCCGGGAAATCTCCCGCGCCCATGGGCCCTGATGCGGGTTAAACCCTCGGGGTCTAAAAGCTTTCGCCGGCCGTTCGTGCCACCCGTCTCCCCCTCGCGTGAACAGCTGAACTTGAGGAGTGTTCGAGACACGTGTGGTCACCCAAAAGGCATCCATCCTGCTTTCATCTGTATGTTGGGCTTGTGTGTGTGTGTATGTGTGTGTGAATGTGTGTGTGTGTGTGTGTGAGTGTGTGTATGGGAGAGAGGTTCAAAGAGGTGGCTGGAGGGGTATGGGCGAGGGAGGGGATGGAACCGGAGGTGGGTGGAATAATATACAGGAAATCAAATTGAAACTCACACAGGGATGGTCCCTGAGGCAGTCTGCTAATGTGTGCCACTAATGCTCCAACCAGTTGCACGTTTTGGGGTGGCGGTATCGCTCATGTGTTTGTGTGTGTAGGCCCCCTGCTGCGGTTGGCGCCAGAATGCCCATCGACATTCTCAAGATTGTGTACCGATCGAAAAGGAGATCGTCAGATGGTCAGAGGAGAGGGCAGATTAGGTTTGTGACACTGGAGAGTCAAAGGCTAGAGACAGTGCGCAGCTTTTTTGGCAACAGTACAGTGAGCAGTACTGGCAGCTTCATGTAAGATTAATCTAAGTGATAGAAATGACAATTAAACATGAACCAACCATATTCAGACAATGCGAAAGAAAAATGAACCCTTTTGTGTAGTAACTGGAATTAGCTAGCATTACTGTTCCCCAAACAGTATGGAATATTATGTGTTAGGATGCTTCACATCCTATGAACTGATCTGAGACGTTGGAAACGACCACCAGGCCATGACTGTGTGGAGCTGGAGTGTGTGTGTGAGTGTGTGTGTGTGTGAGAGAGAGAGAGAGAGAGAAAAATATTGCTTCTTAGCATGTGCCTTAGGCGCTCACCAATAATGAGTATGTGCTAAGAGTACAGCGATAATCCCACTGTTAATGTGGCTTTCTGTGATGGGGACACGCACACTCCCAAAACAGATGGACAGCAGGAAGTCATAAAGAAAAAAAAAAAACATCAGTTCTTTTTCCTTCAACCCCAGTAGGAGTACATCTGTTCATCATATGAGAGAATAATAACAACATGAAGACCAGAAAATGGTAAAAATCTTCAGGAAATTAAGCCTGCGAATTCCAGACTGTGCATCCAGGCTATGCTCTGGCATGTCCTTAGAAACCACAGGAGTTCTGCTATCTATAGCCCCTCACCACAGGGCCGATTTGGCTCTGTCATGTGGAAGAGCCTGCTGCTTCATGGATAGGATGGGGACATTAAGACCCTGCAAGGATACTAAACATGGGGTGATAATCATCTAATTAGGATTATATGAAACCCCTACAAGTGTGTGTAGTGGTGTGTGATGGTGCATGGGTGTGTATGTGTGTATGTGTGTATGTGTGTGAGTGTGTGTGAGTGTGTTGTGGGGGTGGGTAGTGGTTGAAGGACGACCCTGGAAGATTATGTCAGAGAATAGCTGTTGTTGTGCTTGCCATTCAAATTAAGAAATTGCATGTCTGGATAAGCCGTCGTTCAAATATCTGGCCCCTTTATTGCGTTTCAAAGGACACTGAGGTTAAGACTTGTCTATTAAAGGTCCAACTTCTCTCGCAAGCCCCTAAGTGTCTGATGTGCTAAGTCCTGGTGTTTTGACAAGTGGCTGCAGCCTTCCCACAGAGGTCTGTGGTATGCACCCACATAAAACGGCACTGAATGAAGGCATTACCCTGTACGCTTACACCCACATGCAGACTTTTGGGTAGCCCCAGAAAATCTGCCACAAGGGAGAAACTAAAAGCAGCGCTTGCTGCGCTGCTGTTCATGGTGGATTTTTAGTGTGTGGGGTTATCTGTCTGACAGCAGGGGGATGATATGGAATAAATCATCTCACTTCTGTGTGGTCGTAGTTGGACAGTGTGGTGGCCATAGTGTCATCATGGAATCACCAAATCCCAAAGCGATCATTAAACTGCACAAAACATGCCTTTGCCTACCACGAGATTAAGACATAAATGCTATGGACACAGAGCAGGGTGGTAACCAAATATATCTTCCGGCCATAACTTAATATGACTAATATTTACTATGGCCCTCTAGGGGGATGAACACACTATTTTAATGACTAAACATGAACTCAGCCCAGCGAACAGCTGTGATAATGTCAGCAAAATAAAAAAGGAAATGTAGAAGTTCATAAAATGATGAAAGCTTTAGATTTAAAAATATTTCGAGGTGTAACAAAAGCACATGGCATGGGGATACATAAGAGCCGTAAGGAAAACATGAAAAAGAGGAGGCCCACAGTTCAGCTTTGTGGGTCACTCCTTGACTTGTAAATGTCTGCACGTGTTCATTTAGCGCATTGGAGCGGGCTGATCTTTGGTGCTGACAAAACCCCCATACTTGCAATGACGAGCACCTGGTCAGGCTGGGTTGTGTAAGGCGATAGCGAAATATCCCTTTCTGCTGGTCGTGAGATCACGCGGCGGTCGGAGCGCTTGGCGTTCTCCCAGCGCGCATCAGAAAAACGAGTGAAAGCAGAGAGGATCATCTGAGAGATACCCCCAGTCCTCACCAGCAGACCAATCTGCCTGTCACTCAGCTGGACGTTTGGCTAACACGCTCGTAGCAATGTCATAGTCCAGTCATGAGGCACTGACGAGTGGATGATGAGGGTCGTGATGTGAGGTTGTAAAGCAGTTGAACATGTGTTGCTTTCTTGACTGCCTGTTTTATTGATTAGGTTTAGTTCCAGGGCTTGAAGGGAATCCAGTTTTCTCCATATTAGGAGTTATTAGGTATAAGAAGTACCATTTTTGGCATTTATGATAATGTTAGTTAGAATTCCAAAATCGAATAAAAATGAAACGATCGCTTTTGGAATTCCTTTTTTTGCACCACTCTGAATGGTTGCCATAGTTTCCATTACTGATCATTGTGGTCATCTTGTCATTAACCTACTTCCATATTTATAAGCTGTAATGTAAATCCACATTTAGACACTAAGTCTTAAATTCACACTTCCATAGGAGCTTCACCCTGGTTACCACTCTTGGGCCTGACAAGCGCATGGCGGCTGTGCTTTGATTTGTGGGCATATTGGGCTACAGATTGACACCGGATCAGTGAATATGACCTTGTTTACCCTGAAACCACTGGTAAACAGCTGGTCAGTTTTCTTTCCACACCCTAATCTGAAAAAGTGACGGTCCTGGTGAATATTGTTTGGTGTGTCTGGACCCACCCGTGCCAGGTGCTCGGTGTCGGCTGTAATTTAGTGGACACAGCCAGCCCCCGCTGGGCAACTCTGGCTGTACCAGCAGGTGTCCCAGTGCTGGGCAAAGAGACGGGACAGGGGTGGGGGTTGGGGTAATGTATAACTTTACAACTCACCATTTGTAATTTTAGATACCCCCCGCACCAATGTTAATGGACAGTCATGTTTGATATTCGGCACCAGGTGCCCCCCTTCCTCAAGTGGGTCACGTGACCATGTCTGGACCAATCGGCAGAGGTGTTGCAGGAGAAGTCTGCCGACATTTTGTTGACTTGTTGACAGTTGAAAACAGGTCACCTTTCGATCTGTGCCAAGACCTCTGTGGGTTGTAGCTACTGTGCGGCATGTTAAATAAATAAGACCAGTCCAAATGGTGAAAATAATATTCTCTAATCCACGAATGTCAGCACATCCCAAAGCCACTCAACTCTCAGATGATTTCCTCATATTCCTTTACATGAGGTGTTACCTTTTAAAGGGTAGCAGCCTGTTCAAAAGCATGGGAAATACTGTTGGCTGCAACGAGGACTAAAACAGCTGAAGAAAATAAAATGTGTCCTTGATGATAGGCCACTCCTTCACATTAACACTATCCCTGACTGCAACTACACTGAACAGTCATAACCACCCATGGCTTAACTACCATTTCATGTTTTGGGACAATATTTTGGAATTATGATGCTCAGCTAAAATCATGGACAAACTGTAGTCTATCATGACAATCACTGTTGTGCTTTTCCTGTATGATCCCTGGCAGTTGGGTTGGCCCCTTGAGCTGTGGATCTGCCCAAGGTTTCTTCCTAGACTAACTAGTTTTTCCATGCCTCTGTTGCTCTTAGGTGCTCCTTGTAAAGCCCTATGAGACAATATTATTTTAAATGTATAAATATAATTGAATTGAATTGAATCGAATCGAATTGAATTGAATTGAATTGAATGGAGAACATTTGAAAACTTAATTTGTTTACTGTTTGCTACTCTGAATTGAGTTTTTATAGTGGTGTCCAATACTGGACTTTCTGCTGAAAAGCCTCAGATGTCTTATGTCAACATAAAACATTGCTAGAGAATCTCAAATCAACATTTTGTAATACCATAGTTACAGTATGGCGGTAACAACTGCCAATTAACAACTCCATTGTGGTGATTTAAAAGCAGGAATAAATTCACAATTCACATTCACAAAATCACTACAAGTTTCTCTTTTTTCATTAGATATGTACTGTATATGGCTGAAATCAATCTTGTGACACCTAAGTAAAAGACAAAAAACATCACATGTATCAAAGGAATTATGATTCAGCTGCATATTATTATATGTATTTTTATTTTTTATTTGCTAAATAGTGATCAAGTTTCTTTACGATCATACTTCATAAGTGAACATAAGTGAGTAAGTCATAGTAGTTTATGTTTATGTTTAGGAGAGGCTGTAGCATTGGCTATACACATTTATGTTGAGGACAGCCACAGGTCTTGGTGATTTGCTAAATGCTGCATTGTGCCATGTGCTGAAAGATTTGAAAAGAAACTGTACTTGTGCTGTTGAGTTTGTAGATTATTTAACATTTATTTAATGTTTCTTTAATGTTATTGCTATAGGTTTTGTTTTGTTACTTCCATTCATCAATTTAAGAGTTAAATTTAAGGCACAAACAATATGAAATTGCTGTTAGTGGCTTAACCCTGCAGTACAAGCCTCCTCAGAATCTTGATGGTTTTAATTAATTCAAGATTCTTCTTCTTGCCTTCTGAATGATCTAAGGCTGCAACGCTGATAACTTGGTTGATTACTCTGTGATGTTAAGATGATATCCTCAAATGTCTTCATTTGCCCACACTAAAGATTTTCTTTAGACTACTACTAGTGACCAGTTATGTCTAGAAAGCTGAATATTGTCCATTGTCATTGAAAAAATAACTCTGTTTAACGTGTTTATTTTTTGTATAGTCGACAACAAATGAATTACTTGACTAATGGTTCCAGCTCTATTTCTAAATGCCTTTATGCTTTAGTGAGACAAGCTTTCCACACTTTCTAGCGCCATGCTAGCTAAATCCTCCTCTATTTGCTCAGCCTGATCGCATTTAGACAAAACCAGATGTGTTGCACACATCAAATGACTTTAATCTTGTGAAGCTGTGCAATGTGTAATGCATAATATATATTGGAACGATACGAGGAGCAAAAGTCTATTGCATCTGTTTTTTCGTCTACATAATTTCTCCAGAGGGACACATGTTTAATTTCCACGGAAAGCCTGCTGTCAACAGAGCAACCCACAAACAGAATTTTCACCAAGGCAAAACCCACTGTAACACACTACTGAGACATTCACAACTGGGGATATTTCATTGCCAAAGATATCAAAGACATTTTTTGGAAGCAACTTTCAGGTATTAGGTCATTGTGATGAAAAAAGTAGCTACATCCAACAAAGGCAGAATGCAACAAATATGTGACCTATTTATGACTGCTGGTGCCATGGAATTTACTTCAAAGGTTATTTAACAATAGCATAGGTGTGCTCTGACGTTAGACTGTGCCCACTGTTTTCGTGGAAGGCCGCTACCGTTTTGTGCCGTGCTGTTAAAGCCTTCACAATGTAGAGCATCGGCCTCCAAATGGCATCTGCCACAGTGGAACAGTGAGTCACAAGAGAACTTAGTCTGTCTGAGCAGGAGGGAGGGGTAGTGGGGTGGTCATCATGAGTCATGCCCTCCTACAGATACACACCTTGCATAACATCAGATGTGAGCACAGGCTTGCATCTCTGCTCCAAAAACACAATAAGCTTCAGAAACTGGGTCAGCCCCACCCCGGGGTAACCTGTCGGGGGAGAATCCAGAGGCAACCCACTCAACACTCTGATGAGTTTCGTGTGGGAACAGGACTGAGCACCAGAACGCAAATTAACCTCCTTTCACTTTGGTCCCATCAGCTGATTCAATCTCGGGCGCTGAACTTTGCGGGAGTTGTAAGTTATATAACTTGTATAACTGCTGTGGTGTGATCTTTAAAGTCTGAGAACTGCAGTTATATTAATATTCACACCTCAGTCATGTCGGAACGTAGTATGCACACAACAATTATACTGTATGTTGCAAAATATTTGTAGATTTTGAAAGTTGTATGTGATGATGTGGCATGAAACTATTTCTAGACTGAATGTCAATATTTTGAGATATTAATTGATGTCTCTTCTGCTGGCATTAAGACAGAATTGAATGGAACGCAGAACACAACCTCCGGATGGGTCACACAGCAGACCTCCCCTTAAATAGAGTGTAGAACTAAATGTGGAACAGAGAACTTAGTTTGATATTTAGTGACATGGAAAACTTTGGAGTTTAGTAAATGTGGCAAAGGCAAGGTACAATTTCCACACTCAGCTCTCTAAAAAAGACAAAGCTTACTCTACTCTATACCTGTTCACTAAGAACTTGTGCTCTCAAATGACTCTGAGTCATGTGCACCCAACCACTGTTATTTTTATCTTCAAATCAGCATCATTAACATTTAAGCGGATGGCTGGCTGTGGTTGTGGCTGTGGCTGATGGTTGCTTGTGGCATCACTATCAGGCCATAAATATCAGAGGTTAATGATTGAGATGATTGATAAAGTGGGGTAGTATCTGTTTGTTGAGCATACTCACTCCCCAGGGGTCTCTTATCGTCTCACAGCCTGCACAGGAGGAGCTATTCCGGGCGCCCGCTATCACCTTGAGGCCCTCACTGTCAAAGACGAGTGTCACGGTGCCCAGGCATGTTAATTGCCTTCACCAATGCAAGCAAGAGAGAGAGAGAAGGGATGAGAGAGGTGTTATACTATGGGAGGAAGTGTTTAGGTTTTGGAGGGGGAACAGGGGAGATACGGCTGGTGCTAGACAGCTTAGGCCTCTTTGGCAGAGCTGTGAGGTGTGACCTCACCACAGACCACTTAAGAGTCTTCCGTCAATTAGCCTCCAGACTAATCAATAGTCCCTGTGGGAGGGGGGAAGGGAGGTAGGGAGGAGTTGTATCTGCCAGCTGCAGACTCACATTAAGTAATTGGCCTAAATAGGACCCTCTTGGATAATCAGTCAGAGCCTCTGCTGCCAACTTACTTCCTGCTATGTGTGCAAGTGTTAGGAGATGCATGTGTGTGTATATGTGTGTGTGTGTGGGAGGGGGGGAGTGGATGATTCAGACCCAGCTGTCGTCATGGTGCTGTGTGATGATGTGGAGAGTGTGAACAATAAGTTATACATCTGTAAATAACCAATGTTATTTACGACACCACCTTATACTGGAAGCAGTCTTCAAACATAATACCAAGTTATTTTTTCCATTTTCTGTATTTTACAATGAGCTAAAAAAAAAAAAAAGAAAGAAAAATGCTGATCCACCTGGCAGGTATTAGTGGTATGAGTATTAGTGCAATAATCCAACCAAGTCATTTTATATTATACTTCAGACATTTATTATACTAATTTCAACCATAAATTTCTACACATGGAAATTCACTTTTGATTTACATTCCCAGACAGGTGTTTTTCTGTGAGAGGAAATGACCACTGAAAAATAGCTGTACATAACCAAAAGCCTGGAGAGTGCTAATATTTGTCTTGTCTTAAAATCTAAGAGAGAATAAACCAGCCAACTCAGCCACTATCCATACTTATCAAGGCACAATAAGAGGTTCGAATTTCTTAGGTCTTCAATTACCATAGAACCTGATTCCATTAAAGGACATTTAAGAACATAACTTTCTCATCTGTATCCACACAGGATGGATACAGTTTTTGTGTTGTTGTCATCGCTTGGCCATAGAGATATGTTCAACAAGCTTTCAATTCCCTCACCAATGACAAAAACCAAGACTGTCAGCCGGACTAGCCCACATGTTGGCACTCGAGTCAGATTCGGTTCCAGCTCCTCCCTCCCGTGACATTAATTGACAATGGCCATATCAAACTGGAGCTGAACCCTGGCTTTGATGAGGAAAATCTGGCCTCAACAGCTTGTCCACTTTCTCTGCAGCTGTTTCGGAAGTCCCTGACTTGTCGTCGGGATTTTCTGTTAGTTTTAAACGGCAATTTAACTGGCTTGTTGCCTCATTTGAGACTGGGGCCATATGGAAACATATGCTTCAGAGGCTCCTTTCGTAACTGTCAGTGTGAAAGCCTGTTAAAAGACACATTGAAGCGGTTTGGCCAGGATCTTAGGGAGGGTTTTTTTGTGCTTAAATGCCCACTCCAGCACTTTCCCATGCCCACTTCCCACCCATATCCTGTCCATCTGCCTTTCTCTACTTTGGGGTTTCGGACAAAGAAAGTAACCCATTCAGTTTGACTTCCGGACCTACAGTGAATGTTGACAATCCACAGGCAGCTATTTGCGACTGTTACTCAATTTTGAAGCGTGCAGCTTGACACCAAGAGCAGATCTAAAACAGCTGGAACAGTGGGGGGCAAGCAGATGCATGGGAGTCTCAACGTATCATGTACATTGCCTGGACAAGAACAACTTAACATACACCATTCTCAGAAAAAAGGGCAATTTTTGGCTCTGAAATTGTGCCTCTACTTCCTAGAGCTGTGAATCCATGTATATCCATGTGGATTCCTTATATAATATGAGCCTCTGTAGACTGGACAGACTATAAGTGCCGTTCACAGCTAGTAGGACAAATAATGGACGAGTAAGTGAATAAACGCCGTGTGATCATGTGAATGAGGTAATTAGGGATGAAATAATCCCTGACAATGCAAAACATCGTAGAACAAAATTTTAATAATTTCAACTTTTTAGGCAACAAGAGACATACAAATCACTAGACCAGACTGTACCAGGCTTTATTTGGACAGCAGCAATTACCATCATCTCTCTACTTTTAAAAGTTCAAAAAAAATGTTTCATCATGAATTGATCACATAAATCATTTTTGTTTTGAATCCCTGAATGGTTTTATTTCTTTTTGAAGATGTTGTCACAGTAATGTGAAACGCTGTGACTGAGAGTTTGAGAGTATTTTTCTCTTTCTAAAATGATATATCCAAAATGCTTTTGCATTGGGAATCTAACACAGTGATCCCTCAAAAGGATATCACTTTTAAGAAGCAATAGCATCTTTCACTGCGGGTGGGGTGGGGGGGTTTGGGTAACAGAGTGACGCTGTTACCTCACACTCCCAACGCATAGTTTTCCATGTGTGGACTGAGCCGAAGGGGACACAGCAGGTGGATGGAAAGCGGTCTGTGACTGGCTGAGAGGCTTGCGTTGCTGGGCTGTGTTGGGTCGGGATTGGCTGAGAAGGGACAGTGGCCGTGGGCAGTGACAGGGTGTGAGTGGCATTCACAAGCTGCTGGTGCTGACAGATGGTAAAATGCTTTGCTTGCTCTGGACACTGACTGCATGCAGTGGTGGGGGGTTGCAGTGGCAAAAGCCTCACACACATGGATACGCAAACACACTTACATACAGTACCTGCAACACACACACAGTAGTTTATGAACACATACACACATACACACTGACATAAAAACACACACAGGTGCTGATAGAAATAAATTCCATTAGAAGGGAAGTCGTAAAACAAGCCAAAGTGCTTAAAGTATACATTTTCAGTTGTGTTTCTGGGATTTTAGTACTGAGTGACATGGAGACATGTGATGTCTTTCTTTCAGTTTCATTTACTATTTTTTGAAGTTTGCAAACGTTACACTCATTTAATCATTTATCACACAGAACGTGGACCTGTGTGCAATGCATTGCTGTGTTAATCTTTTTCAGTGAGGAAGTGTACCATAAATATTCTTTGCAGAAAGGCGGAAAACACTACAGAGTAAATCATGATGTCTTGGCTCACACTAGAGGGAAATAGTCTGCCAGGGAACTTTTTGCGGGAGCCCAACATCTGGAAATAAAAAAGAGCCCAACTTCCTAACTGACAACCATCATGGGCTGTTGTGAATTAGATTTTTTCTTATTCATCTTTGTTTGTCACTGCTCCACAACCCTCCTTAATCATGTACCCCTGCAGCTCATTTTCTTGAAAGGGGGTTGCTTGGGATGCTTGTGTAGGAGCCAAAATCTCACCTGCCCCTCCCCTCACTCTCAGTTTGACACATACTGTCAGCAGGTTTCAGGTAATTGTGTTGCTTTTCTTAGCCCTTGTCAGCAGAGCATGCATCAACAAAACCTTGATTGGTGAGGTGCGGATGAGACGCTAACAAACTCAGCTAATGTTCCGTTTTCGCGTGGGTGCAGGACGACAGTGCAAGTGCATGCCAGTGCTGGGCAGGGCGCATGGATCCTCTTAGATCTCTCTTTTATTGCCAGCTCTCTGGTCATGCCTCAGTGCTTAGATGGGTGATGATGCATGTCTGACTGTGTGCCTGTGTCTGAATGTGAGTCTGGAAGCAGTGAAAGTTTAGGCTTCTGTTTGTTTGTTTGTTTGGGTAGTTGAGTCAGTAGGAAATGGCTCCTTCGTGTGGCAGTGAACACTAGATATCTCTAAAAGTGTGTGTGCGTGTGTGTGAATGCGTGTTTACACAAACGCACAGCTGTGTAGGATAAGCAGTATCCTAAAGCTCTCCGTCACCTCCACCACACGTCCTTTGCCGTCATATCACTTAATAAAACCCCCACAAACAAACTCCCTTCATAAATTTGTGCCTTTTAAAAATGTCTCGAGGGGGGCATTCTTGAGTCCCTGCCATAAGGGTTTGATTCACACCCCACGCCTGCATCCCAGAGGACCCGGCGCTGGTGTTGATGGGGCACTAGGGGCCAAACTGTGGCTTAGGTCAGACGTTAGGCGCTCATAAATCAGACGGCCCCTCAGCTGTGAGGTGACCAGAAGCAGTGGCAGGCAAAATGAGCTCCTGGTGCAACCCTGATGACATTGCAGGTTTAATGTAACCTGTCCAGTGCGTTAAACACTCAAATTGGGCTGACTGAGTGATTTTGACCATGGGTGGGACGCCCCTATCTTTATGGATGAACCTTTTTTTAATCAGTGGAGCAGTTGTGGTGGTATAGTAACATTATGCCAACTATAAGAACCAAAACAAAAAGCATAAAGGTTAATGTTGTTTTTGTTAACAAGTAGCTATGCTGCAAGAACACATTGACCTTGCAGTGCAATTTAGAGGCCAGAAAAATCATACACATAACACAACCTTCTAGTGGCTACTAAGATACAGTATATACTGTAGTAACTATTTGTCCTAATGGACATACTGTTCCTAAGATAACACTAGGTATACACTAGTGCTTGGGATAAAAGATGCTTTTGTTTTTTCATGCCTCCCTCTGGCTTGACTCCTCTAACTAAACTCCTTGTGACGTCTGCAGAAACGTAGCTCCATCTTGTGGATTGTTGGCAGACATGATTGGGGCAATCACAAAAACAAAGTATTGATCATGATGACAGAACCTTCAGTAGATTTCAGCAGACAAAGGTTTTGGGGGGAAAAGTAAAACATTTAGAGCAAAAGTTTGCAACTTGTTTGCATTCATAAACACCTCAGCTGACATCAGATAATTCTAACAGCGCCCTGATAGAGATACCCGGTACCTCATGTCGCGTTTGCTTGCTGTTCTTTGCTCTTAAAGTACGTTGTTGGAATATACAACCTAAGTCGTAGGTATTCCATCAATGCAATATACGCCCTGCAGGAGACCAATGATGAGGCTAGTGATCCTTACATAGTCGTTGGGAGCCCGGCAGGGACCTCTGCGCTTGTGGGGCGGGCTTACAGTTCACCCGCAGAGGACTCACGTATGTGCCTAAAAATGGGGCCGAGACTCTGAAATGCTGGTTGTTCTCTGGGCCCAGTTGCATGCCAACAGATGGAACGACTGTAAATCTGTCAAGATGGCACCTCGCTGGGAATCAGATGCTTGCAGTCTTAGGTAAAAGAGGGTTAGTTTATGGGCACCCCAGGCAAAGATGGCCTGTTACACCAGTATTATGTTGCAAATGTCAGTGCACAGACTCCTTGGTGAGTTATAACCAAGCAAATGCAGCCTGAATGCAACAAATAGTTAATCAGTGTTCTCATGTAAATATTCATTCACAATTGCACAATAGCAATCCATCAAAGTAGTTTTACTATCAAAGTCAGTATTACAACATAACAAATATTTTTATCAACTGAAAAATGTCTTGTAGAGAACAAATCCACGATTTTAACTTAGTGAATAGTATCATTGGTTTTTCACTGACTTCAACACAGGCCATATTTGCGAAACGTCCCCATCTAGTGGGGATACGACGATGTGCCACAGCGGCTCTGATGTGGAGGAAGTGAAACGCCTTCCTCATTCAATAAAAACAATACCAAACAATACTTGGTTATTTAACATAAAACAAATCACGGCAACTGATATAGCCTATTGCAGACGCACTGGACTCTGCAGACCAAGAATTAACTTTCTTGTCAGGATACACCATAATGCACAAACCTGTACAGGAAATGAAGGATTCAACGTTTTCTGTTACTGTGTGTGATCAAGCTATAGGCTATATAAGTACCCAATGTTAAATATATTTTATTTTTTCAGGACACGCAGAAGAAAAAAACGCATGTATTTCTTGAAGAAAACCTCCATGCTGTTTGATAGTGTATTTGGCCTTAATTATCAGCAATTCAAAGACACAGAAATTTTATGGCACTGCTCTAATGTAAACTACAGATTTAAGTGTGCGCAAGAGGCATGGCCATACGACTCCTATTGCTCCGCTCCCCTCGCCTTCCTGGACCGGCCAGTTAAGTTTTTATTTGCGAGCTGCACATTCTCCTCTCGGATTTTTAAATTGCTGCAAAAATAGCCAATGAACATGGACAATGACTGTTATAGGTGAGTAGAATCGGGCGATGATTTTGATTGAGAATCCCGCACTGGTTCAGCATGCTTTAGAGGCAAATTCAAAAACAAGGATCAAAGTAGTTATTTTGATAATGGCGCTATCCATATACAGATGTGGTCAGAGTACAATTAATTTCATGCTCGCAATATTTGAAAATGTACCGTTTGGAAACATTTAACCACATGCGCTTATTTATTTATTTAATTCAGTACGTGACGCACCACACTGTGCGGTTTTATTGTTAAAATAGTTCACCGTCACCCTTTCATCTAGCTTCTGTTATTAATGTAAAGTGTCGTCAGTAAATGTAATAATTGTGGTTGCTAGATTAAAAATGTGAAATCCATGCCAGGTTATATATATGAGTTTGGTCATAGGCTGGAGAGGAACATGTTTTACTGAAGCGCGCAGGCAGGTGCGAGCCACCAAATGACACTACGATGTCAGAAATCACATTTACGATTTGTCAGCTTCAGCTCGTCCTGTGTTCACCTTTTGTGTAAGGAACAAGCAGGCACCTGTGTATTATAGTGACAGTAGATACAATTTTGAGTCAAGTCATACGGGTAATAGTGGGTCTGATTTATTACTGTTTTTGTAACCTTCTCCAAAACTTGCATTGTAATATAATAATGATCTAGAGACCTCACTTCGCCATTAAGCACCAAGAAGCACTATAGGAACTAAAGTAGCCAAATGCGTTACAAGGAGAATTTTACCATTTTAATAGCATGCATTCCTTCGCCGTCATATTTTCTGTCAATAAATACATAAACTATCTGCAACAATTTGTTATTCTTACTTGAAAGAAAACAACTAGGAGATATATATATATATATATTATTCAGTTCATATATATATTGAACTAAGCTAATGCATATATAGGAAAAAGGGGATCCGTGTATGGACCTAAGTATGCATGTAGTCAGTCTGTCTTAAAACAGCAGAGAAGTGAAGACATGGGAAAACATCTCGGCACACTGCCCAAAGAAAAGATGCTTGTTTTGTGAGACGCTGCCGCTCATTGACCCTCTCCTGCTAACGGTAACCACTTGTGACATTTCATCACCGCGCTCTCCTGCCCCAGCCCATCTGACAGACAGTGAACGGTAACGTTCAACACACACATGTACATTCGCACGGCAGAGGGTCTCCTTAAAGCCTTGCGCCTTGCCGTGGTGGGCAGGGGTCACAGACACTCACAAGCACTGAGAAAGTGGGGGACCCCTGAGGTCGACGCGCATTTGACACAGCAGGTCGGTGTGTTGTTCTTATTTATCTCGGCTGCACGTGAGTTGGGCTTTGGCTGGTTGTATAAACTCGCTAGACTGATGCTCTCAGCAGGGTTACCAGATTTGCGAGACCGCCGTGGATATCGGCTATTGCGAATGTTTGAACCGATGCCGTTCCTGGTCAACACGAGTCCCCTTTGTTATTTCCTAATAATAAGGCGGAGAAACTGGCAATTACTGCCTGTGGGTGGGGAAATAAATGTCTTTAACCCCCCCTCTAAGATGCTACAGAAGTTAGTAATTCAGTGTCAAAAAAAAACAGGGGCGAGCGAGAGTTTGCAAACTCAAGGGCATTACAGATGCTACTGTATGAGTAGTTATTTAAAACACTTCTTTTCCGTCTCTGTCTCAGTCCTGCGATGCTGTATAGACTAGATTTGATTTTGTTGCACTTACTAGGCGAATGGTAAAACTGCGCACGCGTGTTACTGTTCTTTTAAGTATATTTTAAATATCAATTTTAGTGAATGTACATGCTCACACACATTTCTAACAGATCGAAATTGTTGCTAAAAGGTTGACTGCTTGATTCCGCACAGACAAATGCACGCGCCTTGGGGAAGTAAGTCCACGCGTTAAAGCAGTCAATCCTGTGCCCATTTGTAATTTAGTCAACACTCATCAGTGAGTGAAACGCATACAAACAAATGATGGGATTTTGAAGCGTGCAGCATTTTGTCATGCGGATATGCCCCCACCAGAATGTCGATGATGTGGTAGACAAATTGCTTTTTTTCCGGCGAATGCAAACATGGATATAATGAACAGTCGGTCTCTCATGTTTTGCAACGGTGCTGTTGATGGACGAAGGCGCACGCCTGTGGCGCAAGCTTAGCTGCGCTTGTTTCACTGTACCAAATCGTTTTGGGTACGTGCAAAATTTAAAAATGTAAACCATTTAAAATGTGAAAAAAAAATCAGTATCTCTATCTCTAATTTGAACTCTGACTCTTTCTGTTGATGAGTTGTTATACGTTTTATACATAATGGCATATATTTCACATTATATAGGCTAATTGTTTGGTTAGTAATGTCTAAGTAATGTCTGATTATTATTTGGGTAATCCAAATCTGCAAATATTAATTCTTAATAAATGAATAGCCTACGTTTTGCATGGCATATTCAACTGTTGTGCAGCTGCTTATTTTAGTTCAACATAGAACTACATTCTATAATTAACATCGCACTTTATTGGCAAGAATGGTTTGCTCTTCCAGCTTTTAAATTAGAAATTCACTGCCTGGTTTGAAGGGCATTCCCAACCTATAACCATATCTGCCACACCACCCAGTTCCTCAAATATAGGAGAGACATAAAACATTGTTACACAGGTGTGTGCCAGTCAGTACTTTAAACTGACACTGATTTCGTCCAAACATCACAGTGAATTATTATTAGTGATTTATTACAATTACCAGTAATTTTTCAAATTACCACAATCTTGTATTTCTTTCAATTACTTGGAGATATAGGAGCATAAATATTGATTCAGGTGAAATTGTGAATTGCAGTTTTCTTAATAAACACCAAACAGGAGTTTTTCCAAATCTTCACTTTGGTCGGAGTTTTTCAAATGCTCCTTTTTAAAGGAGATAATCCTGCGGTTATGTGTGGGTGACAGGCCAAATTGTAGAAAAATATATTAGTTTAATCAGATACCAGGCTACGTGTGGACAAGGCCTCAATGCCAGATGTCAGATCAATAATGATGATTTCACAAGTACAAACATCCTGTGGTAATTCTGGTGGGCAAATTCAACATCCACTTGAAAAAACTGAAAACAGAAGAGAAAGCTTGTGTCCACATTGTGCATTATTACATTACAGCTGCATGTCTAGCCTTTTCCTAAATGCACAACGAATACTGTTACATGTCTGCACCCATAGTGCAGAATGGAAATAATCTGGTGCACAGCTGGAAGGTAAACGATCGAAACACTGAAAGAGAAAGATGTCATCAGGCAGTTCAATGTCTTTAAAAGCCTCTCTTGATTGTTACTCTAGGGCCCTGGCTCAAAGTGAGGGATGGGCCCTAATAGTGGGACATGAAGACAGGTCAGGTAGGGCATGACAATTAGGAGGAATCAGTCTCTTTTTTTTCCTATCTTTTGTAAAACTTTTCTTTGTTGACAACAATGAGCATACACTCAAAACAAAACAGCCACAAAACAGCATTAACACCATTCCTCATTCATGTGCTTACATAAAAATGAAAACAATCAGATCAGATCCAGGTGAGTGGAAAGTGTAACATGGATTCAGTGCACAGATTTTACTGGGGTAATGGGGAACAGGAGGGGCTTGAAAATTCCCCACTCTCTAAAGTTTAAGAATCTCTGCTCTACTGTAACTCTCATTGTATATTTACAGCTGCTAATGAGAACTACAGTTGGCATGCATGACCAAAGCTAACCTCCAGCAACTGAATAACATGTGTTACTGTATACATGAACAAGTTAATGTAGCTGATTTTACACACATGACATAGCATGTGACTTTACAGGCTTCTATTGCAGTTGACCTCCTGCTGTGAATGTAATTATATACTGTACATGTACTTTATATTAATGGCCCCTGTCGGAGGTCATCAGAACATCTTGACTCCCACTGACTTGATAAAGGGATCCGATCTTGAACACGGACAGACACTGATGTGTGCTATTGACAGCGGGTACCCTGCCAACACGCCAGACTGGCTCTGAGCCACATATTTCTGAGATGTATAATCATGGCCAACACATTATAGGTCCCTACATTCGGCATAATTCAATTAATTTGTTTACGCCTGAAATGAAGGTTAATCTGAAGGCACCAGAACAGTCTTGGCAAGCTCTATCCCTCGGGAGCAGTTGCTCTGGCTGCCATATTAGATGATACTGGGCAATCGGACGGGACTATATTTTGGGGTATGAGTCATTATACTGCCTGGGTGCAAACGTCACGGCTGTGAGCATGATCATTCTGACGAGACGAAACAATGCTGGGAGCTGTCAAGTAGCCAGATTGTCTCTGGAAGAGGATGCTGTGTTCGTATCTATATTTAATCTGAATAACACATTTGCCAGTACCTGAATTATGATCTATGACTGCCAGAGTATTCATCAAGCAATGGATCCCTGCTTTGCAAACTTTGGCATGATTGACTCATCAGGTTGTGTACAGGGATAGTTGGTGAGACTGACAGAGACCATACGACATGTTACAGATATGTAAGGCATAAGGTGTGGTGAAGGTCGAAGGGCACAGGGCTTTTTCTTTGTTTCTGTAGGTGTTGGGTGGGTGGATGGATGGATGGATGGATGGATGGAGGTTTAATTGTTTTTCTTTTTTTTTCTCCTCTATTTGTAAACTACACTGAAAATTCTGGTATAATTATCACTTTCCTCTGCATTATGAAAGACATATTAGATATTGTCAGTTTGTTGTACAGACATTTCATATTAAAAATTCATATTTCAAACATATTCATTCTAATTTTGCACCAAGTTTGACTATATTTAATATATGACATGAGATGTGAATATATGAAGAACACAAAGTTTGATACTGAGTCGTTTATGTCTACATGACTGAAATGAATCCTCACCACCACCATTTAATGGTGCAAAGAGACAATGCTGCTGCTTTCCTTCTTTTTTTTCACTCAAGGCAGGATGCCGGGTTTAGGCCCTTAATGTAGACAGCTCTTAAATGACACGGCTCTTTATGCTAACTTAGTTTTCTGGTAAATGGACTGCAACTTGAGCCAAGCTGCTCTTTCACTATTTTAATAAGTGGTAAAAGAGGAAGCGATAGTCAAACAATTCCTAAGAACTGTTGCTACTAAGCCCATAAAGTAAGGGTCTCCCCGTTTGTCCGTGTTCAATGTACAGGATGCTTATTTAAGTCTGATAAAAAAAAGTGAATGCTTCACCTGCAATAACATGACAATGCCATACACTATGGGTACAGAAACTCCATCCTTTGTATTGTAAGCCAGTTTAGCATCAAACTGAGTTTGAAGCTGTTATTTTAAGGTAAAATAACTACTCTGTTAAGGTCGGCTGAGAGCTTCTCTGATTGTATTGTATGTCAGCAAATGATGTAATCACGTGATTATCTATGCATATCCATAACAGATCACACATTTCCATGCACACACATGTTCTGGAATGAGAGCTCATGTCTTTCTGAAGACCATGAGTAGCATTATATTTCCTTCAGGGTAACATAATCTTTCCTAAATCAGAGAGAAAACCAATTTGTCAGCCAAATGAAATCTCAACTGCTATCTCCACCCCCTGCCTCACTGGCTTCTCTCTTGGTTGAACTCCTAGGGAGCAGAGTTTGCTCTGATGAACCATCTAGTCAGGCACCAAGCAAGTATGAATGTCAAAGGTTTCATTTTGCACATGAGAACCATATAAGCATAAAGCTTTCATTATAATTTAAACTACATCCCATATGTAATGATTGTTGTGTTTATTTACATGAAACCTGTTGAGATGAATAAGAAAAATTCTTCAAAGCTCTGTGCTAAATCAAAATCACTTAAAGTCAAAATCACTTAAATTGTTGGTCAAGTGTAATTGGTTTAATTTAATTTTTCTGATCAGGAAATGCTCTAGTAAGTCCATAGGACAACTTCGGAAGCGTGTGAGCCACAGATACGGAGGCAATAATCCTCTTAAGGATTCAGTTGCACAAATTTAAGTTTGAAGAGCCCGAAACATCATAGTATTTGCAGGATTCCTCTCAATTATGTTTTACAGTCTTTATTAAAGGACATATTGTTTGTAATAAGTTGAGCAGAAATTACATATCATGGAATCATGTCTCATATTTGCATGTGGGACGCCATGGGCTGTCTCTTTGGCCACTAACTCGACATGCGTTTGAGCCCCTGCCATGTCCAATCTCTCCTTGCTCTCAGCTTCCCTAGCAAGGACACAGACGCGGGTCATATTAGGGTGCCAGGCATACTTTGATTGATAGTGAGCACCACTAAATTTAGAGTGCATGTGAGCACATTTACCAGAATAACAGAGAACAGTCTAGTCAAGTAGGGACACTAGCCAGGATATCCAGTAGGCCTACCTGCAGTATGCCTGATATTTGCCTACCTGCAATATGCCTGATGTTGATCGCAAATACACTTACTGACCTAAACTGCCATCCTTAGGAACATCTGCATTGGCTTTAGAAATTTAAGGGTTTAAAGGGTTTAAGGAGGAGATCCTCCACTGTTTACATTAAAGATGAATTTGCTGCATTTCTGCTGTGTTTTGGTAAGAGCGTAGTGCCTCAGTTTAACTTCAAATTTCACACCCCTGGAAATGGGAAGTGAATTGCCCCCTCTCAATGTGAACTAAGGCGCAGTCTGGATTTAACCATGCTACCAAAACAGCACGCCAAAATTAAAAGTAGCACAGTTCCAAAGTAGCACAGTCCATAGTTTGAATGTTTTTTTTAAGTGTGATCCTATGACTTGCTGACACAGGCTTAGAGGATAAAATGGAGGTTTTATTTTCTGTCCAATTCATGTACCGTACACCGGTGTGCAACATGACCATGTACACCATGTGTGCAGAGTTTTTGTTTCTTGCAAAAAGGGGTGTTCCTTGATGTGCCAAGGATATTAACCTTGAACAGGTTTAGTGCCCCAAAAGCCAAAAAAAAAGCTGCAACTGCTACAAAAACAAACCACTTCAGCTACTACAGCCATTTGTCAGTGATCCCTGCAGAAATTTAGTTTTTCATCTTGAAAAAAAATGCACACCTGTATTTACATAAACAACCTGTAAATAAGTATAAACAAAGAGGTGTAACATCTCTTACTAGCTCCTACTAATAAAGTGCTATGTAAAAGTTTTGTTATGGGTATAAAACATTAGCCTATATGACTTGAAAAAAAGGCTGTGGTAGTAAAAACAATTCATAGGAATGTAAGCACAGATAATTGAGATTTGACAAAAAGCCCATCAACTTCAAAGTACATTCCTAAAAGGATGTCCCTCTCTCATCTACAGTGCAAACGTGTTGGACAACCTTGACAAGAAGACCCTGCCCCTGGGTGCCCATTTGAGTGGGGCGACACAGAACCCACTTCTCCTGACTCCAGCCAGCCTGCAGCTAGCCCAGCTCCAAGCCCAGCTCACACTACAGCGACTTAAATTGGCCCAGAGTGCTGTGGGAGGGAGCACTGCGGCCACTGCCGCCTCTGTCCTCAATCAGGTTCTCTCCAGTGTGGCCATGTCCCAGCCAATATTCAACCCACTCCGGGGCTCAGCCGCCATGGTGAGTGGATCACAGGGAGGTCACGCTGGGGGGTTCCCAAACACTCCACTGGCATTCCCTCCTCCAAATTCAGCCTTGGGGACACTGGTAGGGGGAGGGTTCCCCCAGAAACCTGGAGGGATGAGGCTCAACCACTCCGCATCAAACCCAAATCAGGCACCTGGTCTTCAGGACTATGGGAAGAAAGGGCCAACATTTTCTGCAGACACTAACAATCAACCGCAGTATGGCTTCTTGGGAGGAGCATCTGTGGCACCCAGCAAAGGCAATGAAGGGCAATACAATGCTCAAGCCAAGAGCAACCAGGGTGGCTACCAGAGGGATTTCTTTTCTTCAGACTCTCAGGGTGAAGCATCTGGTTTTGGTGGTGGACTAGGAGGAAATGGACCCAGTGGTCAGACCCATGAGGCTTTTCCAAGTTTAACCCAAAAGGAGCCCTGGAAACATCCTGGGAGCTTTTCCCATGGAGGAATGGATGTATCCTCAGGAGGTGCTGGTAGTGGGGGAGGTGGGGGTACATCCTGGGTACCCAGTGGGCAACAATTCCGTCCCAGAGTGGAGCTTTACAACCCAGAGGAGCCAACTACCGATCCGAAGTTCAGCCCGGCTGGCGGCCCAGGGTTTGGTGCTGGTGGCGCGCAGGGATTTGTGGGATACCCACAGCAGCTGCAGACAGGGGAGGACATGGGCAGACTGATTGGGAACCCAACCCCCCTTCAACCCCACCAGTTCAATGACTTTCACGCAGTTACACCAACACAGCTGCCACACCAATGCACCATCTGTGACAAGAAAGTCTACAACCTAAAGGTGGGTCATGCTAAAGGAATGCTGAGGGATGGATGGGGCTTCTTGGCACATTTAGGACTTTCAACTTGTTAAAAGATGTTAAACTCTGTTGGAGCTGCCAAGAATGCCACCACTGACTATGAAGCTACCTACAGCATTTTTAAATTCCTGCAGTATGGTAGTAAATATATATCTGTTTCTTATAGAGAAAGAAAATGAAGGCTTTAGGGGTAAATGTAAGCTATGCATAACAAATGATGAGTCATTCTCCCTGAAGGGTGTAAATAGCACACCTGTGAGTGTGATGTTTTCACACATTTGACCAGAAGGCTTTAGTGGTCTGCTTTTAGCCACAGTGGCACTTGGCCCCCCCTGAGACTGTTATCTCTTTCTCTCGCTGTCTGGCCTCCAGCTTGGCCAAGGGGGTTCTACTAGTGAATGAGAGAGGCGGGAACAGAGGACCAACAGAGGAAGCCTGATTAACATGCCTTGTTTTTGAGGGTCTGGCTACTCTGTTGGACTTAATATGTGAGTGTGTGCATATGTGCTTAACAGGACTGGGACCAGCACGTAAAAGGAAAGCTACACCTGCAGAATCGTGCTCTCTACACAGAGGGGTAGGTTATTTTACAATATTCAATTGAGTGGTACCCTATGGTGGTAGTTGGTGATGGATTTATGATGGTGAATTATTAGAAGTTGTTTTGGATTGGTTTTCTTTGATTTATATGGTTACAATTAACACTTTTCTTTTTTACTTTTACATATTTGAACCTAGTTTCAGTGGCCTCAAGAAGAAACTTGTTTCAATTTGATAAATACATATTCGCTTATATAAAAAAAGGCTGGGGCATTTTATTACACGCTTATACTCCCCATGGCCAATCTTAATGGGCTGAATTTGAGCTCTGTCACTAGATATATCCAGCCCTACGCCGGGAGCTTGCCAGCTAACACCAGTCTCCCCCGTCGCCTTTCAGCTCGGCAGCTGGGGCCACTCACTATCCCACGACATCCGAAGGATGTCTGAATACAGCGCTCGCTAACACCATGGCATATTCCTCCACAGCCAGTCAAGGTAAAGGACTAAAAAGACTTATTATTTGACTTGTTTGGTTAAACAGGGACAGGGACAGCAAAAAATGTTGGTGTCAATGCCAATACTTTTGAACTGGAGTGACCTACAGGATAAGCATTAGAGCTATTTTTAGTGAGTGGTCAGTCTGGGCACGAAGGACATAATACGAAGGACCTAATCCTCAATACCTGCTTTGGGTTTGGGTTCGACTTAATTTTAATACTTTAGAGTACATTAATTATTCATCAACTTTAAATTTGTATATCACAGGGGATATTGTTTTCGCAGATCTGTGATAATATTGGGTAATTAAATGTGTTTTTCCACCAAACGGAAGCATAGCTTTAACTCTTAGTTGTCTTGTCTTAGCTTGAAACTAAGTCTTATTATTTGGAGTTAGTAAATGTAAATGTACTGTTAGTTGTTACATTGTCCGGCAGTTTGAGTAAACGCTGCTTAACAAAATGATCATGCTTAAGCTCTTTAAAGCAAATGATCAAATTATATAATACTTAGCAATTTTTTTAAGGAAGAGATTACATGTTTCACAAATAGAAATGCTTTTCACATGCAGATAAATTACAACGTGATTATTGTTTTCAGATGTGTCATCAGGCCCTATTGCCTCGTATTTACCAACTGCAGCCATGAAGTCATTTCCTCTGTCAGGGGTTGGATTTACCTCACAACAACATGGGGCAAAGGTTAGACACCTCTTCTAGTTTTTTTTGATGTGCTACTACATGTTCCCATGTGTAACTGCAAACCAGTAAGGTAACTAGTGCTAGTGATATCATCAGAATATGTTTTTTAGCCAGCTGCTGCTTGTTTTTCCATCTTTTCAAACTGTCTTTAATGTTCGGTAGCTCTTAGTGTATGTCCTTAACTGGTGTCACTCTAAAGCCCCTCCTATGAAATGTTTCAGAGAGTACAGAGATCACAGAGTGGTGTGTGTGCATGTGTGTGTTGGGGGAAGGGAGAAGGTTGGTAGGCACTAGGCAGTAGGATTACGCGTTAATAGCCATTCAGTGTTTGACTGCTTCAAGTTCCTTGCACACTTGTAATATTTCTGGGGGTTTTTAAATCAGAAATGTGCCATAGGCCTATCAGTTACCCTGCAAATTATCAGTCAGCCGAATCTGTAAGCTGTGAGTCTGATGTGAAATGAAAGAAAAACTTGCCAGGGACTGAATAGGTGTTAGTATTATAGTATTAATATTCCTTTATTTCACAGATCTAAACATTTGTATATTAGAATATTTGCTCATAATTTGTGAAGGAAGGACAGACACCAACATATTCAAGTAAAATATTTTCAAAAATAAGCATGTGCTGAATATCTAATTATCATTGAGGCTATCAAGGACAGATGCAGAGCAACAGGTTTTGTCATTACCAAATTACTGGGGCTTCCTCGACCAATTGAACTCACTTGGGTGAATGAAAGAACCATTATTGCTCCAAATGGTGTCAAAGCATGCCAAGAGAGGGACAGGGTGAAAGAGACATCAACAAAGGCAAAAGACAGATAGTTGTCAAATTGACTTCCTATGATGATAGAATGGAGCAAATGGTTGGCTTTTGTCTTCTCAGCCAAAAGTCAACGACTGTCCCACTGATTTTACTTTAAGCTTTTGAGTGCTTCTGAAATAGGACTTGGTGAACACACTGGTGCTTGTCTGAGGACGCGGATGGGACTGTGTGGGACTGTGTGTGTGTGTGTGTGTGTAGGGGAGGGGGTAGACCTTGGCAGGGTAGAAGGGAAAAAATAGCAGCTGTTGATGGGTGTCTGCAGTTGTGGTGCACACACAAGCTTCACATGAGGATGAACAAGAGGGTTGGGGAGAGAATGATATAATAAGAAGAGTAAATAAGTACAAGAGGGGAATATAAACAGGAAGTGCGCAAAAAGTGGCAAACTTGGAACGCTAACAAAGCAAGGCTTGGGATGGCATTCGAAACCTGAGGAACATTTCACTTGGCTTGCCAGGCAGCATGGGAGAATGGGGTGACACATGGGGTGACACAGATGACAATCTTAAGATCACTTCTTAACAGGCTTTCTCTGCCCATGAAGGAAAGCCATTGCCAATTGATTTCGGTTTAATTTACATTTATATTAGTTTATTTACATTGACAGGTATTAATTTATGTTATTTGACATAGATGTCCTCTGATATTTGAGCTTTGTTAAGGCAGGGTTGCCATTTGTATTCACTGACAAAATGTGTACGTACAGTAGACAAGCCTGCAAATGTATGGGCCTTTTTTGAGTGCTGTGGATTATGGTGATCTGAAAACAACTAGGCCTGCATAGCTTCCCTTGAAGATCATACGTTTTATCGGTGGCCATATGTGTACTGTGTACTGATGTCAGTTTCTAAGCAACACTTTCAGGGCAAGGAAGCTTTGGTGGAGCCTGTATGGTTTATCAGACTTATTTGTGGTTGTGAGTGAGGAACTCAAACAAAAGACCCTTTTACAAGTTTCACCCATCCACTTTCATCATAGAGGTTCAAACACTGTATGCATGTACTAATGTTAGCGCCAATAAACCTCCACCTGTTGCTTTGACGGAATTTTTTACTGTTTTTGCTGTGCGATGCCGATGTCATACCACATTTCTGTCAGCTGCTCTTGTGTGACTCTCTCCTGTCCCGTCTTATGGAAAAAATAAATAAATAAATAAATGTAAAAAAAAACATATATATATATATATATATATATATACACACACACAGAAGCAGCTCACTGTATTAGGCTAGTGTTTTTTTTTAATATATTAGGACATTGAGTGTTGCGGAATCAATGTATGGAGGATATTAGTTGTAATGGAGCTAGAAACCCTGGGCAAATAGAGACCTCCACTAAATATCACACCAAGGGTTGTGGTAGGAATGGTGGCCGAGGAGTTTCAGGTTTCAGGTTGGGTGAAGAGTAATAGGATCTGAGGGGGGCCACTGTGTTGCTTCTCAAGGGGAATGCAGAGGAGGCTTTGGGCAAATCGGCACCTTGCTTTCTTCATCTACGGGAATTTGTCTTTGAGAAATTAACAGAAATGTTCAATTCCTAACAACTTGTGTGTTGTGGGAAAGGGACATCTTAGAGCCCCTTTGGAAAAAAAACCAAAACAAACAAACAAACAAAAAATAATAATAATAATTTAGCCTCTCTCAAGAGTTTTTTAATGCCATAATCCAAATGATTCTAAAGATGTTATCATGGTTATTTAACATGGCAGAATCACTGCATAGGTCAAATGAATTTCAGAATAAGCCTTACATACCATCAGTGCTCTTTGCTAGGTGGTGGGTCCCTACAATTTAAACTATAGTCTCTGGCTAAAGACTGATTTACTTCCAAGGTCATTATGTCACATTTGCATTTGTCAGAATAACTCCATGCAGAACACAAGTTTCACATTCTTTGTACTGTGTTGTGACTGAGCATTTTTTTCCTATAGTTATTGGCATGTGGTCCCTAAGTAATATTTGGCATATATACATAGGCAATTTGGAGGACTTGTCTGTGTTTGATTTCAGAGACATAAACAGCCTGTTAGTGGCTATTTCTGAACCTGTTTATTGGTACAGGCCTGCCTGGAGCCTCCGTATAGTTTCAGGGAGAGAGGTCAACTCTGGACAACCACTGTTGATAGAATTATCACCCCAACATCTGAGACCATTAAAGCTGGGTCATTTGCCAAAGCCAGTTGAACAGAAGCGCCAAGACCTCGCAATCAGATGCTTGTAGATTAATATTGCCTGATGTCTACTACTGTTTGGTGGTACACTTTTGTCAAGCTGATATATCCATTTGTAAGGTCACAAAGACAAATCAGGCAGCGATACAGACAAAATGTTGTGTCAGTGAAACAGTACCAACATGTCATGTAGACATGGTTACAATAAAGCTCATTTCAAAAACGAAACTGAGCTATGGTGCATTTTCAGAAGTTAAACTCACGCCGTACATCATTTTAAGAGCAATGAGACTGTAGTTTTAGATGTACAATGGCTTGTTCCCATGCTGGCAATTGAATATATCTGAAATCAAAACCAACATGCAAACACACCAACTAATGGAAATCACGGGAGAAACCTCTCTGTTGAGAGTTGTGAAACTCTGGAGGGTGCTTATGCAAACCTCTTACGGTCAGTTTCCATTTTTGTGGGGAGAGTATAGGTCTTCGTAGTTGTAAGGGGTCAGCAGCCACTGCAATGGTTGCTATACTTAGCAATATACAAGGATTAGAGACAAAAGGGGAACAATGCCAGGCGTGTTCAAATGTCATGCCTCTAAATTCTTGGATGTAAACCGTCATAATCACCAACGATAAAACTCCCACCTGTTTTGTTTTGTAATGCATGTTATGTCTGTATGCTGGGTTATGAGACCATGTGACAATTCTGGGTGAATACTGGCATCTGTGGAACACGACTGTGGTAAACTCCCAGCAGTATTGTGAAGGGCAATCTCTTTGTCAAAGTTCCCCCAGAGAAAACCCTTCCCTGGTAGGGTCGTCCACATCTGCAACCTTCCTGAGGGCAGCTGCACAGAGAATGACGTCATTAACCTGGGCCTCCCATTTGGCAAAGTCACCAATTACATTCTCATGCGTTCCACACATCAGGTATGTAGTATAACATAATAGCTGAAATATTTTATCATGTCTATTTTTAGGAAAACTAAATTTATATGTCATCTGCCATACTGATTAATTTGATATTTCTCTGCAATTATGACCCTGCAGTTACTGATATTAAATGTCTAACTGTATTTGAAGGTTATTGCATAGTTGTTAGGTGTTGGTTACTCAATTTAAGCCTAATAGATGTCCATTTGACGGATCATGCCAATGAAAGGTAACACTCCGTGATGATTTTAGATGTTTTGTTAGGACCTTGTTTGTCTCATTTGTACCGCATTAGTGTAAGCTGAAACCTTGGCTAGTCGATGTAGTCTTGTAAAAGTGTTTTCTTGGCAGGCCTTCTTGGAAATGGCTTATGTTGAGGCAGCACAAGCTATGGTCCAGTATTATCAGCTTCAACCAGCCACAATTAACAACCAGAAACTCCTGATCAGGATGTCAAAGCGCTACAAAGAATTACAACTTAAGGTATATTATCCCTTTTTATTTTATTTTATAAATAAATTGGGGGTTATTTTTTTCCTCTGTAATTGTATGTGTTTTTTATCTCTCATGCACAGAAACCAGGAAAGGATGTTGAATCCATTATTCAAGATATTAACTCGCAGAGAGAAAGAGACGAAATGCAAGAACTTGACCGGTATGAGATTTGCCTTGTTTTTTATTGTACAAAATAAAACTGACTGAAATGCATTCCAAAATATTTGGAAATTGAGGTCTAGTTTTTAAATGTCAAAGGAGATCCAAGGGTTGTCCTTCACCCCTTTCATTACATAATTTCCAAGAGAAAGTGAAAAGGCAATGGGGTAAATCAATTATTGTTGTAACATTCCTAAAGCCCAACACTATCCCTCTCAGTCTGTGTTACTGACGCTGACCATCTACTCAGGTACCTTCCAGAGCGACCAAGGTCCCGTAGTCCAATTCGAGGTTCCTTAAGTCCTCGCTCTCACAGTCCGAGCTTCACGTCATGCAGCTCCACGCACAGCCCGCAGGGGGCGCCCTGCCGGCCTGAGTGGAACAACGGCATGGGCCCCCGACGACCTTCCTGGGACTGGACACCCCATCCCCGTCGAGAGGATGATCGGGACCGCGACGAGGGTCTCTGGAGGAACGGTGAAGACGACAGGCCCAATGGCAGAGTGCCTGATCGCAGGAAATCATACATGAAAGCTGGGGATCGTATCAGCCCCAGGACAATGGACGACCGGGGTGGCAGAGACTGGTACTGCAGAGGGAGCCCTCAGGGTCCTACATTCCCCTCCTACAGAGACATGGATGACTTTTACAAGAAGGAACATCCTTACAAATCAGACAAGCTCCCTAGGCCACCGTATCCACGACATGAACTGAAGACAAAGAGGAGGGAGCCATCAGATTATCATAGGCCAAGCAGACACTCGGAGTCTGACGTGTCTGAGGAACCTGTTCCTCCTAGAAGTCCAGAGGACAGGAGGCAAGGATCACCAGGGAGGGGTAGAAGCAAGAAACAAACCAGAAGACAGACAGTAGAGAAGGGCGAGAAAGACCCAAACAACAATGTACGGAATGTAGGCAACAACACATTTCAGCATTCATAAATATGTCTTGTCTTTAAAAGCGTACTATGCTACTGGGTGCTGACTTTACCCTCTTACAGGGCCAGCACCAAAGAGAGGAATCATCATCAAAGGAAAGGTCAGTTTCTCCTCACAATGATGGCAAGAACACAGCTGACCAAGACAAAGAGAGTGGGGTAAGCACAGCTTCAAACTCCATTTCTTACTATAACGGAAATCTGCAGCTTACAATTCTAACTTAACTTACACTTACACAAGTAAAATAATGACAAACATATTAAAATATATCCATATCAACATTACTCAACTCTGATCATAAAAATGTTTTCATGACTTTATTTGTGCCCAGGCTGAAGAGTGGGAGAGTGAGGATGACACAGAGGGAGAGTTCTGGTACCCAAAAAATATGGAGGAGCTTGTGACAGTGGACGAGGTTGGAGAAGAGGAGGACTCTATAATTGAGCCTGATATACCAGAACTTCAGGAAGAGTCCCTCAAGGAGGAGGCTTCATCTGCAGGCCAGACGGAGATCAAACTTGATGCAAATACCACCGCATCCTCCGATGTGGGGACGCACCAGACACAGGAGAGCAACAATGGCTCCCCTTCTCAGGAAAACTCTGAGGAGGCCCAAGTGGCCGATTCTTCTAAGGAAACCCAGGACAACAAAAGCCCATCAAAGTCTCCTCAGGCTTCAGATCTCAACCATTTTCCCACTCAGGAGTTTAAGGCTGCCTTGGAAGAAACATGCTCTACGTCAGACATGAGTGGTGCTGATGCTGCCACATCAGCACCTGACTGCCTTTCAAACCACCATGGTGAAGGTGACAATGCCAAGCCCACAGACGCAATCAGGGATAATGACTTGAAGTCGGGACATGTGACAGAGAATGAACAGAAAGAGACAAGGTTAAAGGAGGACAGCCAGAGTCAGAGGAAAGGTCGGGAGGCTCTCTTTTTTTTGTTTAGCTTGTTTAATTTTGTAATGGTCTAAACAAGGGTATGAATTGAGGGTATGAATGGGTTTTGAATTTCACTTCACAGACCTAAATTCAATACATGGCCATTCACCTCTTCGGATAGACACCGAAGCTCCTTCGCCATCCCGGGAACAAGACAAAGTGATCAGTGAGCACAGTATACCGCTAGGTAAGCACAATGCTGGAAACCAACCAAAACCCGTCTTGGTAGTAGCATGTTTTATACATTATCCTCACAAAACCTGTGATGCCCATTTCAGTTGAATTAAACATTATGGTGTCTCTTTTTACATTTCATACATAATGTAATGGTTATTATTAAATCAATATTGTTAATGATTTGCCACCACTTTTTGTTGCTGTTAAGGACTAATTTAATTCATGTCAATGTTGTGTAGTCTGAGTTATATAAATTATATTTTATTTTATTATTTTATAGACGTGAATATGTTGATAATACATGAAGGTTGCTAGAGCAATGCAAACCCTACAGAAACAACAGATAATTGTGTAATTAATCTTGTTGTTTTCCCTAGGTGTGGAGTTTATTGTGCCCAGAACAGCCTTCTACTGTAAACTATGTGGGCTGTTCTACAGCAGTGAGGAGGTGGCCAAAACAACCCACTGCAGAAGCACAGTTCATTACAGGAATCTCCAAGTAAGTTCAGTATTTAGGCGTGTAAGTACATGCATAAATGGTAAAACTTATTTTCTAGAGCCTTGCCATTCATAATGTACCAAATGCACACACTGCAAGTACACTACTGAATAAACTGAATGCACAATGCAGCTGCAATCCAGTCTTCTGCATTTAACAGTTTTCTAAGAGTGTGTTTTAGCTCAAATTTTCTAACTTTAACCTTGAGGCTGAAAACAATGCGTACTTATTTGATCACATTTCCATTGACAGCTTTTTTTTTTTTTAAAGGAATAAAATTATTTCTGTTTATTGACCTTAACAACACCAGCTCAAAATTTGGGGATTCATTTGACCCTTTCCAGCCTTTAGTGGCTGGTACCAAACCTGTTTGTTCATGCTGCAAACATGTACTTATTGCACAATGCCAATACAAAGTCTAAAACAATGTCAACAACTGGTGCTTATTTTTCCAAAGAGAAAATCCTAGGCAGACTAATTTGGGTTTCTCTCATCAACACTAAATTATTTCATTACAATAACAGCGATGTGTTAGGATAGACATAGAACAATCACTGGGCACGGTGACCAGACAGCTTATTGGTCGTGTGAAGTAATAAAGTCCAAAATACATCCACATATGTTGGCCTATGATACCCGATAAGAGAAAGACGGAGAAGATTGAGAACTCAGTTGGATGGCCATTAGACTAGACGACTGAATGTAACAGTCCTTGGCTCGGGTTCATCACCATTTCCCCGATTGGGATGATCATGCACAGGCTGTTAGAGGAGAGGATTGTGCAGCAGGTTGTGTCGAGATACTGGAGGTGTCAGGGGTTAATGGCTAGGAGTGGGCATGGATGGTATTTTTAATTGCAGAATGTGCAATGCATCTGGTCAGGGAGAACCAAAGGGGCTTTGGATGGAAAAGGTGATGACTTTTAATGAGTTGTCAGGGCGAACATGAGATGGAACTGCTGGTGCCACCACATGCCTCCAGACATTAAATAAATAGAGATTTTGGTGGGACAAACAGACATAATTTGGGGATAGGGGTGAAAATATGAATTAAAAACAGAATCACCTTCTTCCTCCTTATCTCTTTCAATGCATTCGCTGGTTTTATCCTAATACTTTCCTTTCCCAGTAGTCAGGTGTTTGGCATGCTCATGTAACACAGTTAAAGTATGCAGTTCAGAGTAATGTTGTTGCTCTTTTGGCTTTGGGGGGTATTAATGAGTGAGTCACTGGGGCAAACTTGTGCTGCCACCTTACGGAGACCCCCTGCGTCTAAGGCTGGATTGGGTTTCTCATTAGCGTCCGTCTCATAACAGCAAGGCAAGGGTTCTTCACCAAGAACCACGAGAGAGCGGGTGCAGCTGAGATCCACTGGGAGCAGTGGATACTTTGACGTTTGACAGATCGCATTCCCAGGGGGGGTGGAGGAGAGTGGGGCGTTTGAGGAAAAAAAAAAAAGTCGGCAAATACCATAACCAGCTGTGCTGTCCATCAAACTGGGGAAGGGGAGGAGCTGTGGCTGACAGCGGAGCACTGGCTGATAGAACAACACATTCCTAGTTTGCTGTCTCTCCTGGTTGCAATATGCAGCAAAAGGGTTGCCTGTATGGTATCTTCCAATCTACTGTGCACTTTCACTCACTCTTTCCCTCTCTCCCACCACTAGGCCTTCTGTTTTATTTTGTTTTTCTTAGACTAGATTTTGCCAAGAATGGGAAACACTGCAATGGAGTCAACATTTTATACTGTTAAGTTCAGTTTAGAAATGCACAGATGTACTTCTTTGTTTTTATAAATTGTACCATCTGAATAGTTTTAATATCTGAGTCATGTCCTATTTGTTTTACCCACAGAAATACTTATCTCAGCTGGCGGAGGGAAGCCTGTTTATTGGTCACATGGATCAATGTGGCTCTGAGTGATGGGTGGGAAATAGCAAGGAATGGACAACTATGCATTCAGCCTCAGACTGAATATCAAGACAAGAAGCCAAGATGAGACAAGGAGGAGGGGAAGATCAAATGTGTCGGCAGTTAGTAGTCAGAGAATGATATAGGAAGAGGCATGGAAGGAGAAAAAAGAGAGAGAGAGAGACACAAAGGGGGCCTCAAACATGTCATTAGCAAGAAGAGAACTCAGGTGAAGCAAAAGTGCAAGCACTCAGCATGGTGATTAACACCTGGAGATGGACATGTGAAAATAAAATGACTATAATATTACATCTGCACAGTAGCTCACACGTAACCTCATTTTGAGCTAAATATTTGTATGTGCGTGGTAAAGCAGAGAGCTGAATCGATAACTTTCTTCTGCTGCCTTTAACCATGCAATGGGTATTTTATTCTCAATGGTCACTATTGCACTGACTGCACTGAGAATTTTTACAAATTTCAGGAATAAGAATGCATTTTTATTTTCATTCAAATATTACATAATACACAAATATCTATGTAACTACACAGACACATTGTGCCTTTCTGAATAACATTACCCAGTCATTACCTAAATCAACTTGCTAAATAACATTACCTATATTAACTGAGTACATCCATAGTGTCAAGGCCTTCTACAGTTTTTGCTGTGTCAACTTTGAAGATGAAGTGTCTCCTCACCACAGTAGAAAGGCACAAAAGTATCCTCAGGTAGTCCACAAATTTTGTTAAATACTTGTGAATACATTTTTATGCAAATATTTTCTTTTCCAAAGGCTTTGTAAATTTTGTATTTTGTCTTGTTTTATGGGGTGAGATTTAATTTCTTGCTGGTATCCACAAAAAAAATCTAGACTGTTACCAAACTTGGCTGTTCAAGTAATTGCCTTAATTTATGCCATCTCCAACCTTATGATGTATTAAATAACTAAAACAAAATTTCTGTCCAGCTGACAGGTCTCAATAGACAGAAATATAAAATGGCCTGCAGGTAGTGTAATGAAGCAATCAAGACATATCTAAAAAATATGCAAATCTCCACAGACAGAGCTTTAAGGGTAGAGATACTTGAACTGGACCATGCATTTTCTTTAAAAAATAATGCAAAATAAGAATAATTAAAAAAAAAATAAAATTACAAAATAATTTATTCTTGGTGGTTGAGTATAAGTAAGTGATTTGCTGCTGACAGCAGGAGGTTGCCTTTTTGAAGTTTTATATACTGTGAATACTTAGGTGTGACAAGACCTCTTTTTGTTTTGATGGCAATTTTGCTATTTGATGTTTGGAAACAGTGAATAAAAACTTTTGGAACAGCCGACATTATCAGCTTATGTCTGCTTCTTGCTTTTAAAGCACATTTAACCACTCTATCCCAAATGTTTTAGAGGTAACAATATACTATGAAGAGCTATCCAGTGTTCAAACGCTCTACAAACCTTCTTTGATAATTGTGCCCCCTGGTGTTTAAAACTTAGTAGCTTAAACATCACTGAGCGTCACACTTTACTGTCAAGCAGAAAATGTCTATTGAATATGCTCATGCTTTAGCATATGTCTATTAAATATGCTCATCCAGATAAAATACACTTTAAGCGCTGCCACAATAAAATATTCAACCAATTGGATGTGAACCATGGCATTAATTGCTAACTAGCTTTGTGATGAATATAGTGACTGAAGTAACAAAGATTCTCTGAGAACAGCCTACTGAACATACAATTTTTAACCTCAGTACTTGGTTTGGACAAAAGCATTTGAGGATGTCATCATGGGCTTTGGGAACACATTTTGTCATTCTATCAACTAGAAAAATTAAAGGGACTCTAGGCAAGAGTTTAATGCTGTTTACACTAATCTACTTGCATCACTTTGGCTCCCACAACAGCCTCTTATGCTATTTTATAGTGCTTGTCATGGTGTTCTTTTAACTAACCATGAAAACAATCATTAGCTGCCTCAAAACCCTTTATAATTAGAGGCCTGCTGGATTCAAACAAACACATAAAAGTTCATAAATGCTGGACAATTCAGTCTTTCTGAAAACGATCACAATGTCTTCATATCCCCATGAACATACACCATTAATCCTGCACACTGACTTACACTACATATGAAACACCCTAGACGTACTGGGGAATCTGCTCTTCCAGCCTTTCTGGAATTCAAGATGGGTGTCTACTTTCTCAACTGAATAACTGATAATTACAGCATGCCACAAAAACATTCACACCAAACAATTTTTTGCAAAGATACGTGATTCTCTTTTATTCAGAAATATTTACAAATAATTTCACGGTGTGACAGCCTCGCCATAAACCAATGAGTGGTTTGGCAGTAGGAAGTGCTGTGTTATCGTGGGACAGATGAGAAGGCACAAAAGTAAATTTCACCCTACTGGCACATGTTTCTGTTTGCTTCCTTCACCTATTGAAGACCATATCCAAGACCACTGTTAGTTTCCAAGTAGTGGTTGCCAAATCTTTCCATAAAGAGCTTGGAGAGATCTGCCTGGTGATGACATGAGCATCTGTCATCTGAATGTTACACCGGTGATCCTCTTGTATGGATCTGAGGTCAAGTTGTAAGTTCAAGTCGAAAATTTTGTCAGACACTCATTTAGAATTTCAGATTTTTTTTGACATTTCTTCTATGAGCAATTAAAAAAACTGAGCCTGGTCAAAAAATAGCCATTTGAAAATAACGCTTTAGTAATCATTTTGCTTTGAGGCATTTTTATCACATCTTTTTGCTGTTGTTGTTGAGTCTCTCTCTCAAAAAAATATCACATGACGACTTAAGTGCTGCTGTCCTTCAGTCAACCTGTCAGTCTGCTCAGAACAAGATTTCAAGTATGATCTTCAAAATTCCAATGAGGATGGTCCAGAAGATGGACTCTTCCTCCTCCTCAAAGTCCTCCTCTCCAGCTCCCTGAGCATACCTGGGTTGACCATGGGGGCCCTCTTCTGAGAGGTAAGCGTCCCGTTCGAAAGGGTCCTCGGCCAGGGCGGTCTGGTCATAAAACACCTTCATTTCAAATTCGCTCTCCTGGTGAGACGGGTGGCCGTAGATGCCAATCCCCACTGGCCTGGTGAACTCGCCGGGCACCACCACCACATCATGGCCACACGTCACGGACTGCAGCTTGTAGGTGTCGAAGCTTGGCCGAAGTGTCTTGTCAGACACGTAGAGGTCAGCGTCACCCTTAAGGCTCCGCATGTGCAGGACGATACGGCCATCATGGTTTAGTCGCAGGTAGCTGTAGTTGCCCGCACCAATGTGGCCCTGCACCACATGGAGCAGGACCCACTCCTTTGGCACTGGAAAAGCTGACGAGGAATCGTCATCGTCGAAGTGCAGAAAGCCTTGCGTCTGAGATAGGAGAAGCACCAGTGGTACCAGGACACTCCAGCAACACGGTACCATTCCGTCACCAGCAATCACAACCTGGGAGAGACTGTGCCTCTACCATCCAAGGATAGCCTTGAATGGCACGCAAAAAGGACAGATTATCATTTGCCACAAAATGATGTTCAGTGAAGGGGGAGTGCATGATTGGGGCCTGTCTGAAACTGCAGAAACTTTAATACAATGGAATATCTGAGTAACAATTCCCCTCATCTCTACCTAGACATCTACGCCCCCAGTAAAATGACACCTCATGGGCAGCATCGTGCTGACTGATGACATAAACTTGCTAAATATATCGGTGGCTTTTCCACAGGGCTTTGCACCTAAGACCAAAGCTGACTACCCACCACTTGCGGTCAAGCGGACTAATGTCGAAAGATGCAGATGTACTAGATAACGTTAATTGAGTCTGAAAGGCTATGTAGTTTAATTAATGGCAATCTATCCTCTAACTTTATCGTTATTAACTGTAACATATACACTACCCTCTAACTTATTGCTAGCCTGATAACATCAAAACAGTGACTTGACAAACCTGCTAGACAGCAGACAATTTTACGACAAACTTGTACGAACGAATACACGTCGTCGATGTAATTTGGCTCAAAAGAGAGAAGGTTAATGCATCGCCATTACTTCGTATGTCACCCGAGCAGGTGGCCAACTGACCAACGTTTGATAAACTGTGAGCTTTGAGCCAAGTTGCCTATGCTCGCTAACGTTAGCATTAGTAGCAGTAGGCAAAGCAAGTTAGCACCAGCGGTTAGCACATTGGATGTAACACAAGTTTGTGTGACTATTGAAAAATGTGGATGACGACTACTTCAACAACTGACAAAAATAATTGGCAGAATATCTTAAAAACACCTTGATACATTTTAGCTCACCTGAACATTACGTCTGAAGAAACAATATTTTATTTCAGAGGCGAGGGCATTTCTAGCTCACTTCAGAACCCATTTACTCTGCAACTAACACTGGCGTACCATAGTGGCATAGCGCCCCCTGCAGAGCAGGCGTGTCCAACTAAACTAAGCAACTGAATCAAATCTTTTGAGGGCCTCTTACCTTAAGGATTTACCTAAGCATTTGGCGTCGTAGTATGCATATATCATTTGCATTTAATTGTTTGTTATTGAAACTTTAAAATTGCATTGACTCAGGAGTAGTACTATGAAGATGCTTATCGTTACTTTTTTTTACAGAATTTTCATTGTGGGTATTTGCATTTATCTAGTCCAAGGTCTCCACTTTGATATTTGATTTGTGTCAGTGATCACAACAGACATAGCACAAACAAATGGACTATTAAGCCTCTTCTACCAGCACTTACTTAGCTTTCTGAGAATTAATTAGATTCTATGCATCAAATTTTGTAAATCCCAAGGTAAGTGTTCACGTTGGCCTTTTCTCGAAAAGAAATGTATCTCTGTAACAGTTACAGTGGTTCTCTGGGCAACTCCCAACAGTGTATACACCACTCTGTTTACTGTACTTCTGGAAATTGACTTTTGGTGGTTTAGAAGATTAAGTTCACTTATGTCCCGCTTCCAGAGGAATCATATGGAAAGTGTCTACTTGTTTAACCTAAGCATGGGCTGAACCGAAAGAACAAATTGGTATTTACCACACAGATGTATTATGATTAATGTTTGACATTACTCATGCAGCTATGCAAAATCAGCCAGGCCAATCAACACTGTCCCTGGCTCTCACAAGCAATTCAAAATGTTCAGTGATGAATGTCTGACATTTGTTATTCGTATGCTTATGCAAAATCAGATAGGCCAATTAACTCCGCCCCTGTCCCAGTCCAAAGAAGCCTCATGATGAATAGACCAATAAACTATCCTTGAGCCTTATAAGATATTATAAGATATATATATATATTTTTTTTTTTTAAGAATTAATGTCAAAGTGCATATGAGCACAAGAGCAGCAGTGACCACACTCGGACTGTTGGGACTTGAGTGATCATGGGTGTCGGTCTGTGCGGGAGTGTATCAGTAGAAGAGCTAGTGGCAGTGTGCTGCAACATTTAACAGTAATCAGCCCGAAAGAAACATTTCTCACATGGCTTTGTTGTATCAGCATAATTTTTTTTATAATATATCCGCTTGGACAACAGTCAGTGCCAGTTTTATCCATGCTGAATCAGACTCCATGACACGAAAAAATGATGTTTGAATAATTTTTGATATTCAAATTAGATCGACAGATCCTTGACTCTTTCTGGTCGCTACCACAAAGCATAGAACATCATCAGCAGAGTTTCTGAATAAGAGCATACATGTGAAAACAAAAAACAAAAACAAAAAAACAAAACAAAAAATCCTTTTTTTTTTTTTACTTTACAGTGTTGCATCCCTTTGGGCTATTTTAACAGTACCCCCATCTCCATCTTCACATAAGATAAACAATATCTCCCCCCTGATAATCTACATCATATAATGTACTTATCTACAGATGTATCATGTTATTAAGTATTGTATTACGTTTGACAGCATTTTATTTGTACTAAATGAAGTCATTTGTAATCTCAGATGGTGAATTGCTCATTGTGAATGATCATAGAAAACAATTGAACCAGATTAGCAACTGTTAACTTATATCAAAAACTTGATTTCAGGCATGCACTTTCACACCTCACACATAAAATCAACAGTACTAATTTAACATTGTTTTTAATATATTTTTTTCTTTTTTTACTTTTAATGAACACCAACTGCATTTCTTTTTTAAACAAAAGCACAACAAATGTTTCTGGGAAAGACTGTCAATTGATTGGGTGATCATCTTCAAGGTTCAAAGCCACATCAAATAGCAAATTCTATAGACAGATATATCTGTTCAACAAGGCTATGTAGAATCCCATGACATTTAAACACTTGGTAGAGATAGGCTACAATTAACCACTTTGAAGAGTTATTGCAAACTTCTTTTTCCTCAAACCAATTTTAAGGCCTTAAAAGTACAAGATGTAAATCAATGTAAGTCATCACTTCACTTCAATATTTCAAAATGGGCCCAAATATCACTAGTTTCTCAAGTAAATTAATCCTAGAGGCCCACATTTCCCTAGTTGTACTCCCATACAATTTACACAAGATTAATCACTGAATATATACTTTATAAAAAGGTTTCTCAAAAAGCTTTTTTTTCTGCTTAATGTGTCAGACATATATAGATGCTTGGATATGTAGTTTTCATCGGTTGCTTTTTCATTTTCCTTCCCCAATCCTTTCAAAGTTCTCAAGTGGACTCTAGCCACAGGTTGTGGGTAATGTTTAGTGGGACAAGTGGCAATGTTTGTTTTTTTTTCTCTCTCAGGGAGTAAAGGTATACAAGAAACTATGAGTGGACCAGGTGCATCTCTTCACAGAGGTGACTGGGGTGGGAGAAGGGGTGACAAGACTCGCGCCATACAATAACATACAGTACCATGCTCTGTTCGGTTGCTGCTAACCGTTATTAGCGATGGAGATCAGTGCGGTTGCCATAAAGTTCACAATACCATCAGACGCCACACACCATCTGCCCCATTCTGCCCACCGTTTCTCACCTCGGTGTTACTTCTGAGCCACTGAGTGGGAAGATATGCTTTACAAAATGCAACTTCCTAACAGGAGTAATGACATAAATGTGTAAAGTAACTGTCTGTGCAAGAAACAAACACCGAACAACAAACATAAAAACATCTAACCTTGCAGAAGTGCTGTGTCGTCTTTTTTTTTTTTTTTTTTTTTTAAGGATGGACTGAAGATACAAATAGACAAAAAAAAAAGCAATTCACAGTTGTTGTACAACTTTGTGCAAGTATATAGAAATTGCATGAAAGACAGAGCCTCTATAATGCATGTGTGCACTGCAGTGTGCGCGGGAATGAGTGTGTGAGTGATATTCCTTATCAGCTGGAGAACCCACTAATTGTTTTTCAATCTCAGAAGGGCAGAATGGGGCTAACTACATTCCTCGTCAAGACTAGAACAAATTTGGTTGGTTTGAAGTTTATCTTGAAACACACTAAAATGGAAATGGTTGCACAATTATCAATAATCATTGTTATCAAGACTTTTTTTTTCTTCTTCTTCTTTTCATCATCTTGTTGTTGTTGTTGTTGTCGACTGCTGCTTGGTTGTTTATACAAAAATGAAGCCCAGTTTCTCGTGTGTCTAGTTCGCTTGGCCTCCAGTGTTAGTGGTGATGAGCTGGCGGGTGGAAGGCCGCGATCACTGCTGGGAGGTCAGAGGTGGGTGGAGGAGCAGGATAGAGGAGGGGGTCAGAGGTCAGACGGGTGGGGCTTTGCGCTGCAGCAGGTACTGGTGGATGTCGTCGGCGTCGCGTTTGAGCCACGCCGCGTTCAGGAGAATGTTCTCACAGCACTGCTGTACCGTGCGCTCGGCTGCAGGTGCGTGGTGGCTCTCAAAGAAACTCTGAAACAGATAAGACTCCTTTCATTATCTGCTTCCTGATGATTCTCAGAAATGTTTACACTCAACATGGGGACTGACAGGAAAAAGACAAAGACATTGATATACATTAACTCCACTGCAATATACAGCCTTTTAAATCTGAACAGCCTTTGTGTTACATCTGCAAATAGCATGCACACAAAGCGTCATCAATATGTGCACATTTATTCCAGGTTTTTGTGATTTACTTATTGTGAGTTATGTGATCCTTTGCACCAATTTATACATTTATATATGGAATCAACAACAGCGTTAAAAACATTTCTTGACTGCCCATAGGTAGTGACTGACTGAGGTGGTTCAACACAGTGCCATTTTTAGCCTGCATTAAGCCATTAGCCCAAAAGTGTGCACCAGAGTTGGAGTAGATTAATGGACAAGCAGCACTCACCTTCACCTCCGCAGCCATTTTGTCTACTGCAAATCCATCCACAGTGAGCTAGGAGAGGATATAAACACTTTTATTACATGATTGCACAACACTATCACAACACTACCACCTCCCGCTCTTTTGCACTGACTCACACATATGCAATTAAGCCATTTCCTTTCCTTTCCCAACTTCAGACTTGTCTTGCACTTTGACATACAGCCTGTCCAAGTGCATTAATCACGACTGCCAGTCACATGGCACGGTCAAATGCAGAGTAAGAATTGTAATATCATATGGATCTCACAAAGAGAAGCAGTGCATGCGTGATGAAAGGTCTGCTTGTCTGCAAAAGCACATTCTAAAACAACAAGTGTTTGACCAAAAGGCTTTGAAGAAAATTGAATGATTGAATGAATGAATAAATGAAAAAAATATAAAACAATATCTATCTAGTCAATTCCATATCATGGATAAAAGCCACCACACTGATACTCTGTGTCAAGGCTCTACTGGCATGAGACAGAGCAGATATTATGATAACAAGATCACTTGTGATTGAACCGCTGCACATTTCTGTTTCACATGTGACAATCATGACAATCATGTGTCTGTACACTGCTCCCAGCCAGGAACAGAGGCCAATTAAACAGCTCAATTCTGACTCACATAGTAATACAATTATCATAATCCAAATGCACAGAACTGTGCAGCACTCGTTATGGCTGACTCATTAGAGCAGATGCACTGCTTTGCCACAGAACTAACAAGAGAACATCCATACATAGACTTAAACTAAGCACACCCAGACAAGTGAACATGAAAGCAACATGTTCATAAGCCTGTGTGTGTGTGTGTGTGTGTGTGTGTGTGTGTGTGTGTGTGTGTGTGTGTGTGTGTGTGTGTATTCCATGCGTGTGCATCTATACTGCCACCATGCATGTGGACACTGTATGCATGTTGTTGCCCTCACCTTGATGAGCCGTGATATGAGGAAGCCGCCCTGGTACCGGTTGTGAAGCTCCTCCCAGTTGTCCTTGACAAACTTCCACGCTGCTTTCCGACCATGCTTGCTGCTCCCTGCCACTCCCCCAATCACCGACACTGTGTCCTGAGGACGCACCTCCTCCTGCAGGGGGGGTCACATGACAGGATTGAGGAGCTGCCTCTCCAGAAATGCCCAACAATCTCAATAAACAGATGCCCCATCCTTATCTACAGTGGTGGCAGAGTCTCCATTACAACCCATCGACATTGAGCATTATTGCAAATATAACGATGGACAATGTCATGCATAGCTGAAATACAGCTTATCCAATGTCTGATGCACTGACTGGTCTGAATGCTGACAGAGGAGCAGTGCTGAGGATAGACAAAGCAAACTGTTACACAAGCAATGGTGTTATGTTTACAAGATGACAAGTGCCACTTGGCTAACCTGCTCTCCAATAACAAGAGAGAAACTCTAGATTGGACATCCACATAAAATGGGCAGAGTACAGAAATACTGTTAGAGGAAGGAGATCATACCGAGAGGGCAAAGGTCAGGACCCTCTGGATAAGGTCAGGAGCAGAGATGGCCCCCAGCACCCGCTCAATGCGGTTCTTCTCCTCCTGCATGTCTGCCTGCTTGTGAAGCTGCAGGTGAGAAGGAGAGAAGGAGAGAGAGAGAGAGAGAGAGAGAGAGAGAGAGAGAGAGAGGTAGGTATAGAGTAACACAAAGGTGGAGACAGAGTGTAGAGAAGGATGAGTTGATGGGATGCAAAGTGGATGGAAGGAAACAGACAGATTAAATACTAAATACAGAGAAAGGCAGTTAAGATCATTCTCTGAGTAAAAAGTAAAAGTCTAGAGGCCAAACTACCAAAGGACAAATATGGGGTGTCCTTTACCTTGAACATGGTGTCCAGCGTTGTGCTATCTCCATGTTTAAGCACAGTCAGATATACCTGAAACATACACGCGAGTTAAAAAAAACAAACACACATAACACACAAATGTAAACACAAGCTGGCTATGCAAGTTTTTTTAAGTAATAGATCTAATCATTTTTATTATAAATAAATATAGCTGGCTACAACTTGCAAAATATTTTCATTACTAATTAGCTGTTTTTACTAGGAGGAAAAGATGAATCATGAACAGTGGCCTGTGTTGCATTCATAGTCCTTTGTAATCTATGCACATTTGGACCTTGCATAGATTGAGGTCATATCCACATATATGACACAGGTTGTTTTCCATGCAGTCTATTTTTGTCACCCCAAACCCCCAAAAGACTGCAGCTTCCAGACATTAAAATGGGAAAGCAGGTGAAGGCCAGCTGTCTGTCAGTCTGTCTCTCAGTGTGCGTCTCATTGGCTCAACGGAGGGGATCTAATAATGATGTCAAATGAGTCACACTACAGACGAGGCAGCGCGAGCAGTTATCTGTGTCAATACACCGCTAAGACCCTGCCAGCACCAGAGCCACAGTAATACCCAGACTCCAGCTCCTCCAGATTCTTTTTTCCTCCGAGTCTGTGTCTGCCTCAGAGCTTTGAGTCAGCACATGTCCATCTGTCTGTCTGTCAGTGTGTCTGATACACATGTCTGTGCGGCTCTTATGCTTGTGCCTTAGAAGTGTGCGTCTGTGCATGCTTATGTGCGGACCGGCAGGTGTGCATGTGTGGATGTGTGCGTCTGTACATGGGTGTGTTTTTGTTCAGTGTGTGTACCTGGTATGCTTACACCCTATATGGCTGAGTTGAATCCACCTTTGTGTGTGTGTGTGTGTGTATGAGAGCAGACGGAGATATAGCAGGGCTTACTGGGCTCCTGAGGTCTGCCGAGAGGATCTGCTTGCCCTCCACGTGGTCCTTAAACCTCCGGCGGGCCTCCTCCAGAGTGGGCTTATGGCCCGCCTTGCCCAGCTTCCCCAGAACCAGACCCCGCAACAGAGCATCCAGGTGGCCTGCACAGACAGGAGGGAGAGAGAGAGGAAGAGAAAGAGGGGGAGGGGGAGGCAGGGTTGAGAGCATGTGACAGTGGGAAAGGAAGGAGAGAAGAGGAGGGCGGCCGGTTAAACAGATATAGAGGAAAAGACATGGGATGGAGAGGGATATGGAGGAGAGAGGGGGGATGGGGCAGGGCCAGAGAGGAGAGACCGTGTGAAGTCAAGAGAGAAAAACAGAGGAAAAAAAAAGAGAGAACTCAATTAGGGGAGAACAAGGAATAAGGAAACAGAGATGGAGATAGAGATAGAGGGAGAGGCGAGTGTGAAGGAGAACGCAGAGAGAACATCATTAGCACTTGGTTTCACAGTTCACAGAACAGACACTCAGGAGAATAAGCCCTCATTGTCCCTTCATGATCTTGCCCTGTGTCAGCCAACACAGCATCCCTTAGTCTCAAAGACCGCAGTACAGCACAGTACAGTAGACCACACAACGCCTCGCAAGCTCTGCTCCTCTTATACACCAACAGGCAACCAGTGCATTTTTTTGCTTATGCAGTCATGGCCACATGGCCAAATACTCCTCCTACCATCTGGGCCAAATCAGCTGTCTGTGTCACTGCCATCTGTGGTGCCTGCTTCTTAAAATTCTCAAATTAACAAACAACCCTCCCTCCTCCTCCTCCACCAGAACCCCTGAAGGCCCACCTTCGCCCGGCTTGCTGTCCCAGCCCAGCTTGAGGCCGATGGGGGTGAAGAGGTCGCGAATGAACTCCTGGATGTCCTCGTGGTAGTCGGTGTGGGAGAGGAGCGAGGAGAGCACGCCCAGGTTGCAGCTGAGGTCGCTCCACACTGTGTAGTTGGGCTCGTTCACGAAGGCCTCCATCAGCTTCAATACCTCCACCGTGCTGATCATACCCGCCCGTGCCTACACACCAGCGAGACAGCAAAACAGATTTTCAAAACTCCTTTGTTAGACTTCAAAAACATGCATTAGACAACATTAGACAAGCGACAGGAGAGCCGGTCAGGTGCTAGGTGATGTGCACAGTAACTTCAGTGGACAACACAGTTCTTAAGCATTTTTGACGCTACGTCAGTATACCATCGCTCCTTCATATTACATAGCTGTTCCCATGACATTTTAATCCATTCAAAAGGGGACTGAGCGTTTAAAAAGTGTCAGAGAGGAAAACCGAGCAGGAACGATGAGGTAAGATAGCAAAACACAACAAAAGGTAAAGTGAGTTGCAGTAGCTGTGGTCAATCATTTACACCCGAGACCAGATGGTTCTATTAGTAGCCTACTCCATGGGCTTTATCAGCATCACACTGGACAGAATGAGGAGCCTTCAGCGCTCAATAAAAAACAAGTTATGGAAACGAAGATTGCCATTACGAAGATAAAGCCAGAGCCCTTCAGTGTAACATATAGATAACGACGGCTTTAAAAAAAAGGTGACGCAATGGCACTAAAAAGCACTGCAGCTAATGAGCTGTTTTATGGCTCCTGTGAGTGGGTGTGGATGCGGATGCAGATGGGTGACTGTGAGGGGCCTACCCCCTGGCCTAGACAAGCAGCAGAGCCAGCCAATGACACACCAGTGAGTGAGCCAGCAGAGAAAAACAAACGCAACGTTGCACAACTCGCCCAGTCTCAGCATTCAACAGCTAAGAGCTGCTGCCAGCTAAGCTCTAGTTAGATTAGATTCAACGGCTAAACGCCGCTGTGGTGTGGCTCACCAGAGAGAAGAGGTCGTTCTGGAGGCCCAGTCGGTCCACAGGCAGCAAGGTGAGGTTGCGCACGCCCGGCAGAAGGCTCTCCAGCATGGCCGAGCTGTACTGGATACGATAGAATCCCACTGTGCCTGGGTTAATCTGCAGGAGAGGTGAAAGGAGCACACTTAAGCATGGAGGGATGGACAGAATGGGTAGTGGTTAAAGTGAAGAAGAGAGAAGAGAGGGGGATGAGAAAGAAAGGGGAATTCTCCTTCAGACAGAGGTGGGGCTTTGTACTCTTCTCTCAGGGAGAGCATGTATGAGGGGACTGGCCTCTGAAATGTTTCCCACCACCAAAACCAGCAGAACTGGATGACTGAGAGAGATTATGCATGCTTTGGCTCCATTAGGAGATCATGACCCTTACAGAAGGAAAAAAAGAAGGAAAAAAAAAAAAAAAAAAAAAACAAAAACAAAAACAAAAACTTCCGCAACACTCTGGATGCCATCCAATGCTTTCAGGGCACTTTTTCTGTGACTGCAGTATTTGTAAAAGAGGCTCTGGTAACTCACAGCTTGCAAGATGGGCATGCTGATTCAAGTGTGTGTGTGTGTGTGTGTGTGTGTGTGTGTGTGTGTGTGTGTGTGTGTGTGTGAACACAGACCAACTTTAATACTGCAGTAAAAGTAGCTATAGTATTTGAATCAATGGTGCAAAAAAACGCCTACAGGGTTGCTTTCTTAATACCTAGGGTGGCTTTACCTCACAATAAGATAGAGGAGGGCCCCCCTTCCCTCAGACTGACACACAGACACACAGACAGTCTGACCTTAACCCACTGCTCAGGGCTGATGTTGGGAACGGTGACTGTGGTTTCAGGTTGGTCTAGGAGCACTTTCAGCTTGGTGCAGGCGGGGTCCTCACTCGAGCAGATACTGATCGGCACCATCCAGCTGGGGCAGTCCTCACCTGGAACCATGGAGAAAACAAGAGAACCATCAGAACGGTTCTGCTTCAGTTTGCTTGTGAACATAAACATCTTGGAGACACATGGAGCAATAGTTCCAACATGCAATGGTAAAATACTAGTACAATTAGTTTACTTTTTAATTTTATTTTTCATAGTATGACTTGACTTATTTGTGCACTTTTATAAAACTGCTATGGTAGCCACAAGATGGCTATAGCCATTCCCAAAGGAATATGCAAAGCAATATTATGGTAGAAATAAAGACAAATATAGATGTGGAATCACACTATATGCAACATCAGAGTTAGGGATGGGCTATTCACTGTATTGTTTTTCACCAATATACCAGGAGAACTCCTCCCTATGATAGGAATTTGATCTTATCTTGTTCATTGCAAAAGACGCCACAAATTACTGTGATACAATTCTAAGTCTGCACTTGTCAGCACTTGTCACAATTCTGTTGCGTTGGGCCAAGATGCTGATCATACTGCATAGTTGCCCTTGGAGTAATTCCAACTGTGCCATTCAGTGCTTCTTCACCAAAGATTTTTATGAAAAAAGGAGGCGGATTCCTCGAATTCGGTTCTACACAGCTGCCTGCCAATGCAGCTCAAAACAGTGATGTAACACCAAACACCACAAGCGCAAGACTCTGCTGCTACTCCCATAAAAAGCCTGCTCACACACACACACACACACACACAAACACTCACACACCCCTTTCCCCGGATCTCACACACAATGACCATGTCTTTTTTTTTTTTCTTTTTCTTTGAAAAAGCACAGTGTGCCCTTGGGGGGGGGGGGGGGAGTGTAACCCGTGAGCTAGGTGGGTGTGTGCAGTGATTCACTGGTCTCCAAGGCGCTCCCCTCCCCTCCCCTCCCCAGGCAGTTTCTCTCACCGTTGTGTGGTCCACTGGCACAGAACTTCTTCTGAGAGATCTTGAGCACACGATCCTCCCCTTGCTGAGAAAACAGGTTAGAGAGCATTTCAACTGGATCCCGAGGTGACAGCAAAAAATGCACACGTAGAAAACAGCACACTTGACCAAGAGAGTCACTCTATCACTCTACAGCCTTACTGGACAGCTAGTCAAATACGTTCACAAATAAGCTATGCTATTGTTTTCTTAGTAACACTGGTCAGTCCTGCTCCTACAGAAAGAACATTGATGGGATAATGGACTTATTGAGCGAATTAAAAAGAGCAGCTGAGAAAACAGGCGACTGTACCTGTTCCTGGTCCACTACGATGATGGGGAAACCCATCTGCTTGGTCCAGGAGTTCATGACTGCAGCGATAGGCTTCCCACTGGCATGCTCCAGACAGTCCCACAGGTCCTCTAGAGGAGGCAAAGACATCACAGTCAACATGCAACAGTTAATGAGACTAAGACAAGACAATCAAAACTCTCCACTAAGACAATCACCAGCGTATTCTACAAACTGTGAAAACACGCCCCCCTAATAAATATGGAAATGAAGGTACTATTGTGTAGTCTTCAAAGGTGCTACATGGTGGTTTTTTTTCTTTGGTTAAAACAAAACTGTCCTAGATACAGCAACAGAATGTGTAAGAAAACACTGCACTGACGTCATGTCAAAAACACCTAAGATCTGTGCTGTGGGCTAAAAGAGCTGGGCTGGCTCCCCTGTAGCGTCCTGAAGTATGGCAGCCATATTAAATAGGCTACAACACAAGTGAACTCTTGAAATAGCAAAAGTATCCCCACAGAAAATGCCACTTAACACTGTGTGCTTCAGCTCCACCATGGACGGTTTCATTCAGTCTCTCAGGTCTGGGGTCAGGCTGTTTGTGTCTCAGTAAGCCCATGTGGCTCAGTTAATGCTGTTAAGAGTCAAGGGGAGCCTGTCCAGACTCACATCACGTTAATGATGTTAAAACTATCCACCTGGCCTGGGGTACTTGGGCCTGACAATAACAACACAGCATTAATGCAGGCCTGCGGAGGACAGGTCCCACTAACACTGTGCAATGAATCCAAAACGTCAACTGACTGGGATTAAAATTTCCAATGATCATGCAAACAGCTGACTAATCAAAATGTAAAGATTAAGACAGCCCTATGGGTTGGACAGCCCTATTTTTAGAAAATGCATGATGATTAAAAACAATCTGAGCAATCGCTGTTAAGTAATTGTGATCTCAAAAGTGGTCAACATAACCTGTGATTATATTTTTTGACATGATCAATGCACTAGAACTAGAATCCGCAACACACTACACACATTACATACATACACACATACACACACACACACACAGCACACACGCACGCACGCACGCACGCACGCACGCACGCACGCACGCACACACACACACACCACACACGCACACACACACACACACACACACACACACACACACACACACACACACCACACACACACACACACACAAATACATGCATACACACACGCACACCTACAGGACTTGAGTTTCATCAGATGTGTTTGGTAAGTGCTGTGTGGGGGTGAGGAGGCCTAAGGCTAAGGTCTGGAGTTGAACTGTGAACAAGCCGCTCAAAGCACCTACAGAGGCTGCTAAATTGGCAGCCTGCACACCCACTATTATAAAAGCCATCTTTCATCAGACATCAGTCATTGGGAAACCTGCATGAAAGTGAAGAATAGAACAAGTGTCTGACCTAGAGCTCTTTCAGCAGATTCTGGCTGTGTGAATGATACCAGGGGATACAATGGGAGGACACAGCCTGACTTTTACATGACATCACACAGACTTATCAGGTAACTTCTAAAGATTGAAACAGGTGACTTTATTTGCTCTTCACCTGTAAAAATCTGTTATCTGGTCTGTGTGTGCGTGCATGCGTGTGTGTGCGCGCGCGCGCGTGTGTGTGTGTGTGTCTAAGCTTTTTCTCTGATCAATACTTTGCAAGCAGCTCCTGTAAATAATTTCTTGTGACTGATTTCCATGAACATGACACATGACTCATTGGATCAGTTTTGCACACTCTCCCGAGCTGACAGCCATACAGACATAGATGATGCTTATTAACACCTCCAGCTAAACAAACAAAAACATGCTGAAACATGTTGAGAACGTCCACAGAGAGAGTCAAAATACAATTACAGCTCCAACCTCCTGTGCCAGAGAGATAGACTTATCTATCCACATCCATGCTCACATTGACACACATACACACACACATGCACACTTTTCTTCTGTGCACTTACACAAAACCCTATTTTTTAATACAAGCGTACATACAAGACATGTACAGATGGCGGAAGGCTGCAGCACATTAGCTCTCTCTCTCTCACACACACACCTTCAAGTTTTAATCCTGCTCAGTTCAAGGAACTCAGCCCGTCCTACACACACACAAACACAGTCAGTAACTCACTGCCTGCCATTAGTGCCTAGTGGCCTAGTCAGCATCACACCTCTGTAGACACTGTCCCACTCCACTGATGGAGCACGGCCATGGGCCGACAGGGGAATCTGGGAAGCCCTGAGTCAGAGACACACCCTTAATAGACTAGGGTTATGGGTTATGGCAGGGACTGGGCATTCAGCATGTGTGTGTGAGGCATTTTTATTCTCGGTGAGTCACAACTGGGGCATTGGGACTACAAGCACTGGCAGGACCCCAAACCTGCAAGACCTGCAGACGCGCTTACAAACAGGCATCTAACTGGGCACCCTGTTGTATTCTTTCACCCATTCCTTCCCCACTTTGATTGCAAATATTGTCAACAAAAACTTCCAGCACCTCTGCATATCTCACACACGCACATATAATACACAAGGCTCTTACCTGTCGATGCATTTTTATGTTGAAACTTCAAGAGGTACGCATTCATTCCTTTTCTAAAGTCCTGCAGAAACAAACGTCACAGATGGCAGGCTTACAATACTCACACAAATGTTGCAATGCAATGCTGACTAGCAGTCTAACAGATACCAAATGTTTGAGGTAAGGCCTATTAACGTGCTATCTCCTCAGGCCATAAAGTTTACACAAACAGGCTGCTGATATGATCCTTACTGAAAAGCTATTGAAACACATAGATATTTTTGCCAAATAGCCAAAGACTTCGTGGTTATATAATGGCTCAAAGAATAGGTGGAGGTAAAAGCAACACAATCTGGTGTGAAGCTACAGAGCTCATGGAAAGCTGCTCTCACTCAGTACAGAGGCAAAAGCTCCACACTTCAAACGGAAAGCCAACTAAGTGTACCAACAATGACCTCATTCAAAGAGGTGTTCCATCCAAAATGGCGGTTTACGGTAGCCTGTGAACAATCCCAAGATGTTTTTGAAAAGGAGGCTTATTGTCCTCATACTGAAAGGCTGCAATGGATTTCTCAATACAGCCTTGGTCATGTGACCCTGAGGTGTGGCTCTTATCGGCTTACCTCATCTCCTATGTAGTTGTGCAGCATTCTGATAACGGAAGCTCCTTTACTGTAGGATATGGCATCGAAGATCTCGTCCACCTCCGAGGGGTGGCCCACGTTTACCTGCCGAACAGACAAGCCACGGAATGTCACAGTCCAGATCTACTACACCACAACATTCCGAGCCACGAATATGACACTGGGGGACTGGGAAGGGGAAATCTTCTAAGATGCTGTTCAGACTGACAGTTTGTCTATGTCAGACAGTTAGCTATTTAGCCAAATCTAACGAATCACAGCAAAATGTGCACAACCAATTTCACGTCAATCTCACGTTTTTGTTTTTTTTAAAACACTCACTATTGAGGAATACTCACATTTCTGGAGGTGAAAAATAAAATTAAACAAAACAAAATAAAAACGAAAAAAAAAAAAAAAATCTTTGAGAACACCACCAGTGGAAACGCACTAAAACATCAAGAGGCCTTTTGTTTCATGAAAGGTAGGTCCTGACATGTCTCCCCTGTGTACCTCTATGGGGTGGCTGTTGTCAAGGGCATCCAGGTCCAGTGCCCGAGTGTAATCAGCCGACACAAACTGCGTCCAGATGTCGTACTCTGGGAAACAGTGGTCCACGCACAGGTACTCGATCCACGATGCAAAGCCCTCGTTAAGCCACAAATGGGTCCACCATTCCTGTACAAGAAGAGCATGCTTTAAGTGATGGATGACAGGTGCACTGCACACAAACTTAAACAGCATAAGCATGTTTGAAAATACTGACAAGCCTAAGCGTCCATTTGTATGTTCAGGTGTGTTGAAAACTATATGTTAAGGGACTCTTAACAAGTTCTAAAGTCTCCTGTACAAATCTGCACACACCAATACATATATCAACCAACAGCATCTTCACTGAAGCGCTTGGGCAGCATGCTACTGAGGGAAAATATAACAGTTTGTTTTACTGGGCAGGACAGCCATCTCTTTCAGAAATCGCCTCACCATGGTGACTAGGTTGCCGAACCACTGATGTGCCAGCTCGTGGCCCACCACCAGCGCCACCCACTGCCGCGAGGACGAGCACGAGTTCTTCGGATCAATCAGCAGAGCTGTCTCCCTGTGGAGGAGGAGGAAGAGGAGGAAGGACGAAAGTGCTAAAGGTCAGTCCTCTGGCACAGCCGCACTATTGTGCAACAATAGAAAAGACCCCCAAAAAAGGATAAGCTGATATGGCCTTTTGATCCCCTGAAGGAAATTCAGTCTCCGCATCTATCTCATCCTGGAGATGTAGGCTACTTGCTGCTGCAGGGTCCTGGGAGCAGTTTGGGGTTGGGTTCAGAGGTACGGTACAGAACAGTACAGTACAGTACAGTGCAGATTATTTCAATTTGAATAGAAAGGAAATGTCATTCACTTCCCCTTGGTCAAATATTAAATGTGACACTGAGGAAGTTAAGGGGGGGAAAAGGGGGAAGAATACACCTCTAGACATTGTGCTAAATCAGATCTGTGTGTCCTTGTGTGGTCTGGCACACATTGCACATCTGCTCTGATATCCACCTCAATCACATCAGACAGCCCTGGCCCACCCCAGACGGGGCACTGGCTGCGACTCCGGGCTCAGTATTTAACAAATGTCTCATTTTAATCTGCACTTAGGGCATCATCCATCTGATGGGCTTAGTCACTCTATTTGCCATCAAGCAAAGCAGCTCCCGCTCTGTTGGGCCTACTTTACCTCTCTCTCTCTCTCCCTCTCCATCTCTTCCTCCTCCCTCTCTCTGTCTCTCTCTCCCTCCCTCTCCCCCTCCCTCAAGCCATCTCTCCCTCCCTGTCTGTCTCTCTCCCCCTCTCTCTCCCTCTCCATCTCTCCCTCCCTCTAGCCATCTCTCCCTCTCTCTCTCCCTCCCTCCCTCCCTGTCTGTCTCTCTCTCCCTCTCTGTCTCTGTCTCTCTCCCCCTCTTTCTGTCTCTGGTGTGGTGAATTTCGTGCATATTTTGTGCCCCACAAGACCCATAGCTGACCCACCTGTAAGTAACAAGGCCCCAGTTTTCCATGGCACCTAGGAGATGAAGACAAACAAATTAGTGAGTGGATCACTTCCTGTTCATCAGCGAATCAGAAGCGAGCTGTGTTTATTTAGGAGGTAGATGGCCATCGTACTCACCAGCAGCAAAATCAGCTATAGCTATAAGATCAATTTTAGGCAACGGATAAGGAACATTGAAGTAGTCTTTGTAGAAGGGTAAGGTCTTTGTAGCAACCTAGGAAAAATAAAAACAAAAAAAACCCAACAGTATAAAGAGCCATTTACAACCAAGAACTTCCACCGCAAGTTGAATATACACATATACATATACATACATACACACATATATAAAGTACTTTAATATATCTATATATTTGATGTTAACTGTCATCACTTTCAACATTTGAGTCATTCTTTTATGGAATAGTTCACGGGCATGACTATGTAGAATAGAAGCTGTGAGGTCCACTGGCATTTCCACTGAGCTGGAGATTACACACACTCACTCCTCCTTTCCTCTGCATTGCCCCAGGCCATAAACTTCTCTCCCCCTCCCTCCCTCTTTATCTCTTCTCTGGCCATGACTTACCAGGTAGCCCTTATGGGAGTATTATCCCAGACTTAGAATTGCAGGCGGCGGAGCACTGAGGCCTGACCAGCAGAGCTGATGACTCAAGAGAAGAGTGCCCTGAAAAGGACTTACTCTACGAAACGGATCTCTCAGGACACCTGACAAGCTTCAGTAACGGAGAACAATTACTCCCTTTCGCTCCCTCATCACGACACTACGTTAATATTAGGTTCTGAGATTGTATGTCTTTCCTCGGAGACGGAAGCATGGGCGCGAGCGCCACGGGCCGACGTACCTCCAGTGCAAATTTCCCTTGCTCTGCCTTCCCCACGGGCGTATAGACGCGCACCGTCACGCCGTCCGATGACAGACTCTCTACGAAGTCGTACTCGCCGATGACGAACGCCACGAGGTACGTGGACATGATGGGCGTGGTGGCGAACTTCACTTCTACAAGGCTGTCATCTTCTGGATATGGCTTTCGATCAATGACATTCTGCGAAGAGGAGACACCCAAGAAAAAGAGACAGTTAGTGCATCAGGATAAGAGTGCACACCCACACCCACACCCACCCACCCACACCCACACGGAATCAGAAAACAAACACTGACATTCCAGCCATAGCAGTCTCTGCCAGCGTCTTTCCAAACTGAGCCTTTAATGCTTTCATTTCCTCGCTGCGCTAAAGACACGCGGCCTATCCGGAGCTGGCGTACCGATCCAGGACTGACGCCAGTCTGCGGCAGTTAAGCGTTCCCGAGTTTGGAAAACGACTGGGCCACAATTACAGGAGTTTATAAAACACCAGGGAGCGTGACTCGCCAGAGCAGACTGTGCATCCATACAATTAGCTGTTTTCAAAAGCTCAACTTGCTTTTTGAGTGAGATTTACATTTGTGTGTGTGTGTGTGTGTGTGTGCGCCTGCCTGCATCACTGCAAAAAAAAGAAGAAGAGACTGACAAAACCACTTCCACTGTAGGGACTAAAAAAAACAAGATGGCTGGCCCTGTAACGACTGAGACGCCCAGCATTTTCCCATGGGATGGGACTTAAAGAGGCGGCGTTGTGATGCTACATGTGGTGTTCTTGGTGTGTGTGTTGTGTGTGTGTGTGTGTGTGTGTGGGGAGGCTGTTGTTGTATTTTTATGATCTGCCATGTCCCTAAGATTTTTCTCTGGGAGCTGAAGAACAGTGTGACAGCTGGGCTACTTCAGCTGGAGGAGTCACAGGAGTCACAATGCCTTCTGGCCAGGTGTTACATAAGTGTGTGCTTACACTCTCTCTGCCTCTATCTCTCTCTCTCTCTCACTCTGTGAGAGACGAAGGAGGAAAAAAAGAAAGGATGGGAGGAGAGGGAGATAGAGGGAAAGAGAAGATAAACAGGGCCACACTATTAGACCAGGAAACACCTAGAGGGATGGGGGCGGGGGGGAGCGAGAGAGCAAGAGAAACGGGGAACAGAGAGCTGCAGGGAGAGATGGAAAGAGAGACAGCAAAAAGAAAGAGAGAGAGAGAATGTGTGTGTGTGTCTGTGAAACGTGACTCAAATTATCTGGGGGGCCCTGACTCATGTGGGGCCTCATTTCCCACTGGCAAGCAGCAGAGCAGAGGTCAGGCATGTACCATATTTGACAAGGCTACTCGGTCCTTGGGAACGATCAGAGCGATGTCGAAGGTGGCTTTGATGGCGGGTTCGTCCCAGCAGGGAAAGGCTCGGCGGGCATCCGTGGCCTACAGAGAAAGAAAAAAAAGAAAAAAGAAAGAAAGAGAGAGCGAGACAGAAAGAAAGAGAGAAAGAGTGTGAGAGAAAAAAAGCAAAGGGACAGAGATAAAAGTAAGTTAGAGGTGACAAGAAGCAGTTCATTGGAAACAGGACAATACAAACAGGACAATACAAACAGCACATGCCTACAGGTTGGTCTCAAAAAAATCTAAATATTGTGGCAAAGTCTGTTAATTTCAGCAATTCAATGTCAAATGTGAATCTCATACATTATATAGATTCATTAGACATTAAGTGAAATATTTCCAGCCATTATTTGTGTTATTTTGATGATTAAGGCTTACAGCTAAAGAAAACCCCAAATTCAGCATCTCACAAAGTTAGAATATTACATAAGACCACTACAAATACAGATTTTTAGTACAGAAATGTTGGCCTACTGGAAAATATATTCATGTATATGCACTCAGTACTTGGTCTGGCCTCTTTTTGCATGCATTACTTCATCAAAGTGCTGTGGCATGGAAGCCATCTACATGTAGCATGACTGAGGTGCCCAGGTTGCCTTGATAGAGGCTTTTAGCTTGTCAGCATTGGGCCTCATGTCGCTCATCTTCCTCTTGACAATACCCTATAGATTCCCTATGTTATTCAGGTCTGGTGAGTTTGCTGGCCAGAAATTCCATGATCATTAAACCAGGTTTTGGTACATTTGGCAGGGTGGGCAGGTGCAAAGTCCTGATGGATGAATAAACTTGGCATCTAGATAAAGTTTGTTACCAGAGGGATACATGACATGCCCTAACATTTGGAACAAAAAGTATTAAAGTTAAGGAACTGCTCTGTTGCTCAGTGCTCCAAAGTCATCTTTTCGGATGAGGGCATTTCATCTGAAATACTTGAACTGAAAGCATTTCATTTAGAAATCAAGGCCCCAGACCCTGGAGAGGAAAAATGGAGAGGCAATTCAGGTTGTCTAGGGTGAAGTTTGCAGTCAGTCAGTGAAGATTTGAGGAGCCATGTCATCAGCTGGTGTTGATGCACTGGGTTTTATCGAGTCCAAATCAATGCAGCCATCCACCAGGAAAGTTTAGAGCACCCTAATGCTTCCTTCTAGTGACAAACTTAATGGAAACGCTGATTTCACTCATCTAGCAGAAACTAGAACCAGCCCACACTGCCAAAAGCAACCAATACCTGGTTTAATGACCATGGAACTCCTGTGCTTGACTGGCCTGCAAACTACAAAACCTGTGCTTGATTGGCCTGAGCTGAAGCCCACAGAGAATCTATGTGCTGTTGTCATCAGGAAGACCAGAGGTAAGAGATCCTACAATGCAGAGGAGCTGAAAGCTGCACTTAAAGCATTCACAACACATCAATAGCAACTCAGCAGTGCCAAATATGAACTGTCTCCATGCCACAGCACACTGACGCAGTGTTTCATGCAAAAGGAGGCCCAACAAAGTATTTAGTATATAAACGTGAACTTATTTTTAAATTAGTAATATTTACTGATTTTCCACAATATTCAAATGTTTGAGACCTACCTGTAAACCAAAACCAGAGTGCCTAGCCTCTACATAGCAAATCCAAACACATGTATGTATGTGCATCGTGCACTGGGCATAACAACACATTCACATAAATGTATGCACACGTACACACAAACACAATCACAGGCCCACTGGGGAATATTCTATGCATTTGCTGCTGTTAATTGAATCTACTGCCCTAATATCTGGATGGCACAAGGCCTCCATTAACTCCCTCTGTCTCTCTATAGATCTTCGTCCTTTCTTCCTGTTTCCTCTCTCCATGTGGAGTTAACCATTGCCAGACACTCAAGGTTTACCATTACACAGCCAGGTTTGCCATTTAGCTTGGCGCTCTGAGGTCACTTCATAGCAAAGCCAGCCCGAGGGAAACACAACTCTACAGCATTTGCTGCACGTTTGTACATCCTGCATGGAATTTTATGTTCTAGTGTTTGGATATTTGCTTGTTTTGTTTTGTCTGTTTGTTTGTTGCCTACCTCAAACTGTGTTACGGCAGCATAGCGGATTTCTCCTGACGCACTTGCATATTTACTCCTGTAGAAGCCTTTCATTTTGTCGTTGAGCTCCCCGACAAAGTCAATCTTCAATGAACCCGACCCTGGGGGCACAAGAGAGGGAGGCCCTTATTAACACAGCCACCTGGATCTATGCACAACACCAACACCAATGCTATAAAGGAAAACAACCTGTTCAATATGATGTTATTGGCCAGGGAAAATCCAGATGAACAGGGACGTTCACATCACACAGTATCACATTACAGTATAATTTACTTTCAGCTCCTGCAATTTTAATTCACAAGACATGCTGGTCTAGGAAGTGCTTTGACTGTATGGTCAAATCTCCACTTTCTGCACGACACTATTGCAGGGGGGGATTGTCTATATTGTGCGCGTAGTGTGGTAAATCCAACTAGCTGCTTGTGGGAACAGGTGGTAAATGCAGTCTTTCAAAGCTCAAAATCGCCCACTTTGCAAATTCAAACACTTTTGAAAAAATGAGTTGGTCTTGTAAATGGCCTCCTAACGAGGACACGACTATGGCAACTGATGAGCGTGCTGTTGACATCGAGCTTGTTGCCAGCGACCACATTCAAAACGTTTCTTACGACATGCTGACAGCTCACACAATGAAGGGGGGGGGGCACAGCAGCAACTCGGGAGAGTGGAAATTTCCGTTAAGCAGAGGTGTGAAATCTTAGATAGCAGACTGTTTTGAACGTGAGCAGCTGATGTTGGAGGCCTCTAATACTGGCACGATTGTTTTAGTGTAAAGAGATTAGTGGCATAATAAACTGCACCTCCCCCAGACTTACCTTTCTGGAGAACGCTGGGGAACGACAATGTGACTTTTTCATCCTCGTTCTGGTAGTTGAACCCTGTGGCGTTTATTTCTAGCAACGACAAAGAAAAAAATTTTATTAATTAATTAACCATTGAGGCTGTGAGATCACAGTGGTCAAATGAGACTTCAACATTTGCCTTTTTAGTTCAACACAGTGCCTGCACCGAACAAGAAAATAGCAGGACATTGTACTCACAGGACAGCTGCACATGTGCAGACCTTAAAGGTACTCATTGCCAGTTTCTGAACTTAATATAACGGCTGCTTCAAAGTCGTTTGGATGCTACAATTACTGGAAATAGGGAGAACAGTGTTCCACTAGCACCTGAGTCCAAGCTGAATAGGAAAAAAACCAGCAATGCAATGTTGTTGCCACCCCATCAAGCAATGTGCTTTGTATTAAATCATGTTTTATCACCTTGTCAGTCAAACAGGCTCTTGAAAGAGTGGCAGTTGAACCACATTATCCAATGACTTCAGCAAAAAAAAAAAAGAGCACCCTACTGTGCTGCTATACAAAGGCCGCTGTAAAGGCCTTTGTCACAGTTCACAAGTTCAAGATAACATTAGCGCATCATGTGGGACCTTCCCTTACGCTACCTCACATTAAGCAGCTCTGTCGGTGGGAGAAAGGAGAAGGAGGAGGTCTAAAGCATGGGTGACACCTTTTCTCAGAGTCACTCCCAATTTATTTATTTAGCTGGTTTCCAGATTGTTCCAGATGCTAGGCTAATATTAACGTCATAGACACACTAAACATTGCTAGAGAAATAACGAGACAGAACTAATGTTGTGATATGAGCATCTGCCCTAATGATCCTCAAAGGTGTGCAGCCGACCACATTCACTTTGTATGAGGCACAGAGCAGCGCTGGGTCCATGAAAATAGCCTGTGCTGCTTCAGTGAGAGTCGGCTGTGACTACAGCACTGCTTTTTATTTTCCAAAAGAAACATAGCAGCGTGTTTACTCTTCCTGCTTGTCTGGTGATTAAAGTGGACAGCACTGGTCAGGTGCCTCCTAAGTGCAGGATGCTCTGATGCACCAGCTAATGTGTTTTCCTGGCCAGCTACGGCTACGCTAACCTTTCTCTATGCCCAGGCATGGCGAACAGGAAAAATATTATTAGAGCTGGTACGACCTCATTTTCGTTAAAACAAACACAATGCGCTAATCAACAAAAGGCTTAGTAAGCCACTAAATAACTGAAATGTTTATTATAACACAGACATCTACAACCGACACTCCCCAAACACTTCCTTGAGAGAATGTTTGTCACCAGCTGCCGTGGCAACGATGACTTGTCCCACCCCACAGCTGTTTTCCCAGGGGGTGGACTCACCTTCACCTCCTTCGGGCGTGAAAGACGCTGTGATGATGTCGATGTCTGCGCAGTTCATCACAATCTGATTTGTTCCTTGTACGACCTGCAGGAAGACAAGAGGGTGATCAGTCACGTCAGCAAGAGTGGGGGGGGAGTCAATGGTCTGCAAATGGTGCCAGCAATCACCACTCCTCGCTTGGTCAACCGAAGGTCAATTACGAGAATCTCAGATTAAGATCACTAATATTAACGACGGCTGCAACTGCTGACACTGTGATATGCCTCGCTCTCCGCACAGTTGCCACTCCGGGCCCCGACTGCAGCTGTGGTCTGTTTAGAGGGTGGGGAATGTCACGAGCCGTAGGGCTGTGGCAGATGTGAGAACCGGACACCTCGGTCTTCTCTTTCGCTCTTCACTCACTGGCACCATGTGGATGCCGAGGAGAAGAGTGCAACAAGTGACTTAAGTGACCCAACTAGTCACACGCTCTTCTGCTTTTTTCCCCTTTCTTTCTTTTTTTTTTTTTTGCTGCTGGCTGCTTTCCGACTATAGAGCCAAGTAGTGAGGAAGTGAAGTGACCCACTCTGCACTCCCAGGCCCAATTGAACAAACAACACACACAATAGTTGGCCTTCATATTGTGCCTTTTACCCTGACCCAAACAACTGGAGATGGCTACCAGGGACTTCAAAAATGGGCACAGTTGTTTCATGCTGTGGTCTGCAGAGCGCTTGGCCGCAGTGCCTTCTCTCTGCTCTAAGGCAGATGAGTGTTCCACTGAGCAGACAGTGGCAAAGGTGAGTCTGAACTGGTCAGCCATGACCCCACTCTATCCCAAGCTGCCAGTGTCAAAGTAAGAAAGTGCACATGATAAATAATAGTCTAATGGTGTGGGTTTGAGACCACAGTATGAAACACATCTACACTTGCAGTGGAGTGAGCAGGGCAGCTCTGAAATATTGGCTAGGCCAAGACTAGTGACTGGGCCATCTTTCGAAACTTGTTTATCTTCTAGACAGATCTATCCATTTCCATTCCTACTGCAATGATTATACGTGGGGCAATCTGATACCATGCTCTGGTAACAGTCCGCTAACAGAAGAAGTTCCCTTCTATGTTGCACTGATCGAGCCAGAGCAAACCCATGAATATACATGAGTACAGCAGGTCTACTCATTTCATGAGAGCTCCGCACAGATTTAGAAAGAACCAGGCCCTTTGTAACAGTACTGAACTACATCATCAGTAAGATCACTGCTCTCAGTTCATCTGACGCTAAGAAAGGCCACCGCAGGTCGAGCAGGACCATGTTCCTGCCAAATATACTCCATTAAAAAATAACAGGTTGCTCTTTACTCAAATCTATTCCCACCACCACTACTACCACATTCAACCTTGCCCGTTGTGAAATCTATAGTGATAGAGAACTTCCCATGGTGGGAGCTTTGTGCTGTGGAAACCTGAGCCCACTCTTTCCTGGTGAGGTGAGGGCTTTCGAGTCTAAATGAGGCTTGTTGTGGCTCGATGTGACTTGGATGCAATGTGAGAGGTGCCCATGTGACCTGCACCGCTTTGGCCCAGGAACACAGTGGCACACTTAGTTTCCATGCAATGGTTCTTCCCTCTCCTTCATCTTTCTCTCGCTCTCTCACTCTCTGTCTTGTTCGCTCTGGCTCTCTCCCTCTCTCTGCGTAGCCCAATTCTGCCAGTGATATTCATAGTTTGCGGCATTGTGGGGGCTGTAGTTAATTTAACGGTTCAGTGACGACTAGCTGGCCAACCGGACATGATGGTGGTGGCGGAGAGCAAGTACTGAAGGGGACAGGGGAGCGGGGGGATGGGGGGAAGCAGGGGGGTTGAAGGAGGTGGTGGCGACCGCTCTAACAGGACGTGATTTGTAGCGTCCCTCATCGGCAATGATTCCCAAGGACAGCATTGAACTGAGGTGGGCAGAGCTGTGTTCTCAACGGCGATGTCAAGCTTTACTGACAGCAGCTTCCTTGCATAGAGACCCTCCAGTAATCCAGTTCACAAGAGACTCCACTTTTTGAAGAAGAAGAACGGCCAGGTCTTCCCTATCCAGAACTGGGCTGGACCTTCAGACATACAAATCAAACCTGTGGCAGATCAGAACTGTGGAATACTGGAGAACATTGACTCAACAGGAGGACTAAAGCTTCTGAATGAGCAGGTTCTCCCAAATCTTGCCTATGTAATCTGCTGCAGAAATGCTTTCCTGTTGGACAACCAGATTTGAAATGAACCTCATAAGCATGGGAATCATGTCACACAGATAGGCATCAGACGACACTAAGAGCAGAGAGGGTGAAAGCAGAGCGAGACACACAAACATTCGTTAGGTTCCATGTTCTATGTTCACAAGGGGGAGGGGGGAAAATCCCCCTTTATGCAGACCAGAGTCGAATCCCCATTCGCTGATACAGAAGATCACTAAAAAGTTTATATTGTGTTATTATTATGTGACACTCCCACTTATGCAGACCGGAACTTTTCACGTTGGCTCCCACTGCAATGTATTATGTTGCTCTATCTTAGTCAGTATTCAATGATCTTAGGCCCTAGGCTAAAAGCACTTTCAGAACAGCCAGACCACATAGCCACACTCCTCGTCTGCAGCAACAGCACATAGGCTAGTACCTGAATTACACAGAAACATTCCAGGAAGTTGACCTTGTAAGAATGCTGTTACACTGTGTAAGTAACTTACACACCTCCGAAATCCCCATGCAGAGAAGTCATACAGAGACCTAAATAGGACACTATAGGATCCTACAAGAAGTCATCATAAGGCGCTGATCAACATGCTAACCTACAGAGGCATATCATAATACCTTACTATGTCCTGTCAGAGTATGTATGAAGTAACCATGATGGCACAAGGTTAATGTTGCTTCACAACATTCTTACTAAGAAAGACTACTCTCATCACCCCCTCTACAATCTTCTTTAATTTTCAATGTTACATTTAGATTTCTTTGACTGCAAGCTTCCGAGCCCAAACAGCACAGTGGTTAACCACTATGTCGACAAATATCCGCTGATGTCACACCCTAACCCCATTTTTTATTTTTTGAGCCAGCTCACTGTGTGTTGTGTGTGTTAAATGTGTCAAGAGGCCAATGCAGATACTTATATGGCACACATGTGACATGCAAATCTTGTTTTGCATAGACACTGCATGTGCACCTGCTACTGCAGGTGTAATGCTGGGGACAAAGCAAGACTTCTTTGGTGTATGGACTTTAGTGAATACCTGGGAATTTGCTGTCACAACAAAACACAACAGCAAAACAGCACATGTGACACTGTGTCAAAAACATAATAGGATGAGGAAGGCGTGCTTTCGTCCAAACAGCTGGGAGTCGCAAAGGTCAATGCTTGATGGTCAATAAATACGTTTTCATTGAGAACAGCAGACGATAGAGGTTAAATGCCGTAGGTGGGTATTTCTCTGCTTCCTCCAAAGGCTTACGCTTTCATTTGTTTAGGCAATACCCTGGTACTAAGTACACTCAGCAACTAACTTAGCCAATTTCCTCAAAATCGCACAAAATTTCCTATTGTTCTGCGTTGCTCTGAGAGCGCCCCCAATTTAATACAATTTTTAGTCGGAAGCAAACCACCAAACTTCTAATCTAAACAGTTCGCTCCACGTACTCAAGACACAATTTCTTTGCTTGATCATCGAGCTTCAACTCCGCGTGAGCCTCTGATCTAAACCGATTCTATAAATTTGCCATGCTAGACACGTGATTCTCAATGAAGATATAATATTTTTAACCAGAAGTTACCGTGGCTGGCCACTTAACGTGCATAAGAAAAAACATTTGGTTGTCCGAGCTTGATCACATTGTCTTCCTCTGTAACTTTACTCAAGCATTAAAATGCATACATGTTATTAATTTGGCGGTAATGACCGCCCAACACAACTAAGATCGTTCGGATTTTCGAACAATATCACTATCAGTGTACTCACAAGCGTTCGCTAGGGGCACAACTCATAATCATAGGTTAGTAATTTAGGGTGACTAATGTGAACTTGCTACTAACCTCGGCTCGAATCGACTATGCATAGCAACTACAATATTTCCCTGTGTGAGGCAATTTATAATCTTGAGAACCCAAAGGAACTACAGCACAAAACAATAACACCAAATAATTGTCGTCCACAGACATCTGCTCCACCTCATAATGTAACGTTAGATACCAGAGACAGCTGCTGCTAACCCAGACACATATACGATTAGCTGGAGACATTACCAGGCTAACCCTAGGCTACTGCTGAATTGAGATAACGGCTAACGTTAGCTTGCTATGGCTAACGACCACGGCATTCAGACTGGATAGTTAGCTTACTCGCTAGGTGGCTCAAAGACGTGGTCTAGGAATTCCAAAATACTATAGCGCGCTAATATAGGATGTGCTGTATAACATTAACATAAAGTCGCTCATTTGCGTCTTTTCCCAATCAACTTACCTCAATCCGCGCATCCAATTTGCCCTCGAAAGTGAAGTCGATTAAGTCGGGCTTCAAACACAACCCATAGTTGACAGGGTAGACGTCAGTGGGCAACCGTACGAAAGGCCTCCTCTCAGGCATAGTGATAATATTTTGGATGGTAGCGTTTGCAGGAACGGTGCTGAATTTTACTTTGAATTTGAATGTTCTCAAGTTAACTGATGCAGGCTTCGAAAACAAAACCGGATTTCGGGGAATGACTTGCTTAACGAATGACAGCGAGACCTGACGGCTCAGAAGCAGCAACATAAAATCTTCTGTAATGCTGCTAGCTAACTATCCGTCCACTCCTCTCACTTCAGTTCCACCGAAACCACTAGATGTGTGTACGTGCGCGCCACTACAAGGAAATTACGTCAAGGCGTAAAGTGGCCCCTTAAATCAGGGGTTCGTTCATTCTGGGGCCTGAAGGTTTTGAGACCCTCGGTTTGATATGAATTTGACAGCCTAATCAAAACAAAAAACAGAACAGAAACAGAATAAAATCACAAAACTCATGATTCATCTTTTTGTGTATGTGTGTCTTGGTATGTACCAGAGAGACAGAGATGGGGCATCTGCATTCAGTAGTGCATTTTATTTGACACTAGGGCTAATCAGTCTTCAGCATAAGCAGGCCAAATTTTCAATAAAAGATTACTATTTTGTCTTGCCTATTTATAGGACTGTGCTTATGGTTAACCTTACATCCATAGTTGATTTGTAATGAAGACATTGTTTGAAGAAGACTACCAATGTAAGGATCAACATGATGCAGAGCAACTTGCATTTGCAGGGTTTCACAAGTATACACAGCAGACCAGACATGCATACACTGGCATATACAATGGTGCACTTCACATTACATTATGTTTTCCTGTTTGACCATCCCTCTTGACTTATGCAACAGGGGGACAATGTATCTCCTTTCTTTTTACATTTCCTGGTAACATATCTTGGTTGTGAGAGTGAAAAAAGTCTCAAGAAGCCCACATTTGGATGGAATATCATAATCTATAGACATACTGTACGAAGGTATAGGTTTATTAAGTGACCCTGGTATATTTTTAAAAAATGGCAGCATATTCACAATCACAGCTGGTAAAATATAACATTTCAAACATCTAGACATGGAGTCTTCCATGTCCGCTTTCAAAGACAGGTTTTGACGAAATTGCATTACTACTTTTGTACTGTAGGTGGTGATACATAGTTTGTAAGTTTGTAAGACATGTTTTGAAGAGGAAGAATAGTCAACATGGCGACTTCCATTTGTAGGACGTTGGTACCTCTTCATCGATTATGTGTTTCAAAGGTTGTATGGGACCAGTTTAAAACATTGCTATTGTTAATGTTGTTGTGTATTTAAAATTGTAGCCTGTTGTTCTGTTAGTAAGCAGTTTCATTCACTTACGCCTAGACGCGCTAGTAGTTAGCGAGCTAACGTGAACGTTAGTGTTAACTAACATGTGTGGTTGTCCTCTTAAAATCATTTGCAGCGAACATCACACATATCAAATATAAATGTATTGAATTATGGTACATTGAAAAGTTGTCTTCGGAGGAAAGATGCTGCTTGGACATTATGAAATGGAGTCATATGATTAGCCATTGCTGTCAGCTACTTTGGCTTGAGCCGCAATTGACCCAAATTTCACTCATTCACGCCAGAAAGCGTTTCTTCACAAAATATTTTAAAACTGTTGAAGAATCAGCTTGAGGATACTAAAGAGACAACAAAGTATTTCATCCTGAAGAGATAAACAGTGATGAAGTGAATGGTGGTGAAGTATTCAGACAGCAGGTGCTGATATGCTCTCTGCCTCGCTCATTTTCCCGCACACACGTGCACATATGGCTGTTGGCATAGTTATATATAAAACAAGAGCATTTCGTAAATGTTGACTCTAAAGACAAGAAATGTTAAATCTTGACATCCACAATTTTTTGTTTTACACTCATGATGTGTCTTGTGGACATGCACTTGAAAAAACATTGTAAATGAATTTCCCATTTCATTTAATACAGGGCGCAGAAGCAATAACAAGACTAGAGACACAATGTGCACTCCCAGTTGTTGTTCAGGTACGAACGAAGAAACGCTACTTTGTTCCTCCTTCTGCTCAAGCCAAATCGATGTCCCAGGGGGAGCAGGAGGCGAGAGCACGAGCAGCCGGAATAGTTCCACGACAAGAGTATATGGAGAGACCTATTAATATCTCATGCACAGGTAGGCTTTACAGTCGGCATATTGTGGAACGTTTATTGCGACCCAACATTTACTTAAGGTCAGTTATCTTAAGAACTTTCAATGTGTTTTTAGTTTTTATTCTTTGTCTTTGCTATCCATCAGAATGTTTATGTTATGTAATGTTAGTAGAAGCACAAACATTCTGGGAAAAGTATTGAAATTTATTCTCAAAATTTGTGCTTTGGAAATAGTGTGACATTAACTCACTGTACTGGTTACTATGTCCACTGACAGCTGCTGTGTTTGATCCATATATCCCACCTGAGGGGGACGCCCGTCTCTCCAGCCTCTCTAAAGAAGGAATCAAGCAGCGCACAGAGCAAATCAAGCAGACTGCTGCTTCCCAGCTAGCGTAAGTCAAGCCTTTTTAAGTGTATAGAGGAATGAAGTTTTGTAGTCGTAGTTTTAAAAAGCTGCATTTTGCTGACAGCCATGCATGACAGTGATGAGGCCAGTGTCTTAGTGTGGCATTTTATTCCCATCAGGATTCGTAAAATCAAAGACTATGACCCTGATTTCACCAGCAAGGACTTTGCTGTTCGAGCACAGGATATCTTTATTGAGGCTCATGATGCACTTACAAAGTAAGGAATTGTTTTCCCCACAAATCATTTATGTTGGTATCGTCATATAACCCAAGTGGCAAGTTATTGTCAGCAAAAATGAAAGGCTTAGAGACACAGACCCAGTCCTGCAAACTCATACTTTTCGTCCTTGTTTTTTGCTGTTTTCTTTCCCAGCTTTAATAAGGTGAAACTCCATTCATTGGTGACAGAAAGATGCTACCCTGTAAGTCCTACTGGCCCCACCTCAAGGCATACCATAATATGTTTGCAGTTGCAACATTGATTGCATAGATTGTTATTTATAGAGAACTTAACATGCAGGGGTGACATTGGTCTTGCCTGTATGCCAGTCAAGTCAACTGTAAGTAGTTGGCTCCTGGAAAGATGCATTAGCAGTTGATGGTTTTCAGTAAAAAAACAAATTGTCCATAGCAGCATAGCATTTCCAAGCTACAATCAGTCCCCCATGTAATAATGTTGACATAATGTTACACTCAAGCTGACTTGTTGTAATGTTAACATAATTACATAAGGCCAGCGTATGGGTCTGCAGCAAAACATTTGTAGAAGGTTACTGGGATGTTGCAGATGTATCATGCCCCGTAGTGACTTCTTTTGGTGCTCCTCAGGAAATGGTCAGAGGTAACCGTCGTAAAACGTTACGGTGGCGCTTCATCGAGTCCATAGAACCCCCCAGGGTGGTGCATGCCAGGTGCCCAGACATGATCAGCAAAGGCAATCTATACGCCCAGGTGACAGTGCGCATGCACTCCAGACAGGTGAGCTGCAAGTCATGACAAGGAATAACAATTTTGTCTGAACACATGCATGATTTCACAAGCTTTGACATCTTGATTAGTTCTACCACTAGAATTAAAGTGGATTGAATCACCTTCATGATTGGTGTGTATTTAGAGACTAAATCAGCCAATGTCCAAGTCATTTGAATTCAAATCAATTATATTTATACAGCACCTTTTACAACAGTATTGTCTCATGCCGCTTTACAGCAAGGAGAACCCAAGAGCAAAAGGGGCAAGGAAAAACTCCCGTATGTTAGTTTGTCTAGGAAGAAACCTTGAGCAGATCCATGACTCAAGGGGCTAACGTAACTGCCAGGGGTCATGCAGGAAGTACAATCAGTAGTAACCATGATAGACTGCAAGTTGTCCCTGGTTTTAGCTACCCATCATAATAGTTCCAACATATTGTCCCATAACATTACATGGCAGTCAATCTGTGGTTATCAAGAATTATGGATGGACAATGTAGTAGCAGCCAGACATAATCAGAGTCAGAGATAGGTCATTTTTAACAGGGTCCATTTTTAACAGTGCCATTGTGAGGGAGGGTCAGTCACAAGGCCTCATCGAAGGAGAGTCAGTCCTGGCACGGGCGTCTAGGAAGGGCCTCTTTTCTTGTATTTTCTCATACCATTTTCTTATGTTCTCTATCTCTCTTGTCCTGCTGCTGCCTACTTCGTCAGATTTTGGCCATTTATGATCGTTTTGGGCGCCTGATGTTGGGGAACGAAGAGGAGCCAAGGGACGTGCTGGAGTACCTGGTCATTGAGCGTCACCTGGTTAACCCCTATGGCATATGGAGACTCCATGGCAAAATAGTGCCTGCCTGGGCTCCTCCCAAAGATCCCATTATTAAGGTGGGCGTATGTTTTGTGGAGCTCTGATGTACATTTTGCAAATTTACTGTCTTTTTGACCTGTTTTTCTGCAATTCATTTACATTTTCTACAAAATTACACTTGCACACTTTGTAACTCAACTCCTGTGGCATAAGACCAACCAAGTGAGAGAGGCATTGTAATCTTATATCACATAGTAGGTATACTTGATCTCCTACTCCTCAGAGTGCTGCAGATAGTTTCACTGGATTCAATGGGCCATCTTAATGTTCAGACCATTTATTATCCCTTAATCATTGAGATCATTGAGGAACATTAAAGTAATTAAATGTGGATTCAATTCATTTGTATTTATATTACCATGTTTTCACAGACTATTATGATCCCTGGGCCCAAATTGAAACCGGAGCAGGAGTTTGAGGACCTCAAATTCGAAATTCCCAGACCCAAGACGGTGCAGTGGCACAAGTAGACCACTGAGAGGCGCTGTGCACCAGTTCTACCAACACCCAGGCTGTACATTTCCCCCCCTCACCCCAGAGTTTTCAAAATAAACAGAATAATTATGTTCAAACATTGTAATTTATCACTTTATTTCACAGTATTTTAATGTTACAGTTGAATCAGTTGGTTGAAGTACCATATTTTTGTCTCTTGAATGCGTAATTAATGTGACTGAATATTTAAGAAAGGCTACGTGTCATATATCTTGGACATGAAAGTGCTCTGATAAAAACAGGAACAGACAGACACAGGGAAATGTTTACCTGTTTGAATTAATTCTTTACTCCTGCTACATATGTTCTTTACTCCTGCTACATATGTTTTGGTGACATTGACTCTGTGTTCCACCTGCTCATCCATTTACAAGCTTCTCTAAAAATTATAAAAACATATCTGACCAAAAGAAAAAAACTTTTGTCGTGTATTGGTATTTTGGCAGATTTGCAAAAACCTTATTTGACATTTGTGATTTGTAAATTGAACTGGTGTAGATGCTGGTGCAGATGGTGTCTTCACCATCCCAGCAGCCTGATATTCACAGGGAAAGAGAGTAAGTTAATAAGTTAAGTAGTTAATTGGAAGGCATACTCTGTAACCACCTCTCAAACCATAGCCCCACTGTATGCTGTTAGTAGGAAAAAGAACAAGAAAATTTGGTAGACTGAGTAATAGACTGGCAGCTAAAGCAAACTTATGGGGGCAATTTAACTTGCCCTCCATTAGTTATTCTTTGACAGTTCACAGTCACTGAGTTAATTGGGCTTCCCACTAAACAAGATACCTAGGATACCCCTGTGGTGGCAAACATCACCCTTAGACAAACTGAGGCAGTAAAGAGAAGTTTATTGTCTCCATCAATATTTCATAAATATCTCAGAAATACAAAAATAGAACATCCCTCCACGCTCTTCATTGTGACATGATAAGACTAGCTCTGTAAATTTCACACTGAGTGCTTTTAATCTGACAGTTATACAAAAAAAGGATTACTTACAAAAGTTCCTGTGAAAAACACCTCTTCCATACCAGGACCACAAAGCACAAAAATTAACTGCAGTAGACATTTGAGAAGTACAGACTTTAGACTTTACTGAAGACTTTACTGTCCATCCAGTACACGAAGACTGGAAATAGGATGTGCTTATGTGCATGCAAACATTTCTGCAATATCAGAACAATTCCTGCAAGCATCAACAACATTCAGAGTAGAAGTGTGAAAGAAATTTTAAATACTTACAATAACATTAAGACAACATAACTGGGATATACAAAGATTTAGAGGGATGGATTCTCACAGTACTATATCTGATGCACATTCAGAAGCCCTAACAGCCTGCATTTTACCTCACTGCAGCACGCCAAGCCTTGTTACTTTACTACAACAAAATAATCAGTATGGCACTGATGTGAAATTCACCCAGTCGTATGAATTGTATCAAGGAAAGTAATTCTATTCTTGTGCTTTTATTTATAATTAGAAATTTTAATGGAAACAAATGTAAGACTTTTAATGAAAGATTACTTTCAAATCACCCCATAATTGTTTATAGGTGTCTATTACAAATGAGTTATTTTAGTCTGAATCTTGACATATCCAAGAATGGATATATCTATAACAATGGATATATCTGTATCCATTGAATTAAAAATAATTACTGTATATGTATGTGTGTCCATGTTGCACTATCCCATGAGGTTGTGTTAGAACTCAAAGTCTGATGTAAAAACCATCAACCATGAACACTGTGATGAACACTTTAATTAGGATCTCTACGGATAAAATGCTTTGTCATGACAACAGTTCTGTATACTGTAATTAGTGTATGTGTTGGCATGTCAACTTCAACCGTTATTTATAGTTTAAGGATTTTTTGTCTTACAGTATCTAGGATACAGAGTTGAAATGATTCAACAGACATTTTGAAATGTCTTTGGACTTCTCAAAGCATGTCAGTGTCTCCAACTAGAAGTTCCACTCCTCTCACTCTGACCTCAGCATTTGAAAAATTTGGCTGCACATACCAACAAGGCAGTGCTTTGAATGATTCTATTCTCCTGTTGCCATGGAACCACAAAAATGAAATTCATTTTCAAGTCTTCACTTATCTGCTGGTTGGAATGTGCAGTGCATCTTTTTCTGTCATATGTCACTGAAGAGAACAATTTTCATTGCACGGAAAGGCATCTGTTTATAGCAACTGTTTTCTGGAGAAGCTTGTGTGTAATTGTGACAAATCGCAAAACATACATACACCTTCTATGAGCGCAATTTCCTTAGACCAATGGATATCCAAAAGTATTTAGATTTTGCTAATGAAGCCTTACGTTAACTAAGAGAGACAGACACACTACTTCAAACATTAGATACATATAATATGAAGTTGAGGGGTAAAAGATCATTAAGGAGAGAGGGGACAGGGAAGAGCTGTCTGTCCCACGTTGTCCATTATGATCACATTCATCATTAGGTGGGCTAAATCACCCTGTCACAACACTGACCTCTGAACCACACAGTGATGTCTTTCACCACTGACCGAAGTGGCAAGCAGGCTGTTTATGATGGTGAGAGTTTACAGATAATGGCATGGCAAAGTCTTAGTCCAGGTCAGGTGGGAAGACGAATGCTTCTGCAGCACATTCAGCATCCAGGTCCTCGTCCTCCTCCGGAATGTTCTCTTCCCACGTGAACACATCGGAGTTGTTGTCGTGTTGTGAACTATCCATGGACCACGGGCACAGGGCTTCACGTCGCTCCAGGGGCGTGTTGGTTCTTGAGTCCTGTATGCTGTCAGTTGGAGACTGTAGAGGTCCTTGCTCTGCAGCCGGTGCCACAGTTTCTGCTGTGTTCTCTGTGGCGGCAGTGGTGCTATCATCTGCCTTTGCTTCGTCTGTGCCTCCTGTCTCCCATGGACAGACATCTCCTCGAACACCGTCTTGCCTTTTTGGAGCTTCTGTGTCCCATGGACAGACCTCAGCGGCTACGCTTCCCTGATGTTTGAGTTTGTCATCTGTACTTCCCTTCTCTGTGCTGTCCATTTCCCATGGACAGACATCCGCTTTTGTACTCTCTTGTTTTTGAAGAGTCTTGGGTGTGCTGTCTGTTTCCCATGGACAGACATCCGCTTTTGTACTCTCTTGTTTTTGAAGAGTCTTGGGTGCGCTCTGTGCACTCTCTGTTTCCCATGGGCAGACACTTGCTCTGGCGTCACCTTGTTGCATTGACCCTTCAGGTTCCTGGGATTCCCATGGACAGACATTTCCTCTGAGGCTGTCTTGATTCTGGAATGGCTTAACACTAGCTTTAGAAGTGGTGGATCCCTGTCTGGATGTAGTCCTGCTCACCTGCTTTGTTTGAGTAGGTTGTGGTTCTGTGCCCTCAGTGTCCCACGGGCAAACATCTGCTGGTGGAGGTGGTGCTGGGAAATCCCAAGGACACGCTTCAACATTGCCTGTTGTCTGCTTTGACAGAGTTGGTACTTTTATAGGGGCAATCTTGATTGAACCTCTCTTTGCTCCTCCTTCTTTTGGTGCTGGCGTTTCCTCTGTTTTCCTAGGGCAGACATTTGCATTAACACTGTCTTGCTGCTTTAATTTCGGGATGTCTTTAGATTCTGTTTTCTTGTTGATAGACTCTTGGCTTGAATGGACCACAGCTGCCTGCTTTGACAGTGGAGGTTTGGGGCTGTCAGCTTCCCAAGGACAAATATTTATTTTACATGGATCAGCTTGCTCTGTGAAATCCCATGGGCAGGCGTCTGCATTACTTGTCATCAGTTTGGTCAGCTGTGGGGATTTCTTAATTTCACTCGGCCCTGCTTTTTTATCCCCCGCATCAGCTGGTCCGTCAGATTCCCACGGGCACACATTTTCCCGAGCACCATCTTGCTTTTGCACAGGTTCTGTGGATTCCCATGGACACACCTCAGCTGGCATTGTGCCCTGTCTCTTTGCCGCTTTACCCACCTCTGGTGTCCCTCCAGCGTTGCTGACATAAATCACTCTCTCAGTTGGTTTTGGCACCCCAGTATTTGACTTGAGAGAACCTTGTCTATCCTGAAGCACAGCAGCATCTGGTGTGTCCCAGGGACATACGTCAACCTTGGCTTCTTGCTCCTCCCACGGACAAACATCACTGTTCATCACTATGCTTTGTTGCCTACGTGGCACTTGCAGAGTGTCGCATGGGCAAACATCTACTGGTGCTACAGTCAGCTGCCTGCTAGGAGGCATGGGTCTGCCCCTTCCATCACAACTAACATTCTTCAAACTGCTTTGAGGTGTTATTACATTCTCATAGACCCTCTCGTGACTTTTGTTGTCGGCTAGCTCCAAGTCCGACTCCCACGGGCAGACGAGAACTTCAGGGTTAGGCATTCTGCGAGGGCTCCTTTCTGCAGAGTCAGAGGAAGAGAGCCTTATTGCATTCTGTTTTACAAGAGCTGGTTTGGAATCCACTGTTGTCATGCTTCTTTTCTGGAGCTGAGGAGTTTTCTTTACCAAATCAACTGACTGGGTCGCAGTGAGTTTCGTTTTTTCAGTTGACATGCCTCTCACAAGGAGGAGGCTTTTGGTGGTGGAGCGGAATGAGAAGACACGAAGCTCCTTTGACTTGCCAGTCGCTGATGGCGACACTGGAGCGCTTGAGGAGATAGGAGCCTTCAATCTGGTGGAGTCGCCATCTGAGTCCACACTGTCGATGCTCTTTTGTTTCGTGGCTGAAGGCAGGGCTTCCACGTTGTCCCATGGGCAGACAATCAAGGTGGGTGACGGCACTTTCTCTTTCTCAACAGGCGCGTCACCCTCATTTCGAGCTATGGAGATAGTAACATGTTTCTTGCTTGGTCGCCTCTCTTCCTCAATTTCCCAAGGGCAGACCTCAGCTTTGTCAAACGATTCGGCCTGAAGAGCCTTTGTTGTCTGCTCTTTTATGCTGCCAATGTGCTTTAACTCTGGAGTTGTGACTCCACTCTGCGAAGCTTCTTCCATCATGGAGTAATAGTCTGTGCTGGTCACCACGGCACTCAGTGACTTTTGATGCCTGCTGTCATCAGGATGAAGGAAGTTTTTGTCAACTGAAAGGTTGTGGGCACTCGCTGATTTGCAGACCACCGGTGCATCAAGAGACTCTGCTTGTGAATGCTGCGAGAGTTGGGAGTACTGGGAATACTGTGAGTGTTGGGAATGTTGTGAGTACTGGGAGGCCCTCTTGTCCACTAATATTGGTGTTAACGACCCAGCAATTGATGGGGTCCTTGAGGGGGTTCTAGAAGGCTCTTTGGGATATTCCTCCTTGTAGTTGACATAGGTGATCTCACAGGGCTTCTTAGAGCTGGCTGAAAAGAGGCTTGGTGATGGAGAATGTGTGGCACTTCTGTCCTCTCGGCTATGCTGCCGTGATATTGTTTCTGGGAAGTCGGCTATGCGTTTCATGATGGAACGGCCAATGCCGAGTCGTGAGCTCCGCTTCTTAGAAAGGTGGGGGTTGTTGTTGGCCATCTTTTTGGTCTTGTGGATTTCCAACTGAGAGTACAATTTTTTCAGCTCATCCTGGTGCAAAGGGAGAGAACAAACAGGACAGGAACAAAGGCACAGTTGAAACAGAAGAAATGGAAGAAAACAAGTTTCTCAGGTTTAGAATACAGAGCATGTGGAATGAATATGTGGTCAAAGGTGGAGTAAAATGAACATCAAGACTAGATCTAGAGGAAGAAAATTCTGCTTATATTCGAGTTGTGTTTTTTGCTGAGTACTGTCAGCACTGCACAGTATGTTGCTACATAACATAGTTATGGCTTCTATTCAGGATTGTTTAGTGGGGTTATTATGTTTTAGACTTTTGTTACTGTTTTGTGTGATTGCAGTCTTTACAGAATGTTGGTTTTAAATTGATGATGACAATGAAGATTAAAACAGTTTATTACTTCATAAGTATTAACGTCTGTTTAGTGGGTTATGTATGTCACATTGACCGCAGATACATTTTCTAATTACACTGCCCTAAAGACTGCATCTCCTTGTGAAAGACACCTACAGCATGTGTGGGCCCAGTACAAGTGCAGTGCCCACTAATGGGCTTTAGAGGAGTGGTAAAGTTTACCCGGATGTCCTCATGCTCCACGTGCTCACTCCAAGCAGAGGTGAAGCTGCTGTTGAGGTAGGAACGTCGTAGGTCCACCTCATCCTCATAGACTTCAGCTGCTATCTCCTCCCGCTTTGGGTTGGTTACGTGCAGGAACTACAACACACACACACACAGACACACACACAGGTAGAATATAATTATTTCCATCTGGCTTGGCAATGAGGAATGAATTACTTGTATCTCCCCCCAAACAGATGTGATGCACTTGGAATCATCAATCTTAGTCATGAAAACATGTTTGGTTGGCTTAATCAATAATATGGTTTTATGTCCAGAATTCCATCTTCCTGATGCGCAGTACCTTTGGAACAAAGAGCAATCCCAGTGTCACAGTGATGGTGGCATGAGTGTGTGTGAAGACGAGCAGAAGGGTCCAGTCCGGATGAAGACTGGGATTGGAAAACCTGAGGATGGATGAAATAGAACTAATGGTTCAAGTTCCGTCATTCTCAGGTACATATTGTGTTCATTCAAAACAAATAAAAATATGACTAATTTGCAGCTTATGGTTTACATTAATACTATATAGTAGCCTATTCCACATTCTAATGGAAAAGTGATCCTGTAAGTGTGTTTACTGTGGGTAAATGTGGATGGTCAAGGATAAAGCTAGTACATTTCTGGTCTTGTAGCATCAGCCCCTCCCCCAATAAAATCTCAGCAGTCTTTGACGCACCGGAGGAGATGAAACACACAGGAAAGAAACATCTCGTTGTGGATGGCAATGCTCATGTAGCGAGGCTCATGGTAGGCCGAGGGCACTGGCTTCACCGCATTGCACAGGGAGAGACTCCAGCAGAGAAACAGGCGCTCCGCTGAGATGGTAAAAAAGAGAGACAGAGGAGATGAAGGCAGGTCCTCTACATTCAAAGTTAGCCTTGTATCCAAAACTCAGGCAAAAACTCCAGTGTGCAGTACGTGCCCTGAAATCCAATTAGAGATGAACTCTTTGTAGTCTCTATGAAATTAGCTAACCATTTTCAAACCCAGTACTTCTCATACATTCATCAGCCACCTTTCTCACTCTAAAGTGTTGAGCTAGTTGCCACCAGGTGAGACTGAACGCTCCATCTGCAGGGAATTCCCATTAAACTAGTTTTTATTATTATTAGTAAGACTGACTGACTTCTGATAAAACAGACTCACCCAGGACCATCATATAGTCCCAGCGGTCGATGTCACACTGGCTGAAGCCCTGGCCATTGGATGTAGTGGAGGTGACCAGGACTGGGACATTGCGATCCCGGTTCTGCAGGACGCCAGCGGTCCATGCACACAGGAACCAACTCACTGTGGCCACCATGACTCCCAGAAACCTCAGCAGGCTGGAGCTGGACATGTAAGGCACCCTCTGGGCTGTGCGCGACAGGAACACTTTCAGAACCCTGGATGGGATGGGAACAGACAACCCCAACACATGACATACAGGTAAATTTCAGGTAAACTTAACCTTGTTGTTATTGTTTTCATTTGAATTCCTCTTCATAGTAAGGTGTCATTGCAAGATACATAGATAGATAGATGGATTGATTTTTTTTGTGATATCAGTGACAGTCAGTTATAGAGGCAGATTAGGTGTTTGAATGGAACATAGAGGAGTTTGCCATGTGCAACAGCAGTGCTGTGGATGGGGAACTCACCTGTACATCTTCAGGGTCACAGTGCCGTAAACAAGAGTGAAGCCCAGCATTTGGACCCATCGCAGCAGGATACAGCGGAAAGTGCTGGGCCTGAAGAACAAGATGAACACCTTCCCCGAGCAAGAGAAGATGTGTTGGGGCAACTATAGTAAGTGGTTGTCTCGTGTGTGTACATCGACATACAGTAAATGCAAAATGGAAGATGAAGTGTGTGTGTGTGTGTGTGTGTGGTGTGTGTGTGAGAATGAAAAAGAGAGAGCCATAGACACATAGGCACAGAACTCCAGACCACACTGGAGCCAGATCAAATATGTGTGGCATTAGAAAGGTAGCAGTGATCCCCCGTGGCTTGGCTGGTCAAGATGAGACAGATAGGGCCACCTGTGCCCTTTCCAGCTGGACTCTGGCCAGACTCTAAAAGGCTCTACTCCACCACACAGACGGAGTGGGCGGCCCCAGTTTCAATCCATCTTTTTGTAACATTTCACCTAGTTTGCGTCAGGTGTCTGTTGCATATTAAAGTGTGGAGGTTTTGATATTCTAAAGTATTCTGTTCACTTATCTTTGGTTTAGGTATACCATTTCATTATATGGGATAATTTCTGTTAGGAATTGGTAGGCTAAACCATTGGATGTAATAGTATGGTAACTATCAAGCTTGCAACAGAAGGTAGCAAACATTTTCTTCAAACTGTCATCTGGTCAAATCATGAGTAAGTAGAGATGCTTATTGATTTGTCTCCACTGATTCTCTATGAGGATTACCTGTTCCTAAAAGCAAATCCAAAATATATGCTAATGCTTATTGCAATTGCAACCAAAAAGTAACTGATGCATCACAATCAATATTCTGTGATGGCACTTAGCAATTCCAGGTTATGCAATGTACCCTGCCCCCTTCCACCAGTCTAGAGCAGTCATTATAATATAATCCTAAATGCAGTTCACTAATCTGCGGAGAATGTTTTAATCTGGCACTCACTGGGAAATAGAGCAGCAGTGACCCAAACAGGATCGTCTCCAGCAGCAAGAGGCCTGACGCACGTATCCTCTGCAGTAAGGAAAGAAAGATTGGGATTGTGTTGACAGAGGAGTTGGGAAATGATTAGAGGGAGAACCATATAATGAAACTCATAACACACAAAATGGCCATACTGCTTACTAGATACATAATTTATACTTTCAGTATTCCACATATTTTATTACTGTAAGGGTCTATGCGTCTGATCTACAAAGAAGTCATTATACAACATGAGAAAATGAAAAATTTAAGGCCATTAAGTTCCTCGGGTTATAAAGCAGGCTTATAGAATACATGATTAAAAAGCTACAATGTGAACAGCCATCCTCATGAATTAATAACAAAACCAATAAAAACTCCAAGGCTTTCCAAGCGATGCGGCAACCGAAGCATGATATTATAACTCATTATCCCTTTTAGCTCTGTTTTTACTGATCTCTTTGTCTTTCTTACTAACATTTGTAATATCCACGGGACTTGGGAATGACCACAGTTGCACAGCTTAGCTTGGCTTCCCTGGTACACAACATATGCAGCAGACTGGGTCAAATGGGACTTGATATTATGATACAGTGGAGATAAAACATGGTATTATGAGAACCTTGTGATGAGATTACACCATTTGTTATTATATATCTGAGACCAGAATCATAAACACCAGTGGTGACATGTCTAGTGACTTTGTTTACTTCATTCCCATTCTCTAGTTTGAGGCCTCACTTCCTGTTTTCCACTGGCGAACCTGAAGTGGCTGTAACACTTGTGTAATGTAGATACTTTACTGACCTATAATATATGGTTATATCTTAACCATGAGCAATGTTACTATTGTTGTCAACTTTCCTGTGACAAATATGACCTTAAAATGTCCACCCATGTCTTTGGTCAGTCACAATTTTATAGCCATCAGCACGTTGAAACATAGGACCTCTTAACAGGACCTCTTAATGACTTACGTATGTTTTTGTACCCTGTTGTTATCCACATTTAAAAAAAAAAAAACTTTTCGTCATTCACATTTATGCTGGAGTCAGATGAGCGAGGGTTTGACAAACAAGAGGACTGATGCAGTGCATTCAGAATGGCAGATTGGAAGAGGGTGATCCTGCATCCCCCAGAACCTCTGGATTTGAAGTGCAGCTTGTTTTGTCACACTGCTTCTTAGTTGTCAAACCAAATGATCAAAGTTAACACCCACATGAATCAGCCTGTCAAGAATGCTTTGACAAGACGTGTGCGTAGATAGGTGTTTTTGCTGTCTTATTAAAATCACACAAACACACACACACAAACACACTGCCTGTTTTAGTATGCCTACACTAGCTTCTAATTTCTCTTGTAGTTGGTTGCAGAGTGATTCCACTGAACAGAGCTTGAGTTTGGTGTGGCTAATATCGATCCTAAACAAGCCATTCCATTTTATGCTCCCATTTTATCACCACACCTAAGAGCTTGATCCCATTTCAAAGGCTGGACTTAGAACACTCCACTGACCCAGACTGTGTGAGCTCATTCTGTTCAAACTGGTCATGTCTCATGTTAAGCCACTCATAGCTAGCTGACACGCAGAAATGGATCAACATCCAGATCAGTTCCTATTGATAGGCTCTGCAAGGCACAAAGCTAAGAAATGTAGTTTTACAGTATTCAGTATTTCAGTGTTTAGAAAGTGTCAAGTATTACATGTAATACACTATAAGAGAAAATGACACACACTACAGATATATTGACATCCAAGTGTGCAACATACAAATAAAAAATGTTGCGGTGCTTGGTAAAATGTCAGTAAAAACAAAATACTTTTTTTAAAACATGCAAGCCATACATTTGATAGAGAATAGTGCAAAGACATATCAACTGCTGAAACCAGGGAACATTGTTTTGGGGGGAATATTCACTCTTTTGAAATCTGATTCTTGCAACATGTCTCAGAAACATTGGGACAGGGCCAATAAAACGCTGTAAAAGTTGAATGTTGCCAAAAACACAACATTTCAAAACTAATTATGCGCATATAAAACACCATCATCAAGTCTCTCAGAATTAAAGATGTGGAGGCATTCATTACTGATTTATTACATTAAAATATTGCATTACCAGGATTGCATGTATATAAGATCTATTTCTGTAATGAAAATCATTGTACAGGTTCATGGATCATAAAATGCTCATTGTCTACGAACACACACTGACACTCCAACCTGGTTTCTGCTGGTGAAAACTCAACCATGTAAAGGATACTTATTTATATATATTTGCATGTTTGGGCCAGAGATGGAGCAAGAAGATGAAGAACTGTCCTGTGGTTACACAAGTGAAAATTTGTCATTCTTTTCTGAAATCTTGGAGTCTTGCATCCTCCAGGCTACAGAAGAGAAAATCGTCCGACTTGTTTTAGTGGGCAGTTCAAAAGACAGCAGCTTGATGGTATGGGGGTGCGTTAGTGCATTTGTCATGGACTGTCATCTGTCTATTTTTTTTTTGAGAGCAGCAAACTGCATTCTATACAAAATTCCAACAATGTGGCTCCATCATAAGGGCAACCAGATGCCAAAATAGCCGGTTTGCAGTCCAGATCTGTCTCATTTTATGCATAACGAATAAATAAAACCCATTACCAGTTGGACTGCTGAAACCATGTCTAGGACAAGAAAGAACGCTTTCATACATGATCATCTTGGCAGTTAATGTAATTAACTATGAAGTGTCTTCCTTTGTTTTGTCTTTAGTCTTACTCAACTTGTCCTGCCTTTTGTTGACACCATCCCAAATTTTGAGACATGCTGCTGGCCTCAGATTTGAAATGACCGTAAGTATCCCATAGAACAATAAAACATTCCAGTTTCAGCAAATAATATTTTGTCCTTGGACTATTTGCAAACAAATATGTTGCTTGTCCGATTTGAGAATTATAGTATTTTTTATTTACAGTTTACACAACGTCCCAACTTTTTTGGAATTGGGTTTGGGTGTATTAACTACTCTAGAAATTATGATAAATGTCTTGCACATAAGCAAACATATTTTCTGTTCCTGCTTAGAGAGCCAATGAGTTTGCTTAAACCCCCCCCCCCCCCCCCCCCTTGGGAGTGCAATCTATGTCTGGTGGAAGTTCTCTTTGGCATCTGAATTATGGGTAAGGCTAGACTTGGTTCATACCTTCTGCTATTGTAAGTCAGGGAGTGCATGTCTGATTTTTCTATCAATCCCAGACTACAAATTGCTCTGAGGCTTGGCTGGCTTTGTAGGCACACAGACACATATTTCTGCTATGCATACTGACTGGAATTTAGGATCAACTCACAATTGTCTCTGTGTGTTCTTTGCATTTATGTGTATGTGTAGATGCCTCAATTCCCTTGGGGATAAATAAAGTAATCGACTGATCGATCAGGCCGGCAGGTGCATCTAGCTGTTTCTCTTGTGGGCTTAGTTATGGAGCAATCTGGATTCAAACACCAGAGTGCACAAACATGATGACAAATTGAACATAGCATCTAACTACAGTATTAACAGAGTTCCCCCTCACCTTACTCCCCCGGTGCTGGTAGGTGACTAGCATGCTGAGGAAGACCAGCACCATGAAGAGGCCCTGCACTGTGAGCACTGCCGCCCGCAGCAGCCAGTCCAGCTGGACCCTGCAGGGAGAACCGTCCTTACAGCCAGCACAGCCTGGCCAGCAGGGCAGGCACACCGGCATGGATGGGTAGCAGGCCCGGGTACCGTTGGCACCGCCACTACCAGGGACTTGGGGAGAGAGAGAGTGAGAGAGAGAGAGACATAAACAGAGAGTGATGAAAGGAAGGGAGAAAATATTTCAAACGATGACTGCAAAAGCAGCAGAGGCTGTCTAAGCATCTGTGTAGAAATGGCCCTCTGGGATTTCAGCTTTGGAAGAGTGTTGCCACGCGGGGACAATTTATTGTCTGGTTTGACACGTTTATGACAGTGACATTATAATGTTTAAGGGGGCTGTATAAGACCAGTTATTACTTGCACATAAATTTGGGGTACTTAATGCAACTGATTTCTAGTCTATGTTGAAACAGATGTTCTAACATGAATGAATTATTTACACATGGGGGAAAACATTGCTAAACACGTTTTATGAGAATCCTTCAGAGAATTAAAACAAGACAACAGATGGAAGTGCCGTCACGCTCTAAAAACAGAACCCTGAATTCAATTAGTTTTTTGCTCAAAGTTCATTTTCTTAATTCCAAAAGCTTGCTCATCAGGTTGTTGCCAGGAAGATTCATTTAAATAGCAGTCTGCTTCCTCCTCTTCCTTGCCTTGTCTGTGAAGTCACATACATAATGCATGACATAGGACCTGAATTGCCTTTTAATGGTGTTTTGCAATGCCTACCCACCTGTGGCCTGTTTTGCCTGTGCGGGGCTGTAGTATCCCTCTTTGCAGCGACAGCAATACTGGCCCATTCGGAAACCCTGGCCTGGTATGGGCTCACACTGATTGGAGAGAGAGAGAGAGCTTGTACCTTTGGTCATGTTTTGTTGGTGAACTTATGAACCCTACATGAAATGAGAACTAAAAATCCAGTTAAAAATCCAGTGTTTGTCATGTTTTGTTTCAAGTAAAACAGTGTTAGTTATGCAAGCACTCAAGTCAAGAGGTGAAGACTGTTCATTTTGGTGTCTCTCTACAGAGAGAAAATCAAAGGTATTTTTTTTTACATTACAAGTGTTCTGATTAGTCTAAAATCAAGAAATTGTTTCAGTTCATCAAATGTTTTGCACTACTTTTGATCCACGAGTCAAAGATCAAAAGTACATTATGACTTGACATCCCATATGGAAATCCTGTTGAAAAAACACCGTGTATGACTCTTATAGTGTATGAACTAAGAATAGGGATAATAGTAAGGATTCATAACGTAAGCACCAGCCAACATTTTTATGTGGGCCTGAGTATTCATGATCAGCGGAACCATATCTGACCCAGCTATTCATCTGAATATGCTCCTCAGTGCTGGTTAATTCACTTAATGAACTGGAGACACACTGGAATACACTGTAATCAAGAATTTTCCCTCTGTGGCCTTCGTCTGTTTAAATAACCGTGAAGCTCACGCCTCATAGCAGGAGTGCTAGGAGTTTAGCTCTGCTTACACTGTGGCTAACTGTCTGCTTGGCGTAACCAGATTCTCCACGCTGAAATTTTATCTATGCGCATTTAGCCGAATGGGTCCTAATCCAGTTGACCCAGGGGTGCTGCACGCATGCTCTGTCTGTGCACAGTTAATTACATGGGGCCTTGACAAGGGCTGCAGACATACACTCTCTCTCTCTCTGTCTTTCTCTCTCTTTTACTCTTTCTCTCATTTGTTTTCCCTACACTCTCTCTCTCACACGCACACACACACACACACACACTGTGTCTGTTAATCTACGTTAAAACGTAAATGGACCAGTAATACCTCTATTGAGAGAGCTTTATCACTTGCATCTTTGCACAGGGAAATCCTCCACCAAAGACATACACACAAGCACACACTTGCACGCAGGCAAATGTTCATCTACAGTATGTGTGCCAACAAACACACACACACCACTATACACACACACACACAGAGTCACGAGACCATCAGGTATCATTAGTCCCTCTTCAGGAATGACGGCAACGGAAAGTCCATTTTATCTGAGGCAGAAGATTACTTGTCATTCCGATACAAAATAACTGCATGTTCCAGTGAAATGAAAATTGAGGCAATGTCCTTTCCCAAGCTATGCCAGTGCTTGTCCTGAGAACTGTTGTGAGCCGGTAAATTTTCTGTCTCCGATCTGTCTGCTTTTGCTTATAACCTCTCACTCAGATGTGTCTCATAACCTCTCACTCAGATGTGTCTTATAACCTCTCACTCAGATGTGTCTCACTCAGATGTGTCTCATAACATCTCACTCAGATGTGTCTCACTCAGCTGTGTCTTATAACCTCTTACTCAGATGTGTCTCACTCAGATGTGTCTCATAACCTCTCACTCAGATGTGTCTCACTCAGATGTGTCTCATAACCTCTCACTCAGATATGTCTCATAACCTCTCACTCAGATGTGTCTCACTCAGATGTGTCTCATAACCTCTCACTCAGATGTGTCTCATAACCTCTCACTCAGATGTGTCTCACTCAGATGTGTCTTATAACCTCTCACTCTGATGTGTCTCACTCAGATGTGTCTCATAACCTCTCACTCAGATGTGTCTCACTCAGATGTGTCTTATAATCTCTCACTCAGATGTGTCTCACTCAGCTGTGTCTTATAACCTCTCATTCAGATGTGTCTCATAACCTCTCACTCAGATGTGTCTCACTCAGATGTGTCTCATAACCTCTCACTCAGATGTGTCTCATAACCTCTCACTCTGATGTGTCTCACTCAGCTGTGTCTCATAACCTCTCACTCAGATGTGTCTCACTCAGATGTGTCTTATAATCTCTCACTCAGATGTGTCTCACTCAGCTGTGTCTCATAACCTCTCACTCTGATGTGTCTCACTCAGCTGTGTCTCATAACCTCTCACTCAGATGTGTCTCACTCAGATGTGTCTTATAATCTCTCACTCAGATGTGTCTCACTCAGCTGTGTCTTATAACCTCTCACTCAGATGTGTCTCACTCAGCTGTGTCTCATAACCTCTCACTCAGATGTGTCTCACTCAGATGTGTCTTATAATCTCTCACTCAGATGTGTCTCACTCAGCTGTGTCTCATAACCTCTCACTCAGATGTGTCTCACTCAGATGTGTCTTATAACCTCTCACTCTGATGTGTCTCACTCAGATGTGTCTCATAACCTCTCACTCAGATGTGTCTCACTCAGATGTGTCTTATAACCTCTCACTCAGATGTGTCTCACTCAGCTGTGTCTTATAACCTCTCATTCAGATGTGTCTCATAACCTCTCACTCAGATGTGTCTCACTCAGATGTGTCTTATAACCTCTCACTCTGATGTGTCTCACTCAGATGTGTCTCATAACCTCTCACTCAGATGTGTCTCACTCAGATGTGTCTTATAACCTCTCACTCTGATGTGTCTCACTCAGATGTGTCTCATAACCTCTCACTCAGATGTGTCTCACTCAGATGTGTCTTATAACCTCTCACTCAGATGTGTCTCACTCAGATGTGTCTTATAATCTCTCACTCAGATGTGTCTCACTCAGCTGTGTCTCATAACCTCTCACTCAGATGTGTCTCACTCAGATGTGTCTTATAACCTCTCACTCTGATGTGTCTCACTCAGATGTGTCTCATAACCTCTCACTCAGATGTGTCTCACTCAGATGTGTCTTATAACCTCTCACTCAGATGTGTCTCACTCAGATGTGTCTTATAATCTCTCACTCAGATGTGTCTCACTCAGCTGTGTCTTATAACCTCTCATTCAGATGTGTCTCATAACCTCTCATTCAGATGTGTCTTATAACCTCTCACTCAGATGTGTCTCACTCAGATGTGTCTTATAATCTCTCACTCAGATGTGTCTCACTCAGCTGTGTCTTATAACCTCTCATTCAGATGTGTCTCACTCAGCTGTGTCTCATAACCTCTCACTCAGATGTGTCTCACTCAGCTGTGTCTCATAACCTCTCACTCAGATGTGTCTCATAACCTCTCACTCAGATGTGTCTCACTCAGATGTGTCTCATAACCTCTCACTCAGATGTGTCTCACTCAGATGTGTCTTATAACCTCTCACTCAGATGTGTCTCACTCAGATGTGTCTTATAACCTCTCACTCAGATGTGTCTCACTCAGGTGTGTCTTATAACCTCTCACTCAGATGTGCCTCTCACGCAGATTTGTCTCACTCAGATGTGTCTCATAACCTCTCACTCAGATGTGTTATGCACATGGCATAACACCTTTGGCCACTGCAGGACATTAACATTATCAAGTAACTCAGATTTGTTACGATGTATTTTCACATACAGGTAAATGTAATGCATGAAAACATGCTATCCAGATAGATCAACACTTTACCAAGCCCTTGCCTTTTTTGACATGTAGCCAGGAAATGAAAGGAAACAGCTAATTTATCAGAGAGTGTTGGACTGGCAAGATTGGTGTGTTGTGTGTGTGGTGTGTGGTGTGTGTGTGTGTGTGTGTGTGTGTGGGGGGGGGGGGGGGGGGGAGGTGGGGGTTGAGATGCTGTTCTCTTGGCCGGCCAGGTCTGCCAGATGAGGGTATCGTAGGGTATGGCGCAAGGGATGTCAGCATCACTGGATTATCATCTTAATCCAAACCATCATCCCCGTGCTGCCCTGCACAGATATCTTCAAACATGATGGACTCAGACAGGTTGGATATGATGCAGACAAGTGGTTAGATCACAGATGTCTGAGAGGGAAAGAGAGAGAGAGAGAAAGAGAAAGAGAAAGTGTGTGTGTGAAAGAATAAAGGAAGATGTATGATCACTGGGAAGAGGGGATAGAGGAAATCGGGAACATGTCGGGCTCAAGGAGGACGTTAAAGAGATCAAGGATTTTAATACCCTGTGTGGCATGATATAAAAACATTATGCTCTGTTTCCTGGAAAGGCCTTGAAAGTTCTATTGCATCACACTACATAGAGCCCTTGTCACAAAAGGCCTCCTCCATGTTTAGCCAGGGGAACTACAGCAAGCCAGAACTGAATTAGCCTTGGAGGATGGATGACAGCAATTTATGGTTGAAGGTGGAAGCCTCTTCCTTCTTGCTACAGTTTCTCTTTATAACTTTGGTTGTTGGTGTAAAAATCATTTACATTTTTCAGAGGTACCTATCATTATGGTGTTTGACAGAAATTTTTTTTTTACCTTGGTTAAAGGCGTTAAACCATTTTAATATGGAATCTACATGCAAGCTGTAACCAGATTCATGGGAAAGCAACGTAAAATTACATGCAATATACAGACATTAAGCCATTTTAATATAGAATCTGCTGTTTTTGCATGATGATGACAAGACAAGACAAGGGTGACTAGCATGTTTTTTTCTAAGTGAATAGGATCAGCTTGAGTAGGACCCTCTGTGGAGAGGCAGATGTGTCTAATGGTGACCCTGTGAACTGCACTCATTCGGACACGTCCTGACAGTTCTTATCTCCCCCCCCGCACACACACACACATCTCAGTCTCTGTGGGGGCTTTTAAGAGGACCAAGTGGACAGCACTCATCTCTGCCTTTCATGTGGTCAGGCTCTCAGAAACCCAGACAAGACAGCACGCTGCAGCAGCCTGTTGCTTTGATTCCCCCCAAAAGCCCCATATAGCCCACAGCTGTGTTGCTGTTAGCTTCAGGTGCTTACCGTCTGAGCCAGCCCCTCCCCATTGCATGCAGCTATGAAACAGATCCATTTAATTGGCAGACAGGTTTGAAGTCAATTTCACTGAAACACTGTTAGATTGTCGCAAACGGCAAAAAAAAAGAGTAAAATAAAATAAAAAATAAATAATTGTGTTAATTGAAGTGGAGGTAGGCGCTCAGCTCTGCAGGTTTTTGATTAGTAAATTGAATGTTTGTGAACTCTGTGAGCTGGCTGGCCTGTGCTGCAATTTGTTGGATCATCTATCTCCCCCTTTAAATTCATTACACACAATGGCCTGGAGGATGTGTGCCACTGATTCAAATGAAACGAGGAGTGAAAGTACCAAATGCAGGGCGGCGGGGGGCGGGGGTTGGGGCCAAGCCAAGTGCCACTTACCACCATGCTGGTGCGGTTGCACTGGTGGGTGTCTGCAAACCACACGTCTCCTGTAGCACACTGGTCGATATCGTAGCCTTGAATGTTGACGTCCACACGAATGACTCCTCTACCACCAACATAGAGCAAGACACAGATGAGTAGGAGATATCACAAACTAGACCCAAAAAGTGACAAAGCTATGTGAAATTGTAGTACATGAATTCATGAGTAACACAAAAAGGTATGATGAAAACCATAGCACAAGAGAAACATGACGGAGTGTTCACTGCTGAGAAAGACATGTCAGGTCATCCCTGAATCTCCATTAATAACCTGCTCCCCTCATTAAGGGGAACACTGTTAAATCAGATGGGAGCAACAGGCCTAAAAGATGTAAAAACACTCAGATTAAGGTAACTGAGCCATACTGGTGAGTGAAAGTTCACTCACTCAGACACTTGTTACTGAGCCAAAAGCTGTTGCTGTTGCCTTTGTAATGTATCAATTCTTTCGGTTTTTTTTTTCAAATCAGTTTATTGGTGTGCTGTCAGCAGAACCCCCTTCAGTTTCATCCACAATGACTGGCCATTGAAGCTAAGAGGAGAGACAAGAGGCTCTGAAAGGAATCTGAGGTGAACTAGCGATCCATCTGTGTGCAGATGTGCAGGAGGCAGATATGAGGTTGGCAGATATGAGGGTTACTGTGATGCTGAGCCTGACTACAGCTGTAGACGTCTGGGCCATTTAAAGTGATGTCATCGTAATGATTGACAGCATGGAAACATCAACATTTTCAGTGTCTAGATTAGTCACATGCACAACCATTGTTTTAGTTTCATCTAGACAAAATACATAATAATTGGGCTGCTTATCTTAATGAGAGGACAGACCAAAATTAATCTAGAATTTGTAAATTGTATATATTCCACATATAGCAATGAGAGAAATATCCAGTTCTGCAAATACCAACATGGACAAGACCGATGATGTTATGATTAGATTAGATGATGATATATAAGTGAGATTAAATAGTAGAAACTAACTTACCGAAACTCAGGGCTGAGATCAGGCTTGAGGCCGTAAAACGGCATGGTGAGCGTCAGCAACCAGCCAGGCAGGAAACGTCCATCCTCACACTCCAGGAAGGCTGCGTCAGCCCAGCGCACGCCACTGCTGTTGGCCACATAACTGTCACCGCGCGCCCACTTGGGCGTCTCCAGGGTGGCCAGGTCGTTAACCAGCACCCGCTTGCTCAAACCAGCCAAGACTTGTGATGGTGCTGCGAACTTGAGCGACATAAACCAGCTGTCGTCAGGCGCTGGGGGCGGCAGATGAAGGCCGTCCCAGGTGGAGGTGAAGTCCTGTAGGTGGATCTCCTGTAGCGGTGCGGAAGGAAAAAGAGGACGGCTGCCACCTCCACCTCCACCTCCACCGCCAGCAGCCCCACGGAGGCCCTGGGGGCCCTGTGAGGCACGGAGAACAAGCTGCGGCCGCAGAGCCAGAGGGTCGGCGTCGAAAGTGAGCAAGGCACGGCGCACTAAGCCTGGCCGGTCGCCCTCCAGCAGCGAGCGCACCAGTGCGTGGTACCACTCCAGGTCCTCACGGATGCTAGTCTCCCGCAGCTCGCTGGCTTGAAAAATCAGGTTGAGGAAGTTGGCCGCGTTTGCCAGCGAGGTGGTAATGGGCCGCAGGAGCGGGCCCAGGTCAGGAGGTGGGCGACCACGTGGCGGGGTCAGACGATACGACCTCGGGCACTTGGACAGAGCCAGAGCGGAGGCATCACCTGTGTTAAGGTAAGACTCCGCCGGCGACCAGTCTTCTTCCTCCTCCGCCACCTCGGTCGTCACCACCACCACCTCCGTTGCCGCCACCTCACCCCCAGGGCTGGTCACCCCGCTCGGGTCGGCTGTGGTGTTGGAAGGGATCTCAGTCTCAGCCCCACTGTCTTGCCCCGTCCCATTGAAGGGCGTGAGAGAGGTGGGCGTTGGCGAGGCGGTCGCTGCCGTGGGCAGAGTCGTGGTGACCTGCCCCTGGTGCCCCGGTAGCAGGAGCAGCAGCAGCAGGAGCAGTAGCAGGAGTGGCGGCAGGGGCGACAGCATCTGAGTGGAGGCAGGACATCCCATCCTGTCAGCAGCAGTGGCAGCAGCGGATCAGCAAAGTAGCCGCCTCTTCCAAATCCGACTCTTCAGTTCCCCCCAGGCACTCCGACCCCAAGCTTGTAAAGACCCCCAGTCAGAAAACAGCACTCTTCTCTTTCATCTCACCAGCTGTCTCTCTTCTGCCCTGTCTGCAGACACTCAGAGGATCTCTCACATAGCCCGCCTCTCACACCGCTCTCCTTCCTCTCTTCTCTCCTCTTTCTCTCCTTTAGCTTCAGGCATGCGGGTTCAGGTCCCTTGTCTGTCGAGTGTTGTCTGCCGCGCTCACTCGTGTATGTCGATGATGGTCCCTTCCCCTGCTTGCTGTTTCAAAGTGACGCACCTGATTTTCCCTCGCCCACTTCTCATCTAAAAACATCGGTATCCACAGGCAGAGGATGGTAAAAATCAACAGGGCGATTATCCCGAGGTTCCTCCAATGCGTAGTATTGCTACTCACTTCCCACCAGCTGTGCTGAGGACTGGAGGCTAGTCCTCACTGAGGGAAAACTGAAAGAAAAAATTAAGAGTGAATGAGAGAGAGAGGGAGAGGGAGTGAGAGAGAGCAAGAAAGATCCAGACTGCCAGAACATCACCTGTAATCACAGCCTCCTCGCTCCTGTCAAATCATCTCCTGTGGCCAGCGCACCTCCACCACCCCGCCCCCACCCCACCCGTTCGGTGCAGCGATCCCCGGCGAAAGCCGAGCAGGAGGGGGTGGATAAACGAGAGAGATTACCAATGCGGAGATCCTAAGGCCAGCTCTCTCCTCCTCCTCCTCCTCTCCTCCCCCTACCTTTGACGTAGCATCAAGGAGGGAGCACCCCAAACTTTCAAGCGCTGCAGGCAGAGAGAGGAGAGAAGGACAGCGATAATGTGAGAAAGAGAGAAATAGAAATGAAGAATAGAGATGAAAAGAGATAGACAGCTAGAAAAACAATGGTATGAAAACAGCTTCTCACTTAGCTTTCAGCTGTCTGCCTTTTTTCCCCTCACACACTCAGTCGTTCCTCCACAAAGCTTCTCTATCCCTCTCTCTCTCTATTACTATCTGCAGGCTGCAGGCTGCTCTCTCTCTCCTTCACCCTCCCTCTCTGTCACTCTCTCTCATCCCTCTGCTCCCCCCCCCCCTCTCTCTCTCTCACTCTGTGTCTGTCACTCCGGCTCATACTATGATTTCTCTCTCTCCATCTCATCCCTCTTTAGCTGAGATGCTCATGTAACAGTCGTGGCGGGTGATGAGAGTGGCACATCTGTTGGCAAAGAGGAGCTGCGGGGAGAGTGTGTCTGTTTGTGTGTGTGTGTGTGTGTGTGTGTGTGTGTCTATGTATGTATGTATGAGAAAGAGACAGTAACAATATGTTGCCAAATGCCAAATATTTATGTTTGATTTGGCGTGTGTATTTGTGTGGCCATTCCATAGTCCTTTGTATTTGTGTGCAGGATACATGTAGTGTGTGTGAGTGGTTTTGTGTTTGTGTGTGCTCTGAGAGAGATAGACTGATGCAGGAGGGTTAATCTTTCTCTGTTTGGACATCAGCAACCTGTCACTCTCTGGATTAACCCGCCTCTCTCTCCCTCTCCAGCTTGGTCAAGGAGGGCTCTTTCTTGCTCTTTCAGTGTGTGTGTGTGTATGTGTGTGTGTGTGTGTGTGTTTCTGTGTATGCATGGTCATGCATGTGCATAAATACATACGTGTGCAGGTCTAGGTGTGTGCGATTGTGTCTGTGTAGATGTGTATTTATATGTATGTTTCTGCATAACTATGTGTGTTCTCGATGTTTGTGTGTGTGTGTGTGTGTGTGTGTCGGAATGTGAACACATAAATGTGTGTGCCAGTCCTCATATATGCTGGTGGGGGTTGTACACATTTCTATGTTAAGGCCCAAGGGCTTAAATAAATACTAATGGCCAACTCTGAACCCCAGCTGAATCAACACATAGGCTCAGGAGAATCAATTAAAAGAGGCCAAGGGATTGTAGTGGAGGAGAAAAAAACACATGATCATTCTCCATCTTGACACCATAAGAATGCACCAGATCAACCCAGAGAGAGGGAGGTGAGGGTGAAATTATAGGGGGGCAAGGCAGCATGAGAAGAAGGGAGACAAAGGACTCCGGCGCCTCCTCCTGCTCTCTCTCTCTCTCTCTCTGTCAGTGATGGAGGAGGCTACACTGGGCAAATGCAGGCGAGTCCTTGTTTTGGTGCCATAGCAACAGAGCTCAGAGGACTGGTCATTCATTTGTGCATACAGACACCTAGGTCTGTTAAGGGAAGGAAGATAGGATTGGGGGTGGTGTGTGTGTGTGTGTGTGTGTGTGTGTGTGTGTGTGTGTGTGTGTGTGTGTGTGTGTGTGTAGTTATGTGGGTCCACTCTAATTTCCACTGTGCGCCTTGATGTGTGTCAATGAGCCACATTACATAGCTCTCACCAGACACGGCTAACTGTGGTAATTGCAGTGTTTGTGAGGACAGTGTATAATGTCAGGAGATTGATCAGTGAATCTCAGTGTCTCATTCTTTATCTCAGTCAAGCACCTCAGGCAGGATTTTAAGACTAAACAAGTCATTCCCTGTCTGAAATACATGATTAGACTCTTGAACAGTCGGCATAACTTCTGCCATCAATAGCCTGTTTTTGTTTACACCTTTTTGGAAGGTCATGTATGAAACAACTTTTCATTTTATTTGTAGGCGACACACAAGAAGGGACAGATCTGTGTATAAAAAACATTGTGATAACGAGAACTGCAGCGAGGTCTACAAACAGTCCCAATTGGATTATGCACACGCGGTACTCGCCTTCCCGATGCGAGATTAAATAGCACAGGAGCAATAACTGTGCATGGAGCGACGCCTGCTGGTGAGCTTGTAAAAATACATATGACGCCAGGAAAAGCTATATTTATTGAAATGATAATGGAGCAAGCTTGACTAACAGAGCACAAAACTGTGCGCACTGAACCGTGACAGGTTGCTAGGCTGAACCTCCTGGCGTAAGAAGCATACACAACCATACACAAACACAATTAAGAAGTTGTTTAAATGGGAGCCTTTATTATATTGCAAGCCTATGGCTAAAAATAAAGCCGTTGACGACTGGCCTATATGTGAATTCAAAGGTAGCCTAAATTCTATGATTTAGTACATAAAATTAAATGACAAAAACAGGCCTTGAAACGGAGTGAAATAGAATATTGACAAGACTATTACCAAAGAATTCTCCAAAGAATAGTGAAAATGCAAAATGTATAAGTAAAAAAAAAGATAATTGTCGGAGGCTGGGGTAATTAGGTGCCATACGACATGACTGCTTATTCTTCTTTAAAGAAATTTTTAAGAAAAGTACACCACGACAATGTTTCAGCGTTTCAAATTTAATGTTACTACTTGAAATACATTTCTACAAGAAATAGGCCAGTGACAGACAGACAGTGACCGGCGATGTTTCGCTCTAGTTGTAAGGGCAGGCTTTACCACCGCGCACGTCGCTGGAACATCATATGGACCACTGGGCAGCGGGGAGTTGGGGAACGAACACAAACGCATCGCATTTGCGGAAGTGAGGGAGCGGGTGGGGCCTCAGTGTATGCTGTAGAGACAGTAATGTATGAGTTGAGACGTGCGAGGCTGCCATTCTATTAAATGAAGCGTTTTATATGACCCCAGTGGGCCGTCGCGAATTTAAGAGCCTGGACATTTTGTTTGTGTGTTCGTCGTGCCTAGTTGTGGTCGGTCAGACTGGCATCAGCTATGTCGAGAAAACGCTTTAAATAGTTTAATTTATGTGTTGGCTCGAGACTGATTGTGTATTTAGGGTAGCAAGCGGATTATACTAATGTTGCCGTAAAGACAGTCGACGAAGCGATGTGAAATCGTACTATTTTTCCTTCTGCAAACTGAGGAATAATAATGAACAACGCACAAGATATGTCTCCAGATTTTGTCTTGATGCGCCTGGTGTCCGCGGCCGAAGATGACCGCCTGGATGATGAGAATGGGAATTTATCGTCTGGCGGCGGAGTGGTGGCTGGGTTCGGGCAAGAGGTCTTGGGTCATAGCAATTTGAAAGGTGGGTTGGAATGCACACAAAACCATTCGGCCAACCTCGCTCGACATAACCATCTCACCGCGCTAAACAATGCTCAGCAATCCAGCGGAACAGAGGCACCTGACACTGGAGCGATGGCGACCAGACCGGTGATGTCTGTTCCGCCTCCTCCCCACGGTTCTACCGAGGCCCAGGGTTACGAGTTTGGCCACAGAGGGACTATGCGGCCTCAGCTGCTGGTCTTTCGGAACATAGCCAGGGACGATGCTGTACCAGAACACAATTCAGAAAGGGCTCATGCATGCGATGATCAGTCGTCCGGGTTTGCCTCCGACTCGAACAGTAGCATCAATAATAATATGGTTAATGTGGATACTCAACAGTGTGCTTGGGCTTTGCTTCCCCAGATTAAATCACCCACAGTTACCGCGGACTCCGCGGGAAGTGAAGTATGCCAACGACATCGTTTGATTTCGGACAAACCAGACTGGTCACCTCTGATGGATACATCAAACCCTCTTGCAATGATTGAATCGAAATGGGGATGTACGGCGACGGACACAAGCACACAGTTTGCCGAGGGTTCTGTATTTGAACTGGCAAAGAAATTCGGAAAGCTTAGGGTCGCTCCGGTCTCCGAATTGTTGTTCAAGGACGGCGAACTGCCGCACTGTTCGTGTCAAAGCGTGCTCGGGTCAACAGCTGCGGGAATGGGGCAGGGAGATGACCCTACCGAGACTAGCGACGCGCTGTTGGTCTTGGAGGGACTTGGGTCAGAGGAGGTGAATGGCTTGGGCATCAGCGCGTGTTCACCCGGTGATTCTGAGAGTCAAGTGAAAGAGAGAGCTTTCATTCTACAAGGGAAAACAGACCTGGTGGAGAAGATGTCAGGTGCATTCGCTCTCAGTTGCTGCCCCGCGGCGCTCGCGGGACAGGGAGAGGCGTGCTCCGAGGGGAGGTTCTCGGCAGCTTGTCGCGACACAGAGGTGTGCTGTCTACTACAAAGCAGCGTCAACCCCAGACCACAGGCCAGCTCCGATGTCACGGAGCAGTCAGCAGATGCACCAACACCACCTGGACCCTCACCTGGCGAGTCTTGTCAAGACCGTCCGAGCCAGAAGTCAAGCCCCGCGCGTCGGTCAGAGAGGAGTGTCAGTGTACCTCGGACACGTGCCCGTTTAGGGCCGAGTGGCGGCAATGAAAAACCTCACGGCAAGTCCAAGAAAGGGTCGCTGAAAATTCGATTAAGTAAACTTTTCAGAACTAAAAGCTGCAGCGGCTCGAACCACCTGCTAGACAAAAGACCATCGGTGACTTACTCCATATCTTCAGCTGGGAGTTTGATGGACATGTCCAGAGCGAATGGAGTGGAACAAGATACAAGCAGGTATTGTTAAAACCACCTGAGATCACCGAATATATCCAACTAACTACAGAGATAATTGTCTAGTTGATAGGAATGCTGTAGCATATATTTGAAAATATTTAAGGTGTTTCTGTAAACATGAAATGCAGATACTTTGAGAGATTGCCTGACAAGATCCCTCTTTGTTGAAAAGAGAATCAGCAGTTTTGAATGCCAAACTCTCTGTTCTTGTGTTGTCTGTAGTCAGCAATGGTCAGGCCCAGTCCCCCTGTGTGCTAATCAATGTTATTGAGTCCTTGTAGCACGTGTCAGTATGACCACTGCACACTGCACTGGGTGCCCATGCTGTAACCTGTTGTGTCCTTCTAGCCAACCCACACTGACCAGGGCCCAAAGCACATTCTCTGCTGCCTCGTTCACACCCACTTTTACAGGTAAGGCATACTTTATATGAATCAGGACTAGAAGGCTTAGACATACTGGAAAACGAATCCTGAAATTAGCAAAATGAGTGCTTTACCTGTATTTGTCTTCTAACCTTATGAACTATTCTGTCCTTTTTGCTTTCTGCTTCTCTCTCTATCATGGGTGATCAATGTCTGCTTCCTCAACTGCAACCTTTCCAGGGGAGACCGTCTCTCTGGTGGATGTGGATATCTCTCGGAGAGGGGTAAACTCTCCACACCCCCCTACTCCGCCGCCCCCACCTCGTCGAAGCCTCAGTCTCCTAGGTACTGTCCCTGTCTGACGCGGCTACTTCCTTTTTTCTTGCACGTCTTCCTCCGCACACATACACACCCACATGCTTCTCTCTGCCTTTATACTCCCTCATCCTCTGCCATAGCTTTGTTTTGCACTTCTCATCTGTCTCTCTCTCTCTGTCCTCTGACTTTTATCGCACCTAAACATACATGATATTTCTGAGATTGTTCCTCTCTTTATCTTCAGTCTCCCATAGAGTATGCTAGTATCACAGCATGCCTTTTCTTTTTCATCTTTTCTTTTCTTTTTGTCTGTTTCCGCTCCCGACCCACTTCCATACAGTCATCTGGAGCCATGGCAAATTGTGGCTCGGTGTAACCCAGGCAACCTACTGCTGCTCCTTCACACTTTCCTCTGTTCTCCAACTCCTCTGGTCTCCCCCTCCTCTCTCCTCACAGCACAGATGATAAACACATCTCCAGCACCATGCCATGAAGAAGAGCTCTATACTCACACCTCTTTCTTTCTTTTTACTTTCTTTCTTTCTTTTTTGGCTGACAACAATCAGGGGCAGATTTTTTGCTGGCGTGTGAAATCCCCCCCCCCCCCCCCCCCCCCCCCCAGAGCTTATTTTCTAGCTCACTCATTTCAAAAAATCTGATTATGGCCCCTCAGTGCTGCGCTGTGATGTGATGTGTTAGAGAGATGGCACTGAGCACATAGAGTGTATGCTGTGTGAGACTCAGCACTTGAGGAGGGGTGGAGAGAGAGAAAGAGTGAGAGAGAGAGAGAGAGAGAGAAGAGCATGTGGCAGAGTTGGAAAGAGGATTAGCTTTCTCATCTTGTGTTCTCACTTCCTAGCCAAGTGCACGTGTGGCAGAAGTGGGTTTTAGTCTGGTGTCTCTCTCTCTGTCTCTGATTGTGGATAGCAAGGTTAATTGCACATGGGGTTATGTGTGATCCTGAGCTGCCTTGTTGAGACAGAGATGTTAATGCAGTGGCATTTTGAATGTTTTTGGAGACTTGGTGGTGGTGCAAAAGGATGCTGTAGTGTATTATTTTCATTGGCGTGTGTGTGTTTGAGAGTTGGCTCACCTGGTGATTTGCTATTGCTGTAAGCCCCACTAAGCCTCTCAGTAAAGCTGTGTGTGTGTGTGTGGTGTGTGTGTGTGTGTGTGTGTGTGTGTGTGTGTGGGCACGTGCAGATTTGACAGCAGCTTGTGAACCAAAACACATACCTGCAGTCCTATGATCCCCTGCTATGCAAATCAACAAACTCAGACACCATTCTTGAAACCCAAGGTTTGATAATATGACAAAGAGGCTGATCAGAAGTTCTCTACACAGCCTGTGTGTTGTGAGCTACTGCTATTGGCAGTGGTGTGTTTGCACCAATCTGCATTGGTTGCTTTTTTATGTTGAATGTTGCGTGTGATTTTTACCAGCATCCACCTCCATTATCCAATGGTTTGCTCGATCAAACCATGGATTGAAGTCAGCACATCCCCAAAGCTGCACATGCCCGAGATCAATTCACTATTGTTTCTGTGGCACAATTAACGTGGATCAACGTTGAGGAGACATGGATTTTCAATTGGATGTTTTTTTGCGAAACATGCAATTGATGCGAGTGAGTGTGGCACATGATGTGGCCACAATTGAAATCCAAACCTCATGTGAAGTCGATCGGTGGCAAATTCCTGGAAGAAATCCATGTCCTCCAACTTGACATGGAGTCGCATGTCAGAACGTTGACCTGACGTGGCATGGTGTGTGCCTGGATGGGGGGAATGAGACCTCTGTGGATGTCCTGCCATCAACCTCTGTCCCTCCTGTCCCGCCCCCTCCCCCCCCCCCCGCTCTGTTTCCAGATGACATAGGTGGGCCGCAGCCGGGGCCCTTCCTAGTGAGCGTGGTGGGGGCCTCCCTGCAGTCTCTTCCCCTGCCTCTTCCTCCTCCACCTCCCTCCCACGTCACCATCCAGCATAGTCTCAGCCTCAATGGTAAGACTCCCGTACAGGACCATGGGGTGGGTTGTGCAGTGTCTCTGGCCAGTGGTGAAGCAGTAAGACAGGCCTGAGGTGGAGTGGTGGAGTTAAAAACGAAAACACTCCCTCATCTCGACACTCACCAAGAGCATACTCTTAAACAATAGAGCCCCCGAAAGCTAAGCTCAAGAGAGGGAGGGAGAGAGAGAAAGAAGGAGATAAACCTTTGCGTTTAGACCCCTATGCATATTGGCCAAGGAGATATGCTGTATAACCGAATGTATATTCACAGTTGAAAACGAACATTTCAAGCCGAGGGCCAGAAATGCATTGGATGGATTCTGTATGTTCCATCTATCAGGGTATGTGGAGCCTTCTGTGGAGTTTCTTTCTCTGCTGACAACTCAGGGAGCCATAAGAGGTCTAGATTGGTCTGTATTTTTTCTTTTCAAAATGCACATATTGTATGACGGGGAAGAAAATATAGACTTCCATCGAAGGTGTTTCACAGAAAGGCTTTTGAGTGTGATATCAGAGCTGTGTTGCAGCGCCACAGTTTCTACGAATATCACACAGACACAAGAAATGTGTTCTGTTTGCATCCCATCTAATTATAGCCTGCCCCATCTGCCCTACCTGACATTTAGGCCATGCTCTACCGTACTTTAAACAGATACAGAGATAAACCATCTTTTCTTTAAATACCTCTGCATATACCTTTTCGTCAGGATAGATAGATTTTTTTAGCTGTTTCCTGGGTCATGTCAACTCGCAGGCTTGAAGAAGAGAACCTTTAATAGAATAGATCTTTGTATTGTGTGCAGTAGAGTGATAGTCAGTGACAGCCCCCACCTCCCTCTACACACACACACACACACACACACACACAAACACATACCTCTACCACAGAAAAGAAGGAGTAGCTGAGGGAAACTAGCACCACTGCAAGACATTCGACAAATCTAGTGGAATGTTTTTTTCCCCCAGTAACAGCCTTGCATATCAGTTAGGCTCAACGTGAGAGGTGCCACCAGCAATGTCAGTTGTGGAGCCTCCAGCTGTGACACACTTGCAGCACAGAGCACTATACTGCAGCAGAGAGGGTCTGCACTGCAATATGTCTTTCTCTCAGGCAGATAGGAGTGACTGGGAATAGAAATATGCTCCACGTGCTGCATTCACAACAATGGTGCTACCAGTCAAAAGGAACTTTGTCCCTTTTTGAATACTTTTGAAAAATGAAACTGAAAGAAAATATTATGTTCTGAATATGTGGAATATGATTTTGGATGTCTTTGAATGAATAAAGAATTCATTTTATTTTTGGAAACGTAAAATAGCTTTGCTAGTCTGCGGTATTATATCAGTGACACCTTAATGAGAGATGACTGATCCCTCCCTCCCCCTCTACATTGTGTTCCTTAAGCAGGTCTGACAGGGAGTTATCACATAATTATCTCCAACCTTTAACAACTGTGCCCCCATCACTATCACCCCGGCTCACCCTCAACTTGCCTTGGATATAATGACGGCCCCTCGTCAGATTAATCTTATCTCCACCCCCACCCCCTTCTCCTAATCGCGTAGCACTCTGAAACATGCCTCCAGGCCAACGCTGCCAGTGATTTAACATGCCAGGAGATTACCGATTATTAAGTCAGACACAGTTCAGACAAGAATAAGAGGAACAGAGATTGTTTTGTTTTGGTATTTACTTATTTATTTATTTATTTGCGGTTGATCTTTTGCTCCTCTTGTCGTTGGGTTCCACAGACGCCTTCCTCCGGGTGCTGCCTCACGGCGCCCTCCCGCAGTCGATGCGCCCCAGCCACCCCGTGTGCCCCCGCCTCCACTCCTGTGCCCCCTGAGAAGGCCCGACTCCAGCAGCTTTACTGCCAGTCTGAGAGAGCTGGAGAGGGTAAGAGCAGACACTCACACCCTGGGGGGATGCTTACTGGTGCTGGAGGATGGGTAACCTGTTAGTGGAATGCATTTGGTTTGTTCTAATGTCCCTTTGCCACTTCTATAGGATGGAAGCCTGCTTGTCTTATGACACAAACAGTGTAATACACATCAATCAGTGTATTAACGTTATATGATATTACTGTACATGTCTGTCGCACATCAATCAATGCAATAGTTATATGATATTACTGTACATGTCTGACATCAATCAGTGTAATAGCGTTATATGATGTTACTGTGCATATCTGTCGCACATCAATCAGTGTAATAGCGTTATATGATGCTGCATCACCATCAAGCTGTTGTTAATCTACTTACATGACCACACGTCTATACTGAGCACAACCATATATCTTTAACATAGCCCAAGCACAGATGGGCATTCATCAAATTCATCAAATTATCCTAGTATTATCTCAGTAAAATAGCATTGACAGTGCATATTACAGGGTATAATTGCATATAAACCTGCTGTGTGATTCAAATAGAGGCTAGAAGCTATTCTTTATAGTGTGCTTCTGTGTGATTGGCTGTTTGTCTCTTGTCTCTAACAGTGTGGCTGGTACTGGGGGCCCATGAACTGGGAGGACGCGGAGCTGAAGCTGAAAGGGAAGCCAGACGGCTCCTTCCTGGTGCGGGACAGCTCCGACCCACGCTACATCCTCAGCCTCAGCTTCAGGTCGCAGGGCGTCACGCACCACACACGCATGGAGCACTACAGAGGTGAGGATCACACACACACATACACACACACACACACACACACATAAACACAGCATCTGATCACAAGGCATCACTCTCCACAGACATATAACACTACAGAGGTGAGGAGAGTGTACACACACACACACACACCACACACACACACCACACACACACACATACACACAGCATCTGATCACAAGGCATCACTCTCCACAGACATATAGCACTACAGAGGTGAGGAGAGTGTACACACACACACACACATACACATACACACAGCATCTGATCACAAGGCATCACTCTCCACAGACATATAACACTACAGAGGTGAGGAGAGTGTACACACACACACACACACACACACACACACACACACACACATACACACTCACATACACATACACACAGCATCTGATCACAAGGCATCACTTGCAGAGGTGAGGAAAATCCATCACACAGGTCCAAATGCAGATACGGATTCATATATTTGTTTACCCATATGCATTTATATATAATATAATTAATCAATAAGCCTCGAGAGCTTCACTTTGCTCGCTTCGCTCTGCTCTCTTCGTGCCCAACAACACCCCTCAGCTGTCCCATATTCACAGTATAGAATGGACTTGGGGGGCTTATTGCTTTTCTAAAATAGTTACCACACATACCTAGCTCGGTTTCATTGGACAAAGCCACAGCAACAAGAAATGTAGCAATTTATTCCTAAACATCAATTCCTCTGCCAAGAAATATATTTCCTTCAGCTGAATGGTTGCCAAGTAACGTACAAACGCAGCCAACATAGTTTTTGAATGGTGCAGCAATGTAGAACAAAATGTGGTCTCAGCAGTGCTATATCAGGGAATATACAATGGCACTGAACACGATTTAACCAGTCATAATCAAGCACCGGAACTATGCGTTTTAGAATATAATATGACAGACTTGTATACAAAGGTCCACATTCACACATCCACACAATAAGATATGCAAATGGGTGGTGGTTTGAGTGTTGTGTCTTTTACACTAACCTCTTCTACTACTGTTCTGACCCTTATACACTAACCAGTTCTACTACTACCTGCACACAGGCACCCAAACAAAGAGTATATGCATAGTGTAACACACTTATGTATGTGCTGTATGCATGTGCTGATGAACTCTTTTACACACTCGTTTGACACACACAGACCAGTGCCGCTCAGTACCACTAAGGTGACGCATACACACACTGATAGTGTAGGCATGGAACACACAAGTGTGTGTCCCACAGGTGTGTGTAAGCTTGTGCTCACACTTGTGTTTCAGGAACCTTCAGCCTGTGGTGTCATCCCAAGTTTGAGGACCGCTGCCACTCAGTGGTAGAGTTTATAGAGAGAGCCATCATGCACTCCAAGAATGGCAAGTTTCTCTACTTCCTGAGGTCAAGAGTGCCTGGTAAGATGTTACCTTTTTATTGGCTACTTCATCCTTTTAAGCTTTGTATAATCATAATATTGTGTTAAGTACTTTCTGTAACAATAAATGAGGAAGACTACTAAGTAGTAGCTTAGTATGATGTCCATAATCCGGGTAATCCCAGTGCCTACTTACATGTAAGACTTTTAAGAATCCAGCAGTTCGAAGGCGACAATTGAGACATAGATTTAGGCCTTGAATCTGTGGTACAGCACAGACACATTTAGAGTGCCTTCAATAAATGGAAACTACCACAATCCAAGCCTTTCACAGCAGCCATTACTCCCATCCCAGACAAGCAGACACTTTTAGTGCATATTAATGACCGTACACCTGAACCTACAGACCATTATAAACACATCAATAAAAGACAACAAGCCAAACAATTCTAATCTAACTGCAACGGTCAAAAGTGTTCAACAGCAGCATTGTAAATATATTCATACTTCAGCCAGACTCAAAGGCTCAGTTATTGTAACATACACAAGTAGTGATTATATTGCATATAAGTCTTTTGTATGTTTGTGTTCAACAACAACAACATGAGCTACATAGATACAGTGCTTCATCAAGATGCTTTACAGTAAACAGGAGAGCCACACCAACCATAATCAATGTGCAGCACCCACCACACATCAGCTAGAGATGGAGAATATGGGAAAGAATGAGTCAGTACACTAGGCTTTGCAGGGTTCCCACTGGTCATGGAATTTCTGGAAAGTCGTGGAGTTTTCCCCAAAATGTGGAATTTATTTCCATGCTTCTGTCTTGGTCTTTGTCAGGTATTAACTTCTCTCATGCCTTGCTTGAGTTGTCGTGGTTAACATGTTAACACGTCATGTTTGCACTGAAAACACCTGAAAATGGACATTACAGATTGATTGGCTTTTTTGGCTCCGAATCCAGGCGGAATATTGTACAATTTATGGAGAAGGTCATGGAAATTCAGCTTTTTAGTAAGGGAAGTAGGAACCCTGACCTTGATCAGGTGGCAGGTCTTTTTTGACCAAAGTCATGACCCTGCTTTAATGTCTCATCTGAAGGAGGGCACAAAATGGAATGGATTTTTGTCCAGAGGGAAAAGTGCCACCCTCAAACAACCCACCAACACCACGTCCAACAGCAATGTACTTCCCCAAGGAAGTCTCCTATCTAAGTAGCAACTAAACTCACGCTTGCTTAGCTTCAGTAATTCAGCAGAGAATCCATTGGTCTGGCTGCTGGCATTCACACCCTATTTCACAGACTCCTAGCCTATACCAGTGTCTCCATGACTGCCTCACCTGAGTTATTATGTTAAGAGAATAAACTAGTTAGTTGGCTTTGATACTTAGACACTTAGGATACCTCCAACCAAAAGTCAGAGGCCTGAATGAGATGTGTCCCAGTCAGCCAGGACAGGCTCAGACTGTGGATGTAGTTCTGATGGAGATGGCTGACAGAGATACTTGCTCTTCCTCAGGTCTCCCCCCCACTCCGGTGCAGCTGCTCTACCCAGTGTCCCGCTTCAGCAATGTCAAGTCCCTCCAGCACCTCTGCCGCTTCTGCATCCGACAGATGGTCCGCATCGACCACATCCAGGAGCTCCCACTGCCCAAGTAAGCACACACACTCCGTCTGTAAAAAGTCATTCACCCACCAACACAGACAGTATGGAGGTCATCAGCTTCCCTTCAATTTCAGACCATCATGTTAGCAATATATGGCAAAATGCAATTAAATCTAAAAATGACCGAGCCACAGCATACTGAATGCAAAGAAACGACCATATTCAGATCTAGTTATCCACTGAAGATAGCATGCAAATCAACTAGCACCGGGCTGGATCTCCTATATCATGTTCTACCACATGTGGCCACAGTATTAAATACAATGCACGTGAATGCAAGCTGTGCTTGAAGAAAACCCAAAAAGCTACTTCATGTTTTGCCAGCGTCTGCTCATGCCCTGTTTATGGAATTACATAATTATGTCACTGGAAGGTAAATTGAATGCTAGGGTCTTTATGTTTAATGTGATCTGTCTGGATACATTGATTCTGTGTTACTTCTAAGTTGAATGTGATGTGTACAAGGATATGCTATCACTCTCATCCACAGGCCACTCATTGCCTACCTGAGGAAGTTCTACTACTATGACCCCGAGGAGGAGATGTACCTGTCAATCAAGGGAATACGCCAAGCTATGGGAGTTGAACAGGAAGCAGACCCTCAGACGTAACCAGCGGAGGCGTCCTCTCCCAAGTACGTCCTGGAAATGTACAGAGGGAAAAGCAAATTGGTGGCAGTGATGTAGTGTATAGAATATAGTGAATGTACTCTTTTGAAATGCTGCTCTTCAGATTGATTTGTGGTCCACACATCTCTTGATGCTAATGGACTCATACTAACAAGAGTCCTCTATCCTCTGTACTCTGTAAATCTGAAACTAAACCTTTAAAATGGTAGATATCTAAAAATTCAAGACACTTTGTGTCATTTCATCCTCCCATTAGGAATTCTTATATGCCAAGTCTTATAGCTTCTCTTCACCCCACTGCAGGTACTCTGTCTACGGAGACGTGGTGTGGCGGACCGCTGCCGGTGAAGCACAGTCTGGCCCCTGCCTGTTCACCAGTCTTCCTGCTTCCCATTCCCAAAAATTCGTTTGGGTTGCATGTCCAAACGGCGACTTCCTCAGGGACTCTGCAAAGGTCCTTCCTCTCCTCTCCTTCGCCACAGCGACCGATGAATCCCAAGGAGAGGAAGCCCAGTGGAATACTGGGATGTCACACAAACAGCACAGCACACCAAGCGGAGCTGGGAGAATGGCCTTTCCAGGTGAAGCCAACTGGACAACTCAACCAAACTAAAACTTGGACTTGAACTCTCAGATGTTTGTTTTTGTTCTCCATGATCAGACCCTTTGTTCCATAGGTTACCTATTTCCGAGACGAGCTAAATGGACCTTTTGATCTGTTGAGCTGATCTGTTTGTAACAGCCACCCCCACCTACTCCTCTCCTCTCTGAGTACGATACTTGTTCACGAGTGGAGCTCGAGACTGTATATGTATCTCATCCCTGTGACCGGATCGAACTCTGTCTATCCTTTTCTGCAGTCACAGCCGGTCATAGGAACAGTATTTTCAGTAAAAGAGGTTTAGAAAAAAACTCTGCCTTCAGTCAGTGTTTGTGTGTGTGTGTGTGTGTGTGTGTGTGTGTGTGTGTGACTCAAGAACCCTTGATCCCAAAAAAGGGAATTTTATAGCAACAGTCTATGTGATTCTTTTTAGTTTCTTCTGTGTCATGTACTGAACACTTCGTTGATTGGCAAGTAAGTAACCATCACTCACAGAAATACTATATATATATATATATATAATAAGTAATATAACAAATAAGAAATACTAAAATGCACACATGTTCACATCATTGAACAATTATTGATTACGGTATTAATGAGCTATTAATCCTAATGGTAAGCATGTTATTGAGAAAACATGTATAATATTTGCACATCTTTATTGCACAAGTATTTGTAATGAATTTGCTAGAAGAAGAAAAAACATAAAAACATAAAAACATTAACATTACAAAGACAAACCTTCAGTACCATTCTCTGCGTAAGCTTTCTTTCACAGAAAAATATGCATGATGACTGAATGTCCTTATGGAAAAGGCCAGCTCCATCCAGGACCATGTGAAGAGAGATGTCTATTTCATGTCATGACGGAGAGATGCTGCAGAGCCAGAAGGAGGTCAGGAAAGGAAACTGAGAATGGAGAAGAATTTTAATAAGCAATCTTAAAGGTGCATTGCAGCAGTCTCCATAAAGTGACACCAAAAGTATTCTTAGTTTCCAACATACAAATTAAAGGCTGGCTCAGTGTTGGGTATATGAGGTGATCTCACATCATTGAAGGAAATTTCAAGAGTCACAGATACACCTAGGCTGAGACTACTTGTGTCTCTATGAAATATGTAAGGATTTAAGTTCACAGTGCACACAAGCACACAATTATATCTGAACCAAATGCCCAAATCAAATTGTTTGATACATTTTATTTTCAGCCCAATGTACAGTTTTCACTTTGACCAGACAGCGTCCGATAGGCCAATGGAAAGTAGACCAAAGTGTTAAGAGTCATGAACATATTACATTTATGCATTTAGCAGATGCAGATTTGTCAACTATCAACTGTTTTTAGGGTCAGTCTCCCCTAGAGCAATTTAGGGTAAAGTGCCTTGCTCAGGAGCACAACGGTGGCAGCTGGGATTCAAACTCACAATTTTTCAGGCTACCTACATGCTAGCCAGGTTCCTTAACCGCTACGCTCCCACCACCCCCATATATAAAAGTATGTTATTAAATAGAATTCTGTGTATATTTTAGCCACCCCCCTTTTTTTTTTTTTGCTATTAACTAAAAATTTCAGATGAGCCTTAGAGCACCAGAACTCAAGCCTGCTTCAGGAAATATTCTGAAATGCTATTTCAACAGTTTGGGGGTTTCTTGCTGTTCTTGAACTCGAACCTTGTTTTCGTTCATAGGAACAGGCAAGCAATAATTTTGTGTCAAGATTTTATTCTGTTATCCTGTTGGTCAGATTTAGATTAATGCGTTGGTTTTGTTTTGGAGGGTCTGGTACTCTTGCCCAGTTGGATATTGACTCCAGGATTACAAAGAACTGGCTTTGCAAAATAATTTTGAATGTTTGAGTTTTTTTATGCTTTTTAAACTCCAACCAGTGAAACTTGGTTCAGATTCCCCTTTCAGATTCCCCCTTGACTAGTCTACCTCTTGGCAATTGGGTGTGTCTTGGGTGTGCATTCTGTGCAGACTCTTAGAGTTTAAACTGCGTCGGACATTGTACTGTCTAAAACGATGTAAAGGTCTTTTTCTGGGAGCAGTGACAGTCCTTATTGCGTTAACCGCTTGTAGAACCTAAAGGCTGATTGACTAAAATGGTTGTCAAGTAGAGTTTGACTGAAATGTCTCTCTGCCTGCGGACTGGATGTGATGTGTGTCAGTGAAACACAACACTCATATCATAGGCCCAGTTTTTATTTTACATATTCCCTTTACACCCACCTCAAAATACCCTAAACCGGCAACCCATTGGTCACAGAAGTGCCCATCGTCGACTTTATGAACATCTAGCGCTTTCATTGGTGAAATAGAATTTCAATCCGAAATATGGCTCTTATTTATTGGCTAGGACTACCATCGCTCACTGAAACATAGGCACGCCGATTGGACTAAGTGCGCAGGCGGTATCTTGTATGGGCTTGCTCTTGAAGGCTGCACGGAGAGTGAATGTCGTCATGAGCGGTGGGTAGGAATTATAACATTGGTGTTTATATTACATTGTACTTAGTAAAACAATTCATCTTCGTTAACCTGAAGGACATTTAATGTGTTATGCATTAAATACACATGTTGGAATGCGTGTAGTTGTACTTTGCTTGCAAGCTGTGCACTTCCGGAATTGGGCTGCCTTTTCAGTATCAAAGAGTTTGACTTGCTACGCGTTAGCAGGCTAGCCTGTAAAGCAGAGTCTTGTTTGTAATTTTAGCTGGATATGCATTGAAACTGGGCCATTTTCATATATATGGTGTAAAATACAAACACTGAACTGAAGGTGAGATGTGGTTAGCAAACAATATAACTAGATTCAAAAGGTAGTCACACTGGATAATGTTAGGATAATTTAGTAGAGATATGCGTATCTGGAGATATCTGGATAGCTAGCCAGCCATACTCGAGCTCATATGCTAGCCCAGTACCGTCGTCTCTCCGAGTCTAGCTTCGCAGAGGCAGAGCTAGTTTCGGAGGTGCTGCTTGCTTGCTAGCTGTAGCTATCTTTTTGATGGCGGCGCTATTTTCAGGCCGCGCTCAAACATTTTTTTGCACTCGTGTACTGTATGTTAGCGAGCCAGGACAAGTCTGTTTTCAAAAATTGGTGTGGCTAACAGTAACATGGAATCAATACGTGATCGACAATGCAATGCAAAACTTCAACCCAACCCTCCAATACACTGCTGACGTTAACTAGACCAGTAGCTAGGAATAAGGCTAAGTCGAAACATGAAGTAACCGTTAACGTTAGCATTTTTTTTTACAAAGTTCTTTGGGGCTGCTGAAAGTGCATGCAGATCAGCAAGCAAATTTGTTCGCTCTTTTACGTTCACTATTTAGCTGTACTCGCACGAGTCCCCAGTGTTAGCTTGGCGTCAGAATTAAAACTTGAAACGAAAGCCCGACTGTGGACCTGTTCCGCCGATGTCCAATGATCACTTGCTTTTCCAGTTGCAGGTAACTGAACAGTTTCCTCACTGGGTGATTGACTGCTCTGACTATTTCAAAGTGGCGTCTTAGCTATCAGTCTCAGATTCCTCATGGTATGCAACTCATCGATAATGAACAGGTTTAGGCTACACTTCGTGTTGCGAAGTCAACTACTCCCAGTGTTCGAAGTGATTGTAACAGTTATTGATCTTATCTGAATGGAAGAAGTGATTTTTCTAAACTAGCATACAAATTAGCACACACATGCATGTCTACGATAGGATACGTGCATTACAAACAGAGGCTATTATGGAGGGTGTGTCCAACTATAGAGAAAGATGCCACCCATTTTGTAAAAACTCAATCAACAATCTGTTGTCTTTTTGCAGATCAGAAGGACAGTATGGCCACTACTGTTGCTGTCAGTCCCAGCGAATACCTCCAGCCATCAGCCACCTCCACACAAGTAAGTCCTCTTGACCTTTCACCCTTAACCCCAGCCCTTCCAGAGCTCCTGGCCATGACCCCAAAAGCAGCTCCTTACCTTTGTCTCTCTTCAAGTTGATTAATTATACTTCCTCATAAGTTGTTGGAATAATTGTATGGGTTTTCTTGATCATCAAACTGAAGACTTTGATTTGTATTTTGATTAACAATTTAGAATGCTTTAGTTATGTTAATTGCCTGAACAGGCTTTGTGTTTAGGGGTAAAAGTGTTGTGCAAATGGATAACATGCACTGTGGACCAGAAAGTAGGCTAATGATTTCTGCTCAGACTAGATCAGAGTCAGAATCAGATTTATTCAGCCAATGAAGTTAAGAACATTCAAGGAGTATTGTTCTGGCTGGTGGTGTAGCTCTAAACAGCAATGAGGATAGTCAACATATTAAACAAGAACATAGTAGTGAACTAAAATGCAAATTAGACGGTAAATAGTTAGGCTACATTAACAAGCACAAACACCAGTAGTGTATATAAATGCACCAGTTCCTTATGCATAAGAAAGTAAATGATGAGCATTTTCTGATTAGCTATTGTAATCTGCTGTTTATTCAAAACATCCAGACTTGGGCCTAAATGCAGAGACTGAAAGATTTGGGTAATGCTTGTTGAGTGTAAAAAAAAAAATAAAAAAAAAACCCTCTTCACATAGGATAATGTTCCAGATCTGCTAGATGGTGTATTGGTGCCTGGCGTAAGAAGCAGATAGGCAAATGTGCTTTGTGATGTGTTCCTTTGTCACTGTATTGCGCCCTATTTCTTCAGGACTCCCAGCCCTCTCCTCTGGCCCTCTTGGCCGCCACCTGCAGTAAAATCGGCCCTCCTGCCGCCCAGGCCCCCGTCAGCACCCCTCCAGCCCAGCCCACCACCCGCCGCCTGCACCCGATCAAGCCGGCGCCCATCGCGCCCGCACCCCCCAAGAACGCCCTGGGCTTCCTGTCGGCCAAGGGCAATGTGATCCAGCTGCCGGCGGGCCTAGGTGCCTCGGGCGCCAGCCCCATCCTGCTGACCATCCAGAGCCCCACGCGGCCGGCCGCCGCCCCCGCCCCAGCCAACATCCAGTACCAGATGGTACCCCAGATCCAGGGGGCGCAGACCATCCAGATGGTGCCGCAGGGCAGCCAGATCCAGCTCATCCCCGGCACCAACCAGGCCATCATCACAACGCCTGTCTCGCTGCCTGCCGCCACGCCTGCCCCGGCCCAGCCTGTCGTCACCATGGCGACGGCTGCGCCCCAGAAGACGGTGACCATCAAGCCATTGACGCAAAAGCGGCGGCAGAACAGCGAGCAGCAGCGGACCATGATGCGCCTCCCCAGCGGCCTCACGCTGCCCCTCAACGTCACCACGGGCGAGGTTAGCACCACGCAGATCGTCGCAGAGACGCAGCACACCACAGCTACGCCGCAACCACCGCCTGTTAAGACTTCCCGGAGGGGGCGCAAGAAGCAGACACCGGTAGCGGCCGTGGCCCCCACCCCTGTTGCCCCTCAGCCGGCATCACCTTCTCCTGTGAGCGAGCAGGTGGAGACACTTCTCATTGAAACCACAGCAGATAACATCATACAGGTAAGACTGCTGTACACACAACTATGTAACGAGATCAAACCATGAACCGGACAAGACAAACAATGTAACAAGAAGCACACAGATATGCTAGCTGATTGGGCGAGTGGGACTTTTTTTGTTGGGCAAAAGCCCACCTGTAAGCAACATTACTAACATTTGTCCAACAAAAAAAGGCCCACCCACTTAGCCAGCCGGTCAGCTGGGTAAGTCGAACAAGCCCGTTTTGACATCCGTGCGCAGTACATGCCCATGGCTCCCTGACCTGACCTAATATCAAACCATTATCAGCGTTATCAAGTTAGAAACAATGCCAGCTACCATTGTTTAATTGGGCGCCCTCAGGTGTTGAGGAGGTCCAAGTAAGTGATTGTAGCTGGTTTAATGAAGTCGTGCCCATAATTGTGCCACTTTAATGTTTGATTTGCTAACATTGTTTGTGTGGGACCACCTTGTCCGGATCATGGTTTTATCTCATTAAGTGCAAATGGTGGGGTTTGTGCAGAGGACATACAGGTGCCGATGCTTGCATCACATATGTTGCTGTTGTTATTAGCTGGACAATGCTACTGTCACTGCAAAGTCTTATTGGATTATGGGCATGTGAACCCAAAAAAATCTTCCAGCCTGACATCTGGAGAAATGCTGGTGTGAGAAATAGCACGCTTATACTATCAAACTTTCATTTTTCACTCCTGGGAAAATGTTTTAATGGACCTCTGTTGAATCTGCTGAAAAAAATACCCATGGTACTTGTCAAGGTGGTTTGCCAGGGTTCAGTCAGGGTTCATGTCAGTGATGTGTTGCTTTGCATGCTCCAGGCGGGAAACAACCTGCTGATCGTCCAGAACCCTGGCTCCTCACAGCAGGTGGTGCAGCAGGTGCAGCTGGTCCAGCCCAAGCAGGACCAGCAGCAGCAGCAGCAGCCACACCAGCAGCAACAGCAGCAGCAGGTGGTCCAGATCCCCCCGCAGGCCCTCAAAGTGGTACAGGCCGCCTCTGCCACGCTGCCCCAGGTTCCCCAGAAACAGCCAGCCCCAAGTCTGCAGATGTCTCCTGCTGAACCCACGCAGGTATGTGGGAGGGACAGAGTTGCTCTCTTGCCTACCCTAAGCATTTAACCCAGCTCAAGAGTCATGTCAATTTATTTCAGGTGAAATCAGGTGTCCAAGTAGATACTTATCTGAGTGCTGCAGTTTTGTAGGACTTTTTTTCTAAGTGACAGGGTTTTAAAAGCCTAGTGTTTTTGAAGTTGTAAAAAGAGGTAATGCACCACCAATTATTGACCAGTCTAGCCTCTATGCTAACTTGGAGCTCCTGGCTCTGCCTGTGTGTGTGTCTGCGCGTGTGCTGTGCTGCAGGTGCTCATTAAGACAGCCTCAGGTGAGTGGCAGGCGGTGCAGCTTCAGGAGGCCGTGGCCCCGGCCCAGGTAGCTCCCGTCGCCAGCCCTGCGCCAGCCGTCATCAACACCTCCATCGCCACGGCCACGGCGACCGCCCCCAAGCGCGCGCTGGCAGCGGGGGCGCGGAAGGAACGCCCGCTGCCCAAGATTGCCCCGGCGGGGGGGCTGATTGCGCTCAACGCCGCGCAGCTGTCGTCAGCTGTGCAGGCGGTGCAGACCATCAACATCAACGGGGTGCAGGTGCAGGGCGTGCCTGTCACCATCACCAACGCTGGAGGTAAGTCTCAACACCGCTTTATGTACGTAGCTCTACAAATGCTTTACGTCTCCGCTGTCTCAGTCAAGTACTGATTGATCAGTTTACTATACTTTGAATGCAAGACAACACAGACAGCCTTACTAGGTTGTCCAATTTGGGGTCAACTAAGTATTTATTAGTATGCTTAAAAGTATGATCAAATGTTATGTAAAACAAACTGTGTACTCTCCTGGACTCCCCAACATGGTGAACACTGTGTACTTCATGAGGACCATTAGAATGACATCCACAAAGGTGTTATTGTGATAACTTTGGTACCCATGTGCTGACTAAATGGTTGCTCCATGGTGTGGTCCCTCAGGCCAGCAGCACCTGACGGTGCAGACGGTACCCGGGGGCAGCCTGCAGCTTGGTGGCGTGGCGGGGCCGCAGGTGGAGCAGACGCTGGCACTGGAGCTACAGAGCCAACCTGGCGAGAAGAAACGCCGCATGGCCTGCACCTGCCCCAACTGCAAGGACGCAGAGAAGAGGCAAGTATTGGATGCACAACACCCCCAGTGTAGTGGGTAGGGCTTACTGTCTTAGCCCTTCAAGGTGCTGTTCTGCAGTTCTAATTGAATGCGCTGCTCTTGTTTTTTCCCTGTTTTGTTGTTTCCCTTCATTTCTCAGCAAGGTTCTCTTTATCAGTGGTGTGTGTGCGCCCGTGTGTGCCCTCAAAACAACCATTAAAGCAATGGTTTGCTGTAAAAAACCTCCCAGGGTCTTGCCATCTTGGAAATTTCTTGACGTTACCCCACAGGGGGTCGCGCCCCACCTGTTGAGAACCACTGAGTTAGGGCAACACTAGCTCTGGTATTGGCCGTGACCTCATCGGAGGGCTCCCCTGTTCTTTGTCCTAATTGGTCAGTATGTGTGGATGTCATATGTGCACAATATGTCAGGAGGCCACAGTCAGGCATCCATGTCAGGTGAAGTGGTAATGGTGTAGTGCTGCCCCTGGCAGTGTGTATTATAAGGGAAAAGATACACGTTACGTGTGCATGAGTATTGCTGGTGGTATGCCTGAGGCAAACCTTTTTTTGCGTCGCTGCAAAAGCTGGTGTTGAAATGGGCTGTTATGTGGCCCGAGGTGTCAGTTTGGTTAGTTGGAGAAGACATAACAGTCCCCACGAGGACATAGCATTCCCAACTCGTCGGTGTGTTACGCTGATCACCAGCCTGGTTATGATCTGTGTGTCTGACACCTCTGACCAGACTCTGCTCTTGTGGAGTAACTGAACGTAAAGTGCAGCATTCTGTGTGTTTGAGGAGATTTACTCGCAGAAATCCCATTCAGATGGGTGTATTAAGTAGATTTGCGCAGCGATCCAACATGACACAACAAGAGGCTTTGGACATAAGTCCAAATAAATTGGAGGCATTTAAAAAGTCTTTCCTAAAACATTTCCTCTCCTCATAACGCTCAACGAGAGAACAAAGTCTGTAGCTTTATTTTCACCGCTGCTTGTGCCTGTTCAGCCCTCAGCCAGATGGCCTTCAGGACTGATGTCTGTGTGGCTGATGTGCTCTGTGGATGGACAGAACAACAAGTAGGTGCAACAGCCCAGTCAGGCAGTCAGTGAGTCAGTCCGTCTGTCTGTCCCCCTGGTCTACCTTGAGTTGTGGGCCCAGTGTAAACTGTCATAGAGGACTTAAGCCAATTAGGCCAGCCACCCCGGCCACCATCTATTGTGCAAACCTTTTAATGCGGACCATCTTAGGAATGCTTGCGTAAGAAGATAATGGCAAGTAGTGGCCCGCTGTCACTTCCCTCTATAGTTATTACTGTGGCAAACTGAGGCTTGAGGTGATTGCTGGACAGACCTTTTGGTCTGAAATGGAGGATCATAGCTGACCTAGGCTTAGATCTGACAATAAAGACCCAAGATGAGGGTTGGCAGTCCAGTTTTTAGTCGTTTCTGCTAGATAAGCATCCCTGTTGCATGCACTAGGTTGGTCCCTAGCAGACCAGACAGTGTAGCACATGTGGTCCCTTGTGCTGTGGACCACTTTGAATGTAGTTTTTGAAACCAGCGTTGACAGGGATAGGTGTTGAGTTTGTTTTCTGATGGCATCTGTACAGCTGTTGGGGGGAGCTAAAGAGGCAGTCCATACAAGATGTAGTCTGGATTAATCCCTGAGGAGGCGTGGGCAGCCTACTGACCAGTGTCTCTCTCTCTCTCTCTCTGACTCACCACACTCTCTCTCTGACTCACCACACTCTCTCACTGTGGCTCACCTCTTTCTCTCTCTGTGCCTCGCTGTCTCTCTCTCTCACTGTGGCTCACTCAGCCAAAAGTTTGTTGAAGGAAACCTCAGCCTTTGGAGAGATCCCTGACAGTGCTGTAGTGAAATGTGGTATTGAGTGGAAGCAGAAGGCAGCACTAGCCTGGCTAACTCACTGTCTCCCTCTCCTAGCAAACTCAAGTCACTTGGCTCATTTGTCAGGAGGTTTACCAGCTGATTTGGGGCATCTGAGCCTGGTGCTTTGTCACCAAACCACATGTCTGGAATACCCATGTGTGGAAGAGCTTTTCATAAATTTGTGACCTTTTGAGTTGGTCTTCTATCACTCTGTCCGCACTGTTTAGTTACACATCTGCTAATACTTCTGCTGACCTGTGTGTGTGTGTGTGTGTGTGTGTGTGTGTGTGTGTGTGTGTGTGTGTGTGTGTGTGTGTGTGTGTGTGTGTGTGTGTGTGTAGGCCGGGTGAGCTGGGCAAGAAGAAGCACATATGTCACATCCCGGGCTGCGAGAAGACGTTCCGCAAGACGTCGCTGCTGCGGGCGCACGTGCGCCTCCACACGGGCGAGAGGCCCTTTGTGTGCAACTGGGTCTTCTGCGGCAAGCGCTTCACCCGCAGTGACGAACTGCAGCGGCACGCACGCACACACACAGGTGAGTGGAGGACAGGGATGAGCATGTGTGTGAGAACATGCATGCACACACAGACACTTTCTCTCTCTCTCACACACACACACACACACACACACACACACACACACACACACACACACACACACTCTCTCTCACTCAGATAATGTACAGTGTAGAATGAACTGTACATGATGATCCTGTGCACGCAGTTGAGTTCGTTCTTTCTTTCTTTGTCTGTCTGTCTGTCTTAAATATGTAAGGCTAGGTTTTAATGTGCATGTCATTGATGCTTATTGGAGAGGTATGGTCATTAACCGTTTGTGTGTGTGTGTGTGTGTGTGTTTGTGTGTCTTGGCAGGAGACAAGCGTTTCGAGTGCTCACAGTGTCAGAAGCGCTTCATGAGGAGCGACCACCTGACGAAGCACTACAAGACGCACATCAACACCAAAAACTTATGAGTCTGTGCCCTCCTCCCCTCCCCTACTCCCCCGCCGGCAGTACAGACACGCGGCCTGCCGACCAGCCAGCCAGCTGCCTCACCCACCGTGGTGCTCTGGACGCCGCCGACCGCGGAGACTAAACCTTACAGACACCAGCAGCAGGGAACCAAGAAGCGCTTGGACGGGGGGCCGTGAGCGGACCGTCGGTCCCCTGTGTCCCCCACCTCCCCCCCACCCGACCCCCAGTGTCTCTACACCCCTCGCCCCCACCCCCTGTTTCCTGTCTTCCTCCTCCCTGACAGAGGTGCCGTGAGGGCAACAAAAAGCAGCTCCTTTCCCCTGGCGTGAGTTCCGCTGGCACACACAGACAGAGTGGAGGCCGCCTCCCGTGCTCCACACGCGTTATGTCTTGGGTAGGGGTCCGACAGTGAGGATCTCAGTGTAGCCAATACCCCTGAGGTTTATGTCCAGACCACCCCCCTAATAACAAAAAGTAACTGAATATCGACTGTGCCACGCCTCGAGTCCTCTAAACAGTATTGTGGGTTGGGAGTGAAGAGTTGTGAGTTGTGAAGGTGAGAGAAACGACCTCATCAGGGCGTCACCAACAAATGCTCCAGCCAGAATGTCCCCGTAACCTTCTTTCTGTTTCCTCTTGGTTTTATTTAACAGAAGAGGCATTTTTTGTTTGTTTGTTTGCTTGTTTTTGTTTGTGTCTTGTTTTACTCATGGTCATACATTGTTGTAATCCCCAGACCTAACATTTGCTTACGTGATCTCTTTTGTTGATTCCCCGGTACTCGTATACTCAAGTTATGAGTAGTTAAAGCCCAGTGGTTGGTCATATTATTGACATTGTCGTTTTGTATTGACTTAAATTGTCAACAGATGCTATCAAAAAAAAGACGGGATTATTTCCTTTTGATTTGTATTGGTCTTTTGTTCAAATTTTTTATGATGAGACAATCATGCAGGGGGAAGGTGTGTTGTTTTCTCTCTCTCAGTGAAAAGGCAAATAATGCTTAAAGCCTCATCACTACCCTCCTAGTGGTAAACTAGCAGTGCCTCTGTGCTCCAGGGTCTCTGGCTGTAGTTTGTGGCATTTGACATGGCAGGGGTAGAGCACCCTAGATAGTATGCCAGACCATTGATCCTCATTTCATAGTTGCGAAGCACACATGTCATGTGTGCTCTTTCCCCTGTGGTAAGGGAAACCCCTGATACACGCCCAAGACCAGTTTGCAGCTAATATTTTCCTTTCTATGAACTTGAATCTCCTAGAATACCCACATTGTTTATGAGACATAACCTCCCCCAACCCCCTTATTTGTACTAAGTGTACATTCTCATAAAAATGGACCATTCTGGTGTGGAATGGGACATATGATATGGTTCAGTATTCTCTTGTCAGGTGAAACGTGGTTAGCCGTTGAGGGGATGTGTGACTGTTCAAGGCGACAGTGGTGGTTAGCGGCGCCTGTTCGTGCCGCTGAAGCATGCTCTCCTCTGGTTAGTCTTTCCGGGACCCTCAGTGAGAGCCTGCTGGATAGAAAAAGGCCCCTGTGCATATGGATGTGTGTACTGTAAGTCTGTATTTGTATATATTGTGTCTGATTATGTTTGGAAAGTGGTTACAGAAGAGCCTCGTATTTTGGCTTGAGCAGGCCAAAGGAATCCTGAAGGAACACGGACTCTGTACAGTGTAAATGAGACAAACCCCATGAAATGAAAAGGAATAACTTGTACAGCTTCATTGATTCTTGCGCAGTGTGTGACCCTCCCCTGTTTTTTATTAACTAAGAAAAATGTTGCCTTAGACCGTTGCAACCAGTATTTAATGAAAATGAGATTTTCAGTCTAATTCCAGGGAACTGCATTTGTAGAGTGGCGTTAATATTATTTTTTATTATATATTTTTTTTGTCTAACTTATGTTGTACGATGCCAGTTGATGTGCACTGATTACACCCCCAATTTGTGTGATTTTGTTTTTTTCTTTTTTTTTATATATATATATTTTAAATAATAGTTTGACCATTTCAGCTTCATAGAGGTCAGACTGATCAGATTCAGAATGGCTCCGATTTCTGGGGTCATACACAACATATCCATCCCAAACCTGAAGCCCTTCTTTGTTTAATGTGATAGACTACAGTCTAACTCCCTGTTTGCTCCCTCTGATTCTCATGTCTTTATGACTTTTACTGAGGTGCTTACATTTGAGAGCTTGCTATATTTTTTTTTTCTTTGTATAATGTCACAATCCCCGTCCCACTCTCCCTTTCCCCAATAAAGCATTCAAACCACACATGTTGTTTGCCTCTAAATTTCTATTATCCAAAATGTGTCCTTTTAAGAATCTATGTGACATTTTGTGAAGGATTCTGTGTTTACAAGTGAAGGTAGTCCTGAGAGCCAACGGTGTATTTGTTGTATCTTGTGTGTTGCCATGAAATATTGGTAGAACCAAACCTTCAACCTCAACCTTAAACACGATATCTATCACAATATACAACTACACCGACTATTTCACTATTTAGATGCATGTACATGTATGGTATTGAAGCCAGACCCTCGTTCTCCACCTCGTGTAGGGAGATGATAATTGAGCGAAAGTGCGTAAGGCGGCATGACCAGGCTAGTATGGGAGCAAATTGGACTGGCTCCGCTGTTACTACTTGCCACCACTAGGCGGCAGTAGTTGAATGTGTAACACAAGGCTTCTTCGGCACCAGTAAGAGAAGAAAAGATAGGAGTGGAAGCTGATCGTAAAGGTATGCTGTAAACAAATATGTTTTCCTCTAAACATGTAGCCTTTTGTAAAAAAAAAAATGTATTTGTGCATATAACAAATATTACCGTGTTTTTGTACTGTTATATGGGGATCAATTCAGTGGAAGTGATCTTTGTCGGGAGATACTTATCTTGCTAATGTTAGCTCGTTGGTCAACATTCCAGCTAAACAAGCTGGCTAAATATGTAACGTTACGTTACCTATCTGTCGCATTACAAATACAGTAGGTGCTATTTTCCTGATAAACCTACTGCAACCCCATCTCTCAACACGATTGAAAACGAATGGGCCTTTTCCAGTTGTAAGCTTTGCTGGATACCAAATGCTAGACCCTTGAAGTAGACTTGAATGATTGCTGCGTTGGCAGTTTCTTAGCAGCGAACAAGCTTTTAAATAGACCACACGTACACGTGGATTTTGTCAAGGCGCTGCAAAAATGGGCAATGTTACATTTCCAATTGTAAACTGAGTCAGTTATGTAATTTGTTCCTTAGGTTGGTGTTTATATCCAGATTGACTGAGGTAACCAAGGCAATCCAGCAGTCCACAGTCAACAGTCGTCAACATGGTTAGTGTCTGTCTTTTGATCTGACATGATTTTATTAAGCCGAGTAAGGCAGAAGTCAAAGTATCTTGTCCCTGCTGGATGTGTGATGTAGGTAAATAACCATGTTTGCCGCTCCTTCATGTTAGGGTGAACGGAAAGGAGTGAACAAGTACTACCCCCCTGATTTCGACCCAGCCAAGGTAAGAGTGATCGTAGTACTCTCAAATCAACTTCTTACTGCACTTGTAATGAATTGTAAGTAATTGTGGTAAACTGATATGATATAATGTAATATGTTGATACTAATCATTGTACTCCTTTGACCCTTTCAGCATGGCTCCATTAATGGGTACAGGAACAGCCATCCTCTCCGAGAGAGGGCAAGGAAGCTGTCGCAGGGCATCCTCATCATCAGGTGCACCTGTCTATGGAATTTATTACACCTAGTAATTATTGACATCATTCTGAGGTTCTACTGTTGAGTCTGTCATGGTGGGTGTGCAATTGACTCTGAAACTGAACTTTCCTTGTCAGATTTGAGATGCCCTACAATATTTGGTGTGATGGCTGTAAGAACCACATTGGCATGGGTGTGCGATATAATGCAGAGAAGAAGAAAGTGGGGAACTATTACACCACTCCCATATACAGGTAACAAGGATGTTGTTGTACACTATTAACCACTTCATTTTTATTTAGTGTCATCAGCAAGAGGTTTCAAATGTGGGAAAGAACAGTGAAGGTGTTTTTATTGTGTCGAGGCTTACTAAGAGTCTTGTGTGAAAGAACTACTTCTAGTCTTTGTAAAAGAGCAAATCAGGTTGTGTGTATGTATGTGTATATGCGTGTGTCTGTCTGTGTGTGTGTGTGTGTGTGCATGTGTGTGTGTTTTGTGTATGTTTAAACACATTTGCTTGTGTATGTACGGCTGCAGGTTTAGGATGAAGTGCCACCTGTGTGTGAACTACATTGAGATGCAGACGGACCCGGCCACTTGTGACTATGTGATTGTGAGTGGCGCACAGCGGAAGGAGGAGCGCTGGGACATGGCTGAGAATGAGCAGATCCTTACGACAGGTGCCGTCCACACTCCCAGTCCCCACTCCAGCTATATTCTGTGTTTTCATTATACTACATTGTGAACATTTTTTTGTTTTTTAAAGGGAACCCTAGCTAGTAAGACATGTTGGCCTTATAGGATTGACTCTGTCAAAAATTGACACTCACACACACACACACACACACACACACCATCTGTCTGTGTCTTCCTGTCTGTGTTTAGAGCGCTCTGAGAAAGAGAAGCTTGAGACTGATGCCATGTATAAGCTGGACCACGGTGGTAAGGACAAGGAGAAGTTGCGAGCAGCCCTACCCTCCCTTAATGATATCCAGGACCACCAGTCCGCCTGGAAGGATGACTTCCAGCTCAATAGCAGTCTCCGCAGGAAGTTTAGGGTGGGCAACTTGGTTTATTTCATTTAGGAAGGTCAGTTTGGTTTAGTTTGTTTAGGATGGGATTTTTTGGTTTAGTTTGTTTAGGGTGAGTGTTTTTGATTTAGTTTGTTTAGGGTGAGCATTTTTGTGTAGTTATTGAATTCTCCCGTACGCTCCCTTATCTCCCCACTTCATCGTGTTCTTGTGCTTTTGCTGCTTGCTAATGTAAAAACACTGAGAAAAGCTTTGAGTTTGCTAGAAACCTAAAACAGCATGTTAAAAATGCAACTCACTACACTGCATAGCCTCTGTAGCTGTATTTAAAGCTCAGTCTGAATCTCGCTTACCTCTTTGTTTGTTTGTTGTTTACCCCAGGATGAGAAGAAAGTGATGGCAGAACAAGAGGAGAAGGACAATGCGGTGAGGAAGAGGGCTGGTCTGTCCATCTCACTGGTCCCTGAGAAAGAGGAGGACAAGAAGCTAGCAGCTCTACTCACCTTCCAAAGCCCTGACTGTAAGTAACATTGTTACTTTTTTCCTGCCCACAGAATTCTCTCCCTTTTCTTCTTTCTTTTTTTGTTTGTTTGTCAGTCTGACTCTGTTGGTAAAACAATGCAGGAAGGAACATTTTGGAACTTTTACTTTTACTTCAACTTTATTTTAGACTTTGAAAGTTTTTTTATTTTATCTCCTCTTAATGATTGGCTGTAGCTACATTATTGACTGACTTTATTGTCATTTAATTTAGTGGAACGCTTTGGAGAAGATTAGCTCCTTGAGTCATTATCTGAGTTGGTTAATGTGTGACCAGTGGCAGTGGGTACACATTAAGTAACCTTAACCTTACATCTCGGTTGTCCCCCCCTTAGCCTACGATGACCGGCAGCAGAGCAAGCGTAAGGAGATCTCCTCCCGCTCGTGGTTCAGCTCTGCCACCGCTCCACCAGGGGGCGCAGCAGTGAGCCTCCTGCACAGGTTGAGCCAGCAGGGCAAAGGGGCCGCCGCCACTAAAGCCCTCAGCAGCTCCCCGGCTGCCAGCACCCTGGGCCTGGTGCGCAGACGCACCGATGACGCAGTGGCAGCCTCAACTGCAGCCGCTACCCAGCAGCGAAGCTCTGACCCCGGGAGGAGTCCCTCTGCAGCTGTCTCTGGCTCCACAGGAGGGAACCATCCACATGAGATGGGAGAATCCACAGGGACAAATCTGAACGCGACACAGACCACCCTGGAGGGAAAGGAGACAGAGGTCGAGACATCTGGATGTGTAAAGGCTAGTGGAGAGACAAGAACCACTAATGATGTGAGGGGAAGACTGTCTCTAGTAGCGGATTACAGTGACTCTGAGGCAGACACAGACACCAGTGAGGCGTAGCCATCTGAGGACATCACAGTGCCTCCTACTCATTGTCTTTGCCAGCCCCTTATCTAAGTTCTGTGCTGTTATGTATGGTGTGAAATGGTAGGGCTGCCACACATTCAGATCTGACTCTCAAAATATCAGATAAGGAGCAAGTGTTGATAAACTCTAAGAAGTATGCTCAGAGAGAGAAGTCCAAGCCTTCAGAGTCAGTCCACATACAGAACATTTGACAACAGATCTAACTATACTTTAGGGCCACTGGTGATATGATATGTTGCTAAAATGTCCACTGCTCATTCTGGCGATTTGGCTGTCGCTACTTTGATCACTTAAAGAGAGGGAGCTGTTATTGTAAATATATTGATGTCTGTTGTAAGACAAGGTAAGAGTGATGTAATTATGCATTCATCCCAATTAAATCTCAATCTAGTCCCAAGATGTCTTCCCTTTGCTTTGAGGAGAGTATGTCCATTTTTGTAAGTCCTCTCTTTTCTTTGAACCACTTCCAGGACTCCCCCTTGAGTCGTTATCTGGGCTGAAGCTGGGTTTTACAAGCCCCCACTATATCTAACTAGGTTCTCCAAGCCCCCGTTATATCTAACCAAAAAACAAACTGGAAAAAAAAGGAAACCCAATACTGGTCAAAATGTAAACGGTAAACTTTACAGAATATGAATTGTGTTGCTCCTGACAGGCTGCATATTCATAGAGCGAGGGAAGCCATATAATATCCCACCAGAAAAACACAAATATTGCTAGATTCCAGAGAATCCTCTCTACACATATATGGAAATACATATTTGCTCCCTTGTTTCCAGTGGTGGCATTAAAGAGAAAACAGACAAAAAATTACAAGAAATGTTTTTCCTTGATACAAAGTTTTATACAAGACATATATGCCAGATATTAACTGGCATGGCGAAACTGATGAATTTCCTAAATTAGTTGAGATTAGACTTAATGCGTCATAATGAAGTGGGATGTCGGCCTATTGTGACATTGTGCTGTAACCATGAAAAAACTTATTAGCGCTAATGAATAGGCTACAGGTTGTCCCATTGAACAAGTAGGACATGAATACAGCGGAATACCCTTTTGGGTGTCACCCTCATGTAAATGCAGAGGTAGGTCCGATCTGGACCACCAATTATTCAACTAATGCCTGGTAGAAATACTGGCATGGGGAGAGCCCAGATCATTTTGATATTTATGATTTTAACGCAACTGATTCATGCGGAAATGTGTATGGTAAGTATAAATATACCTACATATGGTTCTGTTATTGCTTAGATAGATGGACAGATCATTACACGAGTGATCTAGTAGCCTAACTTGTTTTGAAGTAGTCTAATAGCTACAGTATGTACCTTAAAAAAGTTTATATAGACTTACTCACTTACTCATTTGAAAGTGAAAATTGGAATTGGAAACCATTTTTTTCCAAGTCACTTCATCATATCAGCAAATTCATTATTGTTACTGCGTGATAAGCCTATTTTCAAGCCCCAAGTAATAATCGAAAAATACTGACATGCGCGATGGATATAATTTATTTCAGTAGGTCAACTTATTATTTTTTATCCCACTATCTAAGGAGGACCCACCACCACTGCACCATCCCCATCCAGTGGTCACTGTGGTTCTAGTGCATTGAGCAGTGTGGCCGACCAATCAGTACAGCACGAAATCCTTTCCTCCCCATCCAGCACTTATGAGGTGTTGGAGTTCCTGAGTGAAGGAATATTTGGGCGGGTGGCCAAATGTTTGAAACAGCACACCAAAGACATTGTGGCCATAAAAATATTGAAAAATCAGCCTGGCTATATCCACCAGGTATGTAGCATTAACTGAAGATAGCATCCTCAGAATGCTCTTTTATGGTCGTTTACTGAACTAGGCACAGGCTCAGTAATCAGTCCAAAATTTCTGTCAGATCAGGCAAAGTTACAGCCAAGGTATATTTCTAATGAGATATTTATTTTTAACATACAGACCATTCATTTCTTTTTTCCCCATTTTATTAATTTGTTTGACTGTTTGCTGTTCTCTTCCAAAGAGGCCAGAAATCTCCAAATGCTCTACGTGGAGGACACAGATCAATTTAACTGTGTCTGCTGGTATGAGTGCTTTCAGCATAATTCACAGCTCTGCCTGGTCTTTGAGATGCTCGGGCAGAGCTTGTATGATTTCATGGACGGAAGAAATTGGAGACCCCTGGAGCTTGCATATGTGAGACCCATCATGCAACAGGTTGCCCATGCTCTGAATAAACTGAAAAGCCTCGGTATCATCCACACTGACCTGAAGCCCAAGAACATCATGTTGGTGGACCCCATCAATCAGCCTTACTGTATTAAGGTCATTGATTTCGGTTCAGCCACCCATGTGTCTGAGGCTGTTTGCTGCAGTTACCTGCAGACACGGTATTACCAGTGAGTCCTACTGGCCAGAGTGGAAGTGACTAAGTCAAAGTCTTACCTGATGGATGCATAACTGGTATTAGCTATGCCCTCAGATAAGAAAGCAAAGATTCAGAGTAAGACAGGGCAATGAAGGAATAGACAAAATTCTGAGTTCTTAGATCAGTGGTGGTTACCTGTCCTACATGATGATCATCCCAGTAATAACGGTTCTTTTGTGGTTTGCAGTTCTCCAGAGGTCATACTTGGCCTGCCTTTTTGTAAGGCAATAGACATGTGGTCTCTGGGATGCATAGCTGCAGAGCTTTTCATTGGATGTCCTCTTTATCCAGGGCAGTCAGAATATGACCAGGTCAGTACTATGAAGTGATTGCAGAATGTTCAAAAGAATGTTTTAGTTGTTTTCTTCACACTGTGATACACTTGGCCCTGGACCAGCTGTTAGTCTTTTGTATCTGTCTCACCATATCTGTTGTAATCTGCTGATCTGCCATCACAGATTCGTTATATCTGTGAGGCCCAGGGACCTCAACCTGATTATTTGCTGAACATGGCCCCAAAGCCTGACAGCTATTTTAACAGGTGGCCTAAGTCCAGCCATTCTCTCTGGTGCCTCAAGGTGTGTGATTCTCATGTTGTGACATTCTGTATTTTTTATTTGTGTGACACATGTGATTGTCCTCGGTAATTTCATTCTTGATTCATTGTCTTTAGACACCAGCTGAAATTGAGCTCCAGACGGGGGTCAAATCTGAAGGGGCTTAAAAATATATTTTCAGCTCCCTGGACGACATGTTGAAGGTGATTAGATTTTCCTTTCAGACATCCAATAAGTTAGCTTAAAGACAGTTACTAAAAGAAGTTGAAATGGAAGGAGCTGAATGTGCTTCTTCTGAAGTTCCTGGTGCCATCAAGTATGCGCTATTTTCTCAGGTCAACATGTCTCATTTGGACCATCAGTCTGAAAGGATGGAGCGGCTGATGTTTGTGCATCCGTTGAAAAGAATGCTGACTGTGGATGGTCGGGATCGGATCAGTCCCCTCCAGGCCCCAGTCATCCTTTTCTTTCAGTGATGCTTTGGAGCAAGACAACATTGTGAGTCCTGTGACAACTTATCACTTTTCCACTTGGTTTTTTAACACTGACCGGTGAACTTTTTTCAGATAGAGATTGACAATGAACTATGTTTATTTTGTATTTCTACATTTTAGTTTTAGTTTACAAGTTAGTTATCCAGAATAATATCCTTGCATCAGTTTGGACATTTTCACCTCTTCATTTAACCTTTGACCTTTTAACCTGGACAGTGTGGATCAGAGGACAATCGGCCAGATAATTCAGGACAATGGCCAGGATGTTTTCTCATTCCCTGACAATCCTCCGAAGCCCAGCCCAGTCATTGCCCAGCTCACTTCACACCTCTCCAGTCAGGATTATCTGACAGCATCCGTCAACAGAGCAGGTGTGAGAGAAAGAAAGCAGAGAGCAAAGCAAGGTAACTCACACTCCTTATTTTGATCACCTGTCTGCTTCTTTGAGAGTTTGATTTGATAATACATGTATCCTGTGTGACTTTGGTGGGTAAAACAGAACAAAATAAAATAAACATGAATGTGACAAGACATTAATATAAGACTCACCAGTGAGAACAAAAAACATTCTGTGACAAGCTTGCTGCCATGATGTCTGTTTCTTTGTATTTACTCTTGTGTCTAACTTGTTCACCAGGAGTCCTCCACAGCACAGCACCTTCCAGTGTTTGTGGAGCTCACATCCTGCCTCTTTGACTCTTTGGAGCCACCACCTGCCATCTCTGAGGAGTCAGCAGCAGTGGACCACAGAGGCAGTGAAGGTCTCACCAGAACACCACCCTGCCTAACTCATCCTTTCAACCTGAACCAGGTACACATCCCCCGCCCCTCACTCACTGCCACCCAGTTCAAATTCAGTAGGCCTGATAATGTTGGTTCGCCCGACCGATAAGTTGAGTCAAGTGTTATTGTTGTCAAGATAGAAAGTGAATGAATAAATCACTGATGTCAGCACGTCACTGTTTGCTGTTCCCTCTGGCAGTTTGAGCAGACAGCAGCGTCCTGTCAGGAAGGTTCTAGACACTGGAGCAACAGTAGACTCTCCTCTGCAGCTTATCAGTCCTTCCTGGCCTCCAACACTCAGGCCGAGGACCCTGCCTCCACCTACCAGCTGCAGCACCAGGTGCTCTACCATGGTTCATGGCCCTGACCACCTGAACTCCTACCATCAGCTCCTCTGCCTATAGTGGTAACAGCAGTGCCCAGCTTCAGGACAGACTGAAGTCATGCTACATCTGCTGCTTCATCCAATAGGAATACCATCCTGACATTTCCTTTAGGATTTTATCCTAAATATAATTTTTATTACCATCATTTTCTGAGTTTCCTTGTTTGGTTCTTCACCTCAGCGGTGTAAGATATGCACATTTAAATTCTTTCTGATAAAGAGGACATCCAATGAAAAGCTCTGCAGCTATGCATCCCAGAGACCACATGTCTATTGCCTCAGGCCAAGTATGACCTCTGGAGAACTGCAAACTACAAAAGAACCCTTATTACTGGGATGATCATCATGTAGAACAGGTAACCACCACTGATCTAAGAACTCAGAATTTTGTCTATTCCTTCATTGCCCTGTCTTACTCTGAATCTTTGCTTTCTTATCTGAGGGCATAGCTAATACCAGTTATGCATCCATCAGATAAGACTTTGGCTTAGTCACTTCCACTCTGGCCAGTAGGGGCACAGTCAGTGGTTGTCTTTCAAACTGTCTCTGCATGCATCTGCTACTGCTAGTGTAGCCTTCTTAAGCACAAAAGGGCTAACAAATAGAGGAGGTGTCATGAGCCTGCCCTCTGCCTTGACAATCTTGGGGTAGTTTTCCACCACACTCACCTATTACCAGCCACGCCCACTCACTGCTATTCAATCAGTCTACTCACCTGTTTGCAATCTCCACTCGTTGCTGACTGTTGTTCGTCCCTGTATTTAGTGCCCTAGGCTTTCTGACTTCCGGTGTCAGGTCGTCTTCGTGTTTCCATGGCATATCAGCTCTGCAAACCTGTAAGTCTGACTCTTGGCGCCTTCCCTCTGCGCGAAGTAGCGCTTTCTCCACTTCGTGAGTGGCAGTTGCCCTCATCTTGGACTCTCTGAACTATTACAAACATACACACACACGCTTCCCCTTTCCCCTCTCCCTGATCGTGCTGCATTTAGGTCCTAATTTTAGAGCCTGTCAGGAAGGGAATAGAAGGCTAAATATTAGAATAGAATAAATATTAAATACTCACTAGGACCAGCAGAATCAGAATTACTAGGAATGACTGCAGACCCAGGTGTACCAATTGATTCTAACTTTGAAATATTAGTATTCATGTTTTATTTAGTTAGATACATTTCTAAAGTGTTTTTGTACTTCAACGTGCTCTGATGTCATGACTATTCACTGTTATTGAACAGGCTGACTAGCCAGGGTTACACTAGGGTATGTTTAGACGACTCTTAATAACAACAGAGCGATGTGATTGGTCTGACCGAACTTGAGTGAAGAACTACTGAGGCCCCATGGCTTGTTTGTAGATGTACCGGCTGAGCAAAACTATTTGCTACCTCTAGGATTTGTCTAAATTTCTAAGCTAGTATCACCATGCAACATGGCCCATTCATGATAGGGCTGCATTCATTCTCATCCTTTTTTTCCATCTCTAGATATGAGTAACAATGTAGACACAAAGACAATGGACCTCTGTTCCTGTATGATTTTGGAGATGCAGAGAAGAAGATGTTATATAGACCAAGTGCAACAGGTATGAATTACTGTGAAAACAACTGTATTGGACCATGTTGTCATAATAGCCGCTGCAGTTAGCATGCAAATTAACTAGCTTCGGTCAGGCTTTCATGTTCTTCCACGTGTGGCCGCTGATTTAAACGCAATACAAGTAAATGCAAAGCTGCATTCAAGACAACTTAAAAAACTGAAAGTATTCCACAACAAACACACACAGCAGCTTTAAAGTCAACAAATCATTTTGGAACAGCTCTCATATTTTTCATCAGAAAGACAGAACTGGGCTGAGATTTGGAGTTCATCAGAGAGACAGAACTGGACTGAGATTTGGAGTTGAGTGTCTGTCTGCAGGCATGTGACTGCTCTTGTTTCCTTGTTTGTTTGATTTGCAGCTGAATTTCCCTGACCACATCACCTTCAGGGCGTTTAACTTTGTGAAGGCAGCTATGGCCATCTGCCCTGGAGTCAAGACCACTGGATGCAACACTGAACATGTAAGTCCCTCCACTTGCATTCAGTCTCACTACGGGCATTCCTAACTATCCCCACATACAAATAGCCAAGAAGGCTGGGGACATGGTAAAGGAATCTGACCATCTATGCTAGGCTAGGAATTTCCTTTTATAACTTACATTGGCCGGGTTTCCCAGGTAAGAGCCTTCTTAATGACCCTCTTAACCAACGTCTTAAGAACCTTCTTAGCTGGCTTCTTAACTGGAACGCAATGAGCAATCGATCCCAGAGTGGCCGATTGGGCACATGGTTACGATAGTGACATGCTCCCAACTGACCGCATCAATAAAGTAACGGCTAAAATTAAGACATTTTTCATCACACACGCACAAAACAAAAATGTCTGAAAACAAACTGAAACAAATATTAATTACCAAAACTGCATGGCAGGGGATTATTGTATATCATTATGATGTGTAGGGGGTGTTGCGGGGCGGGGGAGGGAGGATATGTGCTCAATGAACTGCTTGGTGGACTGCAAAAAGGCTGTGGAAGTCAGAAATCAAAACAGGTTAATGATCTCCCCTCTGGCCTGGAGACTGGCTTGGTAAAGTGCTGCTCGAGGTCCTTGGGGAGGTGGTGGTGGGTCATCATCGACCTGGCAGGACTTCTCACGTGCCAGGCGCAGCCCACCTGGATACAACGGAAGTGTCCTTTCCACAGGCCAAATACCGGTTCCACGTGAGTCCTGGTGTTGGTGTGGGACTCATTATAGTGCTCCTCCGCCAGTGATGCAGGATTCGCTACTGGGGTCATGAGGTAGCTGCAGAGGGGATAGCACTGTCACCGAGGATGATGCTCCCTTGGAACTACCCTCTCTCAGCTTTCTGACCCACAGCAGAGTTTGCCCACACAAAACTGTCATGTGTGCCACCTGGCGATGATGTCAATGATGAGGCGGTCGTGGTCCACCACCACCTGTGCATTGATTAATAATATAATATTAATTCAATATTAATAATATTGAATAATGCTTTCTGCAGATCAAACTTGGGTAGTCCAAGGATGGGTTTAGGAGGGGGATAAACCACATCTATCACCTGGGGGATCCCCGCCATCATGAAAAATTCCTGGTGGACCCGACGGACCTCCTCCCTAGTGGTGGGCATCCTAATGTGGTGTTGGATGTATCGCAAGAGTATCGGTGCCACGGCTGACACACTCCGAGACACCGACGCTTTGCTAAGGCCAGTACGTCCCCTACCACCTCCAGGAAGCTCCCCACTGCATAAAAATGCAGTTGTCCCTGGTTGGAAAGGCGATGTGCCCTGAGGTTAAACCTTATTCAACTTGATTTCGACATGCACTGCAGTTCGAGTTGCTTTACCAAGCGAGGACAGTATGAGGAGTAAATATGTGAAAAACTGAGAAACTACCCATCAACCTGGGTTTGAAATATTAGCCTGCCCGAGGGGGCGCTGTTTCCACTGTTTCTTCGCTAAAAAGGGTGTTAAGAACACTCAAGACCCTTCTTAGAGATCCTTCTTAACGGCAGGTCTTCTTAGGCTAAGAAGCATTTTGGGAATGGTTGCTTCTTACCGGAGCCCTAAGAAGGGTTTAAAGAAGTTCTTGGCGCTAAGAACTTATTAACTGCATCTGGGAGACCCGGCCATTTACTGTCTCTCCCAAACTCAAATATAGCTCTTAAAAGCCTGGGGTTATTAAAACTTTGTCTTGCACCCAAGCCCTGACACCAAGACTTTACCCAATCAAGTTTCAGGAGGTCAGGAGTCTTGTGTTCTCTTGACACAGGGACTTTACTAAACTTTACTCAACCTTGGGGGATATCAGTGCATCATTGTTGTTTCAGGCTAAAACCATTGGAATAATAAAGACTAATTACCCTGATCAAGTGTCTGTAGTGTTTCTTTGTTTTAGTTTAGGCATAACCTCACCAACAGGCAACTGGTTTAAACATCAATCCTTAATACTTTTCCCTCCACCAAGGAGGTTATGTTTTCACCGGCGTCTGTCCGTCTGTGTACAGTACAAAATAACTTAAATAGTACTGCATGTAGTTTAGTATGACATTGGGTGGAATTTTCTAACTGTGTGGGTATTGGAGCAGATTATTCGATTTTGGTGGTGATCCAGAACACTATCTGGGATTTGTATTGCGTCAGTGATCCTATACTTCCTTGGCGGAGGGCTACGTTCTTCAGTGCTTTTCTAGTTCTAATACATATTGCCCCATGTTGGGGTACAACACTAAAGACCTACTCAGTCACTCAGCTCTCTGTGACCTCAGAAAACAGGTCTATGGACTGAAAACACCACTTTTATCCTGAAGTAGGCCTATTGTAGAGATGCGCAGGTCAAGGATTTTTAACACCCACACCAACCCGACTCGCCCGCCCGATCCGCAAAATTACGCACTAATTTTTAACCCAACCCGATTCAACCCGCTACAACGGAGAGACAAAAAAGATGCCAATGCCAATGAGTATGCCAATGTGATTTGCAATATCTAGAGAAAAACGCATGGTAACCTTGGCCGAATTACGAGTAGCCTGACCATACCTTCCTATGAACAAGGGGCTGGTTTTATTACAAGTTACGAGAGGAATATTGTTTGGTTGTCCCAAATTTTTACAAGATGGCCCAGGATACTCACGATTCTATTAAATCTTAGTTATCAATCACGGAACGGCAAAATGATACAAAAAGATTGTTTTATTCTTGAAACATATATGGAAACAAACTAAACATTTTAAACATATGTAAACTTAGGCTATATATACTGTAAAAAAAGCTGTGGTTTTTACAGGAAAACGTTGACAGCAGGGGTTACCAGAGAATTCCTGTAAAAATGCAGCACCACAGTAGATCACCTTACTGACAAAACGTGTAAATTGATTTACAGTGAATGACATCACGGCTGAAATCACATTAAAATACTGTTAAGCCTGCAAAAAAGAGATTGATTTTGCATAAAGGTATTGTGTATACATCAGACACTTTCCTGTATTTCTTACTAGTAATAATTGTTTGTTGTGCATCAATAAATGGTTAAATAAAGAGGTAGGTGTGTTACAAAAAAACTAAAGTCTTGGAACAACAGAAAATCTTTGCATATGTTTTATGTTTTATATAATTTATAATGTCAAATTTACTTAGACTTGTTGAGTGATCACTACTATCTTGAGAAAGGAAAGGAGGAAAATGTCCCTTTTGAAAACCTTATTTTACTGCCATTGCCAATAACATTTGTTGTACAGTTTTACATTTTGCAATGTATAGAACATACTACATGCAATACTTTTATTTTTTTTTTTACCTTTGAACCCACAAAGGTAAACCCGAACCCACATTGAAATACAAGACGATTAGCCTCTTTACAGCTGGACATTTGTCATTTTAACTAAGTGTAAGCACCATGTCCACAACAACTAATTCAAATGAAATATCTTTCAATGGTGAAAGTGCAAATATTACAGTTTTGTCAAACAAAAAACCTTTTCCCAAACCAGTCCACAGAAAGAGTCCATTGTTAATTTACACGCCGCCCGTGGTCCGAGATGTCCTGCATCAGGGTGAGGACTCGAGGGTTCACAATCAGGTGACGCTTCAAGTTTTTCTCCACCTTGGTCCCTTTTTCTGGGTTTCTTGAGAAAAAGCACCTGTAGAATAAAATCATATTAACATATGCTTACCTGTTTGCTCAGTTTAAAATCCCCACCTCAGCACTGCCACCCACGCACAGACCACTGCCCCCCATACACAGATCATCATCAACCCACCCTCACCCTCCTGCTCACTCAATCCCACAAGTTTGCCCCATCCCCACCTCAGCACTGCCCCCCCACACACAGACCATTGTCTCCTACACACAGACCAAAATCAACCACCCCCCGCCCCCACACACACACACTTTTATAGGGGTAACTTCAAAAAAATTGTCATGGCAATGCATCGCGATACTGTCACGATATACTACATCGATTCCTGACTACAAAAATCGATTATTAATAAAATTGATTAAAAAACACTGCTTGAACGGTTCGCGACCATCAGCCAAAAACAAATGCAATTTCCAGTCCTGTAGATGTCAACGTATGGACGCTCGCTGCCTTGATATTAGTCTACGCAAGTTTGGCGCTGTTCTGAGTTTCTCAGCTACATTTGGAGACGGGACAGTAACTCTTTGATAAGAGAGATCCATCCAGATCGTACACAGCGACTGGTAATTAACCCTTAGAGGCCCAGGCCTTTTTTTTTTTTCTACCTTTAATTTCAAGCCGTTATCTTCTATCCAAATATGCCTTCATTTTGTGTCCAATTGTTTGCATTGTTTTTATATAAAACTTGATTTGCAATTCCCAGGAATTACACGATACATGCAAAGCAAAAGTTTAAAAAAGTGCGCTGAGAACTTGACAATAGAAAGATGCTACGAAAGAAAAAGTAAAGAGCATGATTTTAGCATGGTTAGCATAGTTAACATTATCATAACTAATAACAATCATTAGTTAATTAACTCAGTAACACTAACACAGTTATTACTTAACATTTTAGCATAGTTACCATAACTGCTAACAAACATTAGCTAGGTTAACTGAGTTACTAATTAGCTAGGTTGACTGAGTATCACTGTTTGCACAGTTAAGTACTTAAAAGTTTAGCATAGTTAGCATAACTAGCATAGCTAACATTGCTAGCATAACTGCCAATTCCTTGCCAATACCCATCCCTACCCCCTTATACAGCCCCCCCCCCCCCCCACCCACACACACACACACTAGCAAGACCTAGCCCTTATTAATGCCCCCCTCCTCCCTTGCCCCATACACACTTGCATGTCTCTGCCATTGGATGTCAATGGAGGCCCCCCAGCCCCCCGCCACCTGTGCCCTTTGCTCCCACCCATCCCCTGCCCCACCAAGCCACCTCACTTTGGCGCTGCTGGCTGCACACACAGCGCTCCTCCATTCCCACACACACAGCCCTTCATTGGCCACCAAAACCAATCCTCCCTCCTCCCCCCCCTCCTCCATGCACAGTTTTAGACTAACAATTACCAATTTCACTGCATGTCCTACTCTAACCAGTATGTCTTTGCATGTGACAATATACCATCCTTGTATCCTCGTAAAAGGCAGAGAACTCAGAGTCAGACTTTAAGTCCCAGAGTTAAAAATAGGAGTGTGGGAGAAATGACAAGTTTTCTCACCTTTGAAGAAACTCCAGCATTGAAGCCAGCTCAGATAGACAGTGGACGTTGAAACAGTAATAACTCCCTAACATGAGGCACAATGCGGAAGTAAACCAGGAGATGTTTGTGTTGGTGATGGTCCGATCCAGACTTAGCATGTACCTTGCTGCAGAAAAGCAGGACTGTCCTATGAACAAATGATTTGTTATACTAGTAAGCACTGCACTCATATGGCAAATTCTAATTAAACAATGTGATTAAAAAAGACATTTCAAGTAGACTTACCACAGACAATAAGAGCAGGTGTCAGAGGGACTTGCTCCAATCGGACCTCTTCTGCCAGACAGGTATTATCCAAAGTAACTATGTAGAAGCAGGAGCATCTTCTGAACATCATGTACATAATGAAACTGCACATTTCAAATCTGCAACAAGGGATTTAGCAGCTTGCAGTGCTGGTGCATTGTGCACTCGATAAAAATGTCCTGCAAAAGCCATTGTAACCAGTGTGCCTTGCTTAGCTGAGGTGAGAGCCCCCACTTGCTTCTCCCCACGCCTGGCCACAACCCTGTCAGGGTTCTCTTACGTCTTTGGGACATAACCCAAAGTACAGGTCAGCTGTCTATTTTAAATATTGCCCGACGCTCCTTTCTTGCTCATCTGTGAAAACTCTCTGGCTGCTCCAGTAGCCAACACCTGGTAATCTATCATGTCTCTCTGCTTGCAGTCTCGCTCTCTTTTTGTGGAACCTGTCCAGCGTGGTATGACAGATGGCAAACTCTCTTGCCACTGCCCTGACCGCCCTGCCTTCATCCCTGATAATATTAGAGGCTCTCTCCAAAATATAGAGTGGGACCCCTCTGTCTATGACCCTCTTTCTCACTCTGGACATACTGAAAAGACAGAGATGAATTTCCTTGCTTTGTCTCAGCAACGGGGGCATCAAACTGAACATGTGCAGTGTGAGTGTCATCATTCTAGCTTATTCCTGATTGGAGAAAAATGACATGTTGCAACCATCCCCTGTTGCAACTGTCCCCGGTCTCCCCTAAAAAAAGCTAAAGCCTAAAGCTCCACTCTGTTTTTAGTTTCTGCCCTATTAACAAAAAATGAACATGAAAACTAGTGCAAGTTTGAGCGCAGTGAGCGTCTTACAACGTCTTCAAATGAATGCATGAAGGTGTGGGATGTAAAACTTTCTTTCCAAGACAGAACTTACAAATTGCTAATAGGCCTATAGCCCTACAGTAAAAAATGATTTCACTACAAAATCACACCACTCATGCATGCACTGTTGCACTTTTAAAAAATATATATTTTTGGCAATATGGCCTGTCCCGCAATCCTGGATGCACAAAGGAATATCCATAATAACGGGCTGGGTTTAGGAAAGATGGTAAATGCACATGAGTAGTTTTGTCCAAAATAAACTATAGCCTATTTCGTGAATATAACTCATAACTTCACACTTCTCTGACAGGAATGATGCGCTGTGTTGTGATACTCTAACTTAAAATCGTCTGTACACCATGTCCTGACTTGACGAGAATTTAAGTGTAAATAGCCTACTGCTTATTTTAGCTCTCGTTCATATGGATAAATACCAGGTTTTGCGTGGGAATGAGCGTATGCACAGTTTTCTGTTGTACGATAGTTTCGTAAATCAGCCCTTGTGGGCCCTTGTGCCCAGGGTGCGGTATACCACCTCACCGCAATGGCAACTCAAGATACCTTTTTGGGTACATATAGCAGCATTGCTTAAGTCATCAAAAATGTATGCTTAAGTACACTAAAGTGTACATTAATGCAGTGCTGTTGTGTTGTCAGTGCACTGAAAAATATATTAGAAAAAACATAGAGTACTTCAAGCGCATGTAAGCAAAGTTCATTATAGGATATACTTTCCTAAGACATGGGATACTTTAAATGTGCTGTAAACATATTAATGTGCACATCTTCTCCACAAGGGAGACGCCACAGACTCCCCGCCCCCTTTCAATTAGGACAGAATCCATGTCCTTTCAGACAATATTGGCATATGGCATATGATGGCAGCCCTTGTCTGTCTGGCATGTTCCCAATAACACTCCCATCGACCACTTTAAGATGGCTGCCATCTTGCGGTACCACACAGAGACAAACTTTCTGAAACTCTATGGGGGAAATTTGTATCGTCTCTTCAACGTGCATAACATTCATTATGATGTGCCTACATGATCACACACTCTCTCTCTTTCTCACTTACACACACACACACACACACTAAACCACACCCATAAATATGTATTTGTTCCTGTTTTCAATTTCCAGTTGTTTCCAGTGACGTATAATACAGGAATCTGCACCAAAGACAATGGACCCTCTGTTCCTGTGGTGTACAATTTTGGAAATGTTGACAAAAATATACAGTTTTATGGGCCAAATACAAGAGGTATATACTAATGTCACAGGAAAAACAGTCAGAGGGCAGAACACTGTTAACATGAAATTGGGAGGTTAAAAGTTTGATAAGTAAGCATTCATCTAATGCAGCACACAAAAGCTGAATCTGAAAGATGAATCTGCTTAACATTCCAGATTCTAGATTCAAGATTTCTTTATTACAGCTCCTGTGGTAAAAATCTTCTGACTTTAACTTCTGACTGAAGTTAAAATTGCATTTAACCCATCTTTTAAATCTAGTGTCTACTGTGTATGTTAACTTATGGGACTGACATCTCAGTCCTCCATAATGTGTGTCTGACTCAGGATGCAGAGGATGGAACTTTGTTTCACTTTGGTTAATATTGTGTGACTGGGTTGAGGGTACCTTTGAGGGTCTGCAGGCACCTGACCACTCTTGTGTCCACATTTGTGTATATGTATTGCAGCTGAATTTGTCCCTGGCTACATCACCTTCAGGGCATTTAACTGGGAGAAAGCAGTCATGGCCATCTGCTCTGGAGTCAAGCCCACAGGGTGCAACAGTGAACATGTAAGACCTTCCACCAGCATTCAGTTTAATTAAAGGGCATCCCTACCACCCCTACCCTTCCGCAGAGCGAGTTTACCATGTTGGGGACATGATAAAGGAATACGTACAGTTATGTCTTGTGTGTATGTGTAGCCTTTAGGCTACAATGCAGTTAACTACATTTCTTTTTTTCTTTCTTTTACAAAGTAGCAGCTTGCTGTAATTTATTAGGCTTTCTGAGCCACTTTGTAAATGCATGATAAAAATCAGTAACTTCATTGCAGTTTCTTGATCACTTATTGTCTCAGGAGCAGTCAATACTGATTTGCTATTTGCAAAGTCTAGGTAAAACAAAATCTACAAAAATATGCAATGAAAGATGTCTGATGTTTGTATGTGATTTACATAATTTTGTATGTGAACAAGCAACCCCCATTACATTTTAAAGAAGTAACTAATAATTACTAGTATAACTAATGACCACAACACTGCTGAACCTTAGCCTTATATAATAAGGCACCTGCTTTTTTTGTAGTACTGTATTGGTGGTGGGGGACATTTTCCTGAGGCATCTCCACGGCAGTGTGGTGATTTCACCGGCTTTGACTGGGATGGCTATGGGACACACATCTCTTGGAGCTCATCTAAGGAGGTCCTGGAATCTGCTGTTTTTCTCTTCTACTGCTGACATTCACAGTGAGAAATCCAGTTTGGCATCAGCATCTTACATTTACTGTCTCACTCAGACCAAAATAAAGGCAGCATAAGGCTTTCTCAGCAAAAATTATAATACAACAATAACAGTAATGGTAGTTCATGTACATTAAATTAAAATGAAACTTAAAAATAATAATTTAACCGAAACTAGGATAGGCTTTCTTATACAGAAGAATTTTGAGGAGGGACTTAAAAGAGGATACTGACTTGGCTGACCTGATTTCCTCAGCCAGAAAATTTCAAAGGCAGTAGGTACCTTAATCCCCTTTAGTCTTGCGATACACTGCAACAATTTTCCATGATGACCTTTATTGCATTAAAGGTTCCATGCATCAAAATGACAATAGGTAGCTTTTATGAGGCTTGGTCTGAAAATTACATGTGCCAACCTTCATTAAGAATGGACAAAATTTGTGGTCTGTCAAAACCTAAGCGCTTTTGAGAAAATCCAATATTCACATTATTGCGAAGACAATGACATCACAAATCTCCATGGATTATCCTTGGGGTTCTCCACAGTAGCCTATGACTAGATGGTGCACTTACATTGTTATTTTCAAAATGCAAGATGATGGAAAAATTTTCTAGGTCCTCACAAAGAGGTCTGGAGCCAAAGTGGATGCGTGCATTTATCAGATCCAAAAACCAATTCGGGGGCCTTGTGTCCCCGGTCGCTTTGGTGACTCTAGAACCTAGGGCTGATCGCGCACTCTCTGCGGCAGCAACGTGTCTTTCCAATGTCCGCCCTATAAACTTTCGATGGTACTTTAGGCACCTCCTCTGTAACACCGATATATCACAAAAAATTCATGTTGTTGGGTAAAACGTTCATTGAGTTATTCAGCAAAAACTTTTGGCCAAAAACATTGATGGACACTGGCACTGGGGTGTGGACCTTTGGGGCCAAAAGCTTCTAGTCGTTCACATCCTACTAGGGCTACATGCCTACAAAGATTCATGTCCCCCAGCGTTTCAGTGTCCCGGCAATCGTTGACGGAAAATCGGTGAAAAAAAAAAGTGAAAAAAAGGGGCGGGAGAGATTTTACAAAACCAATATGGCCGCTTTCGCAAGCGGCGGACATAATAAAATATCTAACAACCTGTGAAAATACACCAGAATGCAGGAAATTACATCTATTTACCCCCTTGTTTTGCGCCCATTTTTTTGCCCCCCAAGCGAGCCAAATGCCGACCCAAAGATGACATCCTAGCCACTCCTCTGCTGTATGATTGTGACAGTGATCTACAGTAATGGCAGTGATGGTGCGCTCTTCACATTTACATTTACATGTAGGAATTTAGCAGACGCTTTTATCCAAAGCGACTTACAAAAGAGGATAACATTCAGGCTACAACTCAATGAAAGAACAAACAAGGAAGGCATATTGCTAACAGAATCTGCACTATTCAGGGGTCTTCCAGTAATCTCGTCTGTTTTCCACCAGATGGCGTTCTTTGTCTAAGCTCGTAGACCTACACGATCGACCTGCAGATTACCATATTCTTCAGTCAGTTGTACATCAGTGATCTTATGCAATCTGCAGAGCGATATTTGATCACAAATAATGTCCGCAATCGATGAGGCGGCAGTGGGCCATGTAAAGCACTGAAAACTTCGCACACACTCGCATTCGCGCACACTGCTGTCCAAGGTACCTGCAGTGATATATAGCCTGTAGAAGCCATCTGTTCATGTAACAGTAAAAAGGCGTTTGTGTTCTGCCTGTTTCATGTAGGCCTACATACTGCACAACCGCCAAAGGTCTTGTGTACTTTTAAGGTTGGTTTCATAGGCTACTACCAGACCGCGCAAGAAAACAGCACTTGCGTGGAAGAAGGCTGCACACTCTCGAGCTAAGAACGTAGGTGGCTATATTAAAAACCTCCCCCTGATAAACGTCATCACGTTGTTGTGTCAAAATACGGAAATGTGTGTAGCTAGACATGTGTCCGTTTTGACGTGTTTCTCTTCTGTTAAACCCTGAATGTACGCCACAGTCAACAATGTCGGTCAAACCAGAAGATGATTTAGTGAAGCAATGGGAAAGGTTGGTCTCTTTGTGCAGTGTTGCGATAGAGATTCGCAAGGCTCAAGTCATGCTCGGCTGAGTCATTCGTCTTCCTCTGCTCTCTTCTCTGTATCAGCACAGAACTCACAACAGTTGGGCTTAATATAGTTTATATTTTAGTCCAAAGGGTTCACAAAAAATGTCTAAGAACGAAGGCAGGTATTACAGTTCTTCTGGGGCTATACTGTGAACTGGGGATAATCACGTGCAGTCAGTTTTACCTTACAGCTTGTGACACTGTAACGTGAAAAGTAAGAAATCTGTCTTTGTGTGAACACGATGCCTGTGTTTGTTTTCACAAGAAGTAAAAATATATCTCGACGCACTGAAACTGTACCTAGAAGGATAAACACTGCACGTGATGACGTAGGGCCTACGTATGGAGGCCAGGAACTCCCAGAAGAACGCTTAACGTTACATGGATACATCCATGATAGAGATAGACATAACTTCAGTCTCCCTCAAGATATTTTTGTGACGCAGGACATCTAATAGTAATAATATGATTTAAAATACCTCCAAATAGTGCCCAGGTGGGCCTACTAAGCTATGGTTCTGTCCAACTGGGCACAGAGAGCAGGCGGAGCTGAAGAAGCTGCTCCAGATTGGAGACCCTGAGGACTGGCAGAGGAGCCCCAGCTTCTCTGGGCTGGAGCGGGTCGGAGGAGTGGACCTGTCTTTCATCAAAGGGGACGATGTCAATGCCTGTGCACAGCTGGTCATCCTCAGCTACCCAGACATGAAGGTGCAGAACATAAAAATGTAAACTCACCTTAGGATATACTGGATGATGTTTTTTTCTGTTAACAGGATTATTTTACCAGCTATTTTGTGAACCAACCTTTTTCTACAGGTCAAAGTAATATTGACTCACAGAAATGTCCCTGCTGAAATTACCAGGTCGCCATTTGGTCTTCTCACTGTCATTTTTTTTTGATCAACCTAATGCCTTATACCTAGAATGCCAAAATACAATGCCATGAAATGCTCCTCTAAAAATGTTTCTAACACTTTTCATATAACGAATGAGTCTTAAAATCATTGTGTATGATGATAATATCTAATTTGAAAAGAATTCCTACTGGTCAAATAACTATTTGAAACATACCAGCTTGCAGTTAATCCTATTTAGTGAGATGTCAATTAGATACTACCTGCTATCTTGTGATGTAATTCCTTTATAGTGTCTTGTATCAAACAAGGAGAGAGGAAAAACCTCAGCGCTGTTCTTAGCACCCACTAAATTCTGTTTACTTTTGATTTCAGCTGCTTTATAAATGAGCTGTGTAGTAAGCTTAAATCTTTCCGATATCTTTCCACTTTCTTGATGATTCTGTTTTTTTCTCTCACAGCCATTGACACTCTATCTAAATAACTTACCCACCACCACTACCACCACCACCAACTTGCTCCTTTATTTATTAACTTGGCTCGGACTCGTTTTGTTGCTCTCCTCATTTGCTGATGCAATGTAATCTACAACACTAATTAGATTCTCTTCAATAAGCCTGTCACATCAATTTACTTGTGATTTCCCCTTCGTACTCCTTACCCCTCCCACCGACATCTCTTCGTCAAAGTGGTGTGACTTTCCCTGTTCCAGCAAAACTCCTCAACCAATAATGTGGGAGTCCAGGACATTTGCTAGGGCCCCATTCACACTGCAAGCAGTGCAATAGCAGAGTGTCACAGCACAGTTGCATCTTTGTATTCACAGCAAAAACATCTATAACATGCAGCTGCTGCTGCTATCCCCAACCGCTTGCAACTGACGCGAAACAAAAATCTGCATCTCTTCTATTTTCTAGCAGTCTCACAATGGCGGTTAAGCAGTGCGCATTATGCAGGCAGCGTGCAAGCTCTAACCTGTTAACACGAACGCTGAAATAAAGGAGGTAAGAAACCGCAGGCACTCCGCATACACGCGGCTTGCAGTGTGAATGGGGCCTGACCCCTCTGTTAAGAGTCCCTGCCATTACCCCTCATCTTCTTCTCTCTCCTCTCAGTGTTTCCTGCTTTCATCTTTTCTGCAATCATAAGTTGCTCAAGCTGAATGAAGGGCTCGTGTTTTTTTTTTTGACTTGACATTTAAAGTTGTCTCCTGTGACCTCTGTGGAGAGGATGGATTGGATTGTCTGCTGAAATCCACCTGTAATCTCTTCATCATCCCCATCCCCTTACCCAACACCACCTCCTCTTCATCTCATATTGGTCTCTGGGCTCTATCTGGCACAAGAGCGGAGAGCAGCTCTTCCCCACGTGTGTGTGTGTGTGTGTGTGTGTATGTGTGTGTGTGTGTCTGACTGATGTCTGTATTTCTGTCTTTCATACTTCCCCAGCTGCTCTACCAGGACAGTCAGATGGTGGTCTTGGATGCCCCATACGTGGCTGGCTACCTGGCCTTCCGCGAGACGCCTTCACTGCTCCAGTCCCTCAGAAGGCTACAGGAGGTCCAGCCAAGTCTGATGCCCCAGGTCACAGTTCCACACACACACAAAACACTCATACATGATGCACATGTAGACACCCTTTTTTCCCACTTTTTTCCACTCTTTTTCTTTTAATAACTCAAAATGAAACACATCTTCGCTGTTTGTGTTGACAGTAAAGAACATGTTTATGAGACTATCTCGCAAACATTCGCTAGGTTTAAATTTTTTTACGTGCTCGGGTCTGCGTCATTCGCTTGTGAGATGGCATGTGGCTTCCTTTCAATTTCGACATTTCAGAAGTACAGTCTAAAGTCATTCAAATCATTACGTTTTGCTGTTGGCATTAAGTGTTGAAGAGGGCACCAAACTTTTCTGTTTGTCCAGAACATTTAGAATCTAGAAATAAACCAGAATTTAAACATAAATCAGCTCATTCGGCACTTTAGCTAATCCTGAGCCACACCACACCTGCCTTACATTGAATCTCTATAGCACATTGTATATTACCTACTATCTCTTCACCTAACATGTATATTGCTCTTCTGACTATTTATTATTATACTCTTATCTGTATATAATCTGCTCTTTACTGCTGTACATACTGCATACTGTATATACTGCACTTGCTGCTCTTTGCACTTCTGATTAGATGCCAAACTGCATTTCTTACTGTATTTATACATGTGTAATGACAATAAAGTTGAATCTAATCTAATCTAATCTAATCTAAAACATAACTGTCCTTGGAAGGGCGAAGTAGCTGCAGCATTGATAGCCTTTGTCAGCAGTGAAGGTAGTGCACTTCACAGCAGCAATCATTAGATCTCAACAAAATCAAAGCAGTCTTTAAAGCAGTGGAATTTTGAAGAAATTAACTACAGTGACAGTGCACCCAATGCTTTAAGTGGGCCGGTATGCACCAGTACGGAGCACCGGCACTTCACACTTGTGCATCAGCCTGTATACTGCTTGAGGGCCGCCACCCTGAAGACCTCCCTTGGGCCAGTATCCAAATGAACAAACATAATTTATCTGGAAAGTTCAATGAAACCAAATTTCTTTTTAAAAATCAGTAGCATGTCCTATTATTTAAATATATCACTTGACGATCTGCTGTTACCCACCGCCTAATTTACCCGGCAACAGTCAAATAAGGGGAGTACCAGCACTTTTTTTTTTTTTCACTTATCAGTATGGTACTAAGATCACAATCGACAGCATTATTTCGAACAGAATATCCAAACATGGCCTGTGATTTTATTTTACTGTAGTACTCAAACTTTTGCTATCACAGGTCTTTCTCTGTGATATATAATATTCTGTGCTTGAATGTGTATGTGATGCTTGTGTGGTGCTATGCCAGTAAATTAAATGTCTATTTTATGTATGGTGAAACTGAAGACAAATTAAGGACTGTAAAGTTTTCATATTCATATTTGTAATGCATTTGTTTGAATTTAATATTGTGCAAACAATAATAAGTATTCACGGCATGCACAACCTACCAAACAACCAGCAGTAGCCCTGTGGCCAGAAAATTAAAGTAATCAGATTACGTTACTCACACAGAGTAATGTAACAAATTACATCAGAATTGATTGCAGAGCATGTATTTTGTAATCTGTACTGGAATAAATTTGAAAAGAAACCTACCCAAAACTGATTTTAGTGAGCTGTGTTAATACTTCACGGAAGAGCTGAAAACTAATTTGAAAGTTATAAACCCCATGATGGTGGAGCCTTGCGAGAGTCTCCATCTGACTCACTCAACTTTTCCTCTGACTCTCACACAGGTGGTTTTTGTTGATGGGAATGGGCTCTTTCATTACAGAGGTAAGGAAACATACTGGATGATCTTCAAAATGTTGTGGTTTTTGAAATGGCCGCTAGTTTGTGACGTGTCTGCTAGTTTGTTACATTTCTAGTGGGCCTAGTTTGTGAGGCGTTCACTACTTTTGTGACGTGTCCGCTAGTTTGTGACGTTGTCCTGTACGTTATGACGTGACTTCTAGCTTGTCATTTGTCCGGTAGTTTATGTGTCCGGTAGTTATGTCCGGTGCTTCATGACATGTCTGCCAGTTGTTGACATGTCAGCTATTTTATGGCGTGTTCGCTAGTTTGTGATGTATCTGCTAGTTTGTGCCATGTCCTCTAGTTTGTGACATGTCCGTTAGTTTATGATGTGTCCGTTACTTTGTGACATGTCCTCTAGTTTGTGAGGTGTCTGCTAGTTTATGACGTGCTTGCTACTTAATGACTTGTTTGAAAGTTTGCAAAATGTCCACTAGTTTGTGGTGTGAAGTTTGTGATATAGTTTTGGACGTGTCCTGTACTTTATGATGTGTTCTCTAGTTTGTTATGTGTCCACGGGTTTGTGACGTGTTTATGAGTTTGTGACATGTCTGCTAGTTTGTGAGGTGTTTGCTTGTTTGTAACATGTCCTCTATCAGTGTGTTCTAATCCATGTACAATAGAGTGCACTATGAGCACTGCACACTTGCTGCACATGTTTTTTGAGGTTACCATTTTCACCAGCTTTGTATCCTAGCCTTGGCTGTTATTGCTAGGTTTACTGTTAGCAAGAGTGACCTTATCATAGCAACAGTAAAGACTGGCTAGATCAGGGTTGTCATTCCTCTTTCATTATGTTGCCAAGATGGTGTCCAGTGAGTGCGAGAATCATTTCACACACTGTGGGCTATATTTATTTATATGTGTCCACTACTTTACCACATGTCTGCTAGTTTGAGACATATTTTCTAGTTTATGACGTGGCCTGACATGTCCTTTAGTTTGTGATGTCCTCTATTTTATGACGTGCTTTCTTGTTTATGGTGTGCCCACTGGTTTCTGACTTGTCTGCTAGTTTGTGACGTGTCCAGTTTGTGATTTGTCTGGTAGTTTATGTTGTGTCCTGTAGTTTAGTAGTTGACATTGCCCATTAGGCCATTTTCATCCCACTGGATGCTATGTGTGGCTCCTCCCAATGCACTAACCTTTTCAACAACACAGAAAGAGAGAAGACCAATCAGCAGTGAGAGGGGATGATTTTAGCTTTGAAATCAAAGTGGCAGTCATAAACAGTAGTAGCTGCACCTGCAGCTGGTATGTGGAAGTGATTACATCAAAGGTAAACTTTGTTGATGTTGCAATGCAGTTTATCATCAATTTGCAATCCCACCCAGTACCCAGACTCTTCACACTGGCAGAAACCCTCTTTGCTTCTAAACAGGCCTTCTATTTGCATGTGTCCTGCAGAGTTTGGCCTGGCATGTCACCTAGGGGTGCTCTCTGGTCTGCCCTGCATCGGAGTGGCCAAAAACCTGTTGCATGTCCAGGGTGTAGTCCGGGACAAAGAACACCTTTCTCAGGTGAGAAACATCTGATTCACATGGTTCATTAAGTTGGAATGACTTGTATGATTAAAACAACACACCAACCAAAATAATGACAAAGGGCCTGTTATCTTTTACAAGACAAAACAAACACTTTGGTTACTGACAGAACCACATAAACAAATAAATGTTCATTGTTAATATATCGTTTATAAATGACACCACCTTTTCCAAATATGCAGACTATGATCAAAGACAGAGGAGTATTTGGCTATTTGCTTAAGAGTCTATCCTACTTTATTTGCATGCCTTTGAAAGAGTCTGTGAACATATCCTAGCCTACCATACATTAGAACTGTGTGCTGGACTGTTTCCAGTGATAAGAATTATGACAGATGCCTGCTCAACAAGTCAGCCCCTTCTGTGCCTCTTCTCTGCGGTGCTCTTGACCATTCAGTTGGCAGTGCTACTCTTTGATAGCTCTTTACTTTCTGTAAGCTTTTTGTCCATTTTGTCTCTTTGTTTGCTTTGCAATTGTTGTTCATTCATACAAATGCTAATTTTTGTACCAATGCACAAAGTAGACTGTCCTTGAACATCTTGTTATTCTATCTGTGTGCTGTAACCACCTCCTACTGCATTGGCTCTCTTCTCGATGATTCGTGACACTCAAGACACAAAAGCCTCTCGGTTTGAGCTCTGACAGTTATTTCATTTCACTAAAGGTCACTGCTACAACTCCCTCAGAAATGTAATGTTGCTATTATGGAGCCTATACACAGGCTTTTTAATCACAGAGGATCATCAGAGTGGTATAGCATAAGCAAGTAGCTTACCTTCCATGATTATTTCTTTGTAAACACAGTTTTTCACATTCAAGGTTGTGTGGTCTTTCAATTGCAGACAGACCACTTCTTAGAGTTTTGTTTTATAAGTATAAACATTATAAGTATAAACATACAATATCATCATCTCAACAAGTCTTTCAAGTCTTTTTTGTAAGTCATTCAAGAAGTTCCTGTCAATACGTGGCTGGTGAGGAGACCTTGAATAAAGCACAGCGTGGCTGTTTCCTTCTGTCTTTGTTTTGTAAAAAGCAATGGAATTTTTTTTACATACAGCATAAGAGAAATCAGCTTTAAGACATGCACAGCCATCTCCGTTGTAAGCACCTGGAGAAAAACTTAAATTCATTGCAGTCTGTCCTCAGCGAGGCAGTTTTATGAGCTGTTTCTCTAAGAATCCCCAACCGCCTGCAATTATGAGCTCAGCTCTAGACACCAAGGTAAATATTAAAGCAAGCAAGTGAGAGTGCAATAAACCGGCAGCCAGAGAAAATGGGCTTGAAATGAGACGAAAAAAAATTCTCAGAGTTCTCTTGCTTTCCTATTTCTTTTCTGCACTTTGAGAAGAAGAAGTGCAAAAGGTGCACCTGGGCAATAAAGCCATCTATTCAAACTCAGACAACCACGACTGACATGGGGGATGGTAGGGCTGTCAAACCCTCCACAGGTCTTTTAAACACTGTGTTTGAGTGTGTTTCTGCAGAACTCCAGAGAGTTGTTGTTTGATTATTAGATGTTTCTGTTATGAAATGTGAGTTATATATGTTGTCTGTTCATAACAAATCAGGAGGTAGATTTAGAGGTAACAGTAAATCACAGTAGTGTTGGTGGATGACCATTAGGTGGCTGGGCCAGAGGATCCAGATTCACCACTGTGCTCTTCTGGTGTTAACCCCACACTTCTGGTGTTAACCCCACTCTTCTGGTGTTAACCCCACTCTTCTGGTGTTAACCCCGCTCTTCTGGTGTTAACTGCACTTTTCTGATGTTAACCACATTCCTCTAGTGTTAACCGCAATCTGCTGGTGATAACAGAGTTGTTTGGGTGATATCCACACACTTTTCTGGAGCAACAAACCCAAACCTGCTTTATTGGACAAAGAATCTTGTTTGGCAACTCTACAGATCTCTTACAGATTTTTCAGTTCTTTCCCAGTTCACACCTGAGATCTTTTTCCCTTCTCCATCTCTCTCTCTCCCTTTTTCCCTTCTCCATCTCTCCCTCTCCCTTTTTCCCTTCTCCATCTCTCTCTCTCCCTTTTTCCCTTCTCCATCTCTCTCTCTCCCATTTGCTTCTTGTTATTCTCCACTGTCTGATTAAAGTTGAAAATGCCCAAAAATAAACTTTAAAAAAATACAGCAGATGCCCTAATGTGTCCACCGTAGATTCCTGTGTTGGCTTGTTCAAAGATATCTGTCATCCCTCTATCGATTCTTCATCCATGACTTGACATAAAACTTTTGCATCTCTGGAGGTTTTCTTTAAAAAAAAAAAAGAAAGGTATATGACGGTTATAAAATATTTGACATCCCTTCAACCATCCCCCACCACCCAGAGCAGTGGGCTGCAAGTGACAGCATTGCTACCGTGACGACTTCCATCTCTGCGCTGCACCGCGTCCCTGTTACTTGTTTAGTGCTCCCCTGAGCCGAGGAGGAAATGGAGAAAAAAAAAGCACAGCGCTCTCCAGCTCACTTTTATTCAACTGTGGGTGTTCGCTCGGGAAGCCCTGTCATCATTTATTGCTTCTCATGCTATCAGTGCGGCTCCCACTCAAATTTGGAATGACTGTCTGGACGTGTTGTGAGGCTCAAAGTACCCCTTGCATAGCAAAGCACACTTAGTAAGGTCTATCTAATAATGCCATCATCCCAAAACTATCACACGAATGAGTTTTAACAGTGATGAATTGACCTTTGACCTCACCTTTGACATCTTTGACAGCTTCGGATTTTAGGGCCATTGAATTTGTGTGCAGGTCCAACCTGCTGATTTTTAGACAGTGCAGTGGTGAGAGCTGGCCCTGTGTGTGTTTCCCCTGCACCCTCTGTGAGCTGTCTCAAGGTGCTTTTCTTCTGTAATTGTGTTTGGCTGGACCGCCTTGCCGGCTTCTGTTTTTCTGGGTAATTTGGTGGTGGAGCAGCGCATCATGGAGGTGGTGGAGGAGGTTATGCTGAATCAACAGCTGTAGTGGTGCGGTGCGGAGAGCCGCCTGGCAGAGCCGCAGAAATGCGGAGGCGTAGAGGAATAAATGCATCACAATCGATCCTCCTGCCAATGCTCAGAGGAAAGAAAAGCTGCATTGTAGTCAGTCAGGAAATTCTCGTGAACAATGCGACTTTTTATTATTGTTCTTTGGAGGACACGAGTCTGAACCATTACTACCACTGTTTTGCATAGGTTACCCGCAAATGAAAACAACGTAATTATCTAATCCATTCAGTTCCAATGGTCATCAATATAGACATTTTTTTATGAGCACAGTATGAAAAAAAAAAATTCTGAGGCTGAGACTGTTGAAGAAAAGATAATGACCACATCTTTGGTTTGTTCATCAATTCATCATTTTTCATTTTATCTAAGATGCAGTTTATCTGTTGCCTCTATACTGCAGACTTAGGTTGATTAGGTTGATTTAAACCTGTATGTCTATTCAAGGTCATCAGATGAGGAGGTGAGAGACATGTTAAACTCTGTCTGGCACACACACACATACACACACACACACACACACTCATGGGTAAGATATAACTGCCATGGGCAAACATTGATTTATAAGGGTGAACTCAGCTCACAAAAGCAGCATCTGGTAAGCCCCCTCAAAGTGCCTCGTAAATGATGGATAACCTGCTAGAGGAACGATGGCCTCTGTCAACCCCCCCAGACTCCCACCCCCTAACTCCCATCTTCTCCTCTCGCTTCACACATTGTGTGTGTCTGTCATACTCCCCTTACCTCCCTCTCTCTCTCTCTCGCTGTCTCTCTGATTTTGTCGCACTCTCATCCATTTTCTCACTGTCTCTGCTCAGTTGTTTCTTAAACTCCACCGTTTGAGCACCTAAAACACCTTGCTGAGGAGAAACAAACTAATTCTGTTCCCAGCCTGTGTCATCGACTGGAAGCCCCAAATCGAGCTGCTGCCGCCGTCTGGCCAAATGTTTTTTATCCCAGACCCCCACCCTACACACACCCTACACACACACACACACGCACACACACACACGCGCCATTCTCCCACCTCTCAACAGGTCGCTCCATCATGCCGAGCGCCCACCTGTCCCACCTCTGCCTGGTGTCAGTGCGCCTGACTTGGGGCATCCATCAGGGCCGCGCTTGGGCCCATTATCAGGCTTAAGTGCCTGAGGAGTGCCATTAGGCTGTCCAAATAACGCCCGTGTGGTACACATTAACATGCTAATGTCTCTGGCCCTGTGTGGCCACTCAGTCACCACCATAACCACACGTCTGCTGTGCTCTTTAACTCACTTTGGGCTAAGTAGATTGATGCGTGTGTGTGTGTACAACCACATGGCTGGTGTTGTCTTTAACACATCTTGAGCTAATTATATTGATGTGTGGGCATGTATGTGTGTGTGTGTGTGTGTGTGTGTGTGTGTGTGTGTGTGGTTATACAGCCATAAGCCCGATGTGGTCCTTAACACACCTTGTGCTTAGTAGATTGTGATGAGTGTGTGTGTGTGTGTTTTGCAGAGAGACTAGTTTGTTGTTGATAAGAGTTGTTGTCATGTTGTTGTGATTTGGAGTATTTCTCCCCCCTAAAAAATCTGCTTTTTGATCGAACCCAGGTAGCAGAAATGTGGCATTCCGACGCCAGTTACTGACCTTGTGGGTGAAAAGGAGGAAAAGATTTCAGTATATTCAAACTGCTCACTGCCAGAGAAGTCAAAAAAGAGTGAAGGAATGAAAGAAGGAGGGCTGGAAGAAATCACTCCTTTTCTCTCTTTCTTCTCTCTTTCTTCAGATAAATGCGTTGCAGAAAGGAGGAGACTCGTTTCCCTTGACCTCTGAATCAGGCCGAGAGTTGGGAAGGGTAGGTAGAGAACACACTGTCACTATTTGTTAAATGCCAGTAACATATTTTTTCTATCTAAAAGTGTAATGTTTCATTATTTTTGTGGTACCTGTGGCAATGAAATCTTACTATACAAAGAGAATGACCTTCAGTTTGAATGGTGTAGATGAAAGATTGACTAGTAGTCTCACTCCCACCTTCTCTGTCTCACCGCTCTCTCTCTTCACACACACACATACACGCAAACACTTTCTCTCTTCTGGCATCAGGCTCTGCGTAGCTCTGACTCAAGCACCAAACCTCTGTACGTGTCGGTGGGCCACCGCATCAGTCTTGACACAGCTGTACGACTCACCCACACCTGCTGTCGTTACCGAGTGCCAGAGCCCATCAGACAGGTAAGATGCCTCCTATACCCCTAAAGATCATTAGACAGGTTGCATCTTATACCCCCCCCCCCAAACACATCAGACAGGTAAGATGCCCTCTATACCCCACCACCATCAGGGCATACCACACACCTACCATCACATTACATCAGAGTTTTCACACATAAAGGAGAATATTTATAATTATTGCTCCTCTTGTAGGCTACTACCTCCATGAAGAATTCAACAAAATTCTTCTTGACCATGCCCATTTCTCATAGTAACTAACAAAATACCTAAAAACATTACAACTTCCAATGCAACTTTTCAGAAAACCTGCTGCAAAATCATTCAAATCATTGTTTGCGATTTAATTGCAAATACCGTAGTAGCAGTGGAAAGCACAGGTCTAGTGACAGTGCTATCACTTTGTTTGGAATGATTCCTCTTGGTTAACCAGAATTTCAAAATTCTTCTGAAGGCTTGAAAAATACTCATTTATCTCTTTTAGTTGTTTGTGGTTTGAGAAAATATAGTTCAGCTATGGTTGGTTTTGTAGAATACAATAGTGTGCGTAATTTATCTCAGTTTCTTTAAAAGCACAACCCGATCTCCAATATCCAGTTGCACCAAAAGTCATCAAATCCTCTAACTTTAATGTTGACGTCTTGTACGCCTTGTACCTCTATTATTTCCATCATTTGTGTGTTTGTCTCTATGTGGTCAAGGTTTTGCTCACTGCTATTTTGGCATTCTCTAATCCCTGGGCCCCCGTCTCAGTCCTCTTCCTGAGTTGATTGATGTAGAGGAGCACCTGTGCATGGAAGGCGGCTCTGTTGACCCATTGTTTGACGGCATGTGAACTCATCTGTTATTCCACATGTACACATGTATGAGTTCTGCAGGTTGGTGAGCTGCAAGCTCAACTGCGTCTCCAGCTGCTTTGATTCCACCAGCAACTGACGGTCATCACAAAGGTGCATCTCGTAGCGGTTCAGGTATTCCGTTATCAGGTCACGGACATTTCAGGACTTCTCCTTGGCAAAAACAAGTCAAAGGGCATCGATTGTACCCGGTGGCCCCTTTGTGGCGATGACTGCCATCTGCAAGATCACGGAGATGACGAGTGTGCCCAAACCCACAGCGTTGGGCACGGGGTGAAGCCCTTCAGGGCCCCAGCAGTTTGCTCAATGAAGGCTGGGAGACTGCTGGGAGACTGTACCTTCACGCCGGATGAGTACTGCACTAGACGAGCTGTAGAGTCTGTCCCAGAGTACATTAGCAGGGTGTCCTCAATACCCATGTCAATATAATTGTCTGGGAGGAGGTTAAAGAACTGAGATGCCATGTTCTCTGTGTCAGGTTCAATGAGAGCCTGAAAGATCTCTCACCAAAGTCTTCCGTTTGATGAAGCAAGACAGACAGACAGAGGAGAGTGCAGTCTGGAGGTGAAGAAGATCAAGTAGGTTTTGTATTGTGGAAAATGGCACATCTGAACAGGGCCCCTCCTGCATAGTTTGCTGAAATTCAGAAGTCCATTGTTTGGCCTTGCTGTAATGTTACCAATGCTAACCAACATATTGATTTACTTTGACCAGGAGCTGGCTGGTTCACTTACATTCAGGCGACTAACTGAAGAGAACTGAGAGTTTGTGTTGTTTAATGACAGGAATAGAGTGTACCTTTGCCAGTATGGTCAGGTGGACTCAGAACACATGTTTATCATATAGCCTCATACAGAGACATTATTTGACATAGACACCATCAATATTGTTCCACTCTTATTTCCTCTCTACTCTGATAACAGAAAGCTCTGTCTCTGTCTAAAAGCAACCAAACAGTAGAGTTTGTCCTCGAGTACAACAGCAAGGTGTCATCAATATCTATGTTAATGTAAACAGCCTGGATCGTACTGAACAGCTCCTCGGGACTCAGTTCAGAGAGTCTCCCATTCTTTTCTTCACTATGTCAAAGCAAATTACCCAGGCAGAGGTGGTTGCCCTCCAGAGATGAGAACAGGTTACCCAAAAAGAGATTCCTTTACCATGCTTTTTCCCTGTGTTTGCTAACTGTGTAAAGTCCAATATACTTGTCCTTGACAAAAAAAAAAAACAAAAAAAACTCAGTGTGTTTATTTAGTAGGACCAGATGCCAACAGACCAATGTTTGGAGCAAGTTGTTGTTGTAATATTTAAAATTCAAGGAATCATTTCAAGAAGTCAGAAAAAACACAGCTGCTAATATGTATTCTGTTTTGGCCCTCCATAGCATTCAAGTCCATATCTCTAGGACATCAGGTAATATATAATATACCATAAACTTACTGCCAACATAGAAGCACCATAATACCACTGGCACTTTATAGATGAGGTTGCTATGCTACTAACACATGATTAAGCCTGATCTACTCATGCTAGCGTTTGCATAACTACCATTAGCTGCAGCAATTTATAGCCCTTCTGTCTTGGCCTAATTGCGTTGCTGTTTTCATGTCTGTTAGCGTCGCCGTGGGGATATTTTGTTTGCGTGCCCAGGTAGTGTTGTAGCACGTTCTCATGGTGTCATGAAATGGAGATGAGAATTGGAGCACGGTTCCCTGGTTAATTCCTGCTCTCCTGGTGGAGGCTGGCAGTCGGGACAACAGGCAGCAGTGGAGGATCTAGCTGAGCTCTGAGCTCACCTCATCTGCTTCTGTGCCTGAGGGGGCAGCCTGTCAGACCGTCTGGAGTGATGCTGTACTGCCAGGTGGTCACCAGGGGGCGCTGCTCCACTAGGGTAGAGGACCGTGAGCATCGGCGTCTCTTCTCCGGATCTCTCCTGGTTTCACACGGCACTGCACCTGTCTCTCTGCTGCAGTCACTCCTCTTCCTCTTCATCCTCCTCCTCTTTCTCTCTCTCTATCTCTCTCTCTCTCTCTCTCTCTCTCTCTCTCTCTCTCTCTCTCTCTCTCTCTCTCTCACACACACACACATACACACACACACACACACACACACACACATACACAAACACACACTTACTCACACACCCTTGGTCACTGTATTCCACATACTCAGAATATTAATAAATTTAAAACAGAATCACAGAACATACATATAATACACACATCCCTCAGACTCACCAAATACAGAAGCCACTGACAGATAGATATATACACACAAATGCACATGCACACGCACACGCACACACACACATAGACACACACTCACACACACTGGCATGGACATAGTCTATGTGTTGTCATCCAGAGTGTCAGCCATGGGAACAGTGTGCCTTTGCCAGCGTGGCCGTCTACCAATGTGAGGGTGTGAGTCATTTTATCAGCCAGTCTCAAATCTGGTTTGTGGGCTGAAGGAGGGTAATGGGATTTAATCTGGGGGAGTTAGCCAGCTGCCTGCTGGGCTAGTAAAGACACACATACATACAAACACACCCAAGTTGATAGTCAAGGACAGACAGTATCATGCGGTTGAACTCCCAGCGCCAGTGTGGCACATGCAGTTTCAATGCAGCACACTCCCTCAGGCACAAAGATGCATTCATACTTCACCACGTGCTTACAGAACACAGACAGACACACACACACACACACACACACACACACACACACACACACACACACACACACGTATGGGTTCATGTGTCACATGTGCTCCCAGGTATTCTACAGCACACACAGCACAAATCCCACACACAGTTTTCATACAGATGCATTCTAACTTGATTTTACTTGCACAAAGGATACCCCCCTACACACACACACACACACACACGTACACACGTGTCCATGTGCACAGGCACTCTTCAGAAGCACACAGTTCATCCCACACATAGTTTTCATATGCAGATGCATTCACACTTGCCTTAACTTGCTCAGTTTATACCATACTGACACACACTCACACGTACACACACATGCTCTGACATACACACCCACAAGCAGCCAGCCGTGACAGCTTGTGAGGGCACGTGGCAGAAATCTGCAATATGGTTTTGTTCCCTCCCTTTCACTCTCCCCTTAATTGCCATTCTGTGTTGGGACAGCGAGAGCCGGCAAGAGAAAAATCCGGAGTTTGCCCACTTGCGGGCACAGCAGCTGTCGGAGAGAGAGAGAGGGGCTCATAGGAGGCTGGCGGGCGAACCGGCCTCCGAGCCGCAGCGACTCTTTAACGCTTAATCTCATGATGTCTGTTGCGGTCGGTCAGGGGAAAACTGTCAAAGACTTTGTCAGGGCACACGCTGCCTCCGAGGAGACCGAGAGGAGAGGCGTGCGTGTGTGTGTGTGTGTGTGTGTGTGTGTGTGAGACGCAATGTAGTGTGTGATGGTATGGAGTACTGTAGCGGGAAACCCCTGTGTGCTAGTGTGTCACTGTCAAACTTATAGGTGCTCCAGGGTTTGTGTAGGGCTGCAGCCAGAGAGCTGCTCCACATGGTCTGCATATTTATGGAGGAGAGAGAGGGAGAAGAGGGAAGGAGGGAGGGAGAGAGAGAGGGATGGGGGAGAGGAGGGGGGGGAGAGAGAGGGGAGGGGAGGGTAACAGTCACAGAAAAGAACCCAAGCGAGGAGAGGAGAAAGATAGACAGTGAGAGTGGGATTGGCAAGGGAGTCTAAGACAAAAATAGGAAAGGAGAAAGGTGTGTGTGTGTGTGTGTGTGAGAGGGAGAGAGAGAAAGAGCGAGAGTGTCTTTCTCTCACACACACACTCACACTTGCACACACACATACATTCACACACATATACTCACACACACACACACAGGGAGAAACTTCAAGGGATTGAAAGAAATAAGACTCAGTGGGGGGAGTGTGAAGAGAGGAGTGGTGTGTGTGTTTGTGTGTGTTAGAGAGAGAGAGAGATGCGAACAAGGGGAGGGGGCCATCCTGGATCTTTCACTCACTTTCTCGTAAAAAAAAACCCTGAGATTACATCATCCAGAGAACTCTGCAGCATTCCGTGGAGCTGACTGACAGAATGTTGTGGTGCTCTCTGCTCCTCTAAACCACACACACGGATGTTCTCTGATGAGGAACCAAGCCTATAGACCCTGCACAGAACCTCATCAGGTGTCCCCAGTCTCACAGTCTGCCCCTATAGGACCATTCTTTGTGGCCAGCAAGCTCCTTTTTTTACCCTTGCCTCCTCCACCATTGGTTCTCCTGCAGCTACGATGGCTGTCCCTGTACATCCTCTTAATGAGACCATAAACATGGCTAATGGACAGAGAGAGTCTGTTAACCCGATGATGTCTCTTAAGAGAGCAGAGAGCTGGGCCGCCCCTCTGGTGCCCAACAGCGGACAAATTTACTGGACCACATCCTAGAGGAGAGTGGTCACCATGGAAACGATGTGTCCCCCCCTTCCCATCAGCGTCCTCCTCCTCCTCCTCTTCCTCTTCCTCCTCCAAAAGAACAAAATATGATGGCCATAGATAGATGGATAGATAGATGGATAGATTGGAAATTTGCCTTACATCTAAAGAATAGCATTGCTGCTCCATTTGTATTTGCAAAATAGATACATCGAGTGAAACAGCAAACAGTGGAGGGAAGAGAGCATTGGAATGGCTGTCAGCAAGATTTTCTGAGTCGAGGGAGGGAGGTGTTTTCACGTTCATAGTTGCCTCCTCTCCCCTGCTTTTTGCTCTTGTCATTGTTTTCCAGTTCTTCAGCCCTCTTGTGTAAAAAGGGTTATGGATTATATGAGAACAGTTTAGACTTTGCTGTGAGCTTTGAAGTGTATCATCGTAAATCCACTTCTAATGGATGGGGAGGTGAAGTGGGGACAGGGGTCCCTGCTCTAGGGCTGTGGGGTTGAGAGAGGTCAGGCAGGGGTCACACCTCTGGATGCCCATCTCGGCCTGTAGCCCTCAACAAAAACAAATCAGATTTACTCCCCTGGCCCTGGAAGCAGACACTCACACACACCTACCTAAACACACACGCACACACACGTACACACACAAGCACACACCTGCTCAGGCTCACACTCATCAGCCGAGACACACCCACCCATCCACACACACACACACATACAAACAAAGTCAGCCAGGAGGATTATGCAAGGCCACCCCGGGCACCTGGCTGGCTTCTGTGTTTTTGTTTACGTCTGACGTCTCCTTCCTGCTCGCTGGCCGGCTTCTAAAGTCTGCTTCGCGTGATATAACGTCTCAGCACAGCTTCTTCCTCTGCTCCCCATCATAGAGCACACATCCCCATACCAGCTCTAGCTCACCAGACTCCATGGGATGTGCATCGGAAGGAAATAACCAAGGCACTGTTGCATCTCCTGGCTGGCTGTGAGAGATGGGAGTGAGTTAGGAGTGGAGGGAGGGAGGAGTAGAGAAAGGAGGCTGGATCTCTCCTCATGGAGGTCTGCCAGTGCAGCTGGAGCTTGTTGGATAACAGAGACTTTCTTCACTTCCTTTCATTTCTTATCTGAATATGTTTAAACACTATAACTCCCTCATTTGAACAGAACAGAATGTTTTAAATTGAGGACAGCACTCATCAGCATACCTCTACAGGCAGTCCGTTCCTGATTCAGTGTGCTTGGGCTAAAAGTACTGATGTCCTTGTTTTGAGAAATATCCAATTAGAATTTGTCCTCATGTCCTAATCTCCTCCCCTGTCCTATCCTGTCTCTTCTCCATTAGCTTGTAGCTGTACACTTAGGCATTCTTCACTTCTTCTCTCTCTCTTTTCTCTCTATCATTCTCTCTTTCCTCCTCTTTCTCTGCTTTTGTAAGCCCCCCTCCTTTTTCTTCTCCTGTTCTATTTGTTCCCCAATTATGTATGTCTTTTCTCCTGTCCTCTTTTTACGTCTTTCCTCTCCTCCCCCTCTTTCTTTTCCTCTCCTCCCTTCTCTCTGTTATTGGAACCCTGCCTCCTTCTTTTCCTCTATTTTCCTCTCCTTTTTCTTCTTTTCCTCCTCCTCCTGTTCTCCCTTCTCTGTCCCTCTGTCCATCTCAGCTCATTGAAGCCTGGCGCGGTTAAGGGAACAGCAGTAAGCTGTGTGTGCCATTCCACTCCCCCCTGAATAATTCAGGCCCTGGGAACTGCTCAGCTCCGGCTCTCCTTTTCCACCTGGACACGCGCCGGTTTGTTGGCTGTTTTGTTGCCTTTTTTCTCACCGCCGCGTCGAAAACGACACCCTGACAAGTGTGCCGGTAGTGGTCCTGCTGCCGACGCTGCCATCTCTGCCGCTATGGATACAAATGAGGGGCCGAATGAGCGTCCGAAAAAAAAAGCCCCCATCTCCAGCGTGTGTTTAATGATGAGGGATAACTCCTCAGCGTAATTACTCCTCTCCTCCCTCCCCATTCAACTCCTCTGCTCTGCCCACAGTGAAGGCTGGCGATGGAAGATAAACCAGCCACTCTCTCATCACACCCAGGCACTGCAGCCAGCACCACATAATTAAAAAAAACACCTCATCAGTTATGGCATTCGACAAGTGTTTAACGAAGCGTTAACCACAAACATGTGTGTTTGGTTTTTATTCCTGTCATGGAAGAAGGCCAACTGTGTTGCTGTGCCCAGCAACTTAGATCAGTTGTAATAGGATTGATTCCCCTCGAACACCCTTCCATGCTGTTATGCATATGATGGATGGTTGCCACCTCTGTTTCTATGGGAACTGTTTTGATGCTGACTTGTGTGTTGTGTGTATAACGTGTGACTTGACTGTTTATGCATACAGGCCTGCGGGCATTTCGATAATGCTAATGTACTGTACATCCATTAGACCCTGTTACAAACATGGCCTGTCCTTCCACTGCAGCCCAAAAGCAGGATCAGTAGCATCAGCAGTGGTAGTGTAGCTCCAGAGATGAGTGCATATTCATCTGGGCTCAGGCCCCCCAGCCCCTCCACCCAAAGGGTCTGACCAGAGGAGTTTGAGGGGGGTGTTGAGGGTGGTGTGCAGTTGAGTGAAGTGGAGGGGAGCACGGTGGAGTTGAGTGGGCTTGTCTCTGGCTCTCTGTATCTCTGCTCTGGCCCACCCTCAGCCCCCCATGTTTGGACTCGCACATGTCAACAGCTAACGACTAACGGCTATGCTAAGGAAGCCATTACATCATGCTGCTGGTGTTCCAACTGTTCCTCCTACTCGTGAGAAAGGCGACAGTTCCGCACAAGTCTGTCTTTGTTCCAAAGGGGTAAGAGGAGGAGGAGGTGGAAGATACAACGCCAGGTCTGAATATGGAAGTGACTCAGCACCTGCTGTGCTCCTTCTCTTTGTTTGGCAGCCCAGCACACAGTTGGTTTCAACCATAAATACCTTTCAAGTCCTTTTCCTTTTTTTCCCCTACCTCCCAACCTGCTCTCCTCACCCCCTTTTTTCCTCACCTTTTTTGAGCTGCACCCAAGTGCGTTGGGGGCAAAAAAACGTCACGCCGCCATCGGACGAGCAAAGGGGAAGGGTGTGCGTGCGTGCGTGTGTGTGTGTCTGTCCAATGCTAGTCTCCCGCCGTGAATTAAATGAGTCACTGCTCGAATGAATAAGCGAATCCCCGGAGCGCCGTCCACAGAGGTTCTTGTTATCGAGCAGAACACACGCAGGGTTTAAGACGGCGCCCAGGTGCTCATTACCCACCTTTTTTTCTTTTCTTTTCTTTTTTGTCACCTCCCCAATATGAGGCCCACGTCAAACACGGAAACCACGGACGAGGAGCGGGTTAAGAATGTTGTGTGTGTGTGTGTGTGGGTGTGTGTGTGTGTGGGGTGTGTGTGTGTTGTGTGGCACTGCGACATGTCACCTTAAGATCAGGCTCTGGCATCAATTTACTGCACGGCTAGTTTGTGCGGCCATGCGAGGGCGTGATTTGTTTGTTTTGTGCCGCTGCCTATCAGCTTGGTTTCCCTGCACTGGGGAGAGGGAGGATGTGTCAGGCTTAATCACCCCTTGCAGCATAATCTGTGGGTTAATGGCTAAGGGGAGTGCAAAGGTGCAGGGGTGTGGTTAATCCATCAGTAGCAGGATTAATATGCACTCTCTCTCTCTCGTTCCTCTCTCTCACACTGTCATTCTCTCTTTCTCTCTCTCTCTCCCCCTCTCTTTCACTCTCTCTCTCTCTCTCTCCTTTTTTTCGCAGGCTGACATGCTCTCAAGGGAGTATCTGCGCAAACACTTCCCCTCTGCAGACTTGCAGACTCAGGCTGCAGGACAGCAGCAGGAGCAGCAGCAGCGGTGAGTGAGTGAATGAGTGAATGAGTGTGGTGATGGCTGCAGAGTGAGTGAGTGAATGAGTGAGTGTGTTGATGGCTGCAGAGTGAGTGAGTGAATGAGTGAGTGAGTGATGGCTGCAGAGTGAGTGAGTGTGAGGGTGAGAGGTTGTGTAGCTTGAATGTTGCTCTCTGTGCAGGTGAGTGGCAGGAAGACCCACTGTGTGTAGGTCAGTGCTGCTGATTACTTCAGAGTTCCCTGCCTTCATTAGTCATTCAGAGCATTTGGCTTGGGCAATGGCCTAATCCCAATGCCCCCCCCCCCCCCCCCCAAGGCCTCATCCCTTCGCTCTAATTCCAATAGCCCCTAAGGCACAAACTTCCCTAAACCATCAGAGGCCCTCAAAACCCTCAAATCCTCAAAAAAAACCCAGCTGTTATGAATCAACTTCACTATTGGCTGATAAGCGCTCTCTGAATTTTGGAGGGATAGAGGACGTAAGGTTACATTTACATTTATGCATTTAGCATACGCTTTTATCCAAAGCGACGTACATTTTGTTAACTATCAATTGTTCAGGGTTTGTCTCCCCTGGAGCAACTTCGAGTTAAGTGCCTTGCTACGGGGGCACAACGGTGGCAGCTGGGATTCAAACCCACAACTTTTCAGGCTACTTGCATGCTAGTCAGGTTCCTTAACCACTACACTACCAACGCCCCTAGAGACACTGGGATTCAACCCATGTAATCATAATCATAGAGATGAATCCAATCATCCTCATATAGACACATATAATCATTATCACATATGTACATGTAATCATCCTCATATAGACACATATAATCATTATCACGTATGTAGATGTAGTTATAATCATAAAGACACATGTTATCATCATCATCATATGGACTCATGTAATCATTATCACGTGTGTACATGTAATCATATCATATAGATGCATGTAATCATCATCAAGTAGATGGATAATCATCAGTATAAAGATGCATATTATTATATTCATAAAGACGCATGTCCATCATATATTACGCAGAAGGCACCTTCATAATAATAAGCATTACGTGACATTGAGGTAACAGTTCAGCGTGTGGAGTTTGGGGTATTTTAGGTTGCCTGTGCCTCTGGGGTAAAGGTGGATTTTGGAGTGCCTTTGAGCTGCTGCCAGTTTGGCAGACCTTGGCCTTAAAGGTGTGGGAGGCCACATGCTGTCTCAGGCTGAAGGGCTGGCTTGCTGACTGAATGGAGAGGGGAGTGGGGGCTCAGTTCTCTAAATTAAGCAAAACAGCTTGAAAAGGTTAGTGGGCAAGCAGTTTCCGCTGAGTTTTGTATGGAAAGCTGCACATAAGCTCCCTGTTTTTGGTGCCAGTTAGTGAAGGTCATGGGAGAGTCAACTCTACAGCCTACCCTATACCTTATTAGGACATGATTCATTTCTTCATCTCATAATTGTTTTACGTAATGAAACAATATTTTTATTGTGACATTTTTTATGTCATGATAACCATATATAATTTAATATATAATATGATATGTTGTCCTGTACTCAAGAAGGGCTGCTGCGTGTCTCCGCTCACACAAGAGACCCTCAGTTGAACAGAGCAGCCTCCTGGGCAGCACGCCCCTGCCTCTCATTCAGACGGCCCCATAATGTCTGCCTGTCTATCTGTCTCTGTTTGCCTGTCTGCTACCTTGCCGAACTCCTTCCTCCGGGACTCTCTTTAAACTCCACTCGCAGTTCGTTTTGATTATCCCTCTGTTTCATTTCACGGGAAGAGAAGGAAGAGGGAAGAGGAAAAAAGCACAGGGGTGGTTTTCCTGCCAAGAAAAGTGACACGTCCTCCCTCCATCCATCCCTTCCTCCCCCCCCCCTCTCACACATTGGAATCTCCCAGCTTCAGCAGAATTTCCTGAAGCAATGGGAGATGTCCCTGAGGAGCGCATGCGGTGCAGCACCGTACTCTTCCTATTTGGGAAGCCTGCCTGTGATCTCGTCATATTAGCTCTCTAATGAGGCCCCCGAATCTGCTGAGTGCAACTCTACAGCTGCCTCACACTTCCGTGTCATTAAAGCATTTGCTTTTGTGTGTGCGTGTGTGTGTGTGTGTGTGTGTGTATGTGTGTGTCTGTGTGTGTCTGTGTCTGTGTCTGTGGGAGAGGGATAGCCCTGTTTTGTAACCAAGGTTTATCTCCCCTCTCTCTTTGCATTTTCTTGTGTCTCTCTCTCTCTCTCGTGTGTGTGTGTGTCCTTGTGTGTGTGTCTGTCTCTTTGTGTCTCTGTGAGAAAGAATGGTTCAAAAGAATCGATTTATTTGTGAACGACTGACCAGCTATGAATAATGCCACGGCTTGTTCAATGCTTGTTAAGTTCAGTGAGGTGATACCTGTGGTTAACAAGTATGTTTTATTGTATTTATCTGAATAAACCCAGAAGCCATCAAGAATGTGGATCACTTACTGTGTCCCTTGTTGAATTCAAGTAAGGTATGATAACGTTGTGATATTGTATAGTAGACGAGGCATAAACAGGCTCTGCTTACTATCCAGTGTTAGCAACATTCGTTGCAAACCAGAAATGCTTTAGGTCTAATCCTCAGGCTACAGCTTGGTAGCTGACGTTACCTCATTGCTAACGTAAACATAAATACATTGCATCTAGCCTAGTTAGAGCTAATTTATTAGCTGATTGTACATGGCCTGTCTCCCCCAACTACATGTCAGTTGGTGAATGTTTATCACTCACTGAGTTCAATCAAACTGACCATTTACGTATCACCAACTACATGATATGTCCTTGCAGACCTGTGAATTTAGCATTATTTAACTCCTGCCAACTTTTGTAGCCTGTGTAACATAATCTTAATTGTGAGGACTGAGACATGCAGGGTCTGGTTTATATTTCTTGAGCGATACTCTGAGGCAAAGCAAAGCTCTGCATGTGTCATCAGAACCGTTGGTCTGATTAGTAGTAGCTCTGTCCCATAGTATGTGAGTGAGTGAGTGTGGTGATGGCTGCAGAGTGAGAGAGTGAGTGTGGCGATTGGTCCATGAGTATGAGTCCAGTAGTACTGTATATAGATGCCTGTTGAGCCCACCTCTGAGAGCTCCCTGTGCATGGGATCTGTGCCAGACCAAGCTTTGTCTAAGAATTTGGTGCTACAGCCTGGCTAGGGGAGCCCTGCTTTGGAACCAGAGGTTTAACTCTCCTCTCTCTTCGCGTTTTCTTGTGTGTGTGTGTGTGTGTGTGTGTGTCTGTCTGTCTGTCTGTCTGTCTGTCTGTCTGTCTCTCTCTCTCACTCTCTCTCTCTGTGTGTGTGTGTGTGTGTGTGTGTATGTATGTGTGTGTGTCTGTGTGTTTGTGTATGTGTGGGAGAGGACAGCCCCGCTTTGTAACCAGGAGTTTATCTCTTCTCTATCTCTTTGCACTTTTGCCTCTCCTCCACATGCATTCAGGCACTACAAATCTGGAAGCAGAATTGCTGAACAGACTGATAAGGGCCCATTTCTCATTTGCAATTGTGGATTAGGGTGTATTGTTCACAGCGATGCCCAAATCAATGACTCTCACAGCCTCTGTAGAGTCTCTACTGGTGCTAACTCTGAGCAATGGCGTTGAGGCTCCCTCAGAGCGCTAGGCTAACAGATGCTAATGAGACTGATAATGACATTCAGGCGTGCCCTCTGGTTTTTGGTGGCAAAGTTGCATGGAGGCATCCTTATGCCTTGTGCAAAATGGAGCAAATCCTTGAATTAGTAATTTTTCCATGGCTCTCTACAAATACCAGAACAGGGGGCACACAGGCCTGATGCATCTGACAGCTGCTTTAGAAATGTATCTACGAAAGCTGATCCCTTCACATCAGCGTTGACACTTCCTGCATATGGATGCCTGATTTCCAGTGACAGGGAGGAAAAAAAAGAGGTCTGTGGTGTTTGAAAACCTCAGCTCCTTCTCATGAAGCTTTTTATCCTAGTTTTGTTGAGCCTCTGAACGCCAGTAATTGTCAATCATTTGAGTGATGTTTAATTGGCTGCTAGAGGCTGCTGCCACTCACAGACATCAACACAGTAGCATCAACATGTGCTATCAAATGCTATCAGTGAGATAAGAGCAGGACAGATGACATGTCACACATGTTTGTGTCAATATCCTACACAGATTGAGTCACAGCACTGAAACATGAACCTAATTTGGGGTTGAACTTTTGCTGGTGATGTCCTGACATTTTGTGTGCGACACTTCCCCTCGCAGCTAATTCATTTAGTATCGTTTGTTAATTAAATGACATTTCTAGGCCCACTGGTGGTCCCTTTGTGCCTTTGAAATGATTAGTGCTCATTTGTCGTAGCTTCATGCGCTAGCAGAACAAGGCCTGAGTCATTACTGCCGTCCGACAGCTCGCGGTTGTCACGATGCTGAGCTCATCTTGGGTTTTGTCACTGTGAAAAGGATGATGATGGAACACTGGTTGCCGCTCAGCCCTCGTGTTGGGCTCGGTGTGCACTGGACTGGCGAACGATGCAGGTTGATCTGATGCTCGGCCATCCTTCAGGTGTGAGCGTGTGCACAGTCAACCCCTATTGCTCTCGGGTAATGAGCTGACCGTCCCTGCAGGAAGCCAGCCAGTAGGTGGCCAGTGGTGCTGCGGGGGGGAGATGAGTGTGAGTCCCTCTGCCTCACCGCGTCACCGTGGCTCAGAGATCAGGCTGAGCAAGGGAGCATGGGGGCGAGGGAGGAGAGCGGGAATAGGGAACAGCAGGAGAGAGATGGTGGAGGAAGGGAGGTGCAAATGAGGAGGTGGGGAGTGGGAAGACCTGTCAGGTGTGGAGATTGAGGGGAGAGATGGCAGCAGCAGGCAGTGGCCACAGCACTGAACAAGGATGGAGGTTATCTGCCGTGAGTGATGGCTCAGCACATCACCACTATAGCTCACTGTTATACACTCTCTCTCACTCTCACACACATTCACTCTCCCTCACTCTCACATACACACACATTCACTCTCTCACACACACACTCATTCAGTCTCTCTCTCACCCTCTCACTCTTACTGTTTTCCACTCTCACCATCTAACTATCTAACTCACTCTTTCTCTCACTCTTAACGTCTTTCTCAAAGGTTTATCCAATAGGATACTAACTAACCCTGGGAGCAGGACAAAGATAATAGACAAATAAAAGAAAAAAGTCCGCTACAACCAGGTGCTCTTGCTCCCTTTTAATTTTAATATAAAACACTGTGACATTTTGGGTCAATGGACCCTTCCTCATACGTGACTGGGAGCAAGAACACCTAATTATTTCAAGTAATTATTACAAGTAAAGATACAAACACAAAAATCAGGGCAAATACACAAAGTGGACTGTATATATAAAACTTACGCAGGTAATGTATCTCTCCCTCTCCCTCTCTCTCTCTCTCCCTCTCCCTCTCCCTCCTCAGTCACTGAATCAGTCACTCCTCCCCTCCTATCACAGATGCTGTTACTGTTAATCTGTAGCACTAATAGACTCACCAGCCTGTTGCTGCTGCTGCCAGAGCAAGAGCAGCTCTGATTAATGCACTCTATTACAGACATGGAGTTTCCTCACTTGTCCGTCTAATGACTCCACATTTACCCCCCCCCCCCCCCCAAAAAAAATCACCTGCATCACCACCCCCCACCCTTCACCATGCTGTCCATCTGTCCGTCCTCTGGAACATCAGGCCAACAGGTTAACACAAAACCAGACTGGGGAAAGATGTGAGCAGGGCTGTTTTAATTAAGTTCATGCTGATGTACACACTGGACTGGCCTTTACCAAGCGGCCCAAATGTCAAGTAAATGTTAAGGAATGTGTTTAGGCATGCCTCCTCTTCTGCGCTTTTGCACTGATTGCCTCTGGAGGGAGTTTGCCGGCCGTTTCAAACGATAGAGGCAGAAAAGGTCTTCATACTTACCTTTGCCTGCCGGACCTTAGGGACTTAAACACGTTCAGCGATCACACAGGTCTCTCCCTCTGTCTTCACAGCATCATTATAAACATCAGCTCACAGGTTAGGTATTGACCTCCCTTCTCCCTCTGTTGGGTGATTTGAAGGCCACTGAGAAAGAGTGTCTCATGAGTATCAGTGTTTTGGTGGACTCCAGACATATACGCACACAGACAGAGAGCCTGAACAGTTTACTAGCTCTGTCTGTCATAAATAAAATATTGTGTGTCTATACTGGCATATCAGCTGTTGATTTCCTGTGATTTGATGTGATGATGAAGTAAAGGTGGTCCTGCCTAAAGGTCACTGTCCAGCTTGCTATTCAAATTTAGTTTGACCAGCTGATAAGCTGATTGATTAGTGGGCAGAAGTGGTCCTCAGGAGGGAGACGGATATTGACAAGCTCCTTGATCTATAGAAATCACCCTCTCTCTCTCTCTCTCTCTCTCTCTCTCTCTCTCTCTCTCTCACACACACACACACACACACACACACACACACACACACACACACACACACACACACACACACACACACACAAATGCATGTGCACTCAATCCCTCTCTCCTTCCCTCCAATTCCTTCACGATCTGTTGCACCCAGGGCATTTTCCCTCTCTCTCTCTCTCTCTCTCTCTCTCTCTCTCTCTCTGTCACACACACACACACTATTTCCCTCCCTCCCTCCCCGTCTTACTAACACTCCTGTACTCCCTTTTCCTGTACTCCCTCACACTCCCTCACACACATTCTTACACTACACACATACATACGTGCGTGCACACACACACACACACACACACAGTGAGAAACATTTCTCCTAAAATGCATGGCCAGGCCTCCTGTGTGATGGGAGCAGCAGCAGCGATTGGTGCCTGAGGCAGCAGGCATCTGGGCCAGCCAGCACTCTGAAGCTGGAGTACTGGAGCACATCTCCCCCCTTCAGCGCACACTGGGACTGCACAACAGGAGAGAGGGAAGAAAAAGAGAGAGAGAGAGAGAGATGAGGGCAATGAAACAGAAAGTGAGGGGGTGAGAATAGCAAAGAGACTCAGGAAAAGAGAAAGTAACAGGGAGGGAGAGACTGCAACAGAAAAGGGGAGTCCTGATTTACGGGTTTTACCCAACTCTTGGGTATGCCTGCTGTGGAGTGCCAGCCATGCAGGGAGAGAGAGAGAGAGAGAGAGGCAAGGGAGGAAAAGAGAGGAAAGTAAGGCCGGATGGGGGGAGTGAGGAAAGACGAGTGTAAAGTTAGAGAGACTGTGTGGATGAAGAGATATGATAGGAAGGTGGGGAGGAGAGAACAAAGCTGACTGGATGTGGGAATCATAACAGTGGCTGTCACTGCAGCTGCGAGGGAGCCGGGCGGGCGGGCCCTCCCTGTCTGTCTGTTTGATGCAGTGCACCAGCTCGGCAATCGTCTCATCATGCTTGGCCTCACACGGGGCTGTGCAGTGCCGCTCATCGTGGAAGAGCGCCGCTACGCGTCTCTCCCCGGCGCTGATAAATCACCGCCAGCTGCGCCATTTTTCACCTGCTCTCCGAGCAGGTGTCAGCGCATGACAACACACACACACACACGCCTGCAGCAGAGACAGGACTGTGTGTGTGTGTGTATGTGTGTGAAGGATGAGTGAAGGAAGTGTGTGATGGAGGAGTGAAGGAAGTGTGTGATGGAGGAGAAGTGACGAAGAAGAGAGAAAAAGTGGCTAGAGTGATCATGTTATTATCAGAGAATGGGATGATGGTGTTGGGAGACGAGTGAACAGGGTGAAAGTGATGGCTAGATGAGGAAGTGTGAGTGGATGAGGTGGGCCGGTCAAGGGGATTAGGTGATGCTGTGGGTCAATGAGTAGATGAGTGGCTGGGTGCGGTGTTGGAAGTCAAGGGGATTAGGTGATGCTGTGGGTCAATGAGAGAGTGGACTGGAGATGTTAGTGGATTGGAGTGGGTTGGATGTAGAGGTAAGAAAGGTCGGGTGAATGGAGTGTTTGTATGGGTGAATGGGATAATGGTTGGAGTCGATTTGTTAGTTGAAGTTGAATGTTGAAGTTTGCATGCACCGATAAGATGATAGTGTCCATGAAGGAGGTGTGATGTGTGTAGAGATGTGAAGTGTCCTTATCCAGGACTTGATCACTGAATCACAGAGCCCTCAAAGACTTAACTGGCATTGTTTAGCCAATCAGAAAGTTGTTTCAGGCTATTTAAAGGCAAATCAATAGACACTAACTAACTAACACTAAGTGAATTGAGCACAGAAACACCCTCAAATGAATTTCGATATGCACCATTCACTTAACATTACTTAGAGGTTCCATCAACCTTTCTGGTTCTTTTTCCTACTGACAGCACTCAATGACCTTGAACAACAGGACTAATGATTTATTCACACCTTCAGTTTCTCCTTTGGGATTCAAGCAGTTTTAAGTTTTAGGGCAGATTAATAGACAGCGCAAGATACAAAATTGACTAAATTGTAGCTCTCTGCATTTCAAATAATTCCAGAGATGTGCAGCTAGTCTCTGTTCTTACCTGCATAATTAAACTGAATTTGCTGAATAATGTGCAGAATAGTTTTCATAACATTAGTCACATTACAGTGTGGAATACCATATGTTGTTTATTGGGTTTCTCACAGATGTGCTTGTGTGTCTACCTGCTCATTGTTCTGGATGGATGAGCAGGAGTATGGAACCATCATCCTAAATCACTACAAGAATAAACTAGTTTTCAGACACCTCTGAGAATCATATGACCATATTTGGTGCAAACCATTTCTTTCCAAACTTTGCTGCTCCTTAAGCAGGTGTGAGCAGACTGACAGTGGAGTCTGTAACTGACACCCAAGGAACTAATACGATAATCAGTGCGCCATTTACCAGCAGGGGAGCCACGAGACAGAATATCGCCGCAATAACCCGTCACCCCCACCTGCCGAGAACTGATCCATTCACAGCAGCTGAGGGACAAGGAGACGTTTGATACTTTGATTGGTGTGGAGAGCGTGAGCGAGACGGAGAGTGTCGGGGGGGGGGGGGGGGGCTCTCGCCAAACCTCTCACCTTCCATCACCCTCCTCATGGTGACGGAGAGACTTGGATAGGACATGCTAATGCCTCATCTCACCAGTGGTAATTGAGGGCAGGCTTGCTTTAGAGAAAGGGGAAGCCATTGAGGCCCAGATCACTGTTACAAGCAGAGTGATTTTGGTTTTTACTTTTTAAAATTTATTTATTTATTTTGTTCATGCCTCGGCTTAAATGTCTTTGAGGTTGCTAGGCTAATGGCTAGACTTCAGTCTGTGGGGTTGATGCTGATGGATGTCTACTGGGCCCCTGGGGGTCAGGCCTGCTCACAGCGTTATGATTAAGGGTGCTACTGCTGCGGGTGACTTCCTGCACAGGGCTTGATGTGGAAGGGTCTGTCTGTGTCACGGTGAAGGGGGTGAAGGGCGAGAGGAATGTTCCAGAGCGAGACAGGAGACAAGCGCTCTCAGACATGACGGCGCATCTGTCTCTGTGACTTGTCACTGCCCTGGTGGTCTGCTCCGTGACGGAAGCCGGCTGCTGCTCAGTTGGTGCAACCCATATGACCCCATACCACCCCCCATCCCGCCACCCCCCCACCCCCCCCCAATCCCACCCCAGAGGAGGTGATTGACAGGCTGGTCATCATGACAGCGGAGGATGTGCTCGCATCGTAATCGCATCACTCACCAGTCTCGAGGCACCTGGCGGCGTGTCAAACTGGTCGCCACGTCTCATCCCCCTCCTACAATTCCCCCCGTACTCAGCCTGAATTGAAAAATCAATGCTATTTTGTTATCTTTTAAAGCGAATCAATGGAGTCCAATCTGCTCCAATAAGAATATAACTACTTCAGTGATGGAGATGGAGAGAGTGGTGGTGGTGGTGGAGGGCTAGACAGACAGAGGAGAGAGAGAGAAGAAGAAGAAGAAGAAAAGTGTAGAAGAGTTAATCGATTTCTGACAGCAGAGAGCAAATCAACAGAGGAATGTGCAGACTATCTGTCCTCTTCGCTCCTCAGCCCTCGCCGGAAAGCAAGAATCTTCTGTAAACATTTCAGTCTTTAGAAGGCCGTCTATTCAACCTCTCTAATTGAGCGCGCTGGAAAAACTACAAGTGGAATTTGCAACACCATGCCTGCGCTCAGACGCAGGTTAGCTAGTGCCTAGAGTCTGCTGGCTCAGACACAGTACACTAGTGGTCTAAAGTTAGCTCTAGAATTCTGCCTGCGCTCAGACACAGGTTGCACGTCTATGTGCCGTTCTAAAGTAGCTCTAGATTCTGCCTGCGCTCAGACACAGGTTAGCACGCTCTAGTGTGCCGTTCTAAAGGTTAGCTTAGTCTGCCTCAGACACAAGTGTGCCGTTCTAAAGGTTAGCTCTAGAGACTGAGGCGGTGGCGTAGGCCCCGGTGTGCCTCTTGGAAGCTGTTGGAGGTCTCCCATATATTTTTCCTTCTCTCTTTCAACTGCCGGGTCCCCAGGAGAAAAGGCCCATAAATTATCCCCACTTCAAAGCCTCGACAGTGGAGAGGCAGCAGCAGCCCAGGCACAGCTGCTTTGCAACACATCAGTGCATGATCCCCTACATTTTCATGAATGTCGTTTTTGGCAGTGTATGAGTTTCGTTGTCTCTAGAGGGGAGGGCTCTCAAGCATGCATATGCATGCAGACCAGTGGTAAGCACTCACCCTCATACTCACACACACACACACACACACACACAAAATATCTGAAGCAGGGCTCCTGTGAAATTGCACATGCGCACGCACGCACGCACACACACACACACACACACACACACACAAAATATCTGAAGCAGTGCTCCTGTGAAATTGCACATGCGCACACACGCACACACACACACACACAGGCTGCTTTATGGGAAGCAAAGTGAATTTAGGGGGGTTCATGACTTAACGGCGTTACATTTGATAATATAATTTGGCTGTTCTGCCAGTTTACATTTCCTCTTGCTGCAGGCGTCTCTTCCAAATAATGAAATCAAATGTTCTGTGAAGTTGGGTGCCACTTGCTGCCTACATAAGCAAAACAATAATGCACCATTAGGACCCTCACTTCTGATTAGCTCAGTGGGAGTACAGTATGAAATCGATGCATTCTGTGGTGCAGAATTTTTGCCTTGCTTGTCTCGGTTTATTCCTCTCCCTGTTTTGAAAGCAGGGAAATGTGCTTAATTGGCATCAGGCATGAGTTTCAGATTCAATTCCCTTCATTCTGCTTGTACAGGCAAAGCCTCAAACCGTCATCATCATAACCACTACCTCCCTGGAGCTTATTTGTTTATCTTTTCCCAAAATGTTTTGTTTGTTTGTTTGTTTATTTCCACAAACGAACAACAGCCGTTGACCCCCGTGTGTGTACCTCCTGCTCTGGCTGTCACCCGCGGGGCGGTGGCGGGACGTATTTCCTTTAGCGGGCGGCCTGATGAGGCGTTTAATCAGGTGGGGCCACTGAGAGGCTGGCAGCGGGGAGGCGTGGAGACCCAGCACAGTGTCCGCATTGTGCTCAGTATTTATGTGTGATGCCGGGGGACATGAGGGATGGGGTGGTGGCCTGGCTTTGCCATTAAGACCTACAGTGTGGAGCCACAGGAGAGAGGGAGGGAGAGAGAGACAGAGAGGGAGAGAAAATGAGAATAAAGGAGAGCAGGAAAGAGAGAGAAAACAAGTTAGAGAGAAAAAATAAGAATGAAGGAGAGCAGGAGAGAGAGAGAGAGAGAGATGACTGACTCTCTGTAGTTCTAGGGCACCAATGAATATGAATGCATAGTTAGCAGTGGTTTGACAGTCAGGTGGAACACACACACACACACACACATACTCTGAGCCTGAAGCAATTCAGTATGACCCTGTCAGAGCACGGGCATCTCATTCACCTGAACAAATACACAGACTGTCCAAAGAATATGGGACACATGCACACTGTTTGTGTAGAGAGATCTGCAGCTGAGGGAGTCATGTAACACACACTCACACACACATACACACACGTTTACATATTTAATATTTTGGATCTTGCTCTGTCCTCTTATATACAGTATTTACACTGTCAGTAAAATCTTAGCCTGCACACAGTCCCACACAAGCCTCATAGACTGCTAACTACACAGCCTCATAAACTAATCATCACAAATACAGGAATAGGAGACTAAGCCACACTCCCTGTCCAGTCACACTACACAGCAATGGAATGTTTCAACACAAACTTGTGTTGCACACACGCACAGACACACAGACCATTAAGAGAGGCGTCCATACTGCAGGGTCCCTGTGCCGACCTCTCTATGCACCCGCATGCTTTAGAGGAGAAGAGCTGCAGCGCTGACTGAATGTCACCACACACATTCATTAGCAACACTGGACTACTCCCACAGGATCTGTTTGTGCCACCAGTAGGAGATTATATATATATATATATGTGTGTGTGTGTGTGTTTGGGAGCAAGGGAGTGCTTTAGTGGGTCTACGTGTGTGTCAGTGGTTCTAGATTGTCTGTTTACTGTCCCAGTCCCATGGGAAGTGAATATGAAACTGGATTTGTGTGTGAGTTTGATTTGTTCAGTGGGTGCTGGAGGATGTTTGTCTCTATGTATGTGTACCTACATGTGTTTGAGATCACTTGTCTATAAGTGTGTGTGTGTGTGCGTGTGCGTGCGCGTGCGCGCAGAAGATTTATGTCTCTGCCTGTATGTGTATGGGTGATTGTAAATGTGAACCCTCCTGGTCATAAATTTGATTCACATGATGTTCAAGTGTACTACTTGTCTCACACACACACACACACACACACACACATGCACAGGAACACATACGCACACACACACACACACATGCACAGGAACACATACGCACACACACACACACACACATGCACAGGAACACATACGCACACACAAACACACACATGCACAGGAACACATACGCACACACAAACACACACATGCACAGGAACACATACGCACACACAAACACACACATGCACAGAACACATACGCACACACAACACACACATGCACAGGAACACATACGCACACACAAACACACACATGCACAGGAACACATACGCACACACACACACACACATGCACAGGAACACATACGCACACACAAACACACACATGCACAGGAACACATACGCACACACAAACACACACATGCACAGGAACACATACGCACACACAACACACACACAACCACACACACACCACATGCACAGGAACACATACGCACACACACACACACACATGCACAGGAACACACACGCACACACACACACACACATGCACAGGAACACATACAGCACACACAACACACACACACATGCACAGGAACACATACGCACACACAACACACACAACACACACACACACACCACATGCACAGGAACACATACGCACACACACACACACACACAAACACAAACAACAAACACACACATGCACAGGAACACATACCACACACACACACACATCACGACACATACGCACACACAACACACACATGCACAGGAACACACACACACACACACACATGCACAGGAACACATACGACACACAAACACACACATGCACAAAAAACACACACAACACACACACAAACACAACACACACACACACACATGCACAGGAACACATACGCACACACACACACAAAGCACAGAACACATACGCACACACACACACACACACACATGCTGCAACTAGAGTGGGGTATCAGTCACCTAGCATGTGACTGGTATCAGGGCAGGGGGACAGCTCTGTAATAACCCATGACTGCTCCACTGCAGTGCTGCAATGTTTTATGCATGATGGAGCCACTAAAATGTGACGCGCATCACCCTCTCGTTACACAGCGCTCTTATCACAGCCTTATTGTGATGTAAGGCACATTAGGGTGGGCTTATTGCCAGTGCTCGACGCATAATATTCTAATGGGTGCCGCTACCAATGCTGTAGACCTGCATCATTTTTATTGGCTCGGCTGCCTGGGTTTGTTGTTTTTGGCCGACCTTGTTTGGATGCCGTTCCATTCTGGGCCCTCTCAATCTGTCTTTTTTTTGGCCCTTGATTTCTGCCCTTCTACTTTTTTTTTATTCTCCTTCTGTCTTTCTATTTTAACCTCTCTGCATCTCTTATCCCTCCTTTTTCTTTCTCTGTCTCTCTCCACCACCACCCACCCCCCACGTGTTATTTGATGCCCTCTGATACCCCCAGCAGCAGTGAGGGGGGCACTGGATTGCGAAGCGGAGAAGCTCAATGTCAGCCAAGCGGTACTCTCCCTCTCCTCCTCCCCTCTCTCACTCTCTCTCTATCTCTCTCTCTTTCTCCCTCTCTCCCTTTCGTTGTTTTTCCAGTCATCTGTCAGAGCTGGATCATATCTGCAGTGCCCTAAATCATGTAATCTCTCTCTCTCTCTCTCTCTCTCTCGCTCACTCTTTGCTTAGCTATCAAACTGTGCTGAGTTTTTTGTGTATATGTGCGTGTGCGTGCGTGTGCGTGCGTGTGTGTGAAGTTCCACCAGTGAAGCGTTTAGCAGCTGCAGCTAACCCAATTAAAGCAGCTGGATGCCCCTGCAACCCCACTGCTGTCCTCTAGAGGTTAAACTGGGGAGGTGCTATTTCCTCTCTCTTCTCCCATCTCAAGGACGCCATGGGCAATTAACCAAGGCGGAGGCAGTTAGGAGCTCAGGGGCACTGGCTGCCCAGGGGACTGGCAAAGGGGGTGTGGGCTCACCACCCAGTCACTCCAGCAGGCCCTCCCTCTTCACAACATACAGGCCCTCACTTACATATGCACACACACACACACACACACACATACATACATACATACACATACACACACACACATATGCGCACACACACACATACATACACATACGCACACACACACATATGCGCACACGCACACACACACACATATGCGCACGCACACACACACACACACACACTTACACATCTTTTCAAAAGGACCACAGCTCATCACAGCTCATTTAGTAGTACAGTAATACAATGCAAGTGTTGCACATTATGATGATCATGTTGATTGTGGTGCAGTACAGAGAGACAGGGACTGGATGTATCATACTGTGTTATACTGTATTACATTGAGATTTACGTGTGTGATTGCATCAGCCCTTTTAAGCACTAGACACAGATGTAATCTCTAATTTGAAATGCTATGTCTATGAAAGTTTATCAGAGCATCCTAAAAGTTGGCCTACTAACTTGGTTCACTTTAAAGGTATCATACATAAAGCCCTTAAGCTTTGTCACATGATCATCTTCTCTTTTCGCACCGATATCCCTCTGGTATGCTTGTTTCCTGTCTTAAAACGCAGCAGTGCTCTTGAAGTGCTCTTGAAGTGCTCCTTCCTCTACTTCACAGGCAACGAGGGCCTGCTGGATGCTATTCCTGTTTCGCACCCTCTTGGGTCAGGCGCCTGTGTGCTAAACAACTCCCCTTGAAGCTATTTAGCGCTCGCTCCCTCCCCTGTCTCTTTGCTTTTGCTAGAAGCCGCTGATCATGAGCCGTGACAGACAGGCTCTTTTTCAGCACATGAAAAGACTCTTGACAAGTGCGCAATTTTACACTGAAACACACTGAAAACAAGAAGGAAAACAAAACATTACAAAAAAACAGCCCAACCTTACGCAACAGCCTTCTGAGGGCCTGCACCAAAGTGAAAAAGATGAAACAAGGAAAATTATGCGGCGCAGATAAAGCTCTTGCGGTTCGGCTCGGATCGGCAGACGCTTCCTCTCGGCTGGGACTTTAACGTGTCCCACGACAGGATTTTCATGCTCTCCCGATTACATGCAAAAACTATGGCAGGATTAAAGCGGCGTAATCTCCTGCACCTAAGGTGGAGACGCAAAGCTGATTTATGCACTTGCTCTTTATAGGATTGGGACGTTGGCCAAGCCTTCCTGGGTGCCACTCTTCACATGCATCACCACGGCTTTTGGCTCTGTGGTCTGAACTGGACGTCTTTTATTTGCTCTTAAAAAGCTCATCAGGGCAGCCAGGCTAAAGTAGTTATAGCCTATTAGCTTGGCTCAGCTTTCGTCTGAGTGACTCAAAAAAAAGGAAAGAAAAAATCATGCCGCAGGTTTTTCTTTCCACTTTGTAGAAAATTCCCGTCAATCACATTATGTAATTCCTTTGATAAAAAAAACACTCAGTCTCAGAAAATCCTTACTGTCTCAGTCACAGTGAAATTGGAATTTGTTGTGATCACATTGACCTCACAGGCCCCTCCCCTTCTCCATGACTTTCCCCGCATTTTATTTCTGAGCAGACGAGAACTCTTGAAGAGGGTCAGCCGAGGCCAATTTGATGTGTCACGACACAAGCCCAAAGTGATCGCCGCCTCTAACTTTAATATGTGTTCTGTGCTTTGTGTGTGTGTGTGTGCGTGTGTGTGTGTGTGTGTCTGATCTTCTTCTCCATGGTGATTAACTAGAGACATGCTACCGCTAATGTGCTAACCACTCAGTCGCCTTTCTACTGCGGTGCTTCAATCATGCAGCGAGCCCTGCAGGGCCCCTCTAGCACAGAGCCAAGCTGAAGTGGTTCCAGAGATTCTCCCTCCATCACCTCAATGCTCAGGTCTTGCATCAGAGTCTGGATCTACGTCTTTGTCGCCATTACAGGCGTCACCTCATAGGCCCTGCCACCACCTCCACTTTGGGCCGCTGGAGAGGGGATGGGGGCGTGATGAGGGTGTAAGAGGCTCTTGACGTAATGTTAGAGAGTGTGGGTCTAAATAACGCAGAGCCTGAGTGCTAACGGAGGTCTTTTGAGTGTGGGGTCCCAGATGGGAGCAAAACCTCCACAGCATGATTTATTCCCTGTTTATGTTCTTTATTCTCCAATCTCTCCCTCCTTCTATTTCTCTGCCTTCTCTCCTGCTCCCTCTCCCTGTCTCTCTCTTCTAGTAGTATCATCTAGTTGAATGTTATTAATGTTGAAAGGCAGAAAGCATCCCTGCACCCCCCACCCCCCACCCCACCCACCCCCACCTGCCTCCCATCCCCTTCCTAGCCCCTCCATCTTCCCCATGCTTCCAGTGCCGGGAGCACTCCATTCTGCCCTGCGGAGGAGATGTAAAAATATTGCAAATGTTTACGGGCTTTTTCCAGAGCGAGGCATCAAACACAGAGCCTCTGAGCCGGGTAATAACCCCACCTGCATCGCCAAGCAGCTGGGAGCCCATTTTGTTGGTCCTGAATTTGCTGACAGCAGCACAGAGAGGAAAGTGTGTCTTTGTGGTGTGTGTGTGTGTGTGTGTGTGTGTGTGTGTGTGTGTGTGTGTGTGGTGTGTGTGTGTGTGTGGGCGCTGACACTTACAGGTGTTGATTTAATGTCTGTGGATCTGTTTGTGAGAGCCCACTCGTCTTGTAATGCATTGTGCACTGTTGGCTCGTACTGTAGTGCGTGTTTGTGTCCCAATTCGAAAAACAGGACGGGATGTGCAGTCTCCTGTGATGCTGCGGGCTGTTATGTGTGTGTGTGTGTGCGTGTGTGTGTGTGTGTGTGTGTGTGTGTGTGCGTGCGTGCATGCGTGTGCGCGTGTACATATTTTAGCACTAACATTTGTATTCTAGTAAGTTGTTCAAGTGCAACCATAATGTGGATCAGAAGATAAACTGAACCTCTTGCCTCTCATTTGCAAACAAAAAATGTTAAAAATCAGTACTATAATGACCACGCACAGATATGTTCATAGGTTCCATGCCTGTTTGCCTGTGAGAAACCAACATACAGTATAATGCGCCATGACTTTTTCAACTGCTCTTCAAATGCCCTATGAGCTTTCCCATGACAGGAAAAACACGTTTGCCTGTTTGGTGTAATTTTGGCATGCTGCACGATGGATTGACTCGGGCGAACGGAGCTCCGTTGGCTTTGCGGTGTTAGGACATCGCTGAGCCGCTTTCATTAGGGGGGCCACCTCATTTGTGCAGACTACAGGAAATTGCCATTTGATTCAATGATGAGATCGACCTGCCAGGTTGAAAGTGCTGAGTCGCGTGGAGGAGGGAGCGGCAGCGGCGACGCTAACGGCACCCATGTGGGAACTAACAGAGGAAAGACAAGAGCAGCAGAGCGCCGTAGATCAAAATTAAAACTTACTCCACCATTTGTGAGCCAGCAGTGAGCTGTAAAAACAGGCCTGCTCCAGCAGAGGGGGACTGCGGCTGGGAGCTCAGTGCGCTAACGCTGCTGACGCAGCCTTGGGGCTTTGTGATGTTTATGCCACTAAGGGATGCGTCTCTTTTGCTGGCTGGTCCAAACAATAAGAACTTTCTTTTAAACAGCATGCTGTCAGGCTATGCTACGCTATTAGCACTCCATGCTAAATTGACTGCTGCTTTCACCATCAGGGCAGATTTATAGCAAAGCCACCATTTGATGATTGCAGGGAAAGGCACTACCACAGATTGGCAGAAAGCCAGCACGGGCACGTTTTCTTGTGGAGATGCATTCATTTCAATTACAGCCATTACCCATGTCTCCAGTCCTCATTAGCTTGCAGTTCGAGCAGTAATAGTACTTCACGTCCTTGTACACCAGCACTTTAACACGTCATTTAGGTGTGCTCATCGACCACATGCCACAAAACCTATTTAGAGGACTTCCAGTTTGGCCTTTTTTGTTATTGTTGCTGGCCATCTCTGGCAGGGCCAAATCCACTATGATTCCATGAGATGAGTAAATAAGACACATAAATAAATAAGTGAAGGGCATCCAAGTCGTTCTGATTTTCATTCTTTCAGCAGAAGGCGTAGCCGTGTTTTTTTGTTTTGTTTTGTTTGTTTTGTGTGCTGGCCTTTCTGGCTGACCAGCCATATGAGGCAGCCATGTCTGAGGCAGGGGGCCGGGGCAGAGGAGCAGGAGTCCGAGTGGTGACAGGACTGGCCTCATCACAGGTCTCGGATCACCTGCTGGGGCCACAGACTGTGGGGTGCTGATGGACAGGGGGAATGCACCTCTCTGATGATTCATAGGATGTTCGTCTCTCTCTCCCTCTCTCTCTCTCTCTCTGTCTTTCTCTCTTTCTCTCTTTCTCTTTTCTCTCCTTCTCAAACACACACACACACACACACACACACACACACACACTCACACAGATACACACATACACAAGCACAGACACACATGCACTCTCTCACACACAGCAGGCAGGGCGAGGAGACCGATACCAGGGCTGACAGCTGCAGAGAGAGAAGGTGAGAGATTGAAAATTACAAGGAAAATATTTTGAGGTAGAAAAAAAAGTCACTGCTGAAGTTTTTGCGAGGTTTTTTTTTTCTCTTTCTCTTAGTCATTCTTCAAAAATCAGGTCTACCGTAGAGGCCTGTTCTCCCAGTGTGTCAAGAAATTGCCACATTAAAGGAGAATAAGTGATGGTGTTTTCTTCAAACTGTCATATGTTTTATTCTGTGAATATAATACATCTCAGAGAGATGACATTTTTCATTAGAGGAAATTCATGACAAAAAAAATTGCAATCCAATGTTGTGCAATTTCACAGAGGCGTTACACTGCTGGGATAGCTATGTGCGGTCAGACATTCTGTGCAACTCAACCTCATCTTTCCTGACGTCGGCTAGGGCTACACTGGTCCTTTTGTTCAGTGCAGTGGCATTTCCTGACGTTAATTCAGCACATTGGAAAATAGCAGAAAGTAGCATTGTTATATTTAATATATAGCATAATATTATTATATATGTACAAGACTCAGGTTGCATTCTAAATAGCAGGTCTAAATATGTAAAGAACAACTTTACATTTTTAGAAATCAGGTCAGAGCAGCTAATTGCATAATGAGGCAGGTGAGCGTGCCAAAGCAGCCCTGGAGGATTGGGCTTTTAATGTCATAATAAATCCCACGTGTCACAAGCTTTAGATGCTCTAAAATAGAGACCTCAGTAGTACCACAGGGAATGGCAGGGCTGCATGGCCAATGAGCTGAAATACCACCCAGCCTAATGATGGGCTGACCACCAGCCAGTCTGCTGCCAGTGTCTGTGTGCAGCTACAAGGCCAGAGTGCTGTGCTGCAGACTAATACCCTTTAGAGAATCCTACTGAAAGTCTGTGGAGTTTAATTGGTGCCTGTATGTCCCTATTATAGATTCATCTTGAGCTCTGTCAAAGGCAGGATATGGCCAATCATTTTTTGCTGTAGTGCCAGGCTATATGTGATGAAACAAATTCTTAGTGGTTAAGGCGACACATCATTTCCTCTGTCATTTCCAGTAACTCGGGAAGAAAAAAAGTTAACCAGCAAGGTCACATAAAACACACTTGAGTGTTTTCTTAGGAAGCGCTCCAATTACAGACTTTTGCAGCAGAAGGTCAACCCCCCCAGAATTGAACCTGCACCTGAATGAACGCGTGGCCTCAAAAACGAACGGATCCTGGTGATTCAGTGCTGTAGCATGTGGGAGAGGGAGGGGGGGATCGATGTTGTCAGAGCAGCAGCGGCAGCAGCCTGGTGAGGTGAGAATGGAAAAGCATGGCATTCCATCTGATGTGGCAGGGAAGATTAGTTCTCACACAAAGAGGGCCGCAGGGAGAGGGGGAGAAAGAGACAGAGCGAAGAGAGAGATAGAGAGGGGCAGGTCATGAGATGTGTGCTGGGAAGGAGAGAGAGAGAGATGGATGAAACAGTGTGTTTGACTTCTCAGACCACATCAGCAGAGCTTTGTGTGAATCATGTTTGGTCTGTTCATTCTCAGCATCATTAGTTCCATGGTGTCAGGTGACCAATCTAGGCCTTTTATCTTCCTACAGCGGAACAGTTTCCAAGCAATCCTGCTCATGAGGTGGAGCTTTAATGAAACCTTACCACTTAAATATGGATGGAGAAAAAGACAGAATAACATAGATGGGTTTAGCTGCTAGTGTAAGCTGCTCCCCCACATCCTGCCACATCACACACACACAAGCCTTTGGTGTTATAGTGCTCCATTGGGATTGTAGAAGTCACTATTGTGCAACTGATGTACTGTAGTAACAGAATGAGCAGTGCTTTGCAGAACCTGAGGAAGCTTAACAATGGAATGGAACAAAGGAAGACAGCTGTGTGTACACTGAAGAAAAATGGTTTCCGATTATCTGTGCGTTCGCGATGAATGTGATTTTATCCAGCATGTCATGTTAAAGGTGTATTAATGCTCTGCATGTGCAGTGATCGACTGTATTGAGGATCGCTGGCTGCCTCCGCTCCGCTATGACTCCTAAGGTCCCTGCTTGGCTGCAGTCCAGACTCTGATCTACCTTAACTGCTTAGTGCAGTCATTACCAGTCAATGAATATGTGCTGTCCCCTCTCTGTGTTTTCTTTCCACAGACACAATCACATCTACATGACAACTGTTAAATTAGTCTCTCTCTCTCTCTCTCTCATAATGACTTATCCGGCTTTCCTTGGCACTGTCCACCTCAGCACAGTCCTAAACGAACGCTCTTTGCTGTACCCCAGCCAGGCCAGAATTGAACTTGTGATTCTGGTTTGCACCCTTAGCCGCCGCAGCCTCTGCTGCTCTGATTGTTTCTGACCTACGGTGGCGGCTTATGGCTAATAGCTAAAGGCTAATGTGGGAGGAGGCATTTACCACCCGCTGTGTCGGCCGCCCTAATGGCCACCATTGCTTCACCTGCTGGGGAGAACGACCACTCTCAGGCCCCTCTGCTTCCATCAGTGTCTGACCCGGGTCAGTCCGCCATTTGCTCCATTCACACGTCAGGCACACACACACACACACACACACACACACACACAACACACGCACATATTCCCCCTGTGAGCTGGTATCATTCCATCAGCATTTTGACCCCCCCTCTCGTGTGGTGGTGTGAGTGGAAGTCTAATAGGCATGGGCAGTAATACGCATTCAGCCCACTGAGCTAAGCTTCATCTGGCCTCTAGATTACAGCCTAATAGCAGCATGGGGAAAATGTCGTCCCGAGCAATTGAGCACAAATCAAAAGACCTTGCACTCCGAGAGAGAGAGGGAGCTAGGAAGAGAGAGCTTGAGAGAGAGAGAGACGCAGAGACTGATTTTTCCCAACATTTCCCAGGTGCTGGCGAGTGGGCATTTGCTAGTGCCCATTCATTACCACATGGGTCTGCTGTCCATGTGCTGTTGAAATGCTTTTTCCTCCTCCCTTTGCGGCTATCTTTCTCTCTCTCTCTTTCCATCTCTCTCTCTCTTTTTCTCTCACTCTGTTCTTTCTCTCTGCCTGTGTGCTGACCAGTACTGCACCATGTGATGGAACAGCATTGGGGGGGGGGGGGTGAAAAAGAGCAAGAAAATGGCTCATTTGTATGTCACAGCTGATTTAGGATCAGTTCAGGGCTAACCACCGTGGTCACACTGTAGCCAAGGGGCCACTAAATCTGCCCTGGACCAGTTACCATGGGTTAAGTAAAAAACACACCGCAGTGCAGGTCTCTGCTTTCACACCCCTAATGCACTGCTCTCAGATCAGTCAGCCTCAGCAGGCGTGTGTGAGCAGTGTGCCATGTGCAAGCCTGCTGTTTCCACTGCCCACTCCTCTCATTCTACGTTTATGTGTGTGTGTCTGTGTCCTACAGGTGACCTTGGATGAGAAATCTGCCAATGAGACCAACACTAGGCCCAGTGGAGCTGTCTACCTGTGCCAACTGTGACAGGAAGTGTGTGTGTGTGCGTGCGTGCGTGCGTCTGCATCCATGTGCAATCATTATACTACCTTTACAATCGAAAAAGTTATTTTGTGTATAAAATGTTTACTGCAGAATTGATTAAAACAAGTTTTCTAATGACAATTACAATGGTATATTGTGATTTTGTATACACTCAGGTACTGATACATATTCTGACATATATATTTACTGTGTGGCTGCCAAATTTCAGTATATAATGAAGACATGATTATGTATAAATATAGATATATTTTATTTTATTTTATTTTATTTTATTTTTTTCCCAGAGAACATTATGGTCAGTGTGAAAGTACAGGCACAGCACTGATCAAATGAGCTGCAATTCAACACTGTAGAGAAATGTACTGTGAATTTTTTTTTTTTTTTTTAAATTGCACTGCTTTGAGCTCTCAAGGCCACCGTACCAAATGTTGGAAACATCAGATGGAAAATATTTGCAATTACATCTACATATGTATATACACGCAAAATACGCAAAATTTCAATATGCGCACTTTCAGTTCCATCTGTGGATGCACACACATACGCACATACTCCAGTCTACCTACTATATTTATACTGATCTGCTATTTTTACTCCTGCCTGGCAACACAGAACCTGACTTCCTGTTTGGACGTATGCTCTGCCGTCTGGTGGCGTTGGTGTTTGGCATGGCCCATGCCATGCCAACGCTGTGGCTCTGGGCACAAGGCTGGCAGGCTCCGTGTGGGAACAGGAAGGGCGCCGAGGGGAACTGATCGAGCAGGTTCCGACACTGGCCCCGCGGGGTCATCAGTTACCCATGGGCGGTCAGCGCAGGTCAGCGGCTTTGGAGACGTCAGTGGGCACCTGGCCCAGCAGAGGGGAGGAAGAGAAGGAGGAAGGGGTGGAAACAGGGGCTTGACCAGTCCTGTGGAGAGAAGCTGATGTCAGGGGACAGACTGTGTGTGTGTGTGTGTGTGTGTGTGTGTGTGGGTCTATTTGCAGGTGTGTAATGGGTGTAATAGTAGTGGCATATGTTTTCTGTACCTCTCACCTTGTAAAAAAAAACTCCCTCTCTCTATCTCTCTCTCATTTCTTTCTCTCCCTCTCTCTGCAGCTCACCTCCTCTGTTGTGTGCAGCCCCGCCCCCTCCTCTGAGGAGGCGGAGCAGACCTGTCTGCATACCTTTCCTCCACTGAGTTACATAACAGCTGCGTCCCTCCAAAGAGAGATGGGTGTCCTCTACTACCCCCTTATCCTGCCAATGCAGCAAACACTCCCTGTATCCCTGCTTCTTTTTTCACTTCTCTCTCGCACTCACTCTCTTTCTGTTCCTTTCCTCTTCTGCAACACACACACACACACACACACGTCAATGCAAAGAGTGTTATGCACAGTCTTTCTTCCTCCTCCTCACCCTGTAGCTCCTCTACTGTTTTAGTCTCTTCAGCTAAGAAAGTGAAAGAGAGCAAAGAGAAGAAAATAGAAAATAATCACCATTTCACATCCTCATGGTCTTTGGAAGACTTGAATATGGTGTAACTCCTGTAATGGTGATGGGGCAGATTTTTTTTTGAAACAGAAAAAGACCTGAATCTGCTGAATCTCAGTTTGAACGTGCAGATGAATGAATGAATGCTGGGACTAGAGGAAGCTGCCTCGTGCAGTCGAGTCTCCCTCTCTCCTACTGGACATGAAAGATGACATGAGTTGAGATGAGATGGGATGAGACGCTCGACCTTCTCCTGTTCTCGGCCCACTGAAGTGGAGAGCCACTTTGATGTTAACAGGCACTTTGATTCACAACCCTGCATTGTGTGTTTGTGTGTGTGTGTGTGTGTGTGTGTGTGTGTGTATGTTGTTCCTCGAGAAGCATCATCTGATGCAGCTTCACAATGAAAAAGCCCCATGGAAAAGTCAGATGATTTATTTATTTTGTTATTGATCAATTTTTTTAAATGTATTTTATTTTATTTTTCACTGTTGAAAAGGTCAAAGGTCACCTTCATATTGGTGCTGAGTGGTCATGGTGTGTAGTTGTTGTGATCTGTTGTTGTCCCTGTCTACTGCTGAGCTTGTTTGCCTGAAAATGAAAGTGTCTGTCTGCCTCTCTGTGTGCACTGGAGAGATCAGATTATTAGACTCCATGTGAATCCAGCTAGTCAAGATCAAACATAAATATAGGCTTGTTCAGGAAGGGACTCAGCCACGCTGATTCCAAATGTGCCGATCGATAACACAACTGTTGTGGAAGAGAAACTTGAGAGAGAATAGAATGAATTGGCCTCAGTCGGTTTGCAGAATCCCCCCATGCTCAAGAAACGGGAGCAATGTGAAAGCCATTTTCCAGGCTGTTTCACGATGCCTATGCTGTGGGACTCAGTCATTAGGCCGGTGTGAGACTAGCCTTGCAACGGTGTTTGGCAGTGGCGTCTGCTAATGTGAAATGTGCTGCTGCAGCGCATTTAAAAAATGTTGAAACCCCACCCGGAGACAAACTCAGCCCGAGGACAATCCTGAAAGATAAAAGATGCTGCATGCAGAGAGAGAGAAAAAGCGAGAGAAAGAGAGAGTTGTCCTGAATAAAGCTGCGTTGTTTCGGTTGCTAGGAGATTGCCAAGAGGCGGAGTTGCCGGGTTGGCAGTTGCTTGCAGGGCAGTCTCAGCGTGAGATGGAGTGCCCCCACATCCGAAATAAATTGCGTTCGTGGCATGAGATGTATTGCTGTCGAAGGAGAAGCAAAAAAAAAAAAAAAAACCTCTGCGTGACAGTCTGAGATAGAGCCTGGAAGGGGGAGCCTCGTGCCAAAAGCATGACAGTTGGCAGCACTGGGAGTGGTTGTGTTTGGCCAATTGGTTGGAAATAAAACAATGGGTGAGAACTTGAGGCCTTAATTTAATCTGTCCATCTCTCGTTCTCTCTCTCTCTGTCTCTCTTTCTCACTGTCTCTCCTTTCATTCCCTTTTGTCCTGTGCCTTGGCTATGTTCTGTTTATTTGCAAGATCTTGAACCAGTTAGAGTCTTGTTAATGAGTTCATGATTGAATACTGAATGCTACACTCTCACTACACAGCACCCCTCTATGGCTTGGTTGGGAGCCACTGCCGGATGTCTTTTGAAATCTCAGAACTTTCTGCTGGTGCTGTTCTTCATGGTGCTGCTGATCGGGGTGATCTCACCGTGAGGTGAACACACATTCAACCCTAATTACCCTGCTGAAGCTCCCTGGCTAGCCTGCATGAGACTCACCACAGAAAGGAAACATCTGCTTGAAAAGGTGCTTTACAAATTGAATATCCTCTTTCTGACAGTTTTTTGACTATTTCTCAGTCTATAATTTTCTCATTAAACACTTTTTGGTTGTCAAGACATACTAATGATCCCTAATAAGCTACAGTGTGTGTGTGTGTGTGTGTATGTGTGTGTGTGTGTGTTTCTAAATATTTGTGTGAGTCTGGCAAGTGCACTTCATTAAGTAATGAAGCTGAAAGTAAGATGACTCAAGAGAGGTTTTGGTTTACTACAGGGTGTAGGTGAGCTTTCGTTCCCTTTTAGAAAAAGGAGACAGCCAAGTCAACACCTCAGTTTCTGTGCTGTCTTTTAATTCTGACTCAGGTGTTATTCATTATCACCTGTTGCTTAAGAATCCCCTGAAATACTAGATCTCTAAAGATGTCTTCTTTTTACTTGCTATTTATGTTGTTTGATTGTCATGTTATCTGGGGAGTAGCAATTAACAATTATGGTGGGCATGTGTGGCTGCAGCAGAAGACCTTGTCTAAAGACCATGACTCTTGATGACCTTGGCAGTTTTTGGACATTATCCCTGCTGACGACTCCCCTCCCCCAACTGAAATGAAGGTGCAAAAGCTTGTTCAATCCTTAATAGAATAAAATATGTTAGGCGTACTCACTGAGCAGAGAGGTGCCTCTTGTAAGTATTTGTATTCTTTCAAGTATATTTGGTCTATCTCACACAGTCATTTTCTCACAATCCTTTGTTTTATCTCCCATTTTTTTCTTTTATAATCTCTCTCTCTCTCACACACACACACACACACACACACACACACACACACACACACACACACACATAAACACAGGCCTGCACACACATCATGCTTACACATCTGATTCTTTCATGTGGATGTCTACAAAGCGCTGGAGTCCCAGCCTAACCCAGCATGCAATGCAGAAGGGACAGGATGACTTTCTCTTGTTTTTATCGCCCTCCTCCTCCTTTTCCATCTCCTCCTCCACTCCACTTCTTCCCTCCATCCCTCCCTCCCTCCCTCTTGTTTCTGTTTGAAGTTGCGCCTCAGCAAGGAATTGATGTTATTTCCCTCCTCGAATCCAATCCCGCGCTGTCTGGCAGATTTCGCTCAGGTGCTCTCTGCTTTCATTTCTCTTTGATAGTCTTCCTGTCTTTCGAAGCTTGCCAAGCCCACCTGACGTTCCCTCGCCGCTTCACTTTAGGATGCTGTTTCTCCAGCCGGTCGTCCGTCCCCAACGCTTCACAACGCTGACTTGAACAGATAGCGCAGGGTCTTTCGTCCATGCCCTGTGGTGGGCCTGTGGTGTCTACCCCACCCGCTGCCCTCCCGTGTCAGTGTGTTTGAGCTGCTCACATGCACCCCTCCCATGGTGGAAAGCAGTGGGAATCAGTCGTGAATTTACCTGAAGCCATTTCCCTCTCTGCCTCCAGCAAAGCAAACAGAGCGGAGTGAAAGAACACATTTATTTCAGAGCTTAGTTTAGGCAGGAACAGATATGAGGCCTTGACCTGACAGAAACAGACTGGGAATTTTTTATCATACGTCTTGAATGGCAGAGACCTTAATGCATATAACAGGCTAAATTACTAACAGTGTTTTGCATTATCCCTGTGCTAAGGTCAGATGTGTTTCCTTGTGTTGAGCTAAAAATAGAGGTGCCCACTGATCCATAGAGAGAAGATGTGAAATAAAAAAGGGCAAGGTGAACCTGATGATGGAATGGAAAACAGATTTGTTTGTTGGCCCAGTGCTGTGGGTAATAGCTACAGTTAGCTGCCACTCTGCGATGCTCTGTGTGTGTGTGTGTGTGTGTGTGTGTGTTTGTGTGTGTGTGTCATTCTGCCATCTTCACAGCGTGTTGATGGGATGTGAAGGTCACACCTGTTACTATGTGCTTCTCTGCCATGTCCTGTGAAGCAGCCTCCCGCTCAGGTGAGCCTGAAGCACACCACACACTTACATATGCTCACACTCACACACGCACACACTCACACACGCACACACACACACGCGCACACACGCACGCCACGTCTAGGCAGACACCTCAATAAGGTGCAGGTGTGAGAACAGGCTGTCATGGGTGTGTATGTCTGTGAGTAAGACAGAGAGAGAGTGAGAGAGAGACAGAGATAGAAACAAAGGGACTGGATGGAGGTGAAGAAGGAAGGGGGGGGGTTTGATTGACCTAATTCTGGCCCTATGCTGCCAGCCTATCGAAGAGAGAGAGCAGAGACAGAGAGAGAGATGGCATGGAAAGAGTGGTGGGAATATGTGGCCTGTCACCCACTCCTGCATTCTTTCCCTCTGACGCTGGAGGGAACAGAGGTGCAGGTGGGGAGGTGGGTGGGGTGGGAGGAGGGGAGCTGGATGAGGGGAGCTGAATGGCAGATTTGGGCCAATTAAGGTGCAGTGGTGCAAGGTTGCACTGAACCTCCCTGTGGACATGCTGTGTCTCTCTCACTCATAAACACATACAGACAAACACACAAACACACATACACACACATACACATGCACACTGACACCCACATATAGACACGCAGAAACATCCATGCAATTCTGATAAACACAGACACAGTGAGTCAGTTTGTCTTGGACATCACATTCACGAAACACCAATCCTCACACTTACTAACTCTTACACCGCTTGTTATCGCAACACACTCACTCACTCACTCACTCACTCACTCACTCAATGAATTGAACAAAGAATTGAAGCTAAAAATTATAATAAAATTTTATTGAACTATACAAAGAAATGAATTAATAGATAAATGTATTTTTATTTCAATTTAATAAAACAATTAGAAAAAAAAAGTTTCAAATCACATCTTCCCTTATGTGCTCCAAACACTCATCAAATTTCCAGACATCGTCCAGTCCGGTCTCCCACCAGTTGTCTTCTCTGGGCCACGGCTCATGCGGCAGGTGCTTTCGGTCGGTCAGCACACTGCAGTCCATGCCACTGCGTGTGACCTTGGCCTCCTCGTCCCTCCTCAGCTTGGCTTTGCGCTTCATGGCCTCTCTCTCGGCACGGCGCTCAGCAGTGATGGTGTTGGAATACTCGCAGCAGTGGAAGCGCCGGGGCGCACCAGGTGACAGCGGCTTTGGGTTGACGAGGGGAAGGGGGAACATGCCGGGGTACTCGGGCTTCAGGTAGACAACCACCTCTCCGTCTCCATAGTTGGCCACACTTCCTTTGGCGTGATTCTTATAGAAGTGGGGCACCACATGCTGAGGTTTTGGGTGGGCAGGTGCTGGTGGCCTCTGGACCTGTCTCTGAGGTACGGGTGCATTAGGCCTGCTTTGTTTGGGTGCAGGGTAGAATGGCTGTTGAGTATGAGAGCACACCAGTGCATGGTTCGGCGCTGTGTTTTGACTTGGGATGTCCAGCACCTTAGGGTTCCTGTAAGGCTGGATTGAATAGACGATCTTTGGTTGAGACAGAGATTTCTGGGCAGCCTCTTCATGGGTTGGATTTGGGGGCCTGACTGTGTCAACCTTGCCTCCGAGCTGATGGAAAACTTGCACAGCATGCATCATGTGCTCTCCAAGTTTGCTCCTGGGTTGAAGGCAGATGGGCGACTTTTTGGCCCTCTTGCTCCTGGTCTTTTTGTCTCCAGCTGCCATTGAGTTGCTGTCTGGCCCCTTGTTCTCTCTGTGACTGGACTTGGTTGCATTCTTGCCTTGTTTCTCCTTCCTCTCTTTCTCGCCCATGACTTGCTGGTGCTTTCTCTTCCTACCTTTGCGCTTTGTTGCTTTCTCAGGGCACTTGTTCTCAGGCATGTTGGCGTCTGCCTTAACAGGAGTTGTTTTCGATTCCACAAGAGTGGAGATACTGTTGTCTCTAGGTTTTGCTTCAGCATTCTCCATGGTGCCTTGTTCATTCTTGTTTCTTGCTTGGACCACCAGACTGTCCCGTGAGCCGCTAGTGTCTGTAACCTGAGGCTCAATCTTGACCTCTGTAACCACTGTGGATGTGATCACCTTCGGTTTTAGGGGCTCACTTGTAGGCACAGTGTGTGGGATATAACTCACCACATCAGTGGGGGCCTTGGTCTTTTGGTGTACCTGGGGCTGAAGCTCTACAACCGGGGCTGGTTTCATGAAGCCAGTGCTGCTCAGCCCAGCAGCCTGTAGTCCAGTCCATGGCAACTGTGTGTTGCCAATGAACTCCAAAGGTTCATAGCTTGGAGCTGGCACTGGACTAAAGGCCACAGTGGTGAGGGGTTGTAGGGCTGTGCCATCCATCTCCACCAAGGGTGCTTGAATGTAGGGATCAAAAGGCACAGAGGCTCCATGAGGTAGGCCTTCACCATCCACCCACACGAAGGGTGCCTGCAGTTGGGGTTCGAAAGGGACAGCAGTGCCATGCTGCTGCCCGATGGCATCCACGTATATGATGGGGCTCTGCAGGTGCGGAGCATAGGGGCCAGGGACAGGGACACCGTACTGTGGCCCTGCACCACCCATACCCACAAGGGGCGCTTGCAGCTCTGGATGGAGGACCACAGAGGTGCCATGCTGTTGGCCCATAGCATCCACATGCATTTCTGGGCCTTGCAACCAAGGATCAAAATATACAGCCCCATCCTGAAGGATCATCCCACGATTTCCCTGAGGAGGGACTGGGCGGAAGGTTGGGATCTCCGTGACAGGCAGGAACTCTGGCAGAGCAGTTGAATTGTCAAACAGCCCATGGTGTTGCTGGAGCTGATAGCCATGGTCTGGCCAAATCACTGGCTGGTTGATGACTCCATAGCCTGTGGTAGGGGCTGTTAGGGAGGAGAAGGTTTATGTATGGATTAAAAATATTGTTCAGTAGACCATTCTGGTAAATAGAAATACTTTCAGCATTATTTAGACATCAATTATGAAGAAAACAACACTGACCCGCACCATGGAAATAGGTGCCTCCTGTCTGGTTTGTAAAGATGTACTGTACACCTAAAGGAAGGAAAAGAAACAGATTGATCCATTGTCTGAGTCACATAGTATTTGACAAAAAAGATGAAGTACTCAAGACCTAAAGATACCTTGATCTGGGTGAAAGCCATCTTGGGTATAAGTGGGGTTGAAATATTGAAAATCCATAGCAATCTCGCCTTGAAAATTGCAGTGTGTCTCTCATCAAGTGAAATGTCTTTGAAATATTGGTTTGTGAATTAGATAGAATTTGTTAATTGTGAACATTCTACTTTGCATAGAATGTAGAATTTAGAATAATTTCAAAAATGAATGAATGTAAACAAGTTGAGATGCCTAGCAGTTACCATAGTTACAGGCTGTAAATGGCTTTCCTTTTCTTTTTGACTAAAGTTGTATTATATAGCCCATATAATATAGCATTTTTATTACAATTCTCTTGCACTGTAGACATTTTGTATATTTACATGGCATCAAACAGAAGTAATGGTGAACAAATGTAATAAGTATAATATTGTTTTATATAGGATTGTTGTAGCCTACTGCAGCAAGAATTAAATAGAAATTTCCCACTCTGGCCTGCTGCTTACTGCATCAGATTTTTATCTCAATCCACTCAGTCACTCAACTACATTTTCTACCAGCTACCTAGACTACACCAAGATACTACCTACACTTACATCAACACTTTTGTCCTTCATAATAGGCTGCCTTACTGGTGGAATGAGGGGACCAATGTTACATAATCATCTGCTATCTCAGTGACTTTCAAAAAGCGCTTTAGCCCTAGTGAGGCTTTTAAACTTCTTGAATGAGCGCTTCCCTTTCCATGAACACCAGTGGTTTCAAGCTGAGTGCATGTTATACAAATAATGATTGACAATACTGCAGGAGATCAGGTCACCTTAGCATGGAGAGACCATGAAAATTGACTTTTCTTTGTGTATTTGACATGTAACAGACAAGTATAAGACATAGGGTGAGCATGTAAGAGCTGCAGCTCAGAACATGTTAGGAGTGGGGACGGAGAGATAGTTTAAGGTTATGTCTTGTTTTTTTACTGATAGCACATGAAGCCCTGTGCAGTGGCCATATTATGTGGCAGGTATCTACCTAAACGTAAAGCAACACTAAAAGCATCACACAGCAATCTTCAAAACATTTTGATGGAATGTGGTCACACAGAGGAGTTAGGAACTAAAATAAAGCCAAAAAAAACTTTCACATGTGCAACCCTCAACTTCTCAAACGTCAGCCAGCTTGTTTGGGTCCAGAAAATGCTTTGTTGTTCTTTACTTTGCGTGGGTTGCTGTGAGAATGCAAAAACATTTTTTCTTATATATTTTGTAGATGCCAGGAAAGAGCTGTAGGGAGGCGGACTGCAGCTGGTCAGCACAGAGAGAGCAGCCGAGGCGCTGAGGAGGAGGCGTTCGTTCAGAGCAGCGCTCATCTGGCCGTCTGTGGGGAGTTAAACAATATAACACCAACTCTTTTACTGAATGCCTTTTCCATCTAGATTTATCAGACTGTAAAATGAGAATCAGTCTTAAAATAAGCAGATAGGTCTTACAGTGTACCTTGTTCTTGGTGTGTAGGCTTCAGTGTTGGCATTTTACAAAATGACATGATAATAGTTATATGTAATTACTACTTAAAGACACGTTTTGCATGTACCCCAATCTGTGAAATATGATTTGTTTATTGAAAAAACAATACATCTATACCAGTCCCCAATGTGTAAGAGATAGTATGTGGCCTATCAAACAAGAAAATTCTGTATATCTGATTATCAGTGGGCTAGTATCCTTTGTGTGCATTATGCCAAGTCCTGGACTAAAAAAGAACTGCATTGGTCATCCTCATTAAGAAAAAGAACTGGACATCCTCATTAAGAAAAAGACTATATGTGACTGTATTTGAAATAAGACACATACATTGATAGGTTGATAGTTTATACATTGTTTTATTTTAAATGTCCACTCAAGTCACATAGGACTGACTTCATTGATTGCATGAAGCATGATGCCCACAGACAAATAACTGGCAACCATATGTCATTTTCTCCCTCTCTCTTCTCCAGACCGTCTGCCTTGTCTCCCAGCATAAGGAGTGTCTGTCGCATCTCTGCACTAATCAGATCACAGGTGCTGTTGAAAAGATTACAGGGGCCATGTTGGAGCCGCTCACTCGTTTGCTCCCTCGTTCGCTCCCTCGTTTTAATGACCTCCAATGTGTACTCTTCTGAGACGCCTTTTTGTTTTGGTTTATTTTCTGCTTGTGTGTTTGTTTGTGGTCGGAGTTGTGTTTTTTTTTTCCTTGCATTTGAGTTTCCACATGGGAGTTCCTCATGAATATAAGAAAGGAGAGAGGCAGAGAGAGGGAGAGAGAGAAGAGTAGCTGTACCGATACCCCATTGCGCGACTGAAACGAAAAGTGTTCTCCGTCCCCATGTTTAATTATTCATCGGTGGCGGTTTGCTGTGACACCAGCTGCATCTCTGTCGCAAAGTTAGTGTGTGTTGAGAGGAAGACGGCTTTTCTGGGAGATAGGAGCGGAATATGGATGTATCTTTCTGCATTGTAAACACTTTCATCTCTCTCTCTCCCCTTGACTGACTCTCCAAACTCTTTCTACATATTTTTCAATTTCTTCCTTGAATTTCCCCCTCTCCCCTATCTCCTTATTATAACCTTTTACACACATATTCACCACTTTCCCATAACCTCTCTGTCATACACACACACACACACACACACACACACACACACACAGTAGTTGTCATCTTATGCAACAGATAGTTCCAATTTCACTCTTCTTCCCCCAGCTCACATTGTAATGTTTTTATACTCCTCATCTCTCTCTCTCTCTCTCTCTCTCTCTGTCTCCTTCCCTGCAGCCCAGACTGATTGCCCTGGACCCCAGTCAGAGAGGCTCAGCACGGTGGACTGTGATCATTACTCAAGGATATGGGAATTCTATACGGCACAGTCAGACACTCGGCTCCACACAGCACTCGTGTAGGCAGTCAGGCAGGCATTAGAGAGCCTTGGCATCCACACTAACTTCAGAGGCATACCTTTGAAAATGGCTGTGCCTGTGAAATTTACTGATCAAATTACACTGACTAATGGGGAGGCCTAACAGTGACATTAATCATTCTGTTGTATAAAATATACTGTGCATATTACTGCATGAGTGTATATTTTGGTTATTTGAGCTCATGGAATGGTTGAGTCCTAGTGTCACCCTTAACCCTAAGAAGTCCTGAACTCTCAAGAACTTAACTGGCAAGAATCAGCCAATTGTGATCACAAGAGCCTTAAAAAAAAAAAAAAAACATTAGTGTCGAGGCCAGTATTGAGACAATTTAGCAGACGCTGAACTGGGCCCTATCAGCTGATAAAAATTGGCTTTCCAAAGTAATCGCTAACTTCCTCTAAAGATGAGTCTCAAACCTGAAGCCTGTTCCTCCGGCCATTCAGAAGTGCAGCCATCAGCCAATGAGTGAGTCCCTGCACTTCCTCCTTTTCCTCCGCTCGCACTGCTCTCCCTCTCTCTCTCTCTCTCTCTCTGAAGTGGTTCTGTCTCCAAGGCTGCTGTTTCCCCACAGACGGAGCCTAATTTCCATGATGTCAGACATGAGGTAACCATTCCCCCTGGAGAGTCGGGGGAACCAGCAGCAGCAGTCCACCTGCTGATGCAGTATGCTCCCTCTCTCTGTTACAGCATGTTACTCACATGTACTCAGGAACTCACATACACACTCTACCTCTCTCTCTCTCTCACACACACACATACTCTCAGGTCACATTAGTTAATGCACATCACACACACACACACACACACACACACACACACACACACACACACACTCAGGTCACATTAGTTAATGCACATGCACATGCACGCACACACACACACACACACACATCATATTAGCGATCACATTAGCTCACACAGGTCATATTAGCTAACACACTCTCACACATTTATAAATATGTGCAGTACACATACTGTACACATACTGAGTCAGGTAAAAGGCATACACACAGACTCAGATGTTGAGAAGTACTGGGCATGTCAGGCCAACATTAACATATTTACACATTAGGTTAGAAGCTCACACAAGCCTCAGAAACACTAATAGTCAGACAGACTGATGCATATTGATGCAGTCTAATATTTCCAATCATAGCTCAGCTCGACAGATAGTAAGAATATGGTCTACATTATGTACACACAAACATTCATTCTCCAGCACTGGTGCCTCTTTATCTGCTTCTGTTTGCCTCTTAGTCTCTCTCCCCCTCTCTCTCTCTCTCTCTCTTCATCATGATCATCATCCTCTACTCCCAAGCAGTGCTGGATCTTCTCCAGCATCTCCCAGGCTTCCCAGCCCACACTCTCTCCCACGTTCCCATAATGCCTCCCTCATCCTCCATCTCAGGGCCCCTCTTCCTGTCTCTGTCACTGTAACTTCCTGTTCATCATGCTCCCTCATGCATCTTTCATGCGAGAGCTGGCGGGAGAGTGCTGCCGGGCTCTCATCAATGATTCACCACAGACAAGGATTCTGGGAAAATAGAGGGGGGGGGGGGGGGGTATGGGAGGATAGAGAAGGGCGCACTGCAGGACGTATGACCTACACAGCTGCTCATTCTCTGGGGTCCTGCCTGGGATCGGAGAAAGGGGGCTGGGGGTGGGGGTGGGGTATCTGGGGATTTGCACGACCTGCTTGTTGATGCCATCATAACCATTCATGTCAGCCATAGCGAATGGACAGCCAGGAAATGGCAGCCAGCCCCTTATGCAAGCCCCTCCAGCACCTCTGAGTTACCGTCACAGCTCTTACCACTGCTGCTCTCTGTAGGATTCCCATTTTGCCCTGTGACCTGTCAGAATTGAATCACGGAAAGTGTTTACTTGTGGTCAATAAATAAGGTTTCCGAATGGAAGCGTTAGGAAGTGTGTTTTTCTAGGCATGCTTTTGGATCCTTGTTCCCATGGGAAATGTAAAACTCCACTCACCTTTTCTGCTCTGGTATAAGTTTCAGCACCATGGACAGCTACCCTTAGGACACATTCTATTTCTGTGTAGGTCTCAGTGAAGCTGTATTTGTGTGGTTCTCAAGATTTGTGTGGTTCTCAATACATGCAACTGGACCCTTGCTTCTATGTGTCATCACTGACAAGGGTGTATTGCACCATATTATGGAACATCAACACTTGCTCAATTTATGAGATCAGCCTTTGAGTGATTCAATGCTTTATTCACTAATACTAACAGGGGTAAGGTTTGAGTTGGTGATCCCTGATGGGATTCATGTGTGTGTTGCAGCATGTATTCCTCTTTTTGAGACATTGACCCAAGTGATGCAAGCACAGTGCCATCTCACACACCGATCTCATTCATGTTTTACGGCTAGCAGCCGCTATGCTAACTCATTATCGTACATGTGTCTGGCCCAAGAGCCGAGTAGCTGCTGCTGCTCATTACAGGCCATGAACACAGCCTCTGAGACAGCTCTGTGTGCGTGTGTGTGTGTGCGCGTGTGTGCGTGCGTGCGTGTGTGTGTGTGTGCGTGTGTGTGAGAGAGAGAAGGAGAGAGAGGGCTTGTTTCCTCCTCTCTCCCATTGTCAGATGAAGCATAGCATCTTGGCTTGGTACTCTAGTTTTGGGCTTTGAATAACCTTCTCTGTAATGCATTAGCTCTCTACATTTGGTTAGAAATGTCCACAGATCCACTCACCTGAAACACACAACACTGGAAATCTCAAGCACTGAATCTCTGTGAACTCAGTATTCACATGGGCTGTCCTTTTGCCCTGTTTAATGTACACCGTATGGTCTATGGATTTTATGTGCCAAAAGTCTTGGTTGTTGCCTTGGCTTATTGTCAGCTGGTTGTTTTCTTGTCTGGGAGTTTGGGTGGTATTCATGTGGTGTGTGTTGCAGAGACATTGCATTATAATAGTGGGGAGAAAATAAATATTGTTCTGTCTCTGGTAATCTGTCTATATAGAGGTTTTGGGCACCCTTGAGTGGCCACATTCATCTTTTCTACAGAACTGTGGTGAATTATTCATCTTGTGTGTACACAAAATATTTTGAACATTATTGGCTTTCCCGTATGTGTAAAAATATGTGTGTGTGTTGTATGTGTATGCTGGTGTGTGTGTGTGTGTGTGTGTGTGTGTGTGTGTGTGTGTGTTGTATGTGTATGGTGGTGTGTGCTTGTGTGTGTGTGTGTGTAGTTAGATGCCATTAACTTTCATTAGACTCCATATGTTTCATAAGCATATAACAAACTCTGTCCCCCAGGCCCCATTATAAGGTGTGTTATTAATGGACTGAGCACCTGGCCATGTTTAAAGTGCTTCCTTTAATGTTAAGGTGAGACTTTTGGATAAGTAACACAATTCAACCTCCTTTTTCGTTGTTCTTTTGATTGTGTCGTTATTTTAGATAGTTTTGCCTTCATAGTCTCCTTCACATTCAGTGGAAAAATACATTCTAAAAATAGCTGGGTTGAAATACTACACACTGGCTATAAAAGCTTTGTTCATGCTATTTAAGCGAGCTTCAAAAAACACCATGCATAAAAGGTTTGGTATGTTTCTTCTTCAATAGTATAGCATGGCTTTAAAAAACCTCTTTTGTGAATATCTGTTGTGTTTTGTTTATCTGGGTAAGCTCTGATCATTTTGGAGTCTCACACTCCTACCCCGCCCCCCCACCCCCAAAACACACACACACACACACACACACCATCACCACCACTACCGAGGAAGAGATGGCAGCTGACTGCAGAATGGAAGCACCACATCCTGACAGTTGAAAGTAGGACACTGCAGTGACCTTGAGTGTAGTGACAGCTTACAAATGCCTCAGTTCTTCTGACTTCTGATGGAGGTACATGAAATAACCAACCTGAATGCCTTACATAATACTGAAGGACATGAAAGACTGACATTGCGTTATTTGCAAACATTGCGTGTGTATCGCGTGATGATAAAAAGAAGCTATACTAATGCAATGATGAAACATGATGAAGACTTTTTTGTCATGCTCAAATTTTAAGTACTCTTTGAAGACTTAAGTCTTATGCATGTAGTGTAGAATGTATAGAGTCACTGTGTGATAAATCATTGTGTCGGGTAGAGTAGACAGTTGAAAATGCAAACCTGTGCACTGAGAGTGATGGTCACTGTGCTGAGCAGGGCCTTCTGGATGCATCCTTAGTCAGGACAGCATTCACTGCGCTCCAGTCCAGCCCCCTTGTTCCGCTTAAGCAGCATTATGCTAACAAGGCATTAGCTGGCGTAGTAAGCAGCCAGGTGATTATGACATCACAGCCATTGACGGGCAGGCTGTAGTGGTCACACGGTGGTGTTCATTGGTGGGTGGGCCTATGGAGTGGTGTAGAGATACCACGCCCCTTCCCTAACTATGTAACTATGCTTGTACACACTACTGTAAGACAGACGTTACAAACCATGCAAAACATACAAACCATTGGCTGCACAGTCAGCTGACCTAAATGATGGTGAAACACATCTTTACAGTCAGCAGAGATATACACAGAGAAAGAGAGAAAGAGAGAGTGACAGTGCATGAGTCATTAAAGTCCATAATATGACCTTGAAGCCTTCCATTATGGGCTTTGGCCCTCCTACGTGACCCTTGGACACTCAAGATGTACCACAGACTGACAAGGTCACAGCTGCCATTTCTAAATCCACTCCCTCACTACATGCAACAGTGGTCTCCGCTGTCAAGTTTGTTCTCCCCAAAGGAACATGATGCGGATGGCAATCTAAAGTCAAAACCTAACAGTGCCACAGAATTGCCTCTCAGTGCAACATGACATCTATGACCCCCTCCCCCTTGAAGAACAAGAAAAGCAGCAGCCTGCTTGAGATGGCCTGCAGGGCAGGGGTTGCTTCTGAGGAGCAGTCAGACGGGGAATGAGAGAGAGAGAGACTGTAAACATTATTAGTCAGAGAGTCGGCTGCATCACAACACTGCACCATGGCTCACAAAACAAACATGGCTGGCTGGCTGACTGCTGACTGTTTACATGATGTAGGGGTAGTGGTAGTGTGTTTATGCTCTTGTTGTTATTGTTGCTGTTGTTTGGACGCTGTCTGAGGATCAGAGAGGGGGATATGACGAGGCGTTTTTCTTGCTGCCTCTGCGGTGTCATCATCCTCATCAATAGCAGCCGCAGGAGCGGCAGCACCAGTGGCGATGCAGCACGCGAAACACTCCGTCACTCACACTGGCACAACAGTAAGAGCCCCCATTAGCTCGTAACTCCACAGTCAGCGAGAAGTAGGGGCCGCCAGCACCTCTTTCACACAAAATTACAGTCGCCTCTCTTAGTCACAGTTGTGCTGACTGAGGAACGCAGATGTGCTCAGCGTTTCCACAACAAGGCCCTTTGACCTTCAGATGAGTTAGGAGTGCTCTAAGACACCTGTCTGTGTTTAGAAAGTCTTCTGTCGGAGCTTTGACTGTTCCCCTGCCTGTCTTTGTTTGGCTTCACTTCTTATGCATACTCGCTCACCTAAGTAGCTTAAACACACACTTTATCTTTCTGATATAGATCCTGGTGCCTGTTCAATGAATCCAGAAGTAAAAGATATTATGTATCACAATTTTATTACAAAAATTAGATCTTTTTATCTTTCAGTGGTGCCATGCTTTGAGCATATAACAATACAGTAAAAAAGACCCGACCTGGAAGGATAGTAAAAGCAGTTGTCGACGATGCTGTTGCAGCATTTTGTCAGTCATGCTGTTACTATACAGAGAACATTCCTAATACAGTGTACAAACACTTGCCAATACACGTCATTTCCTTTAACAAATCGCCGGTAAGTACATTGAATAGAGTTACGACAATTTCTCTCTCAAAGAAAGTAAATCATACATAGAATTATGCAAATGAAAACGAAATGTGCTGAATATTTGTACCAGCCCAAGGCACCCAGGCTTGTAGCATGTTGGCAATTTTAGACATTCTTACAGAAACACGTTGAAGCAAACAACGAGAACAAGTAAAGTAGGTGCAATCCGTCATTGCATCGTCCTTCATCCTCCGTCTACCACCCAAGTCAGTCACAGTGCAAGTTCCGGAGAGGTTGGGGTGCCATCAAGTGCAGTAATGAAACTCTTTGTCATCTTTCTCACATACTGACGTTTAGACTGTCGGCTTTGATTTCTGAATCAAGAAGAAGGCGATGTTTTCCACTCTGTGTTGAGATATTGTCCAACGTACAGTAAGGCTTAAGATGCCCAGCTGCCGGTCCAAGAGAAAAATAAGCGAAACCAAAGCTTGAGTGCGCTTGCAAAAAAAAAAAAACGAACTCCGAATCAAAAAGTAATCAATACCAACACTGTCTCACTGAGGTTTCCAAGACATATGACAGGAAAATATTTTTTTTTCAAGACCAAAAACGTTTGTTTGTTTGTTTTGCACATAAATACTTAATTATGTATAGAAATCCCAGCTTTTCGCTTACCTTTTTAAATCAATGTTAAGTTTTGTTCATCAACGTCAAACGAAGACAAGTAAGACAAGCTCAGAAACACGTATCTCGTACTGGCTTTTTTCTGTTTGCCGTAGTGCAGTTCAGTTGAGTTGACGACAGGGCTCAAATGGCCATTTCGTTGTTCCACCAAATACCTCAATGCTGGCCTCCGACCACGCAAAGACGCTGCCTACTTGTGCTCTGCTGTTGCAGGTGGCCAGGTTGTAAATCTCTCCCGTTGACAGCTTACGGTCCCACACGTTAAAATTGGCCAGCTCCCCAACAAAAGCTTGAGTTGCATCGAAACCTCCACCCAGTGTATCCTATGTGGTCCAAAAAGAATAAAATGAGAATTCGGGTAAACTGTATTTCACAATCATGCAAAGCCGGCATTCACCATCATAGTATAAACTACGCTTTATTTTACATAGACTGTCCTCACGACCCCATAGTACATGCTTCCGCATTATTGCAAAGATAGCATATAATGCACGTTAAACCTTTTTTCTGTTAGGGGACATATATGGTACACCTCTAGGTGGACAGGTTATTACAGCTTTGCTTTGCTTAAAATCCTTAATTAGATTGCCAGGTTATCTGACAGGCACTTCAAGGTCTAAATTGTCTAATTACGCAGCGAGAAAAGTGCGCGTTCTGAACATGAATATAATTCCCTGCCCTTGGGTATCCGTTATCAAATGTCAGCGTTCAGAAATAACATTTCACATTAGGCATTAGAAACAATGACATTTCAGGATCCCTTTATGTAATCAGATCCGGGGAGCAAGAACGTATCCCGGAGCGATGTGATATAGCATTGCAAGCATTTTGACTCACCTGCTCCTGTCCTAGCACAAGCACTCCATTTGGCTTGATGGGGTGGTAAGGAGCCAGATTTTCCCCGTTGCCGCGCGACACACCGTCCTGAAAGGCTTCCCACACCCCGTCTCTCGTGGTCCAGGTCACACAGATGTGATGCCACTTGTCATCGTGGATTTCAAAAGGCAGTTTTGCCACCTGTCAAACAAAAGTTGGTAGATGTGGTTAATGAAGCAGTTCCAGAAAGAACTTACTAAACGTTAAACGTGCAACAATTTATTTATAAGGTCGTCGCCTTTGGATAGCCTTTAAGGCTGACCACAGCCTTGTCAACACATACAACGTTAGATACATGCTATCCTTTTCAATTTATAGGCCACACTAATAGTAATATTTCGCAGTGATTACCTTGTCATTGATGAGAATTTCCATAGGGTTATTCCCCCACTCAATCAAAACCAGTTCGTTGGCTTGCCCAGGGACCGCGTAGGAGAACGGAGTGCCAACGCCTGGCGACGCACTGGATTTTATCCACATGCAGAGGGTAAACGCAAACATCTCCGGCAAGCTCTTCTTGACCTTCGCATACATGTAGTTGGTTCGGAGAGGGAAAGTCAGCTGGAACTTGTCCACAGGTCTGCTGCCTTTCTGACCTGCAATCAAAGGTGAAATTGTCCGAGACCGTCAGAACGTGCATTAGATGTGTGTTTTCTCTATGCAAGGTTTCCTTTCCAACAGGAATGTCTGTCAGTCCTAAGCTTCTCCTAAGATTCTCACGCCCCCCCCCCCCCCAAAAAAAAAGAAAAAATTAAAATGGCAATAGTTTTGTCATGGTGACAAGAGTGGACAGGAGAACAGGAGATTATGAGTTTATACTTCTTCCCCTATGCTCTCTTTGCATTCCTAAAAACGTCAAGCCTGTCTATAGTTAAAAATAAACCGCCCATGATATCTAACAGAGCAGATCCACAAACTTCTTACGCCTAGATAATCCCAGTTTTTAGAATACTGTGAAACATCGTGAGATTAAAATAAAGGTGGTTGGGGCAGAGTTTTGACCAAAAACATCAAGGATGGCTTTGTCTGTGGTGTTGGGCATGTATATCAGATAGGCGAGAGAGTTAATGTGAGGAGAAATATGCAAAGCAATGCAGCTCCCCCTCCCCAACCGCGCAGTGTCCGCTGCGACATCGCGATGGGGCAAACATGCCTACAACTTTCGACATATTTTGCGTTATAGATTGAATTTATCACCACCATCTTAGAATTTTAGTTTGCTATTCTTGTAGTTTTAAGACACTTATATCCATACGATGTTACGTATAACCACAAGTATTAATTCCAATTATATGAACTTAGGCTGGGAGAGCTTTGTGATTTGCTCCGAAACCACTTCCTTGGCTGTACAATGAAATTTCGCCACTCGGAACTCACCTTTTTCGATATCTGTAATTCTGTGGTGGAGGGAGGTGAGAGTGGACTCCACTCTGTTGCGCTGGTCTGTTTCATTCCTCAGGCCACTTTTGCTCTCTTCCAGCGTGTTGACCCGGGACAGGACCTGCTTTTCCATGTCGTCTATTTTGTTCTGGAGTAGGTCTTTCAGACTATTCGTCTGAGCGGTGCTGTTTATTCTGCTGTATTGCTGGGGTACGCAAAGAAGACGTAGTGAGAGGATGATACGAATTAAAGAAAGGTTGTAACCCTCAGTAAATAAACACTATAAACACGTGCAAGGTTGCTTAGCGGCTAACGCCAGATTAGCGCCTTTAGGGCTTACTGTCGAGTTGCTTACAAACATTTGCATTAAGACACTAAATTTACCGACCATAAGGCCATCCGCTTGCTTAGATTTGTCTGGTTCTACCAGACTGAAACACAGCGCTACTTTGTAGCCTACTGTTAGAGCAGCTTTGTATAATTGCCGCAGTAGTCGAAAGGTTAGTGGCATTCAATATATAACAAGCATTGTCAGGCTGCATGTGATGTGCCGGTAAATATTATCACTATGCGTAGCAGAAGGTGAGAAAACACTCCGTCTGAAGCGCACAAGAAACTTAAATACATACCTCCAAGTTCTCCAATCTCTGTTTAAGGGTTTGCAATGTCTGCCCCAGTTGGACCAGTGTATCGGACCGTGATACATCCCCCATAGTATTTTTAGAGCCTGGTCCTTTCCGGCCCCCTACTCCGGGCTCCGGAAGGCTCTGACTCTCACATCGAGTCAACTTGGATGTTAGTTCATGGATCGTCTCTTTTTGGTTCATGATAATCTCTTTTTGCTGAAGCACGGTTTCCCTCAACTGCATTACAGTGGTCTTCAGATCCTCTGCGGGACCACTGTTCTGCATAGTGGCTGCGCACAAGTCCATATCCTTGGGCACCGACGTGCAGATGAACTGTGTTTGTCCGAAATCTTGCGTAGACCCTTCCAGAAGAACCAAAGAAAGTAAAAACAATCTCCAAGACATCCCCATTGTGAATTTAATCTTAAATTCGAGTCCAATCCCCTTGTCTGACTTAGCTTTTTTGGTCAGCGAAATGCGCATAGGAGTTGCTTGTCCGGTTCAACACCACGGAGCTGTCCAGTGAAACTATGGCGCTCTATGCTGCGAGTCTCCGCATTTATAGAGCTCAGCTAGAGTAGCGCGGGCGAGCTGCATCATTCTAGGGAGGAGGTAAGTTCTCGCCATTTAGTCGTGTACGCCCTCCTTCTTAAGGTAGTGCTCGATGTATCTGTAGATAGCGGAAGCAGATCGTATCAGCAATTATGTATGTAATAGCGTGGCATTGCTCCACAATCTAGATTGTTCAGAAGCCGATTTATTGCAGACAGTTATGAAGTATATGAAGTAGGCTATATTAACCTAACCTAATGTAATTTTTGTCAAATGTCAAAATTTGCACGACTCACATATAGAGCCAATTTTGTACTTCTGGAAATGCAATAAAGACTACAATAAAACATTTTATGTTGATCTTTTACATTTAAAGAACTACACGATATGGAATTATTGATCAGATAATATTCCTCGATCCGCGTGTGTCATAGAAAATAAGAAATCGGTTCACTGTAAAAACCAGTGAAGCGTGTCTACCTTAAACCTAACCACACCCATGATCATGGCTCAAGCAGTGAGTACTGACAGTCCCAGTGAGAACTCCAGCTTCCTTTAGTCACTTCACTGTCTTGGCAAACGTATTCATCTTAGGCCGCTGGAATCACACTTTCCATCTCTGACCTTTGCATTTAAATCCAAATTTACGGATTGTTGTCTTGTTTTATGTCAGTATTTCAGTTGTAAACATCTTTCCACATGAACTCAGTGACACAAGTTAAACTACTTTTGATCTGCCTCCACAAGAGCATGCCTATTCTTTCCGTTTTAAATGTTATTTCAGATTCTTTAAAGTATTTACAGACGTGCTGATTTTTCATAGGTGCTGGAGGTGTGGAGAGTCAGTCGGTGGAGAGGAGACTGGGTTTATATCTGGACCTGCAGTGCATTCAATATGTATATCGTGCTTACGGCACGTTGAGCGACAGGTTCGCAAAAGTTTGCATTTTGAGTGAGTTTACAGGTGGTCTACAAATCTTATCAATGCACACCCCACTTTGTGTGGACACATATGCATGTATACTCAACGGTAATATAATGACACATCCCATAGTGTCGTAGTTTGTCTATTTTCTTACTAGATGTCCATAAGCCGGCCCGCGTGCAAATCTCCAAATTGTCAGTCACTAGCGCGCGAGAAAAAAGTGTTTCTCACCCGCTCGCTCTCTCGCAGGTTGACATTTAGTAATGTTGAATCATCCGAGGGCGCTGTGAAAGACGACGCGATCATCATTCCAAAAAATCTGCCGGCAGAAAGGCGAAGAAGATATATGGAACTTTCGCATTATTAATTTAACAGGTTGTTGCGTAACCATTTTCTCGCTGAGTGGTATCAGTATTTATAAGTTATGCCGTGTATGAAAACCGCAAATCGTCACTGAAATGTCATTATTAGGAAATATCTAGTTGAATCTGTAAGTATGAAAAAATAACCCCTTCCCCTCTCTCTCTCTCTCTCTCTCTGTAGTCTGTCACACTACGCACACAGTCTTTCAGCCACCAGCACACCCATGCACTCAGGACGCATTATAAACACAAAAGTCTCTCACATTTAACCGCAGATAATTTCATTGTTAAATAAATGCCTTGATGGAGTGCTCTGATCATTTCACTCATGCCTTTTTATGTGCGTATGGAATCATTGGTTTTGGCGAAAGTGACCATTCAGTTAGAAAATGCATGTGATATAGACTAGTTGGTCGTGGTTAATTTGTTTCATTATTGATCCGAACATTCTAATCAGCAAGGTGTCAGGCTCCAGGCAACGAACGGCCAGAGTAAAAATGGTTAATGGCTGCGCGTAATTGCTGCTTGGAGAATGAGCCTGAGAAATAAACCAGTCTCAGCAATTAAGACGAAAGGGATGTAGCCCAGATACACAGTCACTACCCTTTTCGCTTGGGTCAACATCTTTATATGGCATTGACCTGTAACCCCGATTTAAAAATTGCGCACGATATTGTAGGCAACACAAATGACACGCTTAGACGTAACACGTATGAACGGTAGCCAGGAATGCTCAGCGATTTGGGAACTTATTAATCAGTGTTTCACATACTGAGTGAGAGCAATTCTGGAGTAACCTCGGGTGGCTTTTTCCTAGGGCTTGGTCCCAGGTTTGGAGGGACAACTGTGCCGAAACTTTCCCATGAAAACAGAGAAAGAATACGTTTATGATGAAAGAATAATTTAAATGCAAACTAATTGGACAATTTTTGTAGAAGTGTGCGCCTGTTCCAACTATAGGCTTTCCTAATGTAGGCTACAAAGATATTGTCTTTATAATGAGACCAAGCTGAGAGGTGAGAAACTTTCGTTGGCCGTTTTCTTTCCCTCAGCCCTCTTTCACTTTTTTCTACGGGGAACATGACAAGATATTCTAGCACTAGCATACCCAAATCAAACAAAACAAAACCAAAACACCTCATATGCCATACACTACAGCAAATTAACAACAAAATCAATGAAAATAGTCACACAATTTGTTTATAATCATGACCTTGAACTGTCTGTAAGATAGTAGTTCATTTTATTTTTTGGGACAGTGGAGATCATTCCAGGAGTATAGGGTATTAATAGCTTTCCAAGAACTAAGTGTATAAATGTAGATTTATTTGCATTGGGCAGATATTGTAGTGTTGTGGTGTTATACTGTTTTAGGTCCAGTAACACCACCACCAGCTAACCAACCTAACAACTCTAACAGTTACACAGCCACAAACACTTCTCATAACTGCTAATGCAACATGAAATGACCAAAATACATTTGGTCAGTGACCCCAACTCCTTCTACCTGAGAAGGCCAGACAGTCTGCAATGGAAGGAGGGGGGGGGGGGGTTGTTGGCAGAGCATTTCTAAGAAGTTAGTAGCCAATTTGTCTGTAATAATCAGTCTCCCTGCAATGCCCCTGAATAATGCATCCCCTTATAATAGTATACACTTTGTTAATGGCAGAGATAGATCAGTATAATTTCACACTTTGGCACTTCTGCGTCCTCCTGCGTCCTCCTTCTCCCTTTGTGCTTCTGCGGATGCCATTAAATTAGAGTCAGGGAAGGGAAAACATTCACAAACAAGCAAAGTGGCCATCTTAAGTTATTGCTGGCTCTGCTTGCGCAGGCAAGGATTGTTCACTGCTGTGTGGACGTGTTTCAGAGAACTAATGGCTGCCCATTATGTGCTCTTGGCCCCAAGCTCAGCCACTGAAGTTGGCCAGTGAAGTTGGTCACTGTTGGAGTTCTTAACCCTGATCTGATTCCACATCTGAAAGTCTCTAACAGTGTCTTATCGCAGAGTACTAATCTGTGATAAATTTGGAAGAATGTTTTTCTTGCTGATTTTTACTACCTGCCCAAAGCTGACCTCTGTTTTACCAGCAAACTCATCTCTCTTCAAACTATCTTACTCACTTATGTTCGCTACAGTATGAGGACCAAAAGTCAAGAGTTTTACTCTTAATTAGATGCAATAAAGAATCTTTGAATCTTCTCGAAGCTCCCCATCATGTCCAAACTACTTGGATTGTCTGAAAGTATTGAGGATCGTGTTTCCTGGTGGCGAATGAGGGATTGAGTGATTGCCCTGGGGTGTGTGTGTGTGTGTGTGAAGGTGCAGCCCATGGAAATCAGACCCACTCATTTTATGCTGTCCTCCCTGCCAGCAAAGCTTCCGTGGCATGATGGGACACCGGCATGTTCCGCCTGCGGGCACATTTAAAATGCCACGGAAGGCATCGGCTGGCACGGTGCTCCACTCCGCTGAGTTACCTCTTCCGCCAAGGTGGTAAATAATGAAGAGTGCAATGTTCTGTTGGTATGAATCGAATTATGTAATACGTCTCTTGAGATTCTCTGATTATTAGTTACAGTTTGTCAAAGCACCTGCCCAGGAGAAGCGTTGTTGAGCAAAGGTATCAGTTGCAGATGCCCTCGGTACACTGCTGGCTCAACAAGGTTGTGTGACCCTTCAGGACACACACACACACACAAACACACCAAAGTGCCCTACCTGCGCGTTTTTTTCAATGAAAACAGTAGATGACAGTGACAAAAAAGAGAGCCTTTAGAGATGAAAATGCTGCATTTATTGTGTAGGTGTATACAATAGTAGGTGTGCTGTGCTGAGGAAAAAAAATTGGCTTATTATATTCACAGATGTCTCACTCTTTAAAGTTGATGACATGCCCTTTTATCTTGTTTACCTCAGGCAAGCACTATCATTTTAAGTATGGCATTAGAGCGGGTTAGTCTGTCATCTCTTTTATGTTCTGGGCTCAAACTGGAGAAGCACCAACAATATGCACAGATCTGCTATTATGTTGTTGCCAGACAGTTTGCTTTTCCAATTACTCCTCTTAACTTCTCAGATCAAAGCCTTTGCAGCCACGGATGGTGAGTCTCAAAGACAATCCTTGTCGGTGTAAGGCCTGTGTGTGTGTGCGTGTGTGTATGTATGTATGTGCGTGTGTGTGAGTGTGGAGGTGTCATAAATGTTTAAAAGCAATCTAGCTTTCCTAACCTGTCTTGTTTCACTCGTATTTGGAATGCTGAGACCTGTTCCCAGCACTTTGCATGGTTTATTTTGTATTTTGGAAGTTCAGGGAAACATTCCAATTAAGCTCTCGAAAGAGACTTTCAGTGCAAGGTCATCCCAGCACTGTGTGTTTCAGAGTAACATTGATTTTGCCCTTTTATAATGTAAAACAGGCGCCTCTGGGGTGGAAACCAGAATGTCGGCGATGTGAGCAGACTTCCCAAAAAATGAGCAAACCCAACCCCCTCAAAGGGTCTGGCTCAGTGAGCCTTCGGGGAAGCCATATTGCCACCATCCATAAATGTTTCAAAAACAAGCACAAGATGTGAAATACAGTACAGCACATGTTGTTGTGAAAGACTAAAAGGCTGTGAAAGACTAAAACGGAAAAATACCAGAAAAGTTGTGAAAAACTGAAAATAAAAAACACACTGTCACTGCTGGTTTCATTGCAAGACATTATCTATGTGTGGACTCCTATTGGCACAACGAATTGTCTTGTCCTCAACTAACTCCAATCTCAGTGTTGCTTGTTTTCCAGAAGCATTAATTGGAGTCAGGTGACTACGCTAGAAGTGTACAGCTGGGGGGAGAAAAGCCAAGGATAATCCTGTGGTAAATATCTTTCTAAAAGAAAGGTGCTGATAGACTAAAAAGGAAAGACACCAGAAAAACAGCATGTGCCTGTGGAACGGATGCTAGCTAGCCTAGCTGCTCATGTAGAATGTTAGTAAACCTCCTTCTCGACACTTCAAGAGCCTCCTAGTCAGTTCACCGGAGGCATGTCGGTCGACTGGCTAGACCACTTGCTTTCCAATCCGAGGTTGCTGTGAGGATGCAGGATGACCTCTGTTACAGTGGTGCCATGACCTGTATGGGAGTGAGGTTTAGGGCTGAGTGTAACAGATGCCTAGCTGTGTGTGTAGCACTTCAAGAGTCTCCTAGCTTTTCGGTCGAATGGCTAGGGTGCTCACCTCCTGATCCAAGGTAGTGGAGTCGAACCCTGGGCTGGACTGGGCAGGAGAATATAGCATATTAATTGGGGTGACACTAAATCATGGTTATGAAAACTGACTTGTTTTGGATTAAATAAAAGCACAGGGAGCGGAGAGCTCAAATCAGTCTCTGTGCAGATACTCAACTTCATACTGCTACTGCTGGGTGCATTGCGAGACATTGTCTATGCATGTACTAATGTTGGCACTGTGAAACTGTGTCCTTAACTAACTCCGATCTCAGTGTTGCTTGTGTTATGGGCCTGTTTGTCACTGCCTACTGCTGAGCTGTTTCCCTCTTGTCTTTTTGCCTGTGTGTTGCAGGATGGAGTGGTGGTACAGGTGATCTTGGTCAGCTGATCAATTTACCTGCGCGATTTACCTGTGCATATAAGGTGCTGCTTCACAGAGTTTTTTTGTTTTCAGCAGGCGTCACTTTTGGTTTTGCTTATTGCATTTGACTGATTTGCACTTTGTTATTATCTCCTACATTACATACACACTGACTACTTCTATTATTTCATCATCATTCACTTTAATATATTACTTTACTTGCTAAAACGTTGGTCTGGTCTGGTCTCTCTTCATGTTGCTGGACCAAAATAAGCATTGGTTTGGTTACACTTGTTTTCCAGAAGCATTACATTAATTGGAATCAGACAACACTGGAAGTATGGAATTGTTTCCATGACAGCTGCCATATTGTCGCTACCCATAAATCTCTCAAAAACAGGCAAGTTGTGAACGACACAAGGGGGGAGGAAAATGAGTACCAACCATTACATGAGTGGGCTCACAAAAACTCCTTATCGGAATCAGTGAGGAAAGGGAGGTCTAGCATTCATCACAGAGTTGTATTAGTCACCCAGCCCATCATCGCTAGCACTTGTTGCTGCAGCAGCCAGTGAGGCATTTGGGGGTAATTCAGGATATTTTATGCGATGCTATTCATTCTCGTTTATAACTGACAAAAAGTCTCTGCTGAGGCTGTTTCTGATGTGGAGCCGCACCGGTGACGGGAGTCTGATGGATGTGATAATCGACTATAAACACCCCAACTCCTGCCCTCTCTCGTGTCGTTTTTTGAGCCAGAGCTCCATTCCGACTGTTGAAACAGCAGTAAGCAGTTTTCCCATTATGGCATAGGTTAATAAAATGAGGAGAGGATATTGGCTGTCCTCTGTTGCCTATGTTGTCGAATTACATAACTGTGGAAGAGATTCTAAATGAATCCAATAAACCAAGGATGTTGGCTCCAAATGCATCCTTTCCATCACCTGAACTCACCCATCAGCCCCTCGGGTGGAAAGTCCAGACCGGCTGTTTTGGAGGTCACCACGACATGCTGTCTCTTTTGGAAATCCCCTCCACTTCAATAGTACCCATTTTTACCTGCACTGAAAAATCAGCCTTGGAGCTGTTAATTATTCCAGACGCAGAAACTCATTAGTCACGCCCCCCCCCCCCCCTCCCTCCACTTTGATATTGGCTGGTGTAAGCAGCAGCTCTACATCATTCCTGCATGTTTTTACAAAGATTATCAGTTAATCATTTTCCCTCTCTCATGTCGGAGTCAGTCGAAATTAATGCAATACATCATCTGATGTTGTTTGCTTTTGCACAGTTCTGGTAATATGGCCAATATTTTGACAGGATTATCCCAGCAACTGGCAGTGGTGTCCATGACAAAGTTTTGTGATATCAAAGGGAGAATCGGAAGCTATAGCTGACTAAGCTATGGAGTAATGTGTGCCTTCAAGTGAAAACAGACAGACCTTTCTTCAGAGGGATTTGTGATGCCTGACAGTTCAGTAAAAAAAATGTACTTAGCAGTCAGGCAGAGTTCACCCTAAATTCAGATTTACTACTGACATATTAAACATGTTCTTGAGTTTAACTCTGAGATTTACTCTACTGTATGTGAGCCAAATACAGTATGTAGATAGGTGGGTATGTCTTTCTTAAAAACAAACTTTACAGTGCAGAATTGTCTAATGTAGTATTGGACCCGGAGCTGGTGTCTGATCAGTCATTTATTTGAGGGACACTGACAAAGCCACTCTAACCAACTACATCCAAATCATCTCCACTCAGACAGTTTCATTAATCAACAGGAAATCATTTGTGGGACCTTTTTATGCATGGTATGTAACCAGGCTGTCCAGCTGTAGCACTGAAATCCCTAAGAACTGAATCTCTCTGCTGATCAATGCAGTGCCTATTTTAAGTCCTGGTTTTAGCCGTATGTAAATGGATTGTAATGGCTGCCCTGAGAGTAACCATGTCTCTTCAGAACAGGTCCTCCTTTGAAACCCAGGAAGAGTAGCTGTGTCTCTAATGACCTGATGCTCATGTTTGCGGTGATCATTATTTGGTGGCCATAAGTATCTGTAGGCAAACATAGATTTGACTTGTCTATGATGGATGATGTTTGTGCTGCAATATTCTCATGCAGCTCATGAGCCTGGAGGGATGTGTATGTGTGTTTGTGTGTGTTCATATGTACTCCTCTGTGTGTTTTTAGTATGTGTGTGTATGTGTGTAATGTTGCTAAAAATAGCAATGTGCCAGGACTGTGGATTCAGTGAAGCAATACAATCCATCCCCTTTTAACGAGGATCTGTTCCCCTTTCAAGTGCACACACTGCTGTGATCCATGCCAGGTCAAGGTCAGTCTTTCTCTCTCCGCAGGTCACCGACCCCCTTTGTCTGTCTTCCTGCCTTCCTTCCAACTCGTTAGGTGTTGTTGCCTCCATCAAGTCATGCTCCATCAAGTGGGTGTGTTAGAGGCCTGAAGAGGATGCAAAGAATAGAGGTTCTCTACTTGCTGATCTCCCTGTTGGAGATCGTGTTTCACCGCGCACCACCGTCCCAGTCGATGCCATCCGGCCCAACTCACATTAACGCTTGAGCTGTGAGGAAATCTCCCAGTGTGTCTGCAAGTTTGATGAACGACCACTTCATGGACATTCATCTAGGAAAGTGTTTATTGATTCGCTTGTCTTGGTAAAGATGCCTGCCCAATTACATGAACAAAAGAGTATGTGCCCGAGTGTATTGTATCTTGTTTTGTTAGCTTTGTCCAACAATCACAGATGCACTATCATCTGGTGCTAACGGCAGATATCAGTCCATGCTCTTACACTTACCACCATCTGAACAGGCTGTTGGCTTAATATGACTGCTAGATGGATGTTGAAAATGATAATAGGTATCCTCTCATTGAAAATCCATTTCAATGTTTGTCAGGTAAATGACCAGTAATGTCATGTCTATATGTCATCTCTATATTAGAGACTGTACAATGCAATGCAACTAATGTTTTTAAATGAGATTTTTCTTTTATGGCTTTCATGAAAGACACTTTCCAAAGTCATTTCTTTTGCAGTAACATCTGAATTACTCTAAGCATTCCACACTGGCAGCTGCGCATATCCTTTAATCTGCAGAGCTGTAAACACTTTTAGAATGTAAATTAAAACATCCTCAGTAGATCGCTGCTAGTTAGCCTACTAAAATTTGAAGACATGATGTGAACTGTAATTTAGGAAAATACCAACCAAATGTCAGGGCTTCAGAGAAACTAAAAGTTGGAAGGCAATAGAAGCAATAGAAGTTACTTTTAGCCATTTGGGTGTTGCAGGTAACACGACAAATGCATGTGCACTGTCTGTCCGTGTCTAATGCATTATGTACTCCAGCTCACCTTTTCCACTGTGCTGCACACCTGTGAAGTTGCCATTGATGCTGGCCACTCACCATGATACCTCTCCCCCCTCTGAGTTGGAGAATAGGTGAGTGGAGTGTCCATCATTAGCTGCACCTGTGACACACCTCCACTCCTATCTAGGTGACACACATCCACTCCTATTTAGTATATTATACTGGAGATATGACACAAGCGGACAAAGGAGGGCTTGGTGTCATGCAGTAAATGTATAGATTGTCTTGATGATATGATAAAATGATAACAGGATGATAAAATGAAAACAGGAACTCACTGTCAGACTTAGTGATCTTACAGATCTAGTCAATGGCTGGTTGTACCATAGCACTGAAAACCCTTGACTAATCTGTCTATTACATCGAGGCTTTGGGCAAAAGAGGTCTTGGTGTTGTGGAGTCCTATGTGTGTAGATTGTCTTTCTGATAAATGAAACCCAGGTACTCACTCGCTGACAATCTAGTCAACCACTGGTTGTACCGTATAGCTCTCAAAGTTCTTGTGTCAAGCATTGAATTGTAATCTGTTTCAGTTTTACTCAAATGGCAGTGCTGGTAGTTACACCATGAAAGCATCACTTTTCTCTCTTTACAATAAAGCACACCTTATAAGGTTAGAAGTACCATACAGAACACACAACCCATATTTCCCAGACAAATAGCATCCGTTTGAGCCTGTATATTCCTTTTCTTTCAGCTCAGGTAGCAAAAAAGTTGAACCTCCACTCGGCTGTTTTTTCCCCCGAATGCCTGAGCCTCCTCTGCTGGGCCTGAATGCCTGAGCCTCCTCTGCTGGGCCCGAATGCCTGAGCCTCCTCTGCTGGGCCCGAATGCCTGAGCCTCCTCTGCTGGGCCCGAATGCCTGAGCCTCCTCTGCTGGGCCCGAATGCCTGAGCCTCCTCTGCTGGGCCCGAATGCCTGAGCCTCCTCTGCTGGGCCTGTGCACACACTGCCTCTAAACCATCATATCAGTAGCCTCCCTCTGAGCGCGCTCGGTGCTCGGAGTGGAATGAAAGATGTGTGCTGTTTGCGTGTCAGAGGCATCTGCTCTGAGAGGGGAGAGGTGGCTGCCCTCCAGCACTCTATAGGAATGGAAGGGTGTGGGTCCTGCCGGGGTGTGATGCACCTTTGGGCAGAACCAGTGCCCTTTTCTCTCTCTTTTCATACTCTCTCTCTCTCTCTCTCTCTTTTTCTCCCTTTCTCCATTTCCCACTATTCCTGTCTCCCCTCTCGCTGGGCTTCTCTCGTTTAATTTCTCCTCTTTCATGTGTCTTTCCTCTCCAACCCCTCTCTCTCTTTCTGACTCATGTTGCTGTTTTTTTTATCTCTTTCTTTCTCATTTCAATGCATCTCTCCTTCTCTCATTTCTCTCTTTTCATCTCTTGCTCTTTTTTTCCTTTGGCCCACCTCTCTCTGCCGCTCCTCTCTCTCTCTCTCTCTCTCTGTCTCTCACTGTCTTTCTGCTTCCCTCTGCCCTTTTCAGCTGCTTTGCTGACACCACCACCTCACCTCTTGCCAGCGGACATGCACCTGCAGCCCTCTATAAATAATCGAAGTGAAGCCTCCCCTCCCTGTGCACACCTCAAAAATAGGCCCCCTCTTTGTGTTGAATATTTTACTCTGTCTTTTGACTCCTGTTTACCCAAGTCAACAGGAGCCCCAGTGTCCCTGCAGAAAGGGAAAGTCAAGTCATGAAGATGACACTTGCTAACTGCCTGCTGCCCTCCAGCTAAAATGTCCCCTCCCCTCACACACACACTTACAGAGAGACACACACACACACACAGACAAATACACACTCTAACCACCAACAACAACCCAATATTCCACGTATGCATACTAGGGGAGTGATGAGACACATATTCGTACCTGAGCACTCAGTACAGGCCTTTCGATTTAGTGCAGAAGTCTAGTGGAGGCCTATCTTGAACAGTGACAGTAAGTTCTGCATGTTCACATGTCGACCCACCATAGCTTGGCAGATTTCAGATTAAGAGTGCGTTCTGCACCTTTCTGCTCAGGGCTGACAGAGGACCTTCCCTGAATAAATAAACCGGTGGGTGATTATTAAGTTTGGGGATCAAGTGAGATGCAATGACACAGATGATTTATTGTCACCCCAATCTTGACTTTAAATTAAAAGAGATGCAGGTGGTGTGGGACAGGCAATGAGAATTTACTTCCTGAAGTGAGAGAGAGAGTGAGAGTGAGAGACAGAGGGAGAGAGAGAGAGAGAGCAAGAGAAAGAAGGAGAGAAAGAGAGGAGATGATGATGATAATGCTGAATAAAGCAAATCATTAGTCACTGTTGCTTTATCGATGGCCTCCTGTATTTGACTGGGGAATAATGCCCACATGCATAATTTAAAGTCTGGCAGTGAGGTTTTGGAGACTTAAGGAGAAACAGCAGCTTTCCAAATGCACTTTTAAATCCTATTAATAGGAATCCCATTAGATTTTGTTTGGATCTTACAAGTTTTTATTCAGTTTTGGGCTGTGGGCTGTGGGCTGTAATCACATCAGCTGAACAAATCCAGTCACAAAGATTGTAACGATTTCAGGAAATTGTTCTCCCTCTTAGGGACACATACAACACACATATGTACAAATACTTTCACACAAGCACACACACTAAATGCATGATTACAGTCTAAATTCAGTCCTCATCCCTGTCAAAACTTCTGTGGCTTTTGGACCACTGTTAGCATTCTTCTGTAGTACTGCATCATTCCACTGTGATTCCCTTCAAAGCATGAAATGCTCCGATAAGGAGTTGTGATCTAGTCACTCAGCCATGACGGGGGCAGCAGAATATTTCTCTATCTGTGCAGTGCCCTGTAGATCTCTGTGTACTCTGTCACATCTAGCCTCTTGATGGATGGTATTTTTCTGTGATGCACCTTTCCTCTCTCCACACCCCTGACGCCTTGCCCTCATCCTCATCCTCGGTCTTCCTGCCTCTGCCTCTCTCTCTCTCTCTCTCTCTGCCGGGGTCCTTGGCAATCAAAGCCCGGAGTGGAATTTTGGGCTCTCTGCCTCATTTCTCCTCTTGTTCCCGGGAACGGCTCCAGGCAATGGGTCAGGCCCAGTCGATCACTCTATAACGCACACCCCTCCCCAACCAGAAGAGGAATGATGACAGCAAGTGAAAGATCCAAACTTGTCAGGGAAGTGGAGTAAAAAAGTTTTTAAAAAATGTCTTTGAACTTCTATCTGAGGTGGAGATTAGCTCGCTAACACTGTGATGCGGTCAGTGAGATGAAGCCTGTATTTAGACACTGGTCCAGCAACGCAAGAACAGAACTCACCTCTGTCAGATTGCCACTCCTCCGTGTCGCAGAGGCAGGCAAGCTCAACAATTTCCGGAAAGCCACGGCCCGAGAGAGATTGGTGCGGCCAGTGTGTCGATTTTCCTTGGCGGTTTTCATGTTTTCTGATGAGCTGTGATCTCAAGTCAGGAGGACTGCGGTTGGGGGGTTTAGGTTGGGTTAGGGGGGGATGCGGATCCGGCCTGGCCTGGCCCAGCTGCCGTGTGTCCCCTGGCTGTGCTCCTCAGGTTTGTCAGATTAAACAGAAAAGTGGAGGAGACACTGGCAGAGCCATCAGTCCCCTCCGCCATCAGGCATTTATCTTCCCCTCTGAGGGCATGTCTCACTCTGAGCAACCACTGCTAGGCAGGCAGTGAGATACAGAAACATGTGGTCTGTCATCAAGCTAACTAAAGTTTTTAGCATGAAGTAAACAGAACAAATTGAAACAGGGTCCCAGATCACAGCAATCAAAAAATGTAGTTGTGGTTGTAAAGGGGGATGTCATATAGGGTGGAAGTTGGATGTATTGTAGAAGTGACGGGTACAGGAGACACATCAAAAATAGTGGCTGAAAACCAATATGTCCAAAAGGTAAGGATCAGAATGTGTGCAATTTTGAGCAGGTGTCCGTAAGATGGCACAGAGAGAAAGACCAAGCACCATCATCTGAGTCATCTGGGTAATGTTCTCACAGACTTAAAAGTGAGAGTGCTAAAATGAGCCACACATTGCTATTTTTGTTTTCAGATGACAAATGCCTTGCATCCATTCACACTGACAAATGGATGGTTTTTTCTCTTGTCATTAATTCATTTGTTCTTTTCCTCCTCCTTCTCTTCCTCCTTTTTTTCAGCGCAGGCATGACCGCAGCTCCTGCTGGTTGAGGGATGAGATTGGAACAAGACAGCAGAGGAGATCTGGGATGAATAAAAGGCACCTCCTCTGTTGCCGAGAAACCACACCTCTCACCACTCACCACACTGCTCAATGGACAGACACAGGCAAGAAGACACAATTCAGAAAAGAAAACGAAAAAAGAGGGTCAAGCCAAACAGTTAAATTGATATTAAATTCTTTTTCTTTACCTTTTAATGTTAATGGCTAACGTTTTTCTTGATGTTATTGAACAAAAACAGTATTCAGTGAAAGCGTATTCAGTGAAATATCTTCAGTACATATTGGAATAGGTTGAGGCTGCAGTATTGTGTCAACAGTTGAGAGAGAGAGGGAGAGGAGAGATGCTTTTTTAAAAAACTTTTAGAGTAAGACTTTTACACTTTTAAAGACTTTTACAGTATCATTCAGCAGGCCTGTGGTTGGTCTTTAGTGCACTATACACAGCTGTGGTTAGGCGCCACATGTAGCCCAGTTAGCACATTCCACAATAGTGAATATGGTATTCCACAATAGTGAATATTACAGTGATGAAAATATCTGAGAAAATTCAGCCCTGGCACTGTAGAGGAATGCATTTCCTGCAATGAGGGATGCTCACATGGTATCTGTTGAGAATATTTTTTTTGTAAGTCTATGTTTTAGTAAACCCAATTCAATGTGTTTCAATGGCTCCATCTGACTTAGTAATAGACCTCCGCAGTGACATTGGCAAAGCGTAATTGCAACCCCACCCATGTTTCCATCCCGAAAAAGCTTATGGAAACTAACAATTGGTTTTTGAATAACTGCTGCTGTCAAACAGCAGATGACAGAGAAGTCAGAGGAACAGATGCACTTTTCTCATCTTTTCCCACTTGATGTTTATGATCCTCACTGCCTGTTAAGAACAATTGATGATTTTTGCTAACCTGGATCTAACATATGCTACTAGTCTCTGTGCTGGCTTTTCATGGCATGGCAATGTTTTTTTCATATCTGCATGATCGTTACATTCCTTAAAATTACACTTTGGATAAATTGTAAAGTCATTTATTGTTATTACATCTGTGTATGTTTTGTATTTTGATACATCCATATCATAGGTCAGTAAAAATATATATTTGCCATAAAGCTACTGATGTAGATAGCAAGACAGTTTTTGTTGTAGACGGGACAATGTAATCCACTTTAGAACCAAGTTATTTGAGAATTCCTAATGGCGCTAATGCACAGAGATTAGTCCCATGGTATAAACAAGTCAAGCTAGGTAAAATGGTAATGGAAACGAGTGTGAGCATCTAAAGCTAAAGAGATAGCATAGTAGCCTACGGGCTAAGTTTCGCAGAATGATTGTATTGAAGTGAATGCATTTCTTTATGATTAGGGACATTAGTGTTAAGCACACTGAACATAACTTCACTTGTGCTTGATGTGTTGTACAATTTCTATTCTTGTTCAATTGTGTATTTAGAGAATGCGTTTACTTTTACGAAAAGTACTCCATCAAAGAAGTATGGAAGTTGAGTTGCAGACATGTCACATTGTGTGCATGATAAGTTAATGAGTTGTCAAGTGAAGTACCGTATTGGCCCAAGTATAAGACAAATGAATATAAGACGACCCATGTCATGAACATGTAACATGAAAATGTCATTAATCTTCTACCATATACCTTGTGAGTCAACACAGAAATAAATGTGCTAAGTGGTAAAGAAACCATAACAAAGAGAAATCAGAAATCATATTTTATTTGCATAAAATATGCAGTTGAAGGCAGGTTTTAATGCAGTGTTTGCTGTGGTAACAAAGTGTGAGAATAACAACAACCATGTTTACAGTTTATTTTTATTAATGCATTCTTTTGTGTTCTGCCTATCCTGGTGAAGCGTACCAACCTATTTACTCATGTATATGACATGTAGTGGAATACGTGCTTTCTGTATGTCTACTTGTAATGATGGTCTTTGTTTATTTTTGACTCACAGCTGTTACTCCAAACCCCAAGTTAATTTCCATAGACTTTTTGGGCATGGACACATGGGTGGGTTTTGATTATATTTTGGTGGTGTCACTGTGGAGGTCAATTAATGTGATATTAGCATGGATGAAATAAAAGTCCAAGATTAATTGCATCCTTGTTACATTTCTTTTACCCTAGTTTAAGCTAAGCAAAACCTGTAGCAGCGGAAGTGTACTTAAACTTGGGGGAAAAAAATGTAACACTAAATAAGTACAATATAATGGGTTTTTAGCTTCTTAAACATGTCAAATATATGAAAAACTGTATGAAAGGCTAATTTAAAAAAATGGCAAATGTAAATTAAAGGTCTTTTTCATTAATGAACATCAGCATACTTTAACAGTATTTTAGTTCAATTACATGGTGTAAAAAATAATGAATTGGAGTACACTAAGATGGACTTGATGGACTGTTTCTAAAGAGGTATTAAAGACTATTTGCTAGGATATTATGTATAAAATAAGTATCATGTGCTCAAATTGTATTTTAGCTATTGTTATGGTGTCAAAACAGTACATTCAAGTGTGCGTTCAATCTTGAGAAGTGCTACAGACTCTTTTTAATACAAAAAATACAACTTAAGTTTTTGAGTACTTAAAGTTCATTTCAGAAGTATACTCCCATCCAAATAAAACATACTGCAAAAAGTAAAAGTAGAATTTTATAAAACTAACTTTCTGTTGACAACATGTACTTAGTGCTAATAAAGACATATTTAAACACAACTAACTGTACTGTTCTGAATTCCTATTGAATTCCTACATGCACTTGAAGTATACTACACAATACAATGTCTAAGTTATTGTTAATACACTCTAAACACATTAGGAATGTAGTCCTAATTTAATGGATATTGTATTTGAATTGCTTTATACACACATTGTTATGGGTTTTTGTAGCATACCACAGAAGTGTTGCTTACATGCATAATATGGTGTAAAAGGTTATTTTAAATGCACGCAAAGTGTAAATTAAGAGTATTTTTAAGCAAATAAAAATTTGTATGCATCTTGAGAAGTTCTAAAGACAAAAATACAACTTTTTGAAAATAAAGCACTTAAAGTTCATTTGGAAGTGTACTAAGGGTACTTAAATTAAGTATACTTTAGTTAATTTTTTTACCTGGGCATAAACTTTGAGACTTACCGTTGTCTTGCAAACTATGGCCAGTTGCAGCCCTCTGCTCTCTTTAATGCAGCCTGCCATGAAGTAAAAAATAAAATGTAATGCGGCCCATTTTTATATTGATCTAATATTGTTTATCCATCGCACATCACAGTTTCAGTACTGGTGTGACATGTTTGTCAATAGTATCATTAAACAGCTTAGGATTATTCAGTCAATGGGTTTACTGATTAAAACCCAATCACTCTGGTTACAACTGGTCAATCACAAAAGCTGGTACTCTTAATTTGCGTGGGCCCTTGGCATCTTAGATTTTTAAGTAGGCTATGTGACCCCCAAACAGAAAAGTTTGGCCAGCCCTGCTCAATGGACTGAAATGCATGTGATCTCTTGAATACTGTTCAATGACAGAAATGTCATCTGTCATTTTTAAGGAGCCTGTGATGCATATGTGACAGTCCAGCCACAGCTGACCAGTGGACATGCTGACGTCATTGTTGACACTCTCACTTCCAGTACCGCCCTGGATGCCACGGTGCATTCTGGGTCGATCCCAAGATGGCGGCGCCCTTGCGCAAGTGCTGAGAAAGTGTCTCTACAGTGAAACAGTGAGAAATATCAAGTTTACGGGACATTTCTGGAGTCATCTGACAGTAAAAGGCGATAACCAGTGCACAAAACGAAATCCACGACCGAGCCATCCATTGCAATAACAGCGCTTGGCGTGGCTCTGGCAGAACGTCCGTGCGAAGATGGGCCTCCATCCGAGCCCCTTCCCCTAGCGAAAAGTGGACGGGGGGAGAACAGTCGCAGATTTCCCTGCAAACACATCCCGGTCGAACTCGGACTTGACGGCTTTCACTTTTTGCAGAAATTGTGGACGCTGCCGTATAACTTGCTTACGGGAGTTATCTGCGCGACCGCTTCTGTCATCGTTCGCAGACGCAGGAGTTCCCCAGCTCGTGGTGTGCAGATAACAGCCGCGCCAAGGTCCGGTTCTGTCAGTGGCCGAAAAGCTACATTAATGTAACATCATGTCATTCCCTTTAAAATGTAGTGTGTGTGTGTCCACAGGCAATTTTCCTCTGCCTTATATCTGTTACATTTTCTGTTATAATTGTACATAGAGTAGTTGGCTTGTTGTTAGCTTACCCGCTAACGAAGCTAGCAGATGTCGAGATTGCACAGGTCTAAACGTTACAGATGTCGAGTGAGGGTCTGCTGGGTGAAATGATCATCATCATCAAGTTAAATACATTTGTGTCTCCTACATGGTGATGTTAGCCCATATTTACCAGCATAGGGTATTTGTGTTATTGTCTTCCAGGACATGTAGGTGCGAAACGTGGCTTTGTTTTGACTGTCCTGTCAAATTATTTGGCAGCAGCCACGCACTAATTAAGTCACTTACTAATAGTCCTCACCAAGGGTTCCTGCATCAACGAGAGATCCTAATTTGAACAGGATTGATTAAGCATGTCAAAAGTTCTATATTATTCACTTTAAGAACTGGAATATAACCCAGACTATTAGAAATGCTATCTGAAATTCACAATATCCTAACGTTAAATATGTTCCCTCAGTCGAATGCTTCACATTCTTTCGGTAACAGCTTGAATTCTTGAGCTGTAGCTTTTAATTAGTTTGTCCTGATTTTGCGGGAATTGAGTTTGCTAAAAGAATGTGAGGCATTTTTGTCAGTCATTAGGATGCACGTGTGGTTTGTATTTTTCTGTCTTGAATGTTGTATGATTGAAAGTTAAAACTCATTTTAGTTGTAGTAACTGTACTTACCTTTTGATGACCATAGCAATTCAATTGATGAATGACATACTAGTTGATCTTTGAGCATTTTTTTCTTTATTCTGAACCAAAGTATTGTTCAAAACAACATAAACTTGGCGATGTGCCCTGAAACGCATAAAAGTAAAACTTGTTTCAATTTTGTAGCACCCCGTTTTCTTGTTCCCTTGTTCTTGTTATGTATGTGACAGGTGGCCTATCTGACTGCTTTGTAGACTCTCAGTGGGCATAGGCCACAGGTGCTCCTATCAGAATAAACTGTTTGTAGAGGTGGGAAGGCTATGGTGCACCGTCGTGCCTTGATGTATGTCCTTTGGCCAGTGGAAGTGTTATCAGACTAAAGGTAACTGATATGCTCTTACGCAGCTCATGCATCACATGGGTCACCATGCAAATACATAGATGTGTTGTGTCTAGAGAGACTTTAGTTATGTTTACTCTACAAGGAATTATTAGTCCTAGTCTGCCCTCTATTACAAAACGTCTCAAGAAGTGCAAGGCTATATTGAAAACAGCAATACAACAAGTGCATTCAAGATTACTTTGATCTTAGGCACGGCAATTCACAGGAATCTCTGGGGTCCCCTGCTGTAAATATCAGGGTGTCTTTGACATTTAAGCTTCAGTATGCAGCTGTTGGTTGTTGGTACCTGTGAGGCAGTGTTGACAGGTGTGAAGACATTGGGGTTCAGAACTCTGGCCTAACTATACAGGAGCTTTAAAGTAGGGCTACAGTGTGCAGGTGCTGAGGAGCTTGGCGTCACCCCGTAGAGCTGGTAATTGGGGTCACTCCATACAGCCAATTAGAGGGGCCTGATGATGCAGTCCCTCACTATCAGTGTGCTTGATGTGGAAGGTACGATAGAATAATCCTCTTAGTTACCCTGCTAATTTTGATTTCTGTCACCTGCACCCCAGGGCCCTGATGAAAATGGACGCGGATCTACTCCACTCGCCTGTAGTGGGACTGGCAGAGGAGGAGGAGGCCGACATGAGTGACTGGAACCTGCCGCTGGCCTTCATGAAGAAGCGCCACTCGGAGAAGATCGAGGGCTCCAAGGCGCTGGCACAGAGCTGGAGGATGAAGGACAGGGTGAGCCGGCCATCTTTCCTTCTGTTCATCTTTGCTTGCTGTTTTGCTGTGCTTTTTCTCTGGTTTGTAAAAAGATGAGCAGATACTTTTTCCATTTGTCCAGAGTCGTTTAATGGCTTCTGCGACATCTTTTTTTCAATGCCCAATGTCACAGACCCTATTGCTGTTAAGATGACATTATAAAGCAAACGAATAGAATGTTAGGGTGTTCAAACTCGCAGGTGTACATTTGGACTATTTTGTCCATTCTGTCGAAGTGACTTGTGTTGTGCCGACTTTATAATGGAACTTTTGGCAGTTATTGCACCTTACATAATTGTCTATTTCCGTCTAAGATCAGTTATGCTTTCTTCTAAAACAGCACTTTTCATCCCAGAGAGAATATCACAGCCTATTGTGTGTTCACTTGAGTGCTGCTCCTCTCGGAAGACAAATGGATTTATGAACGGTGGTCTTAGCCATGTTTCTGTGTTCATTACTGTGCGGAGATTTAGTGCTTTGTTTTCTCACATTGAGGCAAAACAGTCCTCTGGCTTTGGTGTTGCTTTAGGGGGAGGCCATAAATCTTCCATGTCTGTCTGGAAGAGCTTGAGTCCAACCTATAATTTTGTGTTTTCTGTCGATGTTGTCTGAGGAGAGACTGCAGAGACTGCTCTGAGGTTGATATTTTCATCTGTTTGTGTTTTGGGGGAGTGATTACATTAATGTCTCTCAACCCATTGAAATGTTACAAAAAGCATTGTCTTTCCGTCTGAGACTGATATACCTTAAGGCTGTATTGAATCAGACGGGCAGATGCTAGTCTATCGACTACTTGCAGCCCTTGTTATCAGCAGTGTCAGTTAAAGAACAATGCTTTCTCTTGGACATGGAAAACCCACATAATGACATGAAAGATTAGTTACTTTAGAACCCCACCAGTTAGACTAATTATGAAATTAAATAATAAAAAAAAACATATTTAGTTATTGTTTATATTAAAAGTGTTGTTTTTGGACACAATTCTCTGTTGTTTACTGCTTCTTTTTGACATTTTGCACTTGATGTCAGGAGAATTTTGTGCAGTGTTCATTTTGTACTGTATACAAAGATTGTGCCTTCAAGGAAAAACTTTATGGATAGTGTTGTGAGTATTGTGTTGGGCAGCTTCTGCTGCTGTTATGGCAGCTTCCAATTTCTCTGCCCAGGTGTTTTTCCCCCCTCTCTTCCCTCCACTTCCCTCTCCTTCTCTTCATACACCACTGGTGTGCTTCAACACTGCCTTGGTGAAGGAAAGCTATTGACCGCACTGTGTAAGAAACCTTTCAGTGCAGTCTGATACAATCTATGCATTACAAACCATGGCCATAATAAAATAAGCAGGATAACCTTTACTTGACGAACCACATCCACCACCACCACCACCACCACAAAGCTGCTATATTGAGTGTCTCTAGTCCACCTTTGTGTCATCGTCTGACCTCTTCTGTGTTTCTATCTCTGGGAACTCTGATCTCTGGCAATTGCCCACAGTCCCTGAGAGGGGCATCTTGATTATGTTAACAAAATGCATTCAGCAAAGTGAAAGACTGCTTCTGTACTTTCACCATTTATTGGAGCCTGACTGGACCTGGAGAACTAGCTTTTGCCCTACACAAATACAGATCAGTAGTTGATTGCAGGCCTGGCCAAAGAATGTTCACTGTCAAGTGAAGGCCAGTGAGAGGTAGTCTGAATGCCTGCATAGCATCTGTATGAATCACTAGTGTGGGCATTTATAGGGATTCCAGGCCAAAGGCAGAGAATGGGCTCTCATGTGACCACCTATTGATGAGGGGATGAATGATGTGGGGCTTCATGGGAAATCAGGGTGGCAGCGCCGATGCTAGTTGATTGAAATTGCAACGAGCGGCTGGCCCGGAGCTTCCCCGTTGCAACATACATTTCTCATGCTGAAATTGTGTGTGTGTGTGTGAGAGAGAGAGAGAGAGAGAAAGAGTGAGTGAGAGAGAGACAGAGAAGAAAATAGCATGCCCTTGGCTTCCCGGAGGTGTATGCTTGTTGACCATTTCTCAGATAGGCTGTTCTCAGTGCTAGTGTGTTAACACAATGTAGCGAAAGAAGCCCAGTGCATGATGCATGTGTGGGCCTCGGCAGAGCCACTCTCTTGCTTTAAACTCCTGCAGCTGAGGGAGGACTAGGCCGACCCTCCTGGGCAGGCTGCTCAGGCCAGAATGAAAACCATATCAAGGCAGCTTAGCGTGACTGTGGATCAACCCCAAAGGGCTGCCAATGTGAATGCCAACTCTCAGTGTTGTTCACACCTCTTTACTGAAAAAAGAAGGGTTTCTCTAATATGCAGTTAATTGTTTGGATGATTTTTTTTTGACGCTATGTTGTGTTAATGAGATGGAACGTGTTGATGAAAGAAGACTTAGTTTCGAAATGGATATCTGTGATTTTCTCATCACAAATGATGCGGTGGTAGTGTAGCAGTTAAGGAACCTGGCTAGCTTGCTAGTAGCCTGGAAAATTGTGGGTTTGAATCCTGGCTGCCACTGTCGTGCCCTTGGGCAAGGCACTTAACCCTAGCTCCAGGGTAGACTGGCCCTGAACAATTGATAGTTGAAGCATCTGCTAAATGCATACATGTAAATAAATGTATAGCAGATGAAGGTGGCCTATAATCCAATGGTAGTATTGCAGTATGGATTTTTGAGAGAGAGAGAGATGCATTGGTTTTTCCATAGTAGCTGGAAGGTCTTTATGAAAGTCCACATGTTTTCTTACTCTTATGTTTCAGAGACATGGGCCTTGATAGTCACTCTTCACCAGAGTGTGTGCCTCTCTCACTTGTTCTAAACTTCCCTTTCTGTTGTAGACCTCAGGCTAGGCACTCATCTTGGGCGCGTGTGTCAGGTGGGTGAAGACTGTGAATGCTGTTTGAATTTTCTCTCCATTTTCTGGCCTTTGCAACTTGTAATTCTGAGTTGCCAAAAGGCATGCTTGCTATGGGAAACCAGTGACACTGACTCCAAATGTTATACTGCTTCCAATATTGCAGTGTTTCCTCCAGAAAATACATTGTCATTGTCAGACACCTACTTGATATTTTATTACCCTCCTAATCGTTCAAAAAAAAAAATGGGATCATAGAACAAAGATTCAAACAGAATTCAATGTTAAAGCAGTAAAATATTTCTTGAATGTCGTTTTTTTGTGTTCTATCTGTAGGGGGACATTTCTAATGAAGGGGTGCAATGGATGGTTCTAATTAGTTTCTTTCTTCAGGCTCTTCTTTTTGGGATTTAATGTTAAGGGCTAAATCCCCTCAAACTACGAACCTCCTCTACCTGCTCTACTCTCTAACTTTTTGTGTTCAGTACTTCCACTGCCACTGCAGCATTCGTCTTTCCAGCCAACTGTACTTTCAGCGGCTGATTGGTGTTCTGGGCTCCTGGCTTGATCTGGCCTAGAGTCCCCACAGGACTTTTGGCCAATGAAAGATGATGGAAAACCTGCCAACCTGACGCCAGCTGTGGGCATGACAGACTTGACTAAAGCTCTGCTCCACCGCACTGGGGTTTTGGCCATGGGTGGGAGTGTGGATCTCCGGTTTCTGGCTAATGCAGGGGATTTGGTGAAGATCATGGTCCTCTAAATGGACTGCTCCAGACACAGAGGCATCAACAGCTGGGCCCAAGGAAGGCCTGAAAGACCTGATGGGGCTGAGATAGAGAGAACTCAAATTAACCTTATCTTATCTCAACATTGACTGGGAATCAAAATCCATAACCATCCATCATTACAACTGACATTAAGGTTCTGGTTCAGTCCCCCCCTCCCCCCAACCCACATGCAATTTCTACAGTTGTTACGGCTGCAAATATATTAATGTATGTTCACACCCTATATGTCTGTAGACAGATAGATACAGGAGAGTTTATCATAGAATGTGTCTTTTTGTCTTGAAACACTCAAAACACACTTGTTGCATTTTATACAATTATGCATAGGCCTATTTAATCATGCATTTATGTGCAGTTGATTAATTTATCAGACCGTTTGCTAATGGTTTAATAGGCCATCACTTAATTGATTAATCGCTTAATAATTGTTGTGTGTCTAGTTGTGCGTGTGGTTTGCATGTTTGTTGTCAGTTATGAATTTCAGACAGAGTGAGAGAAAATCACAATAGCCTATTGTATTGCAAGGTTGTGTGGTAGTTTATTTTAGGGAACTCTAATTCCTTTGACCTTCACAGTCATTGATGTCCTTTGCATTTTGGTTGGGGCAAACAAAACTCTTCTCCCAGCAGTTGTCTTAGTGAAAAAGAAGCCAACCTTGTTCTGCAGTCTCGTTTGGTCATTTGAGACCCAGCATCTTTTCAGTTTCTCTACTTTTCTTTTATTCTCTTCCATATCAGAGTCCAGACCTCTGAAAGAGAACCCCCATCCTTTTTCATGACAGGCAGGAAGTGAAATAAAACTGAAGCGAAAATCTAACTGCCTTAAGGAACCACCAGAGCCAGAGGCATGACCAAAGCCTCGTCATAACCTGTACATGTGGTCTGGAAGTCCCAGATTTCACCACTATGTCAGTGTGAAAACGTACGTCCTTACAAGCGGCTGTTGATTTTTTGCTTGTTAACCCCTTTTGTCATTTCAGTGGCCTCAACTCCCCAGAATACTTTTGTGTTGAGTTTCCTATTCCTTATGTATATATTTATGCCCCTATAAATTTATAAATTAAAAGTGATTTATAAATAAGATGTAATTTCTAACTTGCGACACCCAAGTCTATGAGGTCAGCTGAAGTTGTAGTGAACTAACTGGTGCACCCTGTCACTAGCGATGCTGAGTTGGGGTCTGTTTGTGTAGTTTGAAATGTACAAATGTAGGGTGGCTCAGCTGCTCCGCACTCTTCAAGGCTGACTGAGCTCTGAGGAGGAAGTGCGGTTGCTAAGAGGCAGGGAGGCATTAAGGGCCACCTGAAATTGTGTGTGTGTGTGTGTGTGTGTGTGTGTGTGTGTGTGTGTGGTGTGTGTGTGTGTGTGTGTGTGTGTGTGTGTGTGTGTGTGTGTGTGTGTGTATTGTGGCAGCAGCAGCAATAGCACTGACCTCGTATCGTAGGTCCATTAGCCCCAGGCACTGGGCCACACTGCCGGCCCACCTGCACATGCACCACAGAACAAACTGGAATTCGCCCAGAAGAACCGTTTGGAATCACTGATCTCCATAGCTTTTGAATTCTAGCTCAGTGATGGGGAGAGAGGAGATGGGGACCACCTGAGAGAGGAGGTGGGACACTTTTGTAAAGTTTGTTATCAGTTTACTTGAGCAGTGTTTCCATTGAACAGAGCAACAGAGCTGTCCTTTAGGTCTATTGTCTGATGTGGAAATGGTGATGAGTAAAAAAATATTCAGTTGTACTTAAGTGATTATGACCCCTTATATTGTCTTGTCGCGCTTTTGATGTGATCTCAATGAATTTCTATGCATTTTATTGTGCTCTGTCTCTTGTTCATTATTAGATTAAGTCAATTATTGGTGTGGAAGGCTCTATTGACAGGAGTAGCTTAATCTTTTCAATGGCCGGGATCGGTCTCCCCTTCCACAAGTGCAAGTGAGGTAGCAGCATGCCTAGCATCTCTGTGGCAGCTCTGCTGCACGCGGATATCGACAGGCTTGCCAGCCAGTGCCGCAGTTTAGAAACTCTCCTGTGCATTAAAGCCATACAGTCTGCCAATAATTCACCATCAGTGTACGTTCAAATATTAATGAGCCTGCTAAGGAAAATAGATAAAGCAGGAAGCAAGTGCTCTAGGCTCCTCTGCGACACCCGAGAGCGTTTAATGTTCGCGGCACCTTGAGCCAGCGACCAGGAATCTGAGGGAGATAGTCAAATTAGTGTGTATTTAGTTTCATTTGAGAACAAATTAATGAAGATGTCAGAGAATAGAAAATGATATACAGACAAACAACATGTGTGCCACCGTGTGTGTGCAGACTAAGACAGGCATGGAATACATGGCTCCAATTGCCTTAAATGTGCTTCCCATTTTGGCTTCACTTTGTCATGCATTCTTCAGAGGAACTGGATCTTTCTGTTTAGCATTCTTCTTTGGTGGAACGAAGGGTTTCTCTTTCTCTCTTTCTCTCTCTCTCTGTGTCTGCCCTTCTTCTCTGCCTCTGTTTTTCTTGCCCACGGGACCATTGCTCCCCCTCTCCACCACACAAACCCTTGTGTGTGATGTCTACATCCTCCAAAAAAGAGAAATATCAAGTGCAGTAATTGGCTGAGTTCTCCTGGCTCTCTCAGCCCTAGTGCACCCCGTGGATTCTACACCACACACTCTACATTTCTGCTCCGCTTTCTTTCCTTACATACTTTTTTTTTTCTCTGAAAGAAGACATTTTGTTTTGCAGGCATAATTAAAATGTACCCACTGTGTTTTTTGTTTTTTTTTGTCCATGTAAGCCCTGTTCTTTGCAGACGAACGTTTGTCTGTTTTCTGTGGGTATTTTAATTTTCACGTTTGTGTATGTTAAGTCGACATTTATGGATATACTGGCAGCAAAATTGTTAAGCATGTTTATTCTTGCAAGGCAAGGAGCAATTACTATTTAAAACAATATATGTATAAACATCTCTTCTTGAAAGTACGGTAATTCTATTGTCATGGCAACCAAGTTGAGGTACTCTAGGGAGAAAGCCCACATTGAGCTGTTCCACATTAGCATCAACAGCAGGCAAGCAGTGGGATTAGGATCTTCTCTGGTATCTCCACGCAGATGATCTGGTATCAGTTTTGCTTCGCTTGAAACTACACATCATCACACTTGAAATGCTAAAGAGGTTAAAAAACAATTGCAAAGACGTTAGATCCACAGAGCATTGTGATGTCTCTGAGGATGGCAATGATTAGTACCCTTGAAGGATTAGGGATAAAGTGCTGTGTGTGTGTGTGTGTGTGTGTGTGTGTGTGTGTGTGTGTGTGTGTGTGTGTGTGTGTGTGTGTTTAAGCCAAGTGGGAGTGCTTGACAACTCCATTCCTGGCGTAGCCGGTAATCAATGGCTCCCTGTTTTAATAACTTTAATTTATAGCCTGCAAACAAATGGAATAATCACTGACCATTGATCTGCAGGCCCAGAGGTGGGGGCAGAGGGAAGGGCCAGAGTGTTTCACGACCCTCTGGAGTCTCGCAGATGTTTAATGACTGAATACACAGACACACACACACATACCCACACACACACAGGAGTTCAGCAAGACACAATTAGCCTACCTCTGGCATTATTAGGAGGGAATGTAAAATATCCTGTATAATTTCTTAATCCATAACAGGCAGAAAAAGCTAATTTAAGAAGTCCTTGATGCTTTTTCAAACTTTTGTTCATGATATAAATTGTGTTAGTGAAGCTTGTAGTTTCACTTTGCTCCTCCAGGAAGCCACTCGTCTAAGGATTTGAGAGAGCCTTTCTGTGACCAGATCATCAAGCAGCGCTTTGACACATTGTACCATCGTACGTGTTTGAATAGCAGTGGGCTGAAATTAAACCAGTTCTAGTTCTCCTCTTACTCCCCCTCTTTTTCTCTCTCTCTTTCTCTTTGATATTGCAAACTAAAACATGAACAGAGGAGAGATGCAGAAAGTTCATAGTGTGTATCAAACACTTGAAATGCTGGTTTGCATTTCCAACAGCGGGGATGTGACGGCCTACTCATCACCTATTCCTCTCTGCACCAATTACATCACATACTTAGGGATAAAGATTTCCCCCAAACTGTCAGATTTATCTGACCTAAATTTTACTCCCCTACTCAAGTCAACAGATGACCTCCAGCGCTGGATTAACCTTAATCATGGGCGGGACATCAGTTGTTAAAATGACAATATTAGCCAAAATTAACTATCTACTTTCAATGATTCCAATACAGCCTACCCCATCCAGGTTTAAATCACTAGACGCAACAATCATACAATTCTACTGAAAAAACAAGACACTGAGAATCAAACTGACCACCCTCCAAAAACCTATGCTATACTACCCTATACTTCCACCACTATGCATTGGCCAATCAACTTCAATGCACATACAAATGATTACATCCCACCCCTTCAGAAAACACCTGGTTAGACTTAGAACAAACCATTTGCAAGGATCTCCATATCTCAGACTTTCTGTGGTCAGTCAGTCAAAAAACATCCATCCTTCAAAGCACCTACAACAGCATCCAGTTTGACAGGCTGGTGGAATTTTTATCACATCACTAGTTCACCCCTAACACTACGGAAACTCACCCCTATCTGGAACAATCCCGTTTACTCTCAGCTTCCTCACATGGATAGGCAGAGGCATCACTCAACTTCACCACATCATTCATGACAAAAAGTCTTGTCTGTTTTGCTTATTTGGTCCAGAAGCATGACATCGAGAGTGAACACTTCTTAGAATACCTAGATTAAATCAACTATCCAAACAAAAATTAATATCCAGATGGCTAACTTAGACATCCTTGGATCGTGATCTTGATCTAATCTTGATTAACATACCCTCCCCCCAAAAAATTATTTCCAAAATAAACAAAAATATATCACACTCAGAAAAAACCTTAATCTTCCATATCACAAATGGGAATCAGACTTGTCTATTACTCCCGGTGTTGGCTTCTGGACCCAAATGTGTAAAAACATCTACATCATGACTAAAAATACAAATCTACAACTAATACAGTACAAGGCACTTTATAGATTTCACTTCACCGCACAGAAACTATTTAAAATGGGTTTTGGCTCTGACATGTGTTGTCACTCCATGCAGAACAACCTAGACACATACATTCACGCTTTCTAGCATTGCACTCCAATGAATTGGTTTTCATCACAGAATCACTCACTACCATCTTTGGCTGTCACATCCCCTATGCATACTAGGAGATACATCTGCAACCAATCACTCATGATACACCCTCCCTTTGGTCACCTTTACTCACCTTCTTACCGACATGACCTGACCCTCTGCGCTTGAGATCCAATCTTAACCACACCCACATATCTCTCATCAAATCCATACCCACATATCCCTCCCACATTTTTTTTCCTTCCCACTCCTTCATCTCTCCCTTTTTTTATCCTCCTCTCCTCACTTTACCCTCCCTACAAAGCCTGTTTCTGTTCTACCTGAGCCTCGGATGACTTCCAATCTGGGCTGGATGTCAGGTGGCACTGGCGTTGGTTCGTGGTGCTGTGAAGATGGTATTAGTGGTTTTGGGGTCCCCTCAACAACCCCACTGGGCTGGTATCCACCCTGCTCGCCCATTTCTTTTAATGCAGTACAAGTTAGAGAAGGCACATTTTTCCAGTCATAGCCATCCAAACATAGGACAAGTTTGGCATGTTGTGTAAAGGGTTGCGGGGGTGATACCAAATAGGTGGTGAGTCTTGGGGGTTGGGGGACCCTGGGCCCTGCTGTACACAGCACCTCCCCTCTCTCCCCACATCATGGCATACCTTGGGTGGGGCGGGCCGGCACAGTAGCCATGAAAGGGGCTCAGGTAGCTTCGGCTGTTCAGACTATTTATTATCATTTTAATGTTATCAATATTATTATATAGTATAATTATGTATGTTATACATATAAAAGACATACATTAACGCATATAATACCCTTCTCCCCCAAAACCCCCTTCATCACGACCCAGCTTCCTTCACCCTGGCCCGACATTAATCCAGCATGCCGTATATTCACACACACACACACACACACACACACACACACACACACACGCTGTAACGTATAAGGACCTGCCTAGTGTGTAACTACCCTGAATTCAAGTCCAATCCCTGCTGCAACCGTTGGCCCTACAGCACTTCCCTAGTTCCCACAGGTAACACGATTTGATGTATCCCTAAACGTCTGCCATGCATGTAATGCAACACCCATACACTCCACCACCCTAATTCAACTCCAATCCTCTCATCCTGCCACAGCCTCCCTTCCACAGTACACATTGCCTCCCCACTATACCAGCCTCCTAACACACACATATGGCCCTCCTGTTTATTTCTGTCAATCGTGTCTCTATTAATTAATTCAATCAACGTATCTGCAGTACTGTCTAGCCTCTGTAACTGTCGTTGGTTTTTAGTTAGTGTCTCTGTGTCTTTTTGTTGCACTTTGTCCCTGTAATTTCTTGTTGGCAAATACAAAAAAAAAAAGAAAAAGAAATACTGGTTTGCATGACATGGCTTTCCAGACAAGGCAATGGAAACGCACCCACCTGTCATTCACTCACTCTCACAATCAATCATTCACACACTCACTCATTCATGCCTTCTCAGCCTCTCTCTCTCCCCTCCCTCCTCCTCCGGTCTGCGGTGGTCCCCAGTGGCACTCTGTCAGTGTGTGGTCTCCTCTCTGTGTGAGGAGGGTGTTGGGAGCACTGGCTCTCGGAGTGATTCCCCGCTGGCCTGCCCCCTTTCAGCCCTGAGTTCAGCACCCGCTGGATTTATGGGATTATTGGAAATCCATGTGGCCAGGAGACCTTTATTAAAATAAATAAAGAAGCTGTTTTTGTGGGTGGTGACAGGGTGTAGTTGACTCAGGGTTGCGGAGGGGCGGGTTAGGGTTGATCTTGGCACGATACCGTCCTGTCTTTTTCTCATTCTTTACCCTCTTTTTATGTGCATTTCATCTCCTGTGTCTACCCTAGTACATTTTAGCTGAGCGAATCTCTCCTCTCCAAAGCATTGCTGAGGAATGAATTATGTCAGCAATTAATTTTAATTCCCAGTGGGCAGCATGAATGATAGGATGGTGCAGTGGCGTGTGAAGTTTTTAAAAACTTTAAATGAATCTATAAAATATATATATATAAAATCCTTGAATATGAGCGAGTGTGATTGTTGAATGCACCACATTTCCCCTTTGCAGTGAGGTATTTTGTTCATAAAAATAAATGGATCAGAGCCATAAGCCCTCTCACAGTCACCATGTCATGCTGTAGCCCCTTCTGGAGAAACGTCGGGTTATGCGCCTCAGCTCTCTTCCTCTTGTCCGTGAACGTCTAGCCTGCCTCTTGTCAATCAGGGAGAATGCAGTACAGCGCCTTGTACTGGTGTCACAAATATGACATTCATGGGAGGATGGAGGACACTTGCTATTGCAAAATATGAGACACTTCATGTTGGAACGGATTAGGTTAGACAAATGGGATCCGCCATCGAGCCACAGATTGGCTGGGAGACTAAATGGACTTCCCACCTGGCGGCCGTCAGAACTCAAATGTCACCCTGGTGTCTGTGATGCACGACAGTAACCAGCATTCATCTCGATTATTGTCATGCAAATGTTTTTTTAATGTGTCATTAATTGCCAGTGTTTGATGTTCGGTGGGAAGGAGTAATGGCGTTGTGTCATTAATAATGGCATTACTCGTGATGGCCACCTCTCCCTGTTAGCGTTCTGCTCATTTACACATGCATTAGTCTCCATATAGACAACAGGTTGTGCTGTTCAGCCTGCCCACATGAGAATTCACCAAATTAATCTCCACGCCCCTCTTCTGTGCTACATTAATGTCAGGAATGCTTGAGGGATCATAATATTAAATATGTTTTAATTTTCATAAAACTTCAAGGGCTAAATAGAGTTGACAAGAAATCCAGAAGCTTGTAGTTTTTCGTTTTAGCATTTCATTATTAAAATGCGAATTACAGAATGTCTTGAGACAGGTATCCAAAGTTACTGAATAACTCCTTACATACTTACCTCATTCTCATGTAACGTCTCGCTACAGTCATAGTCCTTTAAACAGCCTTTTCACACTAATCTACATACTATAGTGATCAACATACTGATTATTAATCGTAAAGCTAACTACAAACTATGAAAGAGACCTGGAACAAGGGATTTGTGTTGTCCAGTCTAGCTTCCTGGCAGGAAAGGCGTAGCAGCAGTCAAATATTTGAGATACAGTATATGGGCGTTAAAGACCACACAGACATGCTCAACATGTAGTTTTTATTGGGGCCTCTCAGGCTGTTAGTTAACCATCGGCTGTGTTTTTTGTTGATGCTCCGAACACCTATCATTTTCCCCATAGGAATTTTCCTACTGAATGTTCGAAATGCTAATTTGCTGCATAATATGATGGTGCCGGCTTGCCAACTATTTAGATCTAGGGGTGGGAACTGAGAATCAGGAATCGAGTAGAACCAAGAATCGAACAGCCAACATTATCAATTCTCTTATCAATGCTAGAATATTTTTCGGACCATGGCCATTGGGTCTGTCCGGAAACATACCATACTGATGGCCTCTTTAGTAGGACTGACTACCTTATAGAACTTAACAATTGTCTGGTGAACAGCATTAAACAAATGTGCTGTCACTGAAAACATGTAGAACCACCTTTCTATGGAAAGGAAGTAAACAATTCATAAGAGAATTGATGAAGAATCGGACTGATAAACATAATCAACAATGGCGTCAATATTGATCAAATCCCATTAATTCCCACCCCTAGATCTAAAACGTTGATATTATCAGAGCTTCTTGTCTTAGCCGCTAGTCTCTGTATTGTGGAAGTCAGTTCTGTTGTGGCACATGTCTCTGACATGTTTTTGGTGAAAGGTCCTGAAATTCAACATGTTCCTCTGACATTTTTACTGTGCTGTGCAGGAGCAGCTCTATGTGCTCTTTCAGTATCTCACAGTCTCAAAGCTCATTTCAGGCAAAGCCGTAGCTTTAGGAAAAGGGCATTTCCTAACCCACCAGAACTTAGCTGTAGAGAACTCTAGAAACAAACCTTTTCTGGCCCTCCTGTTCTTGTTAGTTGGTGTATGTGCGTCACTACTGACTCTACCCATTGCTTCTATGAGTTTACATTTCTTCTTAGTGTGTTTGTTTACATGCTTTACAGTGCTGTACACTTATGAGTTCTACCCAATATGTATTCTTGCAGACATTACATCTGAGTGCATGTCAGTCATTCTGTATGTCCTATTGTGTACGAAGCTGTCAGTCTTCATTTGTCTTGTCTCTTGTTTGCCTTCTTTGAGAAGGTCATGTCATGTCTGTGTTTAAATAAATGATGAGCTAGTTTGACGTGAGTGTGCACAATGCTGCATGGCTCTCTTGTCTGCTCCATCACCTTGTAAATGGTGGTGAAGTCTGAAAGAGTAGAGAACAGTTTTCTTCTCTTCACTCTCCTTTTTACACCACTTCTTTAATTTCACTCTACCTCTCTCTCTGTCTCTGTTGCTTGTCCCTGCTATTCCATTTGCTTCTGATGTCCGACTGTGTCCTGCTGCTTCACTGACCTTTGTCAGAGCTGCAGGGTAGAACTCCTATTGTCAGTCCAATTGTCCAATTGTCAGGATAATTACTAGAGGGCTGCTTTGTAGTGCTCTCTTAATTCTCTTGGCTTCCTCAAGCAGGGGACTCTTATCAGGGTGACTAATATGTGGGCTAGTTTGTCAGTGCAGAGAAGGAACATGGTCACTGATTATCCAGTGTGTTTGCATGACCCGTTTCCACCCCAGTATAGACCGGAGAGCTTAATTAGCACTCTCTTTCTTTGGCAGTAGGGAAGAGTAGGCCTAGCAGTTCATACTCATTATGCATCGGTCTTTGTTGAGAACATTATATGACTGTGATTGCACAAGACCTGTTTCTGCATACTTCTTCAAAGTCAGTATTTTCTGCTTGGAAAAGAAGGGGAGTTCTCGGAGGCAGAATAAGCTCTTAGATCAATGCTGCTCCACAAGCAGGGGAGGAAAAGCAGTGTTTTTTTTTTTAATAAAACACTGTTGTCGAAGGAAGACTATGATCTGTCTTCTATATCTGCACCCTCCTTTTTCATAGAACTCGGTGTGCTTCCTCTCCTCCTGGAAGTCCCCCTGCGGCTGCTGTGGTTTAGTGGAGCCGCTGTCCTGTATTCGCCCCGCTGTTCCGGGCTGTTGGTTCAGCTGTAAACGTCTCCAAAGCTCGGGAGTGAGGACAGGACTAAATGCTTTTTAAATGGCCAATCTGCGGCCCGCAGTCATGCTTGTCACCTCCCGACTGGGTGTCTATTGATTACTCTCCCAGCGCCGTGGCCGGGACACTCCAAGAGCTTCCTTCCTCCTGCCGGATCTCATCAGCACAGCCGTCACCCATGACCCTGTTGCCCCTGTGACAGTGTTAAATTGAGCTGATGATGTTGCCGGCCCGGTTGTGAGAGCTGCTGCTGCTGTGGTCAGAATGGTAATGAGTGGTGATGTCATGGGGTTGGGTTGTTCTGGGGGTTGGGGGGGGGGAGGCTGTCTCACGTCAACACCTGGTTTTGCACCATTGTACAGTAGTTAGTGACACAATACTGCATGGCCTCTCAGCAGCATGATGGGAGAAACCCAGCTCAAAGAACCGTTTCACGTGCAGCATCTGCGGACTCCACTCCCAGCCCCCGTTTTAATCAAAGAACTTGTATGATAAAACACAATATGAGTGAGCCCACTCAGAGAACAGTGTTTCACACGCAAGGTCTCTAGGCTCATCTCCTCATCAGGCACTGTTTTAATTGACTCTGTTACATGATCATATCAATAAGTTGTTTCTCCTGTGCTCCTTTGGTAGGCGCTTATGCAGAGTGCATTGATCAGGCGGGATTTGAGGAGAAAGCCAGCTTTGCAGTAGGCCGCACCTGGAAGATGTTTGTAGTCCAGCGCTGAAGGTTACTCCAAAGAGCAGTGCTGATGGGGCACTAACTGACTCCCTGTCGGTTTGGTGCCTGGACTTGGCAATAGACATTGGCCTTGTTATGGGTTTTAAAGGCTTCTGGGTGGGTGTGCATCTGTGTGTGTGTGAGAGTGTGAGAGAGTGATAGAGAGAGCGAGCGAGAGTGTGAGTGTGTGTGTGTGTGTGTGGACATTATTGACAATCTTATACCTTGACCACAGCACTTTTCACAAAGTGAAAGTGCTTCTTGTTGGTTTGATATTTCTCATAACTTTTGTTCTGCCTTCAGGAGGCTTATCAATCACTGGTCCATCACACAGTTTTGTGCCCATGAGGCTGGGTGGGCCCAGCAAACCCCACTCTTGATAAGCTCCGTTGGCTATGCCTGCGACCCCTCTTTCGCTTCACCAGCTACACTGACCAGCAAGCCGTGAATGGGCTGGTGTGTGCTGGGGGGGATGGGGAGGGATGTGTGGTGTGTGGAGTGAGTTTATTGAGTTTCTTTTTTTTTTCCACTAGAGCCTAGAGTAGCCCCTTTATCAGTAGTCAGCCAAGTGGGACCTCCCCTGGTTCTGGACGTCCTCCTCAGAATGCCTGTCAGCGAGGCGAGATCCCGAGGGGCTGTCTATCATGCCGCCCTCCTGCACTGATAAGCTATTTTTGCCGTCCGCCCCGGCTCTCTCCTTTGATTGAGCGATTGCAGTGTTCTTTTTTGCCTGACTCAGTCTTGGTGGCCCGTGCTTGTGTCTGCTCCATTGCGCTTATTTGTGGAGACTTCTGAAAAAAATTCGCCCCCCCCCCCCTTTTTTTTTTTTGCAGGACTCTCTGCACTTGCCCACAATCAATCCATTACCGTCTTTGTTCAGCACTGGTTTGTTTGGCCCTCTGAATGATTTGCTGTGGGTCTAACCAGGACAGAAAGCCAATACCAGCTTGGATATTGAATGATGTTAAGGTAGAAAGGAGTCACTGCAATTTTGTCAGAACTTCACCAAATTGGTTCATGTGGTGTAAAAAGCAGCCTCTGTACCTGTCACTAGAGCAGAAAAGTTGTAGTGATTTGCATTCACATCCTGTTAGACCCATTTATAACCTCAGCTTTTAAACGTGCCTTTGATGTCTGAGTTTATGATTGGGTCATACAGCTCTTAATAAACATTTGATCAAAGTAAAGGTATAAGTTAAGGTAAGTAAAGGTAAAAGTATTCAAACTCCAACAGGGACTGACCAATGATATTAAGTTTTGCCCATGAATATTCTAAAGTTCTACATCAATCCCACATAGCAATTCTGTGTTGTCCGTGTACAGGACTCAGCCATGCTCATCCACGGGGACGCTTCACCAGATTTGGCTTGGCCCACTGATGCGTGATGTGTCGGGGTGTGGTGTAGCGGGATCTCAGATGCTAGCATGCTGTCTGCTGCCCTGTGCTGCTGGAGTGAATGTGGGCTCCCCTGTGAGTCGGTGTAGAGTTCTCCAGCTGCTGCCGGGGGCATTTTGAAAAAGCGCCAGACAGCTCTCGCTACAACTGGAGGGCATCTTCTCTGTGTGTGCATGTGTGCGTGTGTGTAGGTGCGTGTGCTTGCACGTGTGAGTGCAACTGTGGACTATTAATCGGCTTCCTGGTACTGTTTCTACGTGTACCTGACCTCACTGGCCCAGAATTCCTTGTTTTGATACTGTGTGCCGACATGTGGTCCTACAGATTGCTGTGTGGTCAAAGACAGCTGCAGTAAGCTCTTACACAATAGCCTGGTGAACCGGTGCTTTTAATTGCATTATCTCAATATAAACATCGCCGAGAGACAAAATCGCCTCATTTGGGTGTCATATCACTGTGCCCACTCTCAGCAGGTTGGCAAGAGTTTCCGTTCATAATTGGATCTGTCTGTCAGGGCTGGCACAGGTTTGACAAGGTTGGCAGAGAGTCAGAGACACTGTTGTCATTGAGCCCGTTGAAAGTCATGATTACCTTGCATTTTATGTAGGCGAGTAACTATGGCTGTGTCAGTCGAGCAGAGTTTTAAAGGGTCCCTAATGATCAACATTTTTTTCCATTATTCTACATTTACATTGATTTATCTAATATGGAAACCTTTACGTTTTTGGCTTAGGGACTATCAGATCATCCATATATCAGAGAGGATGAGGTGAATTTCAAATTCAAGTGTTTTAATTTTTTAATCCTTTTCAGATGAAGACCGTGAGTGTGGCCCTGGTTCTTTGTCTCAACGTGGGAGTGGACCCCCCAGACGTTGTCAAGACTTCACCCTGTGCCAGACTAGAGTGCTGGATCGGTAAGAGACTCCATCCTCTCATCATCCTCTGCACCCACCCACATACACTCATGCACATGCACGCACACACACACACACATGTATGCACACATGCACACGCACACACACACACGCTCACGCTTACTCACACACTCTCTCACTCGCCCACCAATCCACAAGCTCACGTGCCTACATATCCATCCATATTCTCCTTTCCTCTGTTCAGATGTCCATCCATATCCACTCTCATCTACTCATCCATTTATGTCTCTTCATCCCTCTATTCCATCCATTCACAAATCCTTCCATTCATCCTTTACTTATCCAGCCTTTCATCGGTCCGCTTCAACCACCAAACCAGTGTCCCATCTATAAGCACAAATACACATCCAACAGATTGACAGCATGACAGATGAAAGCTTGCCGACAGAGACTGGGCTACTGAGAGTGTGCTGGCTAGGCAGAGGTCAAATCAGGAGAGCTGCAGAGACCGTTCACTTTTGGGGAGCGTGCTCGGGAAGCGTGGGGAACGGTTGTTGTTACCATTCAAAATGCAACACCCTCCGGGGGCCATTGGCAACGCGCACCCTTGTGACGATCTTGACTTATCAGGGATTAGAGACGCACGCCACCTCTCAGACAGTTTGACGTCGAAAAAGAAGAAAGAATCCCAAGACTGTTATTGTAGACTCAGTGGGGTGCAGTGAGGACAGCAGAGTGCTGTCAATCACACTAAAAGATTTTTGTTTTCTTTTTCCCGTTCAACCTTTTCGGTCCCAGGTTCTGGCCTTGGTTAACAACACCTCGTCAGGAACAAGAGCAGGTGCTTGATGTACCTATTATGAAGGCGACATCCTCTCACACTGGAGGTTGTCTGACTTCCTGGGACAAACCAGGCAGGCTCGGCTCCTCAGACAAAAGAACTTGAAAGTGCCCGACGTTCAACGGAGCAGTGGCGGGTGCTCGTAGCTTGGGGTTAAACGTGGGATAGAGCTGTCAGTCTGAGGGTGTATTTGGGGGGCTGCCTCCTCAGGTGTCAGCTTCACAGCCTGCACCAGCCCATTAGGGTGCATCTGCATAGAGAGGAAAAACATTTTTAACTGTCGAATAAAGGAAAAACAGTGGTGGGATTTGCATACTGAACAGCATGTTCCGCCGCACCACGCTGCATTTCATCTCAGAGTTTTCCAACTGTGCTGTCAGAATTGATTCCCTCAGTCACCTTCCCCACAAACTGTGACCGTCATAAAATATAATCAGCTTTGTCCCAGAACAAAGTATATCGATATCACCTGCACTGGATCTGTACATGCCACCTTGTCCTCAGCCTAATGTGCAGAATTAGATAGCTCCATAGAAAATTGATCCCTTTTTGTGTTTCTCTCTTTTTTTTCTTGATTCAGTATGAGTCTAGAGGCTTATTTTTTCAACTGATTGCCTTTGATTTCCATTCAAGTTACAGTTCTTTACAGATCGAAATAATGCCTTGTGGTAAGCACAGTGCATGACTATTTATGTTCTCTCAGACAGATTAATGCTTTAGTAATGTTGAGCAGGATTGGAGTGCTCGAGTCTAGGACTCGGACCCGAGTCCAACTTGTTCCTTAATTCCTTTAGGTTCTGACTTGCTTACTGATGATAGGCTTTTTCTTATATTCATATATTTCCCTAAACTTCCTCTCCATAGACCCGCATATTGCTACACATAAATTCATTTACTGGATTCACAGATGCGTAGCATAATAACGTTAGCGACATGTGTACCACTCAATTACTAAGTACCAAAGTTTGCAAAGTTATCATCTCATCAGTAAAGTTAACAACACAACAACAGTTTCACAATCTTGCCTTACAAACAGTGATGTAGACATTGATTTAGCTCCATCTCTCATTCTGTAGTTAGCAGAGAAATGAACGCAGATCTCGTGCATTGCTTTGATTGTTTCTGTTCCTGGTCCCGTTTGGAAACGCTTGCTGCATGGTGCTCATATGCTAAAATCACTGTTTGCTGACCATTTTAGCTACACTCTTACATAACTATTGTTTGTTCTTTTGTTAAATCTCTCCCTAATCAAAATGTAAAAAGAAAAAAGAATCAAGCCTACCTCTATAAGAATGTAATCTTTGAATATCATAGAAATCTTTTTGGAAAGACCTTCCAAACATTGCATGTCACCCTAATGTAATGTCACATTTAACAAATTGACTAAATTGGAAGACAAACCATAATCAGAAGTGCATGAAGGCACAGAGACTAAGATTGTAAAATGACAATCAATGAGTTTTTTTAATATAATGTGCAAGCCTATGTGTGATAGCTGTGTGTTGTGGACTTGACTTTAATCAGATCAGTCGTAGACTCAACTTGGACTTGGACTCGAGTCTTAGTGACTTGACTAAAACACTGATGTTGAGTTGAATAGGCTTATGCTGAGCTGTGTTGTCATGCTACCATTATGACTAACTATGGCTAACTAGAGACTCTTAGTCATTGTTTATGGAGGCTATGTTTGGCTTTGTAGGCCATGTTTGGCTTAGTGTTTAAAAAGCTAATTATGGATCTCAGGAAGGTGTTATGACTGAATATAATCATTTGTGACAGTTATGACTGTTATGTTGATGACTTGTGTATGTATTTGTCTCTCTTTTCTGCAGATCCACTGTCCATGAGCCCACAGAAAGCTCTAGAAACCATCGGGGCCAACCTACAGAAGCAATACGAAAACTGGCAGCCTCGGGTGAGTCAGTCGCTCCTCCTGGATGATCACATAGCAGTTGGCTTTTACAAGAAGCCTTGATTTATCACCTCATCAGAGCGCATACCATTCTACACGACTCCATTTATAGTGGTTTATGCACCATTTTTAGATGGGTATCTGGATCCCATGAAATGGAGTCCTCTGTTGGCTTCATCATTATATTCACACTGTTCAGTAAGTCAGTTTCCCATCTTGTGTGGTGAAGGAGGCAGTAAGGCCATGGAGGCATTTTATAGGGCAGCAGACCTATCTTATATGATGATGACCTATGCATTATTAATCTGTAGTTAGAATGTTGGGACTGTGGTTGCCTGGGCATTCAGGCAGCAATCTGGAGTGCTTCCCAGAATTGGAGTATGAGAAGCCCATTGCTGTAAATGCTCACCCAAAAGCACTGTGTGTGTAGCTATCGCTAATGCATGCTCCGTTGCGTACATGGACTCAAAGGGTTCAGCATGTGGTTCTTGGCGCAACACGATACACACATGCAAGCCCTTCCATGTCTCTACACCAGCACACTCCCAAATGCATATTCCCCGATATGGAATTCCATATTCACCATGTCTGTTGCAGAAGAATGATGGCCAGACATGTAGTCTTGTGGGTAGCCGTGCCCCATAACGTATGTGCGTGTTTGTATGGCAGTGTGGCCCACCTGCTGTGCATGCTGTGCTGGGTCCCCATGTTGGAGAGGCGCACAGCAAGTGCCTGTCTGATTGCGGGTCTGTTCTGTTAGTGTTAGGAGGGAGTGCCTGGGTTGCCAGTGATGTTTTTAATCTCTAAACACACATACACACACACACACTCTCACACACTCCAATTCTTGTTCTCCCTGTTTGCCATGGCTATCCAGCTGTGAGTGGGTGTCCTCTTTCTTGTTTCCTGGCTCTCTCTCTCTCCACTTTCTTCTCCTTAATGTCCGCAGTCTCTCTCTGGCTCACAGGGTAATCTGACTTCCAGATGGCCATAGTCTGCCTTCCTATCTCTCCCTCCCTCTCTGGCCCGATGCTGGGAGGGCGAGCTCGGCTCAGCGGGATGGTCACCTGGCCCTTTGGCCGCGGGGGTCAGCGGCTCCAGATGGTGGGCGGCTGGAGGAAGAGTGCCTTCCCTGCCAGCAGCTGCTCCAGCCTGGAGCCGGGTCAGCCTCGACTCCGCTCCGCTCTGCACACTTGATACGCGGGGCCCGCAGGAGAAGGAAGCACAGGCTGGAGTGGGCAGCAGGCTCTGTGGAGGGTTCAGTGGTTGGCTCTCTGGTTCTGTGGTTCTGCTTTGATTCTTTTCGCTAAGGCCTGATTTGAAATCATCATTGTTGATTTTTGAACAGCAGCAGCTGCCAGGAGAAAAACAACAAAAAACGCTTCAAGACAAATTCTTCATTTCATTTCAATTCTTCATTTGTACATTCATTTGTACACAATTCTTCAACATTTAGGTACGCTAAAAGCTCATTAAGAATGTGAGCAGTGTTTCAGGCATGTTATCATTTTAATGTATTCCTCAGTTTTTCTGGAGAGTGTGCAACTTCAAGCTGAGATTTTATTCATTACAGGTTAAACTCCTCAGCTTCTTTGGCCTGTTATGAAACATTCAGTGTGCACTGATGAGGCTATGGCGCCTCAGCGATGTAATTACTGATGCATGTCTCTGATGAGCACATATTCACCCCTCTCACCCCAATGACACTGCAGGAGGGGATGATCCCAGTTAACCTTGTCATATCCCTGGAGGCCGTAATCCTTCTTGATGAGGGAAAGCGAGAGCTGTAGGACTCTCACCTGTGCCAAGTCTACTTCACCCCCTGCAGGTCGTGACTGGATGCCCTGTTTTAAATTCTCGTCTGAGCTCTGCTTGAGTTCTTCTTTCCATACCTGGGCCCTGTTTGCACTTTGCTAGAATGTTAAATATTTTTAGTTGGCCTAGTGGAAAGACCATGAAACACTCTTACAGCATGTTTTTGTTCCTTTAATTATTCAACGACTTGCTCAGTTTTTTTTTTATTTCTCTTTTATGGATCTGCTCAACTGCCTTGAGCTCGGGGAATGGAGGAGCATTGAGTTTGAGTTGTTGCTTCATAAGAGCACAGGGTGAGAGAAGATTCTGGAGGCTGAGTGGGCTTGAAGGTTATCCTCAAGTGTTGTGTGATCTGCAGACAATGTTAAAGTTATCATCGCAACCAGCAGTCCTTGTTGTTTTTTTTTTAACATTTATGGTCCTTTTCTGTGGTTATCCCTAAGCCACCACGTGGCAACAGTTTTATTTTTTTGTAATTATTTTTTCAACATTACACTTATCACTGTACTCTCCCCATCACAGTAGGCTAACTTTCTCAGATGAACGAAGCAAATTGAGGTGGCATAATTGTGTATCAACAGCTGGCGGTGATGGCAGTCATTGATGGTCTCTTCTCTGCCAGTGAGAGAGATGATGCACTGCAAATGGCAGCCGATTTTCTCAGGAGAATTTTAGGCAGTAAAATGGCATTTTAGCAGCGTGCTTCTTACTGCACATGTCGTGGGTATCATGGATCAGTTGGGTCAAAGGGCACTCAGGCTATAAATAGAGTGATAGCAGACTTTGACCTGAGCACAACAACAGTCTCTTAGCGTGGTGAGGGTTTCCAGATGTTCAGAAGCCAGTGGATTTGGTTTTACTGTTAGTAGACTCACATTTTTGGCTCTCAGTCATGCTGCATTCAGACATTCACATTCACAAAAAACTAGAAACACCCTTCTCCTTCCTCCCTCTGTCTTCCCTCCTGAAAACAGAAACTTTTGATTTTATTTTACAGCCATATCTCCCTTAGTATTCATGTAGGCGATTTTACAAGCTTTCTCTCTGTGTGTATGTGTGTGTGTTTTTCCCAGGGAAACCAAAGAGCCGGAGATTTCTCCTCATGACTCCGAGTTCTCTCAGCTTAGCGCTGTCAAATGATCATCCCTTATCTGTGTAATTACACAGCCCCTCCTCTCAGAGTTCCCCTCCTCAAAGCTGAGTGCTCTGCCCTTTTACACTTGTCGTTCTCTCCTCTGAGCTCTCCTCATCTCCTCCCCCTACTCGCATGTTCTTCTTTGAGATGGTGGGCTTTTGATTGAATCATTCCTGTACTTAGTTTGATTTGTTCTTTTATGTCATTGGCTGCGGCATTCCAAATTGACATGCAATATTGCATCATTAAGCCCAAGTTTATTTCACTGTTTTAACATTAAAATGTTCCTCTCCCAAGTTCTGCTCCTGAGAGTCTCTCGTCTGTGTTTCTCTGTGTAGTCTGTGTCACTGTGCTGTTGCTGTGGCAGGAGTCCAGCCTGCCCGCCTGGCCTCCTGATGTGCTCCTCTTCAATATTTAATCGGGCCTGGGTGCTTTCATCCCAGCCGCAGTACACAAACACATCGCCCCGCTGTTGCCTGACCCCAAACAAACCGTACCACTGCTCTCCACACCTGGTCCATCATCTGCACTTGCACTAGCAATGAAACAGCGCAAACCCTGATGCGTTTCAATTAGATAAAAACAACAACAACAACAATGACAGACAACAGCTTTATGTTTTAGTGGCGGTCGCCATTGTTTGTTATTTGACTGAATTCATTCAGTTGAGAGTGGTTACATATTTATAAGCTGTTTTGGTGGGATGTCTGTCTGTGTAGTTTAGAAGTATGTGCCTGTCTGCAGCATCAGTCTGGTTGTGTCATAATGCCTGTAGGCTTCTTATTGGTGCAGGGAGATATTCTGCGAATCTGCCCATGCTATATGCATGAGCCTTAGCATTAGCTGGCCTGCCCTAAAGGTTGATGATGATCTTTTCCTGTGACAGGAAAGAGAACAGAAATATGGCTTCTGTTGAATTTCATCTCTATCAAGGCTATCTTTCTGTTTTGTCTGACACCTTTTCACTCATGTTCCCCCTTCCTCCTTCCCTCTTTCTTTTTCTCTCTCACTCTCTTTCTGTTTCTCTCTCTCTCTCTCTTTCTTTTTCTCTCTGGCACAGATGAAGCAACCACTCGTGAGGTGGTGCCGCAGAATGACATTACCTTTTTAACAGCCCCGCGGTGTCATTTTTTTTCCCCCCTCCTTCTTTCCCACAGCCCAAGCTCTGCCTGCATGCCTGCCTGCCTGCCTGCCGCTATGCCAGCGCTGTCGAACTCGTTCCTGAATTATTTATCAGCTTGCTCCTGCCGAAATATTTCTCCTGATTAAATTTAAGACTTTGCTTTATCACTCGACCCATGTATAAATTCCATTGAAGCAAGGCGGAGAGGCCGTATATAGGGAGGCAGTCGGGCAGGTGGGGGTGTTGGGGGGAGTGTAGTGGTGTGTGTGTGTGTGTGTGTTAAAGATTAAGATTGTGACCACAAAACCTATCCGCACATCCACATGTTGTATAGTGTTTTAATAAAGGCGACTGATGAAACAGGGCAGTGGTGGTGGTGGTGGTTGTGGGGTGGCGGGTCACAAGAGTGTGTTGGAAGTGAAGCAGTCATAAGCTCATTCAATGACTGCGGTAATATCCAACCTCGCCACCCCATATATCCAATTGGGCCCCGTCACTCCCTAACAAACCATGTTAGTGGGATTGAGGAGGTGCTCGGCACAGCACCACAAATCAGCCTCGCCCCACCCGCCCTTCCCCCTCAATAATGTGCTGCCCAGGGGGAAAGTGGCAAGCTATTAGTGTGTGTTAGCTGCTAATGCTAAAGGAAGATGTATGAATGTCCACCCAGGCCTCTGCATCACATCCACCACTACCACAACCACCTCCGACCCCCACCCTCCTCAGCTGTAGGCTATGCACACTAGGGACGTGTGCGTGTGTGCGTGCGTGCGTGTGTGCGTGCGTGCGTGCGTGCGTGCGTGCGAGCGAGCGAGAGAGGGAGTAAATGAATGAGAGTGTGTTATTGTAATGGATTCTCAGTGGAATGGAACTGGCGTCCCCTTAAGGATCCTTATTGACTGACATAAACGTGCTCCTCAAGTTCCTCATCACGTGTGCTTGTGGAGAGCTCATTGACTTCACTTTACTGTCTCCGTCAGCCACAACAGCCCACTTTTCCTTGAGTATTGCAGCTCAACACAATATATATCTCAAGGGGACCTCAAGTGATTGGAAAAACTGCCAATAAGTCATATTGGTATTGGCAATAACCACATTAGCTGTTTTCCTAGAGCTAAGTCCTCAGCATATGGCATTTGTATCCTGTTTACTTATACCATCTTGGACACATGGTCACATGACAGGAAGAGGCTAAGCCATCCCTTAGCTGACATTTTAGCTTGGTCTCTGCTGGGAGTTTCTATATATCCCTCTCCCATACAGATCTTCCATGCAGCAATCTCGAGTGTTTCATCTGCTCACAGAGATTGATAATGAATGCACTGATTCAAAATTTCCTGCAGGGAATTGATTTTTCTTTTTTTTTTTTTTGTTGCCGTCACGTTCCTTATGGAGAGCATATTTGATACTTCCTGAGTCAAAGGGGCAATATGTGGCTTAGGTTCTCTATATAGGTTTTGGATGGGGGGGGTGGCAGGAAGAGACATGCAGTAATAGTGTTAGGAGCAGAGAGACCGAGGAAGAGGAGGAAGAATAGATTGGTAGAGAACGAGGCGGCCAGAAAGCGAGAGGATGGGACAGCAGATGACCATCAAACACATACAGACACGCACACACACACACACACACACACACACACATGCCCTTCAGAGACAAAGGGACTCAATGAGGCAAGGCACGACCAGCTCATTGTTCTGTAGTATAGTCCACCAAACACCCAGGCTGAAGAGACTGTGAGTATGTGTGAGCATGTGTGTGTGTGTGTGAGGACGTGCGGGGGCTTTTTGAGTGTGTGTGTGAGCCTTTAGCCTTAGTGAGCAGATATATATATGTGTGTGTGTGTGTGTGTGTGTGTGTGTGAGTTCACACAGTGACGGAGCAAGGACAAGGTTGCAGCAGCCATTACCCGTGTAATGATGGATTTGGTGGCATTGTGGGGGAGCCAGCGCGGCCTGCAGTGTTAGATTTAGTCAGGCCCATTATGACCCAGGCTGTGCTACTGGATTTATGCTTTGGCTCCCTGACAGGGACTGTGGTGGTCTCGATGGATGGAGGTAAAGAGAAAGTGATGGAGAGGGGGAATGGAGAGCGAGATGGATAGGGAAAGGGAGAGAGAGGGAGAGAGAGATGGGTAAAAAGAGAGAGAGGGCTCAAGGAAGAAGTGGACACAGCTCAGGACTTTACGATGTGACAGGGGAAGTGACTCAGGCCATGGTGATTAAAATCACTTTTAGAGATTGTTACGAGGCAGTGACGTACATGTGTGAGTGTGTGTGTGGTGCAGTGAGTGGGAGTATGTGGGATTGCGTGAATGAATGCGTGTGTGTGTGCGCGCGCACGTGTGTGTCTGCGCATGGGGCTTTGGCTTGTGACTGGACAGAGCAAATGGTACGATTGGTGACTCTCACGTCATTGCCCCTTTGCTCAGCCAGAAAGGAGCTGTCCCACATGGTATGCTGACCACACACACACACACACACACACACACACACACACACACACACACACACAGACTCACACACGGTGCCTCAAAACGCAGTGCACTGCCAACAGTTGGAACATGCAAGAACATTGCCTCTCTGTTTGCATAGTGTGTGAAGTGGTGGGAAGTGTATAAACACATCACAGATTTAACTGTTTACCCCCGTCCCTACTAATACATAAAAGCACACAAAACACACGCACACACGTACGCACACACATGGTAAAACACACACACACTCAAACAAAGAGATGGCCCACTCCTCTGCTGAGCTGCTGTGGCTCTATGCCCAGCCCCAGACCCCGACCTAAAGCAGCTAGGCTGGGGCCCAGGACACTCATCCCCTCTGCCCCCTCATTGTGTCCTCCCACTCAGATGGTGCCCACCACCTTGGCCTCACTCTCCACAGCCCACAGAGACCATTGGACACAGGCAACAGAACCCACTCCAAGTCTTTGTCATAAACCCAGCTCTCATCTGACACACACACACACAAACAAAACAAACCCATATGTACCTGAAGTCACTGTGGCATCTGCAGTGCTGTATAATTGCTATTATCTGTCTGTCTATGGGTGTATGAGTAACACATTTTTAAAAGAAGATGAAGGCCAGGCTGTTGGGTGGGGTGGTCGGATAGATTCATTTGCTGGCTTCTGCTACATGATGTTTGGCACTGGCCGGGTGCAATTTTCACTAATGAGCACCTCGGACCAGATGTCTCCAACCGAACAAAGCGTGCCATATTACCATGCCCTCGCTGCTGATGTGATATCATGGGCCCCATTTTTGTGTGTCCCATTCATTCTTCCAATCTGTTGTTGATCTTTCTTTTTCCGGTAGTGTCTGGAATAGAATCCCATTTACATTTTTTCTCCCTTTTCTCTTTGCTGGTGCACTCATTAAAGAATCTGGTCCAGGAAGTGTGAGTGAGTCCAAGTCCAAGCCCAAAAATACTGAGTCCTACATATGGCATGCTAAAGAACCAGGTAGTTGGGCACCTCGTTTTAAAGTGGGTGGGTGGTAGCGTAGTGGTTAAGGAACCTGGCTAGTGTGTAAGTACCCTGAAAAGTTGTGGGTTCGAATCCCGGCTGCCACCGTTGTGCCCTTGAGCAAGGCACTTAATCCTAAGTTGCTCTAGGGGAGACTGGCCCTGAACAATTGATAGTTGATGAGTTGTAAGTCGCTTTGGATAAAAGCGTCTGCTAAATGCATAAATGTAAATGTAAAGTGCTCTCCTCATTTTCATTTTACTGAGATACTGGTTTGGAAACTGGTCAGGGAAATTGAAAATGATAGTGGTGAACGGGAAGACATCAAAGAATTGCTTTCAGTAAAAACAAGGAGGTGAAAACATTGATTTACCAGTTTACATAGGTTAGTGTTGAAGTGGGAAGTAATATAAGGAAGTCAACCCCCATTGTAAGGCTGGATTGGACACATATCCCAGTGGAGAATGGCCAGATTCGCTCCACAAACTGAATGAGTCTGGTCAAACCAGCCTAGTGTGAGAGTGCCAGTTGGTGTCTTCTCTTCCTGTTCACATGCCTGTCTGTGTGACACAATAGTGTCTGGATCTGTCTGAAATTAGTCTTGGTTTTCTGGAGAAGTCTGACTTGAGTATCTACCAAGGCCTGTGTTGTACTGGTAGATCATGTTATGGGCTTGCAAGTCACCTCACAGAATCAATATGAATGGATCTGGCATCTCATCTGTACAAGTCAGAGGCTCATTGGGTGACAACTTCAGCTCTGAAGCAAAGAGGGCTCAAGGTTTTTGAGGTTATTTTGCTGATCTTCCTCAGATGGAATTATTCTCAACAGCATTTCATGGAGTGTGTTTTTCTCTCCATTTGAGAATGTGAACAAATGTCGCCTTTTATTGTGTGACTCTGTCACTTTCCCTTCAGTGATTTGCTCTAATGTGATAAGTTTGACTTCACCCCTCAATCCGATTAACTCTTCCTGTAATCACAACAGCTAATGGTGACAGGCAGCCTGTTCACACTCACCCCCTCTAACACCATTTTGTTGTGGAGCCTGCCGGGACAGGTCAGTCCGTCTGGGCACTATTCCTGTCCCCGCGCTCAGTCAGCTGGACAGCCAGTTGGACCACTGCCATTGCCCATGTGTGTTGTATTCGAGGACATCCCTCGACACGAGAGACCCATGTGACTTACAGATCCATCCATCCCTTTATACACTGGGCTGGAAACAGAGGACACACTAGTGGGTAAAATGCTCAAGATGGAGGTGTTTTTTGGCATTGTTCAAATGTGTTAGCTCGTGAATCAGTGTTTTTTTTTTTTTTACTGTGAATGGATTCACAGTCAAAACCTGTCTGTGATGTCTGTAGACCCGTAATGTTTTTTTCCCCTAGATGAAGAGTGATTTTTCCAGTTGGTATGCTTCAATGACTAGTTGAATTTTTCACTCAGTGTGTGCTCCTCTGAAGTTCTGTCCAGAGAATAGATGTATTTTAATACAGCAGTCTGGAATACTGATTTAATCAATTGAAGTGCATTCAAAGGCTAAGAAAGTCCAGTCTATAATAGATAATAATCGTCCAAGTATTTTACTTATTCATTTGTATTTTTTAAAGGAATTCCCAGCAGCATACATTTTGAAATTCATTACTAGGCTCAACCATGTCTTCTCATTTTCTCCTCACCCAGATTTTCAAGAGGACATGTGGTACCTCTCAGCGTCTTGCCAGCTAGTTTGGAGATTCTGGGTGGGTTGGCATACTTTCATCTGAACGCTTCAACATGGGCTACCTTCATTTTTGCGAAATGCAAAAGTTTATGCCGTTTTTTTTTTTTTATTGGCCAGAGAACTGTCTCCCTCTCTCGTGTTTTTAGAAAGTGAACAAAAAGTTGTAATAATTATAGAAATGAAAATCGAAAATAGGAATTGACAGCAGTTAGGCTCATCTTCACTGGTTCAGAGGTCTTGAGCTATTACCGGTTTCTCCACTTACAGGGCAGTAAGGCCAATGTTTGGTCAAACACAAAACATGTACATTATACAGGCATTATACACAAGACTGCCAAGACAGGCTGTTGTGTTTTGCAGATTGCACACAGGGACGGGTGGGATCTGCACTTAAAAAACAAATAATTCCCTACTCTCTTCCCCCTCCCTGCTAAAATCTCTCCACCCGGCTAACTGTTATGACAGAGTCATCAGAAATGGCAGTGTGGCAAAGACTTGTCTGTGTAATAGTTTTCTAAATGGATGTTTTGTTCTCCTCCCAATGATTTATGTGCGTTAATTGTCTCACCCTTGGATCGGCCAGCTCTCATTGGGGCCAGACGGAGCACTAGGCTGAGACACGCCTCACTCAGAGCCGTTCTTTACAGAAGAAGCCGCCTGCCTTAGTCAGCTCCTTCCAGGAAGGGTTTTCTGACCAAAGCTCTTCATTGGGTGAGGCTACAGAAAAGATCCTGCTGCTTAGGACATTTTGCATGCTCCTCTCTCTCTCTCTCTCTCGCGTGCCCTCACACTCTGCCAATAAGCAGTGTTGCCAAAACTGACATAAAACAATACATACAGATGCAACATCTTAGTTAGGAAAAAAAATCATACAACAGAAAGGTCAACAAGCAAAGGAAACTAGTTAGGCCCAGCTCACCCCACACAACCCCTCTGCCCACCACCCCCTCTGCACACCCTCTGGGTCAGTGTCCACCTTGACGGAACTGTTGATGTTTCTGTGCATTCTGTCCATTAATAGTCTCTCAGGTGGATTAATCCAAGGCTGGGGTGCTGGGGACTGTAAAGCACATGGACTAAATTAACTCTGTAATCCCTGCCTCCATGAACTGTCTACTGCTATTCTCCGTGGGACCGTGAGACATGTCATCCAGGAAATCCACAGGATGATGTGCACGTAGCCTAGCCTACATCACGCTATTTTAAGCATCTCCCGTTAGCCCAGATTTTTTTTAGAGCATCCAGACCCTAAAGGATTAGTGGTGTACATTTTTTATTTTAATATGAAGAGGTAGCACATATTGATCGCAGTTCTGAATCTGACATTAATGTTGCACCCAAGTGTTTTCAGCTCAGATTAAAGTGTAAGCTTGTATTAAACATTTCCATTTATGGATCAATACTGAACATCACTGATTCATAGATTTGAGGCAGAATGTGAATCTATTTCCCAGCTTTCTATAAAACCCAGGTGCTTACACTCGGGGCCCTGGGATGAACCTGTGTTTGAATTCACACTAATGTCTCATTGATTTATCATGCTTTGAATACCCAGATGATCTGTTTAGATTATTAGTATTTCTGAATTATCTTTATACACAGGTAACGTGTTTAGCTGTGTGTATAATCTCTTCATGTATGCCATCAAAAAGTGAAACACAGTTAGATTAAGGCAAGAATGTTTCATTGACTAATCATACGTTGGATACACAAACGACCTGTTTCCGGCATGCAGTTTTGTAAATATGCCTATAATATGTCTAGCCATATGTATAATTTCTTCATGTATTTACAGAAAAGAGCCAACCAAAAAAGTCAAACACGGGTTAGTCTAATAAGACCTCCAACTCCCCTTAGTGGCTTCAACTTTGACCTCTGTGCCCTGTGCTCATGGTTAATGATTGCAGGGCGGAAAGGCTCCAGGTACCCTGGGAAGGTACTTTAATGTGATTTTATTTGGCAGGCTGGCAGGAGCCATCAGATGTAGCCCAACAAACTCTGCCTTTGATCAGGTGGACTCAAGGATACCCTATCAACCCTGAGACTAGAGCCCGGCGTGTTTCCTCTTAATCCTCCCCCCCCAAAACCCCTCCTCTCTTCCAGCTGCTTCAGACGTGTGTGGACAGCTGGATTACTCTCAAGTTAGGCCGTGAGAATTAAACTAAAAGTTTCCTCTTTTACACTCGAGAATATTGCATCCCTCTGGTGTTCATGTCTGCACACTCATCACATGTAGTTTCGACCTTTTGTTTCTACCATGTTTCTTCATTGGAGAAAAATATCACAAGATGAAAGTCACAAGATTGATTTCTGTGACTGTTTCCTGTCTCGTGTGTTGCCACAACAGAGCTCACCTCCCCCATTTCCCTTTTTCGCGGGTTGTGGGGAGATTTGGCACTGATGGTGGCCGGGCTCCAGGTCCCCGCTCCGCTCCCTGCCAACTCCATCGTCCCTGTCACTCCTCATTTCCTCCAATCCCACTGTTTACCGGGCACGGGCGCAGCTCCGCCACCCTTCTCCGAGTGCCTGCCAGAAACTCATCCCTTATTTGGCGGACCTCTGTGTACTTCTCTGTGTAAAGGCCCTTGGGTGACTGTTGGTGGTATGTTACGTGATAGTCGTATTGTGTTTGACTAAGCAAAATATTTGGTTGCAATTTTTAATTACTGTGTAGGAGGAGCCTTATTTTACTCTGATTAACCATCAGTTTTAGTTAATATCATAATCACTATCAGCAGCTTGGCTGCATGTCGCTCCTGTCCCTGTTGACGCACCTGTTTGACGTCTCTTTATGGTGTTGTTGTGGTGCAGCAATGGGATTTAGTGAAATGGAATGAAAAGGTGTCTGCATTTTTTGAGAGTAGAGTCAGACTTTGATGTGTCAGCCTTGTCTATTCCATTGTTGTGAATTTGGATCAGTGGATAGTATCTTATCAGGAAATCGTTTGCATACTCAGAGTATCCCCCCGTCCAAGCCTAGCTGTGCCCGGTCTCCAGCCAGCATCTTGCCTTTAGAAATCAGCCGCATTATTTATGTTTGAATTGAATTGGCCACATTAAAGTACATTTATTTTACAGCCAGCACACAGATCTGCTTTCGGGAAAATCATCATCTTTTTTTTTTCTCTCTTTCTCTTCTACTCCTTTGTTCTGCGCTGCTCTCCCCAAGCAGCACAAGAGGAGAATTTAATTAAATCGGGAAGCCTCATTCCATCCAAGTCTACACACACACACACACACACACACACACACACACACACCCCTTAGACTCTATGGAAAGAGCGAGGCACACAATTCTTAACGGGCTTTGCCGTGAGAGTAATCCTTCAGAAGGAGCCCGATTCCCATGTGACTCGACTTCTTGAACTCCTTGTGAATGTGTGATGGAAGGAGTTCAGAAAAAAAGAGGGGATGTAGGGGGTTCTGGGAGGGGGTTTGAAGGTGGGGTTGCTTTTTCATGCTGCCCCTGCTCAGCATTCAGAGGAGAGAGAGGGTGTGGGAGAACCAAAGAGAAAGGGATGGAGAGAGAGAGAGGGTGAAGGAAAGAACTCGTCCTCCAGCCAAGATTCGGAGTGTTCAGCTGTTACCTCGGCTGACCGGTTCCCTTGTTCCCCGTCAGCAGGCTGACAGCGGCGACTGGCCCAGATGAAAAGGGAAGAAAATGAGAAAGTGGAGAAGAGGAGGGAGTCAGGTGAAAAAAAGAAAAAAGGGGAAAAAAAAGAAATACAAACTCCTACTTTGTATGCCAGCTCAATTCGCGCAAGATTACAGCAGAAATTGGAGCGTGCCAACAAAGCAGCCAGTCAGCATTTGACAGCAACAACTGTTTGGTTATGCAGTTAACCAGGCTGGTGGGGTGATAAGGCGATGTGTCTGGTAGAGGCTATTTGCAGTGGATCAAATCTAGAATGTTTGACCTCCCTGTCAAGTCCAGCTCCTGTAAGAACACATTGTCTCGTGCCATCAGACTCTTTCAGACTGGCGTTGTTATTTCCTCTGAGGGTCTGAGAGTTGGTATTGGTTCCATGCGGCTCCTGTAACAAGCTCCAATTGGACTCCACTTCCCTTTTGTGTGTGTGATTTGCTGACAGGCCCAGAGCCTTGCTGGTGTTTGCTGAAGAGGGACAAGGAGGTAGGAGTAAGGTTGGGATTGGGTTGGCATTGGGATTGGGTTGAGGTTGGGTTGGGGTTGGGTTGGGATTGGGTTGAAGTTGGGTTGGGGTTGGGGTTAGGGTGGGACGTGACTGGTCTCTAACCTGGGATGCATTTCGCAAAAAAACCCCACAGTTGTTAAGGTTAGCAAGATTGTTGGTTGCAATGCAATTGCCCATTACAAATCGAATAAGTTGCTAACTGGTTAACAGTTAACCAGGTTAGCAACTATGTTTTTAGGAAACGGATGGATGATCACATGATCAGGAGCAGCCTTGCATATAGGTGTGACTAATCATCTGCAGTGGAATAGGTGTAGTCATGGTGGATTGCTTATAGCTGCCCAGAATGAGCTGGCAGTAGGTTATCATTTTCCCTCTTCGAACTGATTAAATATCATTGAGGAGTTTAGTGGGGAGAGTCAAAGTGTTTTCAGTTTCTTTATAATGAAAAATTGTCAGTGTGAACAAAAGTTGACAAGGTGACTCTCACTCACCCCAGGACGTTGGCTCTTGGAATTTAGCTTCAGAGACAAAACACTCAACATGTCCTCTCAACAGGCTCCAATGGATTGTGACAAAGTATGACTCACACTCATTTTTTTTTTTGGGAAATAGTTTTCTCAACTTCCAAAAAAAACTCCAAGTTTTGCTTTGTTGTTGTGCCTCTTTCCGCAATGGTGTTTTTGAATAGCTGCAAAGGCCGTCTCTGTTGGCACTAGATTTGAGAGGCGCTTCGCACAACAAAAGGACTCGTGTGGCTGTCGCCCAAACGCCCAAAACATCTCCGCCCCCTTGAGGTGCGTGTGGCGTCTCTTTGGGCTGAGTCAGAGTGGTGGCTGTGGCCAGGCCCTCCTGAAAGCACCGAACAGAGGGAACTGCATGTGCTCGTCCCAAAGGAACCTGCTGCCCACAAACTCGCTGTGTTGATCTATAAACACACACCCGCAGCAAGCTAAGGAAACACGAGCACACATACACAGGCACACACACAGGTGAAAAAGACACATATACACACACACACTCACTCACACACACACACACACTCACTCACACACACACACACACACACACACAAAAACAGTAAAAAGACACGCACACATTCTAACACATCCGTGCCACATGCTCTCCCTGAAAGCTTGGAGACTGAGCCAGTGGGTGGGGAGTGGAGGGTTTGGGGGGGGAACAGTGGTAGTCATTCATCAAACGCTGGCATGACCGGCAAAATATTCAGGATAATTAAGACATATAGAGAGAAGCTGGAGGAGGCAGAGGAGCTGAGTAGAGGAAGTGGCTGCAACCAGCAGTCGGGTGGCTTTCGTCTTGTGGCTTATTAGCGGAGGTATTTGTCTCTTCGGCTTTCCCCGCTGTTTTGGGTACAGTTCTTAATTGACCAGGAAGCGACAGAAAGGCTGCACGGCCGACCATAAGCTCTTTTATCTTAATTAATAATTTAGTTACTTTTCTCTTATGTGGAAGGTTTTGTTAAAGTCATTTATGGTGATGTGTAGTACGGTCAAGCAACCATTGTTTTTCTCTCCTTGACCACTTTTGTGAAGAGTTTTTCTTACATCTCTTATTTGCTGCCCCTCTCTCTCTCTCTCTCCTTCACCTCTCTCTGTGCTCTCTCTCCTCTCTCTCCATCCATTCTGCATCTGTGCTCCTGGAGCAGAACCTGCAATGTGGTTTTGATCATTATTTTTCTTTTCCCCATCCTCCTCCCTGCCATTATCCTCTATCTCTCTGCCACTCCCCTGCCCTCACACATTCTCTCTCTCTCTCTGTCTCTCTTTCTCTCTTTCTTTCTTTCTTTCTTTCTTTCTTTCTTTCTTTCTTTCTTTCTTTCTTTCTTTCTCTCCACACCATTGTCCTCCCTCTATACACATACATGCACACGCACACACATATACACACACACACTCTCATGCATGCACACATATACACACACACACACTCATGCATGCACACACATATACACACACACACACACTCATGCATGCACACACATATACACACACACACACACTCATGCATGCAGGCATAAACCGCACCACCATGTTTTGCTCACTCACTTCATCATTCCCCCTCCCATCTTTCTTCCTCATCTTTCTTCTCTGTCTCTCCCTTTTCTCTTCTCTCTCTCTACGACTCCTCCCTCTCATTTTCCTTTTGCTATTCTCTTTTCTCACCTTCTCTTCCTCCCCCTCCTCTCTCACTCCCTTTTTTGTACTTTTTCTCTTCTTCCCTTCTTCCTTTCTCTCTTTCTCTCTCTCTCAATAACTCTTTACCTCTCATTGTCTGTCTTTCATTTTTTTGCCGTCTTCTTTCTCTCTCTCTTCCTCTCCCTCTCCCTCTCTCTCTCCCTCTCCCTCTCTCTCTCTCCCCCCCTGCTGCAGTGACTGTAAAGTTAGAGAGGGAGTAGGTGTGCTCTGACACTGAGTCAACCCCCCCCTCTTCTTTCTCTCCTTCTCTCTCTCCATATATAACTGTCTCTTCCTCACTCACTCTCCGTCTTCATTACCACAGTGCAAATATTTGTGCTGCATTGAGCTCTGGCGCGCGCGCGCACACACACACACTCACACACACACACACAAGTGGTGTGTGAGGATAAAAGATAACACAGATAGGGAGAGATGGAGTGTGTGAGATAGAGAGAGAGAGAGAGAGAGAGAGAGAGCCTGAAAAGGTGAGGTCTGGAGGGAGAGAGGTTAGCAGGGACAGAGGTGTTCTCTATCGGAGCTGGAGATGAGGGAGACCTCTGAGACTGAGAGAAGTAGACCACTATCCCCCTGAATTAATTTCTGGCCATAAGACACCCCCGCTACAAATTGTCACCTATGTCCCCCACTGGGGCATACACACACACACACACACACACACACACACACAGTGACCTTGTCTTTGCCAGAGGGCAACAGTAGACTCACTCTTCTCTTGACACTCATCTCCAGCCTCTCTCCTTTATGGCAACACGCTGATCAATGCCTACCACACTGGTGAGTAATAACGACGAGAGCTGATAGGTTTTTTTTTAGGGCCCCACAGCCCCTCCAGGTGACCGGAGGTGACAGCATTGTGTGTCACTCTGCGACCACGCTGCATCACCTCAGCTCCTAATTGTCTGACGCCGCACACCTCCGAGTGAGTGTTTCATTCCCACTGTCACTCTCCACCCCGGGTCAGCAGCACCATGGAGAGGTAGCAAAACCACCTGAAAGCAAAACAAAGTGAAATGGTAGACATAACAATGATCTTTAATCAGTGCGCTGTTCCAGCAATGTTGTTGTTATGGCTGATTTACATAGACTGCCTCTAGCTAGCATGCTCCAAACTATGCTGAGCTTTCATGAATAGAGCTGGCCTCCTCCTCCTCCTCCTCTTCCTCCTCTTCCTCAAGAAGGGAACTACGCACTGTAGGACTGCAGTGGGCCCCTAGGCACTGCAGAATGTGGTGTGTGTGTGTATGAGGGAGAGTGCTGTGGTGTTAACATTATCACCAGCCAAGATGAAGGTCATTTCCATACATCCTCTCTCTCCATAGGCACGCCGAGCTGCACTCCTTCACCCCCCTCCCTTTTCTCTCTCTTTCTCTCTCTCTCTCTCTCTTTCTCTCCCCATTCTTCCCTCTTTCCTGCCTGCCTGCGGGGCTTGAGACATAATAACACACACGCTAAGTACATTAATCACCGGTCCAATTAGATCCATTATTTAAGCACCCACAGACACGCTATTTTGCACAGCGGCAGCAGTGGCTGATGGCTTTCCTTTACAGCAGTGGCCCTGCCGATGAATTGCTGCCGAGGCCAAGAGAGAGACTGCTGAGTGGCCATGAGTGTGTGTGTGTGTGTGTGTGTGTGTGTGTGTGTGTGTGTGTGTGTGTATGTGTGTGTGTGTGTGCTTATCTACACAATGCGGGGTGTGACTGAATTTGTGTGTGCCTGTGGGTACAAATGTGTGTATGTGTTTATCTACACAATACGGCGTGTCGGAGTTTGTTTGTTTGTGTGTGTGTGTGTGTGTGTGTGTGTGTTTGTGTTAGTAGGTGCACATGCAGCGTGACTGAGGGCGGTAGCTGTTGAAGGGAGCCAAAGAGAACAATGAGAGGCTCCATTTGCATTTTCGAGTGTGCGTTGTGTGTGTGTGTGTGTGTGTGTGTGTGTGTGTGTGTGTGTGTGTGTGGTGTGTGTGTGTGTGTGTGTTTAGACACATGCTTGTCTGTGCACATGCAAATGTCCTTAGATGTGCTTATGAAAAGTATGATTTTGGGGGTGAGATTTCAGCATGTTTTACATGTGAGATTATTAAGCAGTAGGCTTTGCCTAGAGGGTGCAGGTGTCTCACCATTGCTGTATCACAGAATTTTATTTGGGACTGGGTGTGTGTGTGTGTGTGTGTGTGTGTGTGTGTGTGTGTGTTTCCAAGAGTGACTGTCGGTATGCATTGTTGAAGTGTCAGTGATGTGTGCATGTGTGCACAAACAGGTGCACCTTTGTCAGTATGTTAACGAGTTATGCGTATCTGTGCACACGTGTTTGTGAGTCTGTCGGTGTGGCGTTTGTGTGTGTGTGTGTGTGTGTGTGCGCACGTGTGTGTGTGTGTGTGTGTGCATGCGCGTGCCTGCCTGCGTGTATGTGTGTGTAGGGCCATGCTGCTGTCAGGTGGAGGCTGTAATAGGCTAGGAAGAGAGGCAGTTCTGGCGGGCAGCCAGGCCCTGTTACTCTGTTACAGCGCAGGTCAAGGTGCCAGCTGGACTGCTTAATGAGACTCAACAAACTCTCCCTCTCTCTCTCTCACACATACACACCCACTAACACACACACACCCACACACACACACACACAACCCCCCCCCCACACACACACACACACTCATCAGACAGACTGGCCCAGACACAACATACAGGCGAGGAAAAATAGACATTGTGAAGAGCCATGGCCCCTCATGCCTTGCACTGATAGGCTCAGAGAGGCTGGGATGGGGCTTAAGACAACTGCACCATTTTTAACACTGTTTTTATCCCAACTTCTCTGTAGATGTAGTCCCTGCTATGTCTTCTGTTATTGGCATTAGAAGGTATGTCTTCAGTATTACTATTGTGTATTGAGTTGTGTAACGGAGACTAATAGTGTTTTGTGTGTGTGTGCGTGTGTGTGGTGTGTGCGTGTGTGTGTGTGTGGTGTGCGTGTGCGTGTGGTGTGTGTGTGGTGTGTGTGCGTGTGCGTGTGTGTGGTGCGTGTGCGTGTGCGTGCGTGTGCGTGTGTGTGTGTATGCGTGTGTGTGTGTATGCGTGTGTGTGTGTATGTGTGTGTGAGTGTATGTTTGTAGGTGACTCATGGTCAGCAGTGTCAGAGACCTCTACCTTTTTGACAACCCCTGCCTCCTCTGCTTAATAATTTGACCAACTGGAGCAAGGAGATCGGTGTGTGTGTGTGTGTGTGTGTGTGTGTGTGTGTGTTTGTGTGTGTGCGAGCGCACCCGCCAGAGAGCCACACACACACACACACAACAGGGGGTTGCAAGAGCTAACTAACGTCATCTTTCCCCCATTCTCCTCCCCTGTGTGACACACTCATGATGCCCTTGGTAAGAGCCAGAAGGTGACTGGAGGTTTTTGTGTTCGTGTGGAGCAGCCCACCTTTTGTTATGACCAAATACATGACGTTTAACACAGCCACACACATACAACCGCATGCTATCCTTCCACACACACACACACACCCACACACACACACACACACACACACACACACACACACACACACACACACACACGCAAAGGAGAGTGAGTGAGAGATAGAGATAGTAAGTGTGTGGGTGTTAGTGTGTCTGTGAGGGGGGTCAGTATGCTCATGTCAACTGACGTGCACAAACAAGTGGGTAAAGTGTGATATCTGAGTGTGAGTGTGTATCTGGTTGTCATGGATAGACAGAACGCGCTCCCATTGTCTGCGTGGGTGGTATTGATTGTGGCTGGTGGGGTATATAATAGCCTCTGCAAGTGAGTGTGTGTGTGTGTGTGTGTGTGTGTGTGTGTGTGTGTGTGTGTGATTATATAGGTCCTCATCAATACTGATGGAAATGTACACCTGACATGCTGGTCTGGAAATGCTGTGTGTGTGTGTGTGTGTGTGTGTGTGTGTGTGTGTGTGTGTGTGTGTGTGTGTGTGTGTGTGTGTGTGTGTGAGATATTTATGCATTCATTCAATACTTTGACACACTAGCCGGAGCCATATATGAGAGGCCCTCCCAGACTGCTCTACTGTGACCTGTCTCCGGAAACACAAGGAGGATACGACCCTCCACAAGGGCCGGCTTCTCTCTGTCCCAAAAATAGCTGTTTACTATGGCTTGGCCGGGTTGTTTGTGTGTGATACTAAGTACACAACCATGTCTGCCCAGTGTGTAGGGTCACATGGGCTCCTCCAAGTGGTTGACTCTACAAGGGAGGAGATTTGATTTCAGATGGTGAAGGAAGATTCCTCAGGGGCCTCTGGAGTTGAAACGTGACATCCTGATGGAATCTGACCTGCTGCTCTACTTTCTATTAATGACACCAGCGCGGCCCCTACGCTTCTAATTCCTTCTGCTCCGCAGATGATTCCGAGAGCAAATTTCAGATTTGCCAGCAGTGCTTCTGGATTTGTATCCAGAGAACATCCATTTGGAATGAGAGAAGCTATTTTGTGTTCTGCTTAAGTGCTCGAGAAGATGTGCTGACTGGTGTGTGTTTGAGGCACCACATGATCCTCAACTGGGAGGCTTTGCCTCATCTTTAGCTGTAGAGAGAGCGGCTACAGGGCCAATCCCCAGTGTGCTGGAGCGGCTGTGTTAGGAATTGATGTAGTGTGTCAGTGTCCGGGTGTAGGTGGATGGTGCAGGTGTGTGTCAGTGTCCTGGTGTAGTGTACCATGATGTGGGCGGTGCAGGTGTGTGTATGTCCTTCATGGCGTTTTGTGGCATGGCATAGGTGGTGCAGGTGTGTGTGTGTGTGTGTGTGTGTGTGTGTCCTGATGTCGTGTGTCTTTGCACAAGCGGTGCAGGTGTGCGAGTGTCCTGGCGTAGGTGTGGTCGGTGTTGTAATATTGATGGACTCATGATGGAGGAGTTTCTAGTTTATGGAGCAGAGCTGCCTCACTGCGTAAAAAGCCAGAGGAGGCAGCTATAAAGACACTGATTTACTGAGCGACCTTCCCTCTCCTCTCTCTCTCTCTCTCTCTCTCTCTCCCTCCCTATCCTGTCCACTCTCTGTCTCTTTCTTTCCATCCATCCATCTCTCCCCCCTTCATCATTTTCCCCACACCTGTCTCTCTCCATCACTCCATCTTTTCATCTCTCGTTCTGTCTGTAGCTTCTTCTTCTTCCCTGTCTTTGTCGCCTCTCTCAAGCTCTCCATCTCCCCTCCTTCTCCTCCCTTCTTCTTCGCTCTCTCCCTCCACTCTTCCCTCTCTCAGACTCATCTCATTCCCGTCACTACGTATTAAGCCGTCGCTCTTTTACTGACTGATGCTGGATCCATGCAGACAAATTGTCAGTAGGGCCTACTAGCATGCTGTGAGCGGCAGGAAGTTGATATCAAAATTGAGTTGGATGTAATCAAGTGTTATGTGTCAAGCCACCCCTCACTCCCTTGCTCACCCATGCAGATGGATTTTGGGCTGTTGAGTGTGTCATCAGTGGTGGGATAAGCGTGTGTGTGTGTGTGTGTGTGTGTGTGTGTGTGTGTGTGTGTGTGTGTGTGTGTGTGTGTGTGTGTGTGTGTGTGTGTGTGCGTGCGTGTGCGCGCGCGTGCGCACCGTGACTACAACTTTACCTTGGGGATGATCACTGTCAGAGAAAATCAGTGTGAACTAGAGGACTAGAAAGTATAGGGCAGCTTCATGGCAGCCATTTTACCAATACCACCGAGTTTGTGTGTGTGCGTGTGCGTGTGAGTGTGCGTGTGAGTGTGCGTGTGAGTGTGTGTGTGTGTGTGTGTGTGTGTGTGTGTGTGTGTGTGTGTGTGTGTGTGTGCGTGCTTGTGCGTGCTTGTGCGCGTGTGTGCATCAGAGAGGGAGAAAGAGAGATTTGATACTACCACACAAATCTAATCTTAGACTTACTTCCATAAGGCATCTGTTCCATCAGCTTGTGCTCGGGGAGCAGAGTCACGAGTGTGAGATTCCTAGTTTGCTCAACTCAAGGTTTAAGCAGACCTTGATGTATGGAAATGACTCTTCCTGCTTTCTCCACGTACAATAACATATACAATAGGTTCTGCTGAGAAGAGCCTCCTGTAAATGCCTAAGAAAAGTAATTATTTAGTTGAACACACACACACCCACACACACTTTTCCATGTTATGATATCTTAGTACAGAATGCTCTTGGTGGTGGCTGCATCTTGAGGCTTACAGCAGAAGGACCAAATTTAAGGTGGTGCTGCAGGTTCCAAATGTAAATGTGTCATACAGGGGGTAAAAATAGTAGTGTCCAATCACTGGCCTGTCCAGCAGAAGGACTGAGGAGGGGTATTGATCCCAGCGGCTCCTGAAGCATCTGGAGACCCTTGTGTGAGGTGTGCTGAGGACAGGAGGGCGTGCCGCCAGGAAGACAGGATGTCTGGCATTGATTGGTGGAGCCAGGATCACATGAGCCTGACGGACAGCTTCCCTGACTCATGCTCCGGGAAGAAACGGGACGGTTGCCACATGACATATCCGCCCGTCCACGTGTGTGTGCGTGTGTGCGTGCGTGTGTGTGTGTGTGCGCGTGTGTGTGTGTGCTTGTGCGTGTGTGTGCGTGCGTGCGCATGCACGAAGGTTCAATCAAGTACATCTGTGTGTGCGCGTGTGTGTGTGTGTGTGCGCACGCGGGCGTACACAGGTTCAAGTAAGTGCATTTATGTGTGTGTATGCTTGTGTGTGCCTGTGAGTGTGTGTGAGAATAGCAGTTTTGTATGTGTGTTTGCATGAGTTTGTTTTGTGTGTGTGTGTGTGTGTGTGTGTCTGAAAACAGGCTGGCTCCGTCCTCCTGCTGTTTACAGAATGCTCTCACTTAGTCACAGGAACGGACACATTGTCCTGCTGTCACTGACACTCCCAGCTCTGTGTCAGCACAGCACCTGCCCCAAACCCAAGCTGTGAGAGTGTGTGTGTGTGTGTGTGTGTGTGTTCGTAATATACATAATAGATAGGGAAACTATATTTGAGTGCAATTTTGTGCATTTGGATGTGCTGCAAAGTGTGTGTGTGTGTGTGTGTGTGTGTGTAGCGTAGCGATATAACAGGAAGAAGCATGGAGCAGCCGTGGGCTGTTGCTCATCGCTTTCATGTGTATGTGTGACAGGAGGCTGCTAGGTGACGTGGCGTTGGAGCGGATGCCTTTTGCCAGCCTGTCAGCTGCCGCTTAGCGACTGCTTTATCTGAGCTGTGTTAGGACCCCCCATGAGGGCTGCTACCTGAACCACCAAGTTTCAGGACTTACTGAAAAGTTTGCAAAGCCGCCATCTTCTGCATTCCAACAAGTAGCCCTTTGCTTTATCTTCGTTAAGCTAAAAAAAAGATGGGTGAAATATTTAATATTTAATTTACATATTCATGGCATTATCAAAATGTAATAAAATAATTGCTGGGCCGTGGCTTTGCTTTATTTGCCAAAGTAGATTTGTCTTGTTCCATAGGAAAGCATAGGCAAGTAACTTAATACCTAGCCTACAGTGTTGCTAACCGTTAGTTTCAAATGTACTCAGCAATGCACATCAACGAGAGGGGTTAGACTTTCCAAAATCTTTTTCATGCCCCGTTGGTAACCTTGAGCTGTTAAGCATCAGTGCTGTTTCGCTTCCCCCTGCCCCGGTGTAGGCCCACGCTGTGTCACTCGGCGACCCAGTTGCAGCGGCGTGCTGACTTTTTTAATTGAGAGCCGGCGCCGAGGTGCTTTGGGGTGAGCTGATTCAATCAACACCTCAGAGCTTGACCTTCCTTGTGACCATGTGACTATTGAGAGAGTTTTTGAAAGACGGTCGGTGCTGAAGGTGCTCACGCCTGCACGGCTTCGCCCATTTGGAATCTTTCCTTTTTGCAGCTCACAGCACAGGACCAAATAGGCGCCTGTGTGCTTCTGAAAGAAGGAGGCATTTGCGGGGGTGAGAATATGACCCTCTCCTCCTCTCTAATTGAGCCTGGGCTGCATGCTCGCTGCTCCACATGAGAGGATGCACTCTTCTTTTCTTTGCCTATCTATCTAGTTACCCCTCTTATTTCCTCCTCTCTCTGCTCCCTCCATCTCAGTGCCCCCCGCCCCCCTCCCCCAAACACACACCCCTGGTGGTGCCACCACTTTCATCAGGGCCCTGCCTAATTGCCGTGGAGGTCAGTGAGCCCCGCAGCGTTCTGGGAAATGCTGTGTGGTCCCCGCACCTCTGTAGTTCTGTTTGAAACAACGCCAAAAATAGAGCCACGTCGAAGACACCACGTTTATTTATTTATTTATTTATTTATTTATTTATCAAGCTTTTTTCCATTTTTTTTGCTGGAGAGTTCTATGAAACGGAGGGGTATAGAAAGGGGTTGTCATGACAGAGCAGCCCAGAAGACAGACGGAGAAGGCTTAAGAAGAGGCAAACAGAACCACCCCCTCCCCATCATCCCTCAACGCCTCTGACTGTGCCTGTAACAGGCAAGGGGGCAGATTAGGATTCTCAGGGCTCACAGCTGTGACTGTGCCTGTAACAGGCAAGGGGGCAGATTAGGATTCTCAGGGCTCACAGCTGTGACTGTGCCTGTAACAGGCAAGGGGGCAGATTAGGATTCTCAGGGCTCACAGCTGTGACTGTGCCTGTAACAGGCAAGGGGGCAGATTAGGATTCTCAGGGCTCACAGCTGTGACTGTGCCTGTAACAGGCAAGGGGGCAGATTAGGATTCTCAGGGCTCACAGCTGTGACTGTGCCTGTAACAGGCAAGGGGGCAGATTAGGATTCTCAGGGCTCACAGCTGTGACTGTGCCTGTAACAGGCAAGGGGGCAGATTAGGATTCTCAGGGCTCACAGCTGTGACTGTGCCTGTAACAGGCAAGGGGGCAGATTAGGATTCTCAGGGCTCACAGCTGTGACTGTGCCTGTAACAGGCAAGGGGGCAGATTAGGATTCTCAGGGCTCACAGCTGCCAGCCTCTTTCAGCTGCAGCTGCTGTCACGTAAAAGAGCGTTAAGCCACATTAAGTGACGTCATCAGAGGTGGCGGCATCAACCAGCCATAATGCCGACACGACCAGCTCGCTGACTCACAGTCAGATGTTAAGACGTCAGCAGTGCCCTGCTACCTCACCAACCACGGGCTCCAACACCTGAGAGCTCGAGCTTACCCATAAGCTGAAAAAATGTCCTGGCATATTCTGATGTGTTATTAGCACTTGTCTGGCATTATATGTCATGCCTGGCTTAGACTCCTTAGTCAAGTTGGGACTGTCAGCCTATGCTGACCGGCGTGTGTGTTTGTCAGCCTGACATTTATGGAGCACGTTCAAGGATCCATTTTGGACACTCGGCAGGTGGACGAACATCTGAAATGAGTAGGTGTGCGTGAGTCGGCTAACAGGAGGTTGGGGCGTGTGTGGAAGTTGGTAGTTTGAATCATGCCAAGTCATCATCTAAAACGTTTTTTTTTTTTTTTTTTTTGCCCGGCTGATGCGTTGGTTGCTTCATTAGTCTCAGTCCAATTCACGGCCATTTCCCGTTCTCATCCTGTCCCATATGTTGCATTAGTGGGTCATATAGACATGGATTGGAATAGCAGCACGTGTTTGCTTGACCAGCCTGCTGGTGAAGGGAAGCCAAGCTGCTAGGCGTCTGTCACCGAGTACCAGGTGGGCCCAGGGTGGCATTGTTCGGTTCCTCGTTGTTCCCTTTTCACGACCGCCCTGCAACATCGATTGAGCTGAGCTGCTGGAACCCGAGCTGGCTCTCTGGAGGAGAGCTTTCTGCTTGGATGGGCTCATTTTTCATCCCAGCAACCTTCCCTCTTTAACTTTCTCTGCAAATGCAACCTTGGCGCATAAGTGGAGGGAAAGTGGGTCAGAGCCACTGGTGACCCAACAGGTAGCTTTTTCCTCATTTAGTGTCTGATTGGAGCTCACCTTTGAGGTCGGTTTGGAGAGCGCGGCATTTAAGAACAGGTGTCCACTCCCGCTACCACACGTTCAGAAATTTGACATGGAAAAAGACTGAATGTACAGCACACCTTTTACTTTACTTGCATAAGCAGAAAATAATCCATTTCGGTCATTGGATGGATTCTCAGTGTATTGAAGTGCAATCTGACTGGATTATAGATCTCTACGTTATCAAACGTGCTTTTATCCCCAAAAACATCCGGCAGGCTTTACATAGCTTGCTTCAGGTTCACCGTCAGTCTTTTTAAAAACAGGTTCTTTACTCAGATTAAATCAACACAAAGGGCTTTTGTTGATCTTAGTCCTGTCTTGGCTTTATTTGTGTGGTCAGCTTTTGGATACGTTTGGTGTGGTCTATATGCGCTGGTTGCGCAACAATTATGCAAGATTTAATCAAGGCCCTTGATATTATTTGATGGTAATGTGCTTTTTCCTGAACTTAAGCCCTCTCAAGGACAAAAAGGCTTCTGGTGGTTTAGCCTGCACTTTTAGTGTAGGTTGGTCTGATTTACAGTCATCTGCTCAGCATGTGGTAGCAAAGCTGTACGCTTTAAATGTTGCCTGTCTCTGCTTGATTATTACAGACGCTGTGTGTGTGTGTGTGTGTGTGTGTGCGCGCGTGTGTGTGTGTGTGTGTGTGTGTGTGTTTGTTTGTGGTTGTGGTTGTGTGTGTGTGTTTGTGTGTCAGCATGCATGTGTGTCTGTGTCTGTGTGTGTGTCCGCACACTCTCATGCAAATATGCATACGCGTGAAAAGAGTGTGTGAAAGTGTGTGCGTTTGTGTGTAATGTGCCTATTTGAATTGTGTTGCTCTACTCTCGCCCTCCGAGAACCGCTTCTGTGTCTAAAGGTGTGGATCATTTCATCAGCTTTACTTCCCTCTCTAGTCCATCTAGTGTCTAGTGAGAGCTTGCATAACTCAGAACAGCTCAACTCGCCCAACTCATTTTATCCTGTTTATGAGCTTAGTGAGTTGGAGTTTGAGGTGAGCTACATGCAGAAAGACTCCTCATAGCCTTGTCCTTCTCCGTCGCAAGTTTAGACACAGACAAATTTGTGTTTTGTTTTCCTCGTTCCACTTGACCCAGAGAGCCCTGATTCTCACAGTTCCCCTCAGACAGACAGGATGAAAAGGCTTTGAAAAACCCAGGCTCTAAGTTCTATTTTCTGTCCCAGCATGTCCCTCACCTCAGTCACAGAGTTTGCAGGAGCACAGCTCCCGACACAATGATATATGCTCACTTGAATGGAAAGGGATTCATAGGAGCACAGAGAATATAGGGGGAGAGAGAGACACACACACACAGAGAGAGTACGAGGGAGTGAGAGAGAGGGAGAAAGGCAAACTTAATTGATAGAGGGGGGAACTTGTGTGTCGTGTCCTATGTCCAACTTCCCCCGATTTGGTCAGTCTGATGGTACAGAGAGAAAGAGTGTATGCTCTGGCCAGAGATGGGAGCAGTGCCGGATGCTGTGAAGAGACTGAGGTGCAGACATTGGATAAAAGCTTGTGGGAAGATGAGAGGGAGTGGAAGGGGGGGGGGGGTGGTTGACAGAGACGTGGTGAACACCTCTGAAACCTCTAGAGGTGCCGCACTCAGCAGGGAATCAGGGTCCAGGAGCTCCCCCTTCAGGTGTAGTCTGGTAAAGTCAAACAATGCCATGTACAAGTAAGATACACCAGCAGGCTTACATCCACACACAAACACAAACACACACACACACACCACCACCACTGCCTCCCCGCAACATTGGCATTCCTCAGTTACATTGATGAAATTACTCCCTCTATCTCTCCTGCTCATATTTCAGAGCCCTAGAACCAAACTCTGGCTCACAATGCAATTTTCTCCCTCTCAATATCCGTTGATTTCATAAGGGCTTCATATCGACCCTTTTAAAATGGCCAGGCCCTAACTGGGTTTCAGCGATCCTATCAGAAACACTCTTAAAATGGTTAACTTCCCCCTAGTGATCTGTAAGGGAAAAAGAACAGCTTATTTATGGCTTGTTTGATTCAGCCTGTGGTTCCCGACAAACCATTTCTCTGATGTCCTGTATGTGCAATATTTGCAACCAAAGGATTTTTGTAAGAAATGTAAAGAAGCAATAATGAACAAGGGCCTTTGTTTTTATCGTATCAAAGTCATTAACGTACCACAGATGAGACATTTTGTTCCAAAAATTGAGTGCTTAAGAAACATATCTGATAATGAGATTTAATAAGGTAGAGAATTTGAGAGAGATTAGTTTAGCCAGTCGACTTTAATTTGTCTCCCCTCTGTCTGTCTAAGAAAGGGGAATTAAACTAGTGGCAAGTTAGACCCTGGTGGGCTCATACTATTAGTTGCCAATATCCATTTTGATATGGGACATTACATTTGGGTCTAATTACTTTCTGAGCCATTTTTGAAGATGGGATTTGACAGCGCAGAGGGAGAGAGGGCAGGGTGGGGCAGATGCTAGAAAGAGTTGAGGTGTTGAAAATGGCAGATTCATTGGGACAATGATACATTTCTAAATGAGTGTGTGTGTGCATTTGAATTTGTGTGTGATGAGATGATTCACACACACAGGGACACACGCCGGTGCGATTACATAAGATCCGACTGCGCAGAAACCGCCTCGCCACCCGGACACACACTCACAAGCACACTCCTGCCAGCTGGTGCAGGCTCAGCACGATGATTACAAGCAAACAGCTCACATACATATTTTACACGTGTACACACACACACACACACACACACATTCTCACACACACGCACAGAGGCCAACGCATAATCACACACACTAGCATAGATTTTCACATCGCATTCACTGTGCATTTTCACCTCCGTTTGTCTTTTTTGAGAACAATTAGGAGAGAAGGCAGTGCGGCGCAGGTACCTGAGATAGGAGAGAGTTTCATCAAGTCAATGTGTGAAGAATGGCAATGCTGTCGACATGCCTTCCTGACATGCTAGAATGTTTGTGTGTATTTGTTCTGTTCTCCTTTTTGACATCCTTCGTACACACATGTATGTACACACACACACACACACACACACACACACACACACGTAGAGCACCTCATGCCACTGAGCTTTCATCCTGTCTCTTCTGTTCTCTGAGAGAGCTGAGGCCTGCAGCAACTGTCAGATCTAGAGAGAGAGAGAGAAAGAAAGAAAGAAAGAGAGCGAGAGAGGAGAGCAAAAAAGAGAAGGAATGAATAAATAAATAGAGAGAGTGACAGAGGAGGTGGATTGAGAGGTTGGCAGATGCACAGTGGAAGCAGCAAGTGGAAACATAGAGAGATAGAGGTAGAGAAAATATAAGAGAAGGGGAAAAGTGTACCAAGACCAATGCATCATGCTGTCCGACTCTTTGTGTGTGTGTTTGTGTGTTTGTGTTTGTTTGTTTGTTTGTTTGTTTGTTTGCGTGCATGTGTGTGTGTGTGTATGTTTGAGAGAGGGAGGGTGCCACTTGTTGCTCGTGCCACATCACAGAGGGAGCTGATGGACTACCTCTGCAAGAGCAGTCAACAAACAACAAACATACCCCACAGTAACAACAACACCCACTTAAACAGCCTTCTGACAGGAACTTGAGCAGAGAGCGCCGGAACACACCAGATCAATTTCCATCTGGAAAGCCTTGACCCAGTCCTCCTCCTCTTCCTCCTCCTCCTCCTCCTCCTCCTCCTCCTTCTCCCTCTCTTCTTCTCCCCTCTGTCTCATCTTCCCCTCATTCCCACGTCTTCCCCCTGACTCCCACGGCTCCCCTCCGTCCGGGCCGGGCGGAAGTGTCTGCGCAAATGAGATTGCCTTTGCCAAAAGACAATCTTCTCCTAAGTGCCTCTCCATTTAGGCGTTGACACGCGATACACTGCAGTTCACTTCGCTCTGCTCGGCTGTCTGTCCGACTGCCTCCCTCATTGCCTGCCTTGCTGCTAGTTGTCGAGTCCCTCTGGAACACAAGTCCAAACCTCTCAGCCTGCTGTAAACAACAGCCAAACAGCAAGCACCAAGCAGTTGGAGACAGGCAGACAGACAGACAGAAAGACAGAAAGGCAGACAGACAGGCAGGCAGACAAACAGTCAGACAGTCTGTTGGAGTCTCCCTCCATGAAGATGCTGAGATTTGACTTTCATGTTTTCCAGGCATACTCTTATTCTTCTCTGAAACTAGTTCATCATGTATATGGTTCCTGAGGAGTCTATAGTGAGGGAGAAACTAGGACATTGGGTGCTATAAGGTGTTTTTTTTCCTCCCTTTTTTGGATGTGCTGATAACTAGCATGGTGATACACACAGAAAGCCTGTAGCTTTGTGTCTCATTATAACACCCCACTCCAGAGCTAAGAGTGCCCTTTGGTTACATAACACAAAGAAAAGGAGAGAAAGCGAGACAGAGGTTGGGGGTGGGGGTAGCAGGGAGAGATGGAGAGAGAGAAAGAGAGAGAGAGAGAGCGGGAGCTAGAGAGAAATGGCACGAAGAGAAAGCTGGAGTATGATGGGCAAAGAGAGATATCAGTTGTGGTCCCTGGGTGTCGCGTTCACTGACGCAAACGAAACGGTGGGCTCTGCAGTCATAACCTACTTTCTGCCTCACTCCTCAACTCCTCAAGACACACTCTCTCTCTCTCTCTCCTCTCTCTTTCTCTCTTTCTATGTCCTCTCTCTCTCTCTCTCTCTCTGCCCTCTCCCTTAGCCTGCTTTCCATCTCTGGCTGGAAGTGGCCTTGGATGCAGTAGAAAGAAAGGGACTTTTGTTCCCCCTCCAAAGCTACAACCCAGGTTTTGTCCTTTGAGCTTTTTGCATTTTGTTAATGATCCTGGAAAAAAAAAAGGCTTCCTAAACCCACTTAACACAATACAACCCCCCCCCCCCCCCTCATTTCTCAGTGCCCATAGAGACTTGTGTCAGTTAGGGATATGAGAATAGAAACTTAATTGCTGTCGATGATGAGTTGGTACAGTAAAAAGCAAATATTGTGAAAGTCTGGAAAGTTCTATCCCACCCCCAGGTCAAAATTTTATTAGACGCTAATGTGAGAGTTGAATTTCAGTGTGTCGTTGGTGAGCCGCCTATGTGCTGCTGGGCTCCCAGGCTCTCCTCTGCTCGACTTGGCTGGAAGTAGTTTGGTGATAATCAGCCATTTCCTTCACCACAGTGGACGTTACAGGTGTTCCTCAGCAGTGCTGGGCCATTTTGTTTCCGGTAGCTTCTGCGGCACTCAATCATGTTCCGTTCCTTGTGTTGTGTTTGCAGGCACGCTACAAGCAGAGTTTGGACCCCACGGTGGACGAGGTGAAGAAGCTGTGCACATCGCTGCGGCGCAACGCCAAGGAAGAGCGCGTGCTCTTCCACTACAATGGCCACGGCGTGCCCCGACCCACCGTCAACGGCGAGATCTGGGTCTTCAACAAGGTGAGACACAGCTGTGCACACGTAATCACGGACGCCATAACTGTGTGAACGCGGACGCACACGGAACCGTGGACACAGACGTGTCGGGCTCACACAAGCTTTTTGAGATACATGTCTCACACAGATGTACATTAAAAATTCTCTTGCTGGTACATTCTCTGCAGTACAACCACACACACACACACACTCACTCATTCTTGATGCATACACATATCTGTTTATTAGCCTCCCTTAATCTGATTATCTGCATAAAGAAATTGGAGACATCAGTATGCAGAGTGCTGCACTCACATGCATGCGCGCACACGCATGTGCACGCTCTCATCCTGCAGGCAGGCAGACAGGTCTTTGTTTCCTAATATTTCATCAGAGCATACTGTGGGTGCCCGTCCTGACAGCCCTGCTGTGCCCTGGCATAGATACCCACACTGCCCACGGTGCTGTGGCACCTGCACAGGCAGCCGCTCTGCTCAGCAACAACGCTCTCTCTCTCTCTAGCACTCTGTCACTCACTCTCTCTCTCTCTCTCTCACTCTTTCTTTCACGCTCTCTCAATCTTTGCCATCTCTCCCTCGTTCCCTTGTTCTCCTCATGCAATTCCATGTTGCCAGGTAAAATGACTGGAGGATGTTAATGAAGGATTTGCTATGTGCTCAGTTCTGATGGCTCCAATCAGTGTCTCGTAACTCACAACTGCAAACCCCCTCGTGTTTCTGGTCAAACTGAAAGAGCCGAAAGCCTCGTCAGGGGAAGTCCAACAGGGGTCCGGCAGCTTCCCTTCCACTCGTTGGGAGTGTTCATTTTCAGGAGCCTTAACCAGAGTAGCTCAGTGTGGCTGACTAATTAGATTATTCATTCCTTCTTTTGTTCTTCACTGCTGTTTCTTTTTTCCTTCCTCTCCCTCACTCTATTTACTCTCTTCTTTCTCTCCGTTTCTCTACATTGTGTATCCTGAGTGGGTGCCTCATCAGGTTCTTGTGTCTGTCTGTCTTCCCTCAGAACTACACGCAGTACATCCCCCTCTCCATCTACGACCTGCAGACCTGGATGGGCAGCCCCTCCATCTTCGTCTACGACTGCTCCAACGCCGGCATCATCGTCAAGTCCTTCAAACAGTTCGCCCTGCAGAGGGAGCAGGAGCTGGAGGTGCGCCACAAAAGGGACACACACACACACACACACACACACACACACACACACACACACACACACACACACACACAGTCAGCCACATTGTGATGTGGTGTGTTATTTAAGCTGTGATATGCACACATGCTTCATGTTGCCTTAGAGACACTGTTGTTGCATACAATATGCACATGCACACCTGCACCCTGACAGACAGCACGCACACACACACACACACACACACACACACACACACACACACACACACACACACCACACACACACACACACACACACACACATACACATGCTGGCATGTTGGCATGTTGGCAGGTATTCACCAACAGCCACCTGCTGGTATGTAGGTATGTGCTGTACATATGCCAGCTAATAAACCAGTTCACTCTTAGCCTACTCCTCCTCATATATTCATTAATTATCTCTCTCTCTCTCTCTCTCTCACACACACACTCTCTCTCTCTCTCTCTCTCTCTCACACACACACTCTCTCTCTCTCTCTCTCTCTCTCTCTCTCTCACACACACACACTATCTCTCTCTCTCTCTTACTGGCATATTAACAGATATTTATATACACCCACCTGCTTATATGTAGTTCCCATGTAACAGCTGACAGCTCACTGTTTTCCTGCTTCTTCCAATTTTTTCTATGACAACTGCTGTCTACATGTGTACATTTGTAAATACACACACACACACACACACACACACACACACACACACACACACACACACACACACACACACTCCTGCTGTCTCCTCTCTGTTCAGACATACCTTTTTTTCTCTCCCAATTTATAAGGTCTGCTCTGTTTGCTATTATTGTTGTTTAGCCTGCCAGATATGCGCTCCCATTCCTCTCTGAGTCCTGGCAGGCACTTTGGCCCCCACTCCACTTTACTCACCTGCTTATGGGCACACACTCATCTATTGCTGGGATTGTTTCTTGCCTTCAAGCATGTTCTGAACCACTTCTTTGAAGAGTTTGTGCGTGTGTGTGTGTGTGTGTGTGTGTGTGTGTGTGTGCGTGTGTGAGTGTGCGTAGGTGTGCGTATGTGTGTCAGTGTGAAGTGAACACGGTTGCCCTAAAGAAAAGAGAATCTACAGTGGGGTATGCCTTCTTTTAGGCTGAAATCAGTAGAGGTCATGATCAGCATCCCCACCCAACCGACAGTTACTCCACACACATGTGCTGTACATGTTGCACTTTTAAAGTTTGTCATATGTGACACGTTAGGTGTTTTTATTGAGATTCTAGATCCAAATCTCAAAGTGAATTATAACATGAGTGTGTGTGTTCAATTATTTGTTGGGTCTGGAGGCTTATTGCCCAGGGGGTGGATGAGGGCAACAGTCGGCCAGGTTTCCCCATATGTAGCTCTTTGATGATCCAGACCTTTAAAACCATCTGCTTGATTTTTCACTCCCCCAAAGCTTTTATGAAAAATGAAAGCAATTGATTCATCTTGGCAGCATTCTCCTTTTTTTTGCACGTTTGGACTGTTTGCCTTAATGCTGTTGATTTAAAATTCACACCATGTAGTTCTCTTGGCCGATTGTTTTGAGAATGCAACAAGAATGGAAAAACTGGTGCAATAAAGCCTTTGTAGAATGGACAGTTTACCATGGTCTGCTGATGGATTTAGTGGGTAAGAAATCTTTCAGAAGCCTAGGCAGCTATCCATCTTATCCCATCTTATGGGTGCCATATATCTTATATGATAAACTGGCAATACACTGTGCACCTGCCAAGTCAGTTTGGTGAATATTCACTTTGGGAAAGAACACTAGGGCTGACTGGGGGAGGCAGAAGACTCTGGTGTTTCAGTAGGAAACTCAGGTATTAGAACATTTCTTAGAATTAGACAATTGTAGCCTGTTCAGAAACTGTTTGATCATACCTTATCATGCATCATGATCCAAGAGTGTGAGCTATTGTGTGTGTGTGTGTGTGTGTGTGTGTGTGTGTGTGTGTGTGTACGTGTGCGTACAGGGCATGATGAAGGGCAGCTGTTGAACACACTTTTGGTATAAACAGGTCTCCAGAGCTGCCTCTCTCGGCCCGGTGCCAGCAGTGAAGAGTGGGCATCTGGAGACGATGAATTAGTAATGGGCCTCTGCGCTGGGCTCGGACTGGTTCTACCACGTCCATCTTACTCCGCTCATAACTTTGTTTATTTATTTATTTAGTTTCAGTTTTTTTCCCTTCATTCCTTCTCAAGCTGTGTCATCGCCACTGAATTTTTATCATCATAGCTGGAGCACACCTCCATTATTCATGGGAAACTTTTTGAAAGTGTGCGTGGGGACAAATGATGGTGTGTGTGTGTGTGTGTGTGTGTGTGTGTGTGTGTGTGTGTGTGTGTGTGTGTGTGGTGTGTGTGTGTGTGTGTGTCAGTCTTTGTTTGAAAGCCTTCAGTGGGAGTGTGTATTAAAGGTTCCTCTGCCTGTCCTGTGTACAGGCAGGTCACTCAAAGTTTATTTTTTTCCCTAACCACGCAGAGATGGATTTGGAAGTGTACTCAGCATGTTAAGCAGTCGGAAAAACAGTGTAGACTTAAAGGACTTGGCTCCTCAGGCTGTCCCTTGTCTTTACTAAGCCTTTGATGTCCTAACTACTATATGTCCTAAGGTCCTCACACACTCAGATTTATTCTGTGGGTGTCCAGGATGTACTTGCTGCTCTGGAGCCTGTTCGGTGCCTGGGCAGATTGTGAAATCAGGCTTGATGCTCATTTTCAGTTTTTGTCGGACCACTGATCAGGCCGACCAAAAGTAGTCTGTGTGTCCTTGTCTGGTAGAGACTCACAGAATCTGTGCGTGTTTGTGTGTGTGTGTGTGCGCGTGTGGCTCCTGTCTGCCCACTGTGCTCTGCAGTCCAGACCTGTAGACATTCTGAAGGAGCAGCCAGGTAGTCCGTGCTGTCTGGAGCAGGTTCATGAATTTGGCATATAGAGAGAGGCACATAAGCTGCCCATGGACATGTTTGAGTGACACCGGGTGAAACGTTAAAGAGAGCTGTCATTCCTGGTATGGGGATGGCCTTTTGTGCAGGATGCAGGAATCCCTTTCTGCAGCAGGGTTTTCCTTGCCTGCCTTTCCAAAGACTGTTTTTCCTTCAGGGGAGGAAGAGCGAGAGAGAGAGAGAAGGAGAGATAGAGAATGCATACTCAACCCAGGAGATGTGGAATAAATAAGGAGATAATGTTGACGACTGAGATGGAGTGTGTGATTGAGTTGAGATGAGGAAAAGTGAGAGATTAAAACACTGATAAGAATAGTGATGGAGTGACGATGGGGAAGAGAGTGAAGAACAGAGAGATAAATGGACTCATGGACATGGAAAGGAAAGAAAGAGCAAAAAGACTGAGACATGGAGAGAGAAAAGTAAGAGGGTCGAGGGGGGGCCCACAGTCCATCAATAACACTTGGGAGTCAGACAGGCATGGCAGCAGTGCACACAGAGAGATGGGGGCGCCTGGCAGTTTTCCCTTCTTCAGTTTTTTAAGGAGTGCTGTAATTGAATTGCACCCATGTCCTCTCCCTCTCCATCTCTGTCATGGCTATTTCTTCATCTCTCTCACTCTTGCATACTCTCTCTTATTCAACTCTCTCTCTCTATCTCTATCTCTCCGTCTGTCTGTTTTTTTCTTTCTCTTTCTCACACACACAGACTTTCTCATTTTCTCTCACACACACACACACATGAATAAGCACTCTCCCTGTGCTTATATATGAGATTGCCTTTTCCTTTTGCCAGTCATGTTTTGCAGACAGCCTCGCGCTGTTGTGTCTGCCACTGAGAGAAAGCAGTCAAAACAGTCGTTAGCTCAGAGGTCACAGTGTCTGAAAGGCCGGTGTTTTTTTCACAACAGTCGTGGCAGCTGCTGCCCGAAACAGGGCTTTTGAGGAGCGAGCGCACGCACACTTTGTTCCCTGTTTTGTTTTTAGCTCCCCAAGGGACCCGGTGCAGAGAGTGTGACCCCAGCAAGGTACACTGAGCTGCCTCATCATGACTTCCTGCGGCAGGAGGTGATGCCGAGTGGCTGAGGAGCTGATGAGAGAAAGGATAGGGGAGAGAGAGAGGGAAAGAGAAAGAGAAGTTTGTTCCGGAGTAATAAAAGATTCAGGAGGAAGTCCAAGCGGGGAGTCCCCTGCAAGGCTCTCTTTGACTGTGTAGCATGTAGCTTGATACACGCAACTCCAGGGCTTACATAAGCCTAAGAAGAGGCACGACATGCAGTCATGTACACACAAACACTCTATCTGTGTGTGTGTGTGTGTGTGTGTGTGTGTGTGTGTGTGTGTGTGTGTGTGTGTGTGTGTGTGTGTGTGTGTGTTAGGGAATGGTATGCTGTTTTTTCAAAGCAACTCTGCCCTCTGTGTATTTTCAATTGCACACAACTGGTTGCCTGCTAAATATCTCATCACTCACGGCACACATGAACCTTATACATAGTCTTGTATAGAGAACTCCATCTCTCCTCCTCTCCCTCTCTCTCTCTCTCTCTCTCTCTCTCTCTCTCTCTCTCTCTCTCTCGCTCTCGCAAGCTGTCTCTGCACAATTCTCAGGGTTAAACCTTCATAAAGACCTGAAAGACCAGAAATGCAAATCTATTCCTCATAAATGAGCATGAAGCCCATTATTTTTCCATTCAAATGCAAATACTCCTCCCCCTGTGATTGCTTCGAACCCTACATCATTACCCATAATACACTTGGATGTGGAAGGGGGGGTGTTGGGGTTGTAATCGTCCTTCACTTCTTGGTGTAGTTTCATAGGTTCATTTAGCCTGCACACTTCTTTGATTTGGGGAATAGCTCAGATCTAGTTGGAACTCCCTTCACAGCGACGTAACTGTCTAGAGGAACGAGCCTCTCTGGAGCTATTTGCTTTTCATCAGCTTGATCAGCTCCACATTTGTGGCCCTTTCATGTGTTTGTGGAGGCAAGGAGAAGGGAGGGAGGGGACAGGGAGGAGAGCACGGGGGGCTGTGGCTGCGCTGCCTTTGACATCGGCAGTGGTCCAGGAGGCCTGCTGTTTGGGGACCACAGTTGCCTCTGGCTGTTGTCCTGCATGACAAAAGCACACTTTTCATGTCCGAGTTTTGAGAGCCTGAGACCTTGGTGTTGGACTTTGGGTCTCTGTGTGTGTGTGTGTGTGTGTGTGTGTGTGTGTGTTTGTTTGTGAGTGAGTGAGTGAGAGAGCGTGTGTGTTTGCTGCCTTTGCTCTTTAAAAATGGCCTCCTCTTTTTCTAGCCCCATCGCTCATGAATAATTGATAAACAGTTGATGGATGCATTGCCCCCATGCAAGGCAGCAGGCTCCAAAGTTTGATCTTTGTGTGTGTGTGAGAGAGAGAGAGAATGTGTGTGTGTGTGTGTGTGTGTGTGTGTGTGCAAGAGAGAGAGAGAGAGAGAGAGAGAGAATGTGTGTGTGTGTGTGTGTGAGAGAGAGAAAGAGAATGTGCGCGTGTGTGTGTGTGTGTGTGCGCGCTTGCGTGTGTGTGCGTGTATGTGAGAGAGAGAGAGAATGTGTGTGCGCGTGCGTGTGTGTGAGTGCAGGCTGGTTGTGCGTGTGGTGACTGTTGTCCCCGTGGATTGCTCTCATGAATTAGTGTCACTCAAGAAAAATATTTGCTGCAATTAAATTGTAACCTAATATCCCAGGTGAAAAACACTGGCATGGTGATTGTCATGGTAATTTGTAGGATTACAATATGCTAATATGTTAATTACAGTGGATGCTTTTGCATGCTCCTTCCGATCTGGGCTCCAGAGATGTTCTTGCCATAAGGATTATATTGCAGGCACACCATCCAGCACTGTAGGGATGTATTTCCCGATACTGTGATTTGTTGGGTAGACCCCTAAGCAGCAATGTTTTTATTAGACGGATAGTCTGTGTTTCATTGCATAGCAGCCATATATCATTTAAACAGACAAAAGAGAATCAAGAAAACAAAGAAGGAACAATGCTGCGACCAGTTGTGACATGCGAATTGGCTCATTCGTTCTGGTCGATTTGACAGCGTCTCTTTGGAGTCATACAATGGAGTCACATAGATTTACTGTGCTACAGGGTTAAGTTATTCCTCTGTCTGCACCCATCTGTGCCAAGCTGTATACTCTTGGTCACCACTGCGACAGACATCTTGCAGCTCTTGAAGGCAAAGTCGATGCACTGAAATCACACATCGAATCAAAAATTGTTCATTTCAGAGTCTGCTGAAGCAACTTGCAATGCAGTAATCTTTGAAGGAACCAGCAGACATGTCTTTAGGGCACCCAATTAGTTCAAGCAAGAGGAGCTCATTTGGATTTGTTCTGATGTGACCTTGGGCCGACTAGAGAACAGAACCGTGTGGAATACAGCTGCATTTTTAATTCTCACCTGACAGTAGGTGTGCAGTGGTGTGAGCAGGAACTCTGACCGAGCTTTTATTATTATAGGCTCAGAAGCAGGCTGCTGTGAGGAGAGAGAGAGAGAGAATGGGAAAGAGAAATGAAATAAAGGTGGAGAGAGGAATAGAGGTGAGGCGATGTGAGGTGGATAGATAGATGGGCTGAGCGTGGAGGTGGGTTTTTTTTGGGGGGTGGGGGGGGTTGTCTCTGTAGGGTCTCCCTCTGCTGTCTCGTGGTTGGCAGCGCTGAGGGTTCTCAGCTCTGGGCTCCCTGCCCAGCTCACACCTCCTCCAATTAACTCGCACCACCCACCCAACCCACACCTCCCAGCCACGCTGACCAGCACTGAGGGGTACTTTAAAGCAACTGTCAGACAGCACATGACCACATGATGAAGATGAGCATGACGGTGTTTTAAAGCTAGTGGGTGTTTGTGGTTGTGTATGCAATATGATATGTGTATGTTTGTTGATTAGGAGGGGAGTTTGCGCTAATTGCCGTTTTTCTGAGTGTTTTATACACAAAAGTATAAACTAATTTAGTGAATCCTTGCAGTGATCCAAGCTTGTGTTTTGAGTGCTCATGATGAGGGTAAGGAAAAACAACTCTCCCGTACTACATAATGAAGCAGCAGAGAAATGTAATTTCAGGAAAGTATCGTGCTTGCAGCTTTCATCATTAGCTGGAAATATTTGGCCTATGAAATTTAGTGTTTTGTGGGCCTGAGATCTTGGTGTTGGACTTTGTGTGTGTGTGCGTGTGTGTGTGTGTGTGTGTGTGTGTTGAGGCTGAGTTGGTGTGTTTGCCATTTAGCAGGTTGTGTGTGTATATTGCAGCATTGGAGTGTGTGTGTGTGTGTGTGTCTGTGTGTTTGTGTGTGTTTGTGTTTGTTGGTTTTTTTCCCTCTTTCTCCTCTTGCATAGCCATGGCAGGCGGTGTGTGTGGGTGTGTGGCATCGTTGCCATTGCGTGACTCAGCACGCTGATGGCCCATGTCTGAGTTATGTTGCAGCAGCACCCAGGCCCAGCCTTTGGCACTTTTAAACACAGAAAGGATTTTAGCACTTTGTGGCTTAGGTCATTTTTCTCACGTTTTTACCGTGAAGAGGTTCCAAGCTGGCCATGTGAACAACATGGGGATCATTTAATTGTAGCTGTGTGTGTGTGTGTGTGTGTGTGTGTGTTTGTATTTGTGTCTGATCTCTGATATGGACAGGCAGACTGGTTCACTGTGCAGCTGTGTGCAGCTACACAAGCAAAGACTCTTTTGAAGGGTCTGCATAGTTATTTAATTTCTCTCAGGAACTGACTTTTTTGCAGTCTAAGTATTTTTTGAGCATTTTTGAACTTAAAGGTTCTTCTTCAGGTGTATTGTGGGACTTTTCAACATTCTCCATTTATGGATTAAGTCAGAATGAATGCTTTTTCGCAGATGCTTAGTGTGTGATTTTAAATTCTTATTTCAAAGCAACAGGGTGTTACTCTGTTCCATTAATAAGGTTGCTGCAGTGGGTAGGGTTGTAATTACATAGTTGTTACACTGTAGCTACAGGTTCATGAAATAGAGCGTAGTCTGAATAGATGACACGATGGAAGTGATGGTCTAGTCTTGCACTGCTATATAGATCTGTTGCTTCTAGACTTCTCCTGTCAGGTAGCCCCCAAATGGGAATGTCCAAACATATTTGTTTGGAGCAGATCTGAGCTCAGTCATCTGGAGAGCAGCTCTCCCTAAGGGGTACAGAGGGGAGAGTGCTGGGCTGGGCTGGGCTGGGTTCGGCTGCAGATTCTGTATAATACATTATTAACAGCATTAATCCCTTTCTCTGTGGCCCCCAAAAGTGCTTTAGCACAGACTGCCATTCTGCTGGTGCAGAGTCCTTCAAAGCCTCTCCGTCACTGTCCCCATCTCCGTACCAGTCCCCGCCAGTTCTATGTGTCGAGGCGGGTGTCACTGTGACCTGCAGCACCTGCCTGCTCCCTTTTGACATCAAAACCAACAGCAACTGTTTACAGCCAATTTTTATTTGTCATTTTCTCTTCCCTGCCTAAGCCTCTCCGGCCTCTCTCCTGTGTCCACTCATCTTTTTCCTCTCTCTTTCCTCTCATCTTCTTTATTACCCCCCCAGCCTTGGCGCTCTCAGTCCATGCCTCTCTCTCTCTTTCTCTCTCTCTCCCTCCCTCCCTCCCTCCCTCCCTCTCCCCCTCTCCCTCTCCCTTTCCCCCTCTCCCTTTCCCCCTCTCTCTTCTCTTTCCCTCTCTGCACTCTCTCTCTGTGTGTCTGGGTCTTTGTGACTTGCTTTATCTAATTTGTTAGTTAACTTTCCTCCTACACGGCATATTACATATTAGCTTTCTTTTGTCCTTATTCTCACAGTTCACTCTCTTTCTCGCTCTTTCTCTCTCTGGCTGTTTGCTTGCCTGTCCTCTGGGTGCTTGCACTCAGTTACTTCTTATTCCTATTTCTCTTCTTCATTACGCCCTCTCTCCCACTCTCCCTCTCTCTCGCCCTCTCTCTTTCTCCCTTTCTTTGCTTCAAACTGTTGTATGTGTACTGTTTTGTTTCTATAGTCTCTCTCTATCTGTGTCTAATTGTTTGCCCTCCCCTGTGTCTGGTGTTCTTAGGTGGCGGCCATCAACCCCAACCACCCACTGGCTCAGATGCCGCTGCCCCCTTCCATGAAGAACTGCATCCAGCTGGCGGCATGTGAGGCCACCGAGCTGCTGCCCATGAATCCTGACCTCCCCGCCGACCTTTTTACCTCCTGTCTCACCACACCAATCAAGATCGCCCTGCGCTGGTAAGACACACACACACACACACACACACACACACACACACACACAGGCATATGTAATGCCGTTGAGAAAGCCATCACTGTTTCAGTGACAAGAGTGACACAGGGAACAGATGTGTGTACACCGACATCACAAACATCACTTCGACTCCGTGTGCATTCATACCACTCTACAGATGACTTTTCGGGACTTTTGGCAGTTATAAGGGCCATATATGTTTACATGTTTACACATTCTACACAAACAACTTCTTACCTGCAAGGGTTGCATACGCTGCACCCGTCCACAGACTCTTAAACCATGTTGTATCCTTCAAGACAGCTTTGATTTAGATGTTGCATCTAGAATAGTACCCAAACACATAAACACCTACACATGCATATTTATACACTGTCAGTACACAATGGCTTTCTGATGACCTTCTCTTGTTTAGGTGTGTCTTTCTAGACATAAATAATAAATGTTGAGCCATGTGCCCACACTCTCCTCATTTTCCCACCCACAGGGCTAACTATATGCAGTCTACCTTCATTTAAATGGGTCCCTATACACCATTCTACTTTCAACATGCTCATGCACGCACATCAACACAAGCACATCAAGAACATTACATGTTTCAAGTGCATGTGCCTGTACAGATCTTATTCTTAGGGTTGCATCACCATAAATCATTACCATAATGTACCGACTCATCAGCGTGACCTAGATGCATGGCGAATGTGCGCAAAGAACAGAAGTAGCGATATAGATCCAACTGAGAGCTGAAGCAACAGGAACTGAAGCTATTATGAATGCTAATATGAAAATGAGTCTCCTATTCGCAGCCAGGAGAGACCTGGCACTTGTCTACCATATAGCGGTGAGCAGAGAGGCCTCAGCAGTGGTAGGGAATGACTGCCTCTTGCACGTGAATCCAGATGGATTTCATCACTGTCGCCCTTCAGTCATGCAGACAGACTGGCACAGGCATCCGTGTGCCTCAGCCAAAGACGTGCAATAATCTGCCCCCTTTGACTTAATATCTGCCATTGGAGTGCATTCACCACTGTGTCGGCCATGTAAGGTTTTTATTTCTTAATTGGCTTAGTAATTTTATTGTTAATTTATTTAGATTCTGCATTGTTCATTTTTCTTTTTTAGTATCTTCTTCCTCCTGTCTTATAAGAATGTCTTATAGATGTAAAGAATGATATGAAGTGCTGTAAACTAGGCCACTGATTATGGATGTTTTCAATGCAGACTTAAAAAAAAATGGCTCTGTAGGATAGGAAAAATGGAACACGGGTTCTAAAGCAGCTGCACTGTCAGCGGGTTCAGCAGGGGCTGGATGATGAACTGAATCTATAGGGGATGCAATCGACTTAGATGGAGAAAAAAACACAAGGAAGTGTGTAACGGTACTCTGAATATTCAAGCAGTGTTCATTTCCCCAATTGGAGCTAATCATGCAGGGTTTCTGGAAAATAGTTTGTTTTGCCTGAAAAGTAGCCTGGAGGATGTGTGAGATAAATGGCCAGGAGAATATTAATGTGGAATATCTTAGAAATCTGTGCGTGTGTGTGTGGTGTGTGGTGTGTGTGTGTGTGTGTGGTGTGTGTGTGGTGTGTGTGTGTGTTGTGTGTGTGGTGGTGGGGGGGGGGGGGGTGTGGGTGGTGTGTGGTGTGTGTGTGTGTGTGTGTGCATACGACATATGAGCATCTGTGTGTGGGTAAACAGGTCTCTGCACACACCATCCAGCCTGTCACCTAAGATTTACAGCAAAGGCTGTGGGATTAGATTCATACACACTGTGAGATTACACGCTGAGCCCTTCATCGATCCAGATTGTGGACTCTGTTAAATCTGCTTTCTGCCTGCTCCTGCCTGCCTTTTTGCCCTCGGTCTCCCTCTCTACTCTGACACAGTCATCTTCTTTCCTTTCACCCCTTTGCCATACTATCTTTATGACCACATGCAGTCTCCCTCCGAAAGAGAGAATTCTCTGCGTCCGGTGAATGCATTTATTTCATGCTTTCATTGCTCTTCCTTCCATCATCTGCCTGCACTCTCCCTCTCTCTCTCCCCGCTTTTTCCCCTCATCCCTTTCATTACTGTGTAGAATGATTTAGTGCGTCTGCTCTCTTGACATTTCTTTGCATGTAGGTTAGGCCCGTGGAGGTCAGGGACTGAAGGAGAAGACGAAGTTGAGCGAACGAGAGGCCGATAATTGGAGACAGACCTGTTTACAGATTATTCATCACTCTGTTTGTCCCTCCACGACATCCGTACTCTGGCAGACGTCACATATGCTTGACATGGCAGGTTCTGCTGCAAAACACTCGTCACGATTGTCTCCACGGTGTTCACTCCAGAATTTCACTTTTCGCTGTGCGCGGCCTCTCGTACTGTGCCCACTTCAGACTCGCATTTCAATTTGCACTAGAGAGCCGAGTGAGTGTTAATTGCACATGTCGGCATAAAGAGTGCTTTCTGAGGTCAAGGATTGCTTCATTATTCTGTTTCGTCCAAGCAGTTGGATAGGAGGATTGAGGAGTGGAGAGGAGAGAAGTGTGAGAAGAGAAGAGAAGAGGAGAGGACAGGAGAGGGGGAGTGTGAGGAGAGGAGAGGACAGGAGAGGAGGAGTGTGAGGGAAATAGAGGGGGATGAGAGAGAGGCTGTTGAAAGAGAAAAAAGGGGCGACTGGGACAGACAGACAAGTGGATGGCGGAGAGTCACGACAGCTCTGCTGCTCGGAGTGAAGGTCGCATTTTGGCCCCCTCCCGTTCTCCCCCATGTTCTGCTAAATTGCTACACGTCCTGAGTTCAGACACAGTCAGGCTCCCCACCTAGAAGCCTGTCAATACTTATGCAACTCATTAGACTTGTTGGAAGCAACATCTGTTTGCCAGATCAGGGTTGTGTCGGCTAGGCTGAATGGCATGTCTGAAAGACAAAGGAATCTCATCAAGAAGTCTGCTATTCAAAAACGTCTAAGGAATTTAATAAATGTAGGTATATGTAGGTAAGATAAAGCTGCTTTGCTTAAATGAAAAGAATGGCAGATGATTGTGGAATTTACTTCTGCTGCTAGATTGAATTTCCTAGCCTAGTTGAAAAGCATTCCTGCTCTAGAACATTCTTTCTTCCCTCAGAATCAGAATCAGAGGAATCAGCAGTCATGCACTGCCATAATGAGGTGTGAGTTTGCACAAAAACATTTGGAAACTCAGATGAATATTATTGGATCAAACCTTTCCCTGTGTTAGTGAAGCAGAACAAGTTCTTTGAGTTCTTACTTTACCACAGCGATGCTAAAGTCGCAATGAAAATCACATCCTCCCCTTTTCCCTCTATGATCCCATTATATCCTGTCTAGGCCTGCGTTTCATATGGATCAAATTACTGCCATACCTAATAAAAATTTCATATAGTCGTATAGTCATTTTTTCAAATGAATGTGTGTTTGAATGCTGCCTTTGAGGGTGTGGGCAAACCTGGTGTTTGTGTTCAATGAGCCATACAGTCTTGTTAAAGTCGGTGGGAAGACCTGCTCAGAGCTTGCCGAGATGGGAGCTTTAGTTTCAGCTGACACGAGCGAAACCGCTCTGAGTGCTCTCTTGTCTGGGCGGAATATGAAGATTTTCTGCAGGCACACCAAAGTGCATGTGCCATGTATGAATCATTGTTGACGTGGCTGTCTAGGAAAGCCAGGGTATATTGCCATCTGCTGTGGGAAATTAGGAAAGGAAAAAAACAGCCCCCCTTCCCTTTCCTTTGGTATTTCTCTTTTGTCTTTCTTGTTCTCTGCTTTTCTCTTCTCCTCTCTCTGTTCTCTCTCTCTCTCTCTCTCTCTCTCCCTCTCTGCTCTGCCCCTCTGCACCTCCTGCAGTGACGCTGCCTGCTTGCTTGTTCTCCATGATTACATCCAGCCCCCTTAGTGTGAGGGTGAGGGCGTGTGCGTGTTATGTGTGTGCAATGCCACATTCACCTCAGCTTTTTGGTCTGAATAAAACATGGCACTTACAACATAGGAAGGGATACAAATACAGTGGAAGGAGAAGGAGGTGGAGAGGGAAAGGGGGAGAGAAAGAAAGAGAGAGACAGAGAGATTGGGAATGTGTGTGTGTGTGTGTGTGTGTAAGGGAGTGCAGTGTGCAGTGGAGCAGAAAATGGCTGGGAATGGAGTTCTGTCTTAGAGGGATTTCCCCAGCGCTGTGAGGCAGAGGGTGGGAAAGGCGGTTCCTCCAGGGGTGGGTGGGGGGGTTTCGGGGGATCTGCGGGGGTGCATTAAGATTGGGAGGAGGGTGGGCTTCCTTCGCCTGACATCCTCCAGGGCTTTCCCCCGCAAGCGTGGGTGGGTTTGGCACATGAGCTCCTGCTCTCCACGTCAGAGCCACGGGCGATGGCGAACGTCAGGGGGCAAGAGGAGGGGCGAATTAGCGGGGTGGAGGGGGGGGGGGGGGTTGGCTCCCTCCACGCGATCGGGACACCGCATGGTTGAGCACCTCATCCAACTTTAATGACCTCACCCACACACCCCCCAAGTCACGCAGGAGGGGAAAGCAGAACAGGGGGTCCTGCTGTACCACTGTACAAACCCACCTCACCATGCTGGGACTGCAGACTGGAGAATAAGGGAGTTTTAGCAATTGTATTCATTTTATCTCCTTTTAAACCCAAAAAAGGTAACATTTCCACACGTTGGTAAAGACTCCTCCTGGGTGTGAGGGTTGGACGGCAGCCCGGAAGCACGAGCAGCAAAAAGACAGATGAGCAGCGTGATCTTCAAAGCCTTTGGTTTTCCAAATATTGCACAACTTTTAGTTATTAGATGAAACTATTCCAAACTGTGGCTCTAAATCAGTGAACTTGCTTGTGTCAACACACACGCACACGCAGTAACACATTGTCTTCTCCCCCTCATCTCTCCTGGCACGGATATAAGAGGTACAGATGGCCACTCGTTCATCCATCTAAACCTCTCCACCGCCATTTCTCTCTCTTTAGTTTTCCCCCATTTGCTCACTCTATCCCTCCATCCTCATAGTTGATTTGGAGTGTTCTCCAAAATCTCTCTGGCTTTCATTGCCTCTGTTCTGTCAATAATACCATAAGTCCTTGAGGGGAAGTGGGGAAACCCTATAGTGCAGTGCAGCCCACTCACGCAGACCCGGCCTCCCTCTGTTTCTTTTTCTGTCTCTTTCTCTCTCTCTCTCACACACACACACACCCACACCCTGAGTCTGGTTGGATATCTTCTGATCGGCTACACTTGATCAATTCTTAATGACCAGCTTGTCAGGCTCCGATGGTTCATGGACTCCCCCAAGTCAACCATCCCAACATTCCATACCTCCAGCACCCCCCACCCCCCACCCCCAGCCCCCTGCAGTGCACCCAGGTTCCCTCACATCACCTCCATCCCCACCCCCCACTGACTGCTTGAGCATACAGCCTTCTGGTGTATCCCCACATAACCCCCCCCATCCCTCCATCCATCCCATCCCATCCCCATCAGTAAGGCCTACTGAGAGCTCTTACATAATGGCTCCTACTGTACATGCGCTGCATGCTAAAGAGACTAGCGCTCGCTTGCCAGGCAGACAGTTCTGCCAACGCACTGTGGTTTTTTTCTTCTCTCCCTCCTCCAACTCACCCCCCCTTCCCCTGTTCCTTGTGTTAAATTCATACCGGCTCATGAAATCCTGATCTTGCCGCTGGCGTCATGCATATGCATCGGTAAAGGTGGTGTGATGTCATGAGAGTGCATGTGTGTGCATAGTAGGGGTAAATGTTGAAATCTCAGGTTTCACATAAAGCACTGAATTTGCCATTTTTAGATGTGTGGACTGTGTGTACATTCTGGAGGGTGCACTATAGATGGAGGATGGCTGATAGGTGCGTGGCCATTCACTCTTGGATAACTTGGCGCCCCAGGGCAAGACTGCTGTGGTCGCCATGAGGTTTGCGGCTTCTGCCCTTGGGGTTCCATCTCTCTTTCTCTCTCTCTCTCTCCCTCTCTTCTGACCGGTCACTGGACAGATGACAAGAGGGCAAGGCATGGCGAGTGTATTTATTTGTAAGTGCTCATGGCATACATAACTACAGAGCTGAGGCTCTCTGCATCGAGTCTGCGGGTTAATTAGAGTTGATCTGTGGGAGGAGTGAGCGGAGCACTGGAGAGTCGTGACGAGGGGGATTGGAGACGTAATGAGCTGCATCAGATGATGGAGTCTTAGGGGAATGGAGGCTTTCATGCATCCCAGCCTGACGAAGGCATGGCTCACAGAAACAAGCCTTGCATCAATACAAACATACACACTCATGCATATATGCACTTTCTACACACACGCAAACACGCACATACGCACGCATTGCACGTCACATATCTCTCGTTTACTGAGATTATTCCAGCCCTCTTCGACATCCGCCTGTGCTCATCCTAATTGTCCTTGTCCTTGGCATTGCCTCCATGGTTTCAGCCCTCTGTTTCCTTCAGCCCATCCTTATAAGTCATCTTATTCCCCTTTAGAGGCTTATGCAATAGGAGCCTCACCTCCTTCTGAGGACATTCCCCGAGAGACGGAGCAGGGTCGTACCACCCAGCACAGTGTCAGGACATTTAGTGTTAAAGAGCAGAAGCCCTATAGTGCTCCACCAGGGCCTTGACTCCGATTGGACGTGATTGCTACAAGAGATTCACGTGAAGGGCTGGGGCCGGGGCCATTCGCAACATCAAGTATAGCAGGCCCGAGTGAGCGCGTAATGCCATCCAGCCTCAGTCGACTAGATAGACTGAACTGGAGTATGTAATTCACATGTTGTACACAGTTCCTCCAGTTAGCTAACTGTGTTGTACATAGTTCCTCCAGTTAGCTAACAGTGTTACATGTAACTCCTCCAGTTAGCAAGCTGTGTTGTATGGTTTCTGTCACTGGATGCCCCCTAGAGCAGCAGCTGTATGCTTGGCTAGATGGAAGGCATGATTCCTCACACACACACACACACACACAAACTGGGACACGGATGCCTTGCTGCTTGTGTTTGCACAGCGTCTGAAAACAGAGATGGAAACTGATAGAAAAAAGGGATGGTGACGGAGAGAGAGACAGACAGATACAGAGAGAGAGAGGGATTGAGTGTAAGTTATCTGTTGTGAGGTGAGAAGCCCAGGCGAAGGAGAGACAGGTAGTAGCGCCCAGCCTCCATTGCTGACCCTGCTGCCTGCGCTCTCTACATCACTGTCCTCAGCGCCAGGGGCTTGTCGGCGCACATAGTTCCATGTCAGCATTCTGCCGCTAAATTTGCTACTGCAGCGATGGACCGAGAAATTGCACTTTGAAGAAATCCTCCCCACACACACCCCCACCCCACATTCCCCCTGCCTCCAGATCAAAGTGATGGGGTCAAGCAAAAAAAACTGTTACGAAACCACCCTTTCTGCCCTTCTCACCAGTGGCAGACTTGTTATGTCTAGTCAGATGAACGTCTGCTTTCTCTACCTCAGGCTTAAGGGGGGCACCTATGTAAATGTGTGTGTGTGTGTGTGTGTGAGTGTGAGAGCAGTATTAATATGAGGAGTAAGGGAGTCTATGTAAATGGGATGTTGGTAAAGCTTCATCCGGGCTCCCTCTAATCACGATGATTCAGCGCAACGGCGGCGCAAGGCATTAATTCCGTGGATAAAAAGATCAGCGTCAAGAAATTGTGAAGAATTACGCAGGCTAGCCTTTTCTCTCTCTCTTCTTCTCACACTCACACTCACTGTCTGACTTTTGCCTGTTTTACTTTGCTTTGACTTGTTCCATACAGACCTTCTCTGAACCTTTGTCTTGCTCCTTTTCTATGCTGGATTCAAGTTGGTGTGCGGGCCCTCAAGGCCTGCTGTTGTCCTGACGTGTCCAAGGACTTGTATTAATGTCTGGCGAGTTTCAAGTGTGCTTTTTTTTGTAAGCAGAGGGTTACTTATTTCAGTTTTCTCTGAGACAAAACAAAAGCAAATACATTGCACAGTAGCAAGTTTCCGCATCTCTGGAAAAAAAAACAAAAACAGCCTTGCTCACAAGTTCTGTACGTCTGATTGACATCGATATCATTCTCATGAGTAGTGATATAATACTATTCATTTATAGTAACAGAGCTTCATTTAACTAAAAGAGACATTTGCTGTACAACAGCTGAAATATCAATGCTCTGTCTGTGTGAAGAACTAATTGTTTTTCGCAGCAGAAGTCTCCAAACAACAATAAAAACACAGCGTCAGCCGAAATATTGTGAAATAAAAATGATTTCTGTTTCTCATTCAGGCAATTACCTCAGAAGGTAATTACACACATAATGATGTAGCAACCATACAGTCTGCTTAGCTGCACATCACTCCCAACACTATTTTTGGCTGCCTGTGCAGACATGGATGTCTGAATGCACATTTTGTACCACTGGACTTATAGCCTTTTTTAGATGAAGCTGCAGGTAGAAACTCAGTATGTGGGGAACTGGCATGTCTGGTGCTGGCTATTCTATACTCAACTGTATTGTCTTCAGCTATTGCTGTAGTGGTAGCCAGCTGTTAGTCTCACCATACAAATATTTGGCCATGCTCTGCTGCACTTCAAACCTTAAAGACAAAAAGCAAATCCCTAACAATAGTGTGGATGGAGTGAAGAGTGGAGCCGAATATGAGTGAATAGGAATGATGGCAGAAGAACTACAGGAACTAAAGAACTAAAAGTACTGATCTTAACCAGTCCTTGTACCTGGCTATGTTTTGGTGCCCCTCCCATGTTCCGGTCCTGCGACAGTGCCAGTCAGCTCAGCTGTGCTCAGCTCCTCTCTCCTCTGTTGTGTGTGCCAACAGGTTCTGCATGCAGAAGAGTGCCAAGCTGGTGCCAGGGGTGACGCTGGACCTGATTGAGAAGTAGGTGGTCACGTCTCTGCTCCTTCCTTTGTTTGTCTTCTTGTTTGTCTCTGTTTTGTACATGGTTCTGTTCCCCAGTCTCACACACACACACACACACACACACACACACACACAATCACACACAATCAAAAACACAGATTGAGCTAATGAGACCTAAATAGTACCTCTCTTACACCAAACACATGCACATATATATTGACTTATCTCTCTCTCGCAAGCACTCACTCACTCTCTCTCACTGACTCACTCTCTCACACACACACACACACACACACACACACACAAAAATGCATGTTTTCACACACACACACAGAAAAATGATGCATGCACACACACACACACACACACACACAGAAAAATGAATGCATGCACACACACACACAGAAATGAATGCATGCGCGCGCGCGCACACACACACACACACACACACACACACACACACACACAGCTCTGTGCAAGCTTGGCAGCGTGTCCATGCTGAGCTGTACATTAGTGGGCTGTGTGCCCGCTCTGCTTTTGTTGCTGTTTGTCTTTTGTTTCGTCTCAGTCTCCCCCCTTTTCCCTTCATTTGACTCCATCAGCATTTCAAGCCGGCGCTGACAGTTTTCGAACCCTTCCTCTTTTGTGCTAAAGCCCTGGCTTCTTCCCCCGCGCCGGCTGCTGTGCGCACCCCCCGCTGCCTACCCCGTCACCCGCGCCGGTGATGGATATTCTGGCTGAGACGGGCTGGAAAGCACAGGGTTAGTCCTCTGGCAGATAGAGGAGGATTTGGTGGAGAGGGCTGGTGAATTATACATAGAGAGAGAGGGAGAGAAGGAGGGAGAGAAAGAAAGAAAGAAAGAAAGAATGAAAGAGGCAGGCAGGCAGAGAGAGGGAACCAGGGTGAAATGTGGAATTCCAATTGATATGGATCTGCATAGAGCCCCCAAAAGTCATTACAGTACACAGAGCCAGCCGGGGCATGGAGAGCCTCCAAGTTTGAGGCTTCAGAAATGTCTCCCCAATTCCCCTAACTCTGCTCAAACTCAGACATGTTCTCTCGCATTCTCTCGCTTTTTTGGGCTTCTCTTTCTCGCTCTGTCTTCTGGATTTTTATTGTTATTCTTGATCCCCCTTCTCTGTGTTTCTCACTCTGACTCCCACACAAGCAGACACATACGGGCACGCAGATTCTCTTTCTCGCTCTCGCTCTCTCTCTCTCTCTCTCACACACACACACACACACACTCACAGACTTACTCATGCAGTCAAGCTGAGCTCACAAACATACCTCCTTCAGAGGCATTCACACTTAGTTCTACATCATTCTCTCTTATGGACACACATGCATAGACAATCACAGTCTGTCAAACTGACATGCTCCCTCCGAGTCATATCTTATCACACACACACACAGACACACACACACACACACTTCTGCAGAGCTTTCCTCAGGAGTTTAATTAGTGGGTGTTAAGCTGAGATGTATCTGATGGTGTCACGCTGCAGTCATAGCGTCTACACCCAGCTCTGCCCGGGGCTCTCACGCTTATCCTGGTCGTCATGGGGACAGTGCAAGTGCACGCGTACACCACTTTCCTCTGGGAACCTCCTGCACTTCTCTTCCTCATCCTCGCCAGCACCTAAATCCTTTCTCTCTCATCCCATCCGCTTTCAACTCCAAGCCTTTTGTGCCATCCGTAAATATTCCCTCGCCGCTGCTTGGTTTTCCAACATTTCTTCCGGGCGTGAGGATCCGTTAATGGAGCCACGCCAAGCACCTGAGGCATGCTGGGATATGTTGACCTCGAGGGTGTGGGGGGAGAAGGAGAAGGAGGATGAGAACGGGGGGAGTGGGGGGGGGGGGTCCTTTGAACAGTGGATGAGATGAAAGAGTCTTGCACTGACATGGCAGGTGTTTCTTCCTCTGCGTTTGTACTTCTGCTAGGCCCGTAGTACACCAGGCTCTCTCATGCACACACAGGTCCTCTACAGTGGTATAAGAGTGTTTGGAAAAAATAAAAAGGCATCATCTTCAAAAAAGCATCACATCCAGGTGTCACCTGCAGCACAGTGTCAGGGGTAGCATGCAGTATTTTTTTACAGATTGTCCTAGATTTTCAGCCTCTTCTGATGAACCATAGAGATTCACCTACATGGCAGAGGATCAGGCTCTTTGTGCTTCCTGTTCAGTTTTGAACACACCTTTGAACACACCAGTAAGACCTAGAAATTGCTAGAACCACAAAATGTTATGTGGCCCGAGGACCAATCCGTGTATACTAATCAGTGTGTAAGCGATTGATGTAACAGTGCAAACATGCCCACACGCATGTATCAGACACTCTCCTTTATCTGTAAATGAGGCACATGAGGTGAGTGACCACTTACGACGTGTGCAGAAAACACAGAGTTTGATCTTAGTCTTTTTAGGATTCTTAAGGAAAAAAGGCAAGGAGGGTCTCTTCAAGACGGACATTTTATGATGTTGAATATGGTCTGAAAAAAGACAGGAAACAAGATCAAAAGGTGAAAATCAAAGTATAGAATTTTTAAATTGTGTAGCAAATGTGTCAGAACACGGGCTATATGCTCCTGACTCTGGCAGGCCTACAGTAAAGCTACTGTGGATCACTTCTCTGGTTTTTCTTTCAAATTTCATTCAACATGACATTTCGGGATCAGAATATTAATAAGCCTTGACAAACAGACCAGAAAGATCATCTTTAATTCCCCAGTAAAACCTCTGGCCATGTCCTTGAGACGATGCGCTGACCCGTCTCAGCTTACTGTAGGCTTTGATCCGTCCGCGTGGCTCTGCTCGACATGACCGCTGGCAGCCGCCACGCTTCAAACCTCAAGTCAGCACGTAGAATACTAATCACAAAAAGCAGGAGGTTTGAATACAAGTTCGCACCGAGAACCAAATATTTTCCACGGCTGCATTCACCTCATCAAGCCTGTCTTGCAACAGGGAGTCATTGACTCCACTGAACCCAAAGGACCGCTGGCTGCCCATGACCGACAGACAGACGGTCTAGAGTCTGGAGGCTAGGTCTGTGTCTGGGCCACGCCAGGAACTGTGCCGCAGGCAGCCCCCTCTGTGCTCTTTGGATGCAGCTGAATAATGGAGTTGGTTTATAAATGTGCAATGAACACCATTATCTCAGTGAGGAGGGAGGGGGACAATAACCCCACCCAAACTCTGGCAAAACAAAACACTTATATTATATTAATATTAGCACCGTTCAGGGGAGCTGTTTGCTCCACCAGTGGCAAACGTCTGATGATGATGCAGCTGTGGGTAAAGGAGAGTTCTGCTTCACCTCTGCTTTCTTGAGACAGAGGGTATGTGAAGGGATAGTGGTGTGCGTGTGTGAGGACACATGTGCAAGAGCGACACACAGATAGAGGATCTGTGTTTGTGTGTGAGGGAAAGAGAGAGAAACAGACAGAAGCGAGAGAGAGAGGAGCAGAGGATGGGTATGAAAGAAAGACAGACCAAGGATGTGTGTATGTGAAAGAAAGACAAATAATGAGAGATAGCTAGTAGTGTTTCCCTGCCTCATTCCGGCGGACTCCTCCCCTCCCCTCCTGAGTGGACTACAACCAACACTACGGGAGGCTCATGTCAGGACCGACTCCCCATCACAGAGGACCTTCCTGGACGCCGATGCTGGGCCCGACTCCCCTTCCTGAAGTTTTGTGATTGACCCCCCCTCACAATGGCGCTGTCATATGGACCCTTACTGTTACCCCCATGACCCATCTCACTCCTTTGAGTTTGTCACTATGCCTGGCCGCTGCTACATTGTCCAGCCATAATTCCTGATAACCACCTATAGACTGACTACCATGTAAAGTAAAAGTGGGATAATACTCTATTATGAACTATTATAAACCTTAGCTAAAACCATAGGCAACTTATAGTCTGTCATGGTTACTACTGATTGTAATTTTTCTCCATGACCCCTGGCAGTTGGGTTAGCCCCTTGAGTCGTGGATCTGCCCAAGGTTTCTTCCTAGATTAACTGAAGATAAGGGAGTTTTTTCTTGCCCCTGTTGGTTTTGGGTGCTCCTTCTGTGAAGCGCCACGAGACAATACTATTGTAAAAGGCGCTGTATAAATAAAACTGAATTGAAATTGAATTGAATTGAATTGTTTCAGAGAGCGAACTCATCCTCTAAGGAGACATGGCAGCTGCGAGTGCCAGGGCCTGTCCCAGCCCTCTCTCGCCCACCCTGGCTCTCATGCCCTGAAAGATGAGAAATAAGGTGTGCTTCCCTGCCATGCCAAGAGGGAATAAGAGGCACAGGCTTCTTTTGGAAAAGCCGCCACTGGCAGGACGGCGAGGGAAGGAATTTTCAGCTCCGTCTTCAGATGAACAGGGAATCACTTTACGCAAGATGCAAGGAAGGACTCTGATTTGCTCCCTGTTCAATCATGCAGGGTGCTTCTGTTGCCGCTAATTACGCAACCATGCACTTTTTTATTTCTTATATACCCATTTATTTTGTTTGTTTTGTCCATGTGTTTGTGAAAAGTGAGTGGTCATGTGCACTGACAAACGTATAAATATGCCCTTCGTAAATAAATGTTACCTAACCCTACTTTACCTAATTGGAAGCTAGTTTAAGTTGAGGTGGTGAAGTGTGAGTGTGTGTGTGTGTGTGTGTGTGTGTTGGTGGGGGGTGGGGGGATGGGGGGTCTTGGAGGGTTTGAAGCATGGCAGACGTATGGGTAATTGACGCGCAGAGTTTGCTGATTTGAGCGTGGCCACCGAGGCGTGTTAGTCAGTATGAGGGCGGCACGGGGAGGATGACATTTTGCCTCCAGCTTTGGTAGCGGCAGGAGATACTGAGTCACCCGTCACATGGCCCAGTGTCACACTGTGCTTTTTCGCCTAGAGCTGACACTCACACACACAAGCACACATACGCTGAGAACCACGTATTCACATCCATGCATTCAGCGTGGCCAAATGCTACACACATTAAGGTCCAATTTCACACACTGTTGAGGCCCACCCTTATCTCTGTTAGTCTTTGTAAAGTAATGGTAGCTGTTGTGTTCATGGTCACGGGTGTCCTTTTACTTCACAGTAATTATACAGTGATTCAACACTGCAGATTCATTGAGGCTGTGTTGTTCAGACACTAACAATCATCACACTTGCCTACACACACGTGTTTCTTTCACGGTTCCATGCTCGAGTGCACACACACACACACACACACACGCGCACGCGCACACACACACACATACAGACAACCACTTGAAACAGAATGGCTTGCTGGCTGAAAGATGTGGTTTCATTCATCTCAGTGCAGGGCTGTAGATGAAAGCAAACGAGACCAGCAGGTCCCCGCTAGGTTGTCATGGAACATGTCCGTCGCTCCCAGTGGCGACGCCTCCATGGGAACGCTGACAGCCTAATCACGGGAGCCGTTTCATCTCCCCGAGACTCCGGCCCTGTCTGTCTCCCAGAAGCACCAAATCGCCAAGGAACCATTCCTAATGGAAATTCCCACCACCACCACCACCACCCTTGACACACACATACATGCACACACTCACACACGCTAGCGAACACACTCACACACACATGCACACACTCACATACACATGCGCACACGCACTCATGCACACACTCACACACACTCATCCACACGCTTACACACACACGCACACTCACACATGCACACACTCACATACACATGCGCACGCACTCACACACGCATGCACACACTCACATACACATACACATGCACACACACACACGCACTCACATGCGCACACACATGCGCACACTAATGCACACACATGCAGACACTAGCACACTCACATGCACACACTGGCACACTCACACACGCATGCACACACTCACATACACATGCGCACACACACACACACACTCATCCACACTCACACACACTCATCCACACTCTGACACACACACGCACACTCACAGACACATGCACACACACACACACACACACGCTCACACACACACATTCCTCCCACCATTCTCTTCCCCCTAGCACTAGCTCTACCTTCACCTCCACCCAGCACAGTTGGGAGATAAAAGCAAGACACCCCCCCCCCCCCCCCTTGTGTCCCTGACTCAGTCTCAGAGAGGGAACCAGGGGACAAGGCAGGAGTGGACAATCAGTGTCCCTTACCAGTCTCACAACACAGAGCAGCAGCATGACTGGTGCTCACTAAGGACTTTCATATGCGTCAGAATGGCTTATTAGAAATTAAGATGTGTTGATTTAATTGAGAGCATGGTGTGGTGTGTGCGTTGTAGTGTGTGTGTGTGTGTGTGTGTGTGTGTATGTGTGTGCATTACACCAGTTGGTTCAGCTCTCATTAAAATCTTGCCCCCATGAGATTTGACAGGTGACCTACTATCCAGATTAATGAGAGTGAGAAGGCATTGGGTGTCTGGGCACCCCGCACAATGTAGGTTAATCACTGGTCATCAGCGGTCACGTCTGGCAGGTGCCGCTGCACTGGAGATGAACCAGGACTCTAATTTAGGAGGTGTTGCTTTCCAAACCCTATTCCATATGCTTCTCATTTAGTAGTGATAGCAGACCATTCATTTAATTAGAGGCCAAGCCCTATGTGTAAGTGTTGGACTTGAGGTCATTGCATGTCTGTGACTAGATTGGTGTGTTTGTCTGAGCATTTTTACAGTGAGCTCTTTTTTCCACCCCATTCTGCGGCTTTCTCCAGAGACGATGACGGATCTCGCACTCATTTCCTCGCGCTCGTCGATAATAACATTGAGTGCTGTGCAGGGCCCCGTCTGTCTTTGCCTTCCAAGATAAGAGCAGAGCAAGCATTGATAAACGATTCCACACCTTCAGGGTATTCGTTTTTTTTTCCTTCCGTCTCACCTACCAACCCCCCCCAAACACCCATCCATCCACACACACTACACTACACTCCCCTCTTCCCTATTCCAAAAGCCTGTGGACTCAGAAAAATCATTTGTCCTTGTGCTGCCCAGTGTTAAGGGAAACAGCAACTCTGCGGTGTGTGTGTTTTTTTTCCCTGCGGTCTTGCTGTTGTATTGGCAGGCAGGGTTGGCAGGCGAGCCGCAGCAGTGGGGTGTGTGTGTTTTGTGGGATGGGGGGTGTTGGCCTTTGTAGGCCTGGCTGTGCATGAGGGGAGATGGTGCCTCTTGATCCGTAGAGGAAGGGGGCCCAACCCTGGCTTGGTCGGAGTGTCGGACCATGGGGGTTTGGCAGACCACTTCCAGCACCCCTTGCGTTGGGCTCATTGTGATGAAATATTGAACTGATATTTCTGTGGTTGGATGCACTGTGGTGGTCTACTGCTCAGACATTCACTGGTGGTGGGGAGGGCTGTTGATGGCTGGCAGGCATTTTTGAGTGCAATAGTGGAATTACTGTAGTCTAGCGAAGAGAGTTTGTGCTGTATGTATAGATTAATCTGTCATTTTAAACATTAATTAAGCTCATTGTGTCATTTCCAGGTGTTAATGTGTTTAGGGACTTTGATGCATCAAGACAGAAAATGGGATGCTGTTAATGAAATGCTAATGCTAGTTATTTTATAATTTAGCCAACGCTGTGGATAAATAATCTCTGCTTATTGAGATTTAATCACTTTGTTACTTTTATATGGTTATGTTTAACAGGTTAAATGAGCAGGTTAGATGTAGATTTGTGATGGTCCATAGGTCTCTCCCAGAGGTTTAGCGTGAGTATGAGAAGACTGGATTTTTCGGCCTCTAGGCTTTAGTTATTCTTCCTCAGTCTCACGAAGTCTTCCTCCTTTCCCTCTTCCGAGGCCTGTGAACAGCATGTGATTTGGTTCTAAGAGACAGAGATGAAATACTTTAAAATGCCATTGACTAGTTCTCAGCCTCCATCTGAAGAATTGGGATGGGGTCAAGTGTGTGGTCTGCTTGAGTGAATTTGACATGAAGACATCCTGACAAAAAAAAAAAAGCCTGATTCCCAGAGTACCTCAGGCACCTTTCTTCCTTCCTTCCTAAGGAGCGTTTCCATCCACAGCCCAGACAGCCCAGACCAGGGCCGCGATAGCAGGAGTGTTGGAGAGGAATGCTAAACATGATGGAGTTGTCTTATGTGTGTGTGTGTGTGGGCATTGGGACATTAGCCTTTGTGAGCTGCCTGCCCCAGTGCACATGTGATTGAATGGACGCTGTGAAGATGAATGGCTGTTTGAATAGCTGGACGCACCCGCTGCTCTTTGACAGAAGACATGGACCGTTGGTGCAGACAGTGCCGACGGCTAATGATCTATGAACCCTCTCTAGGAGAAGGCGGAAGGTGAAGGGGTGGTGTTGGGTGGGGGTTGTTTGCCGCAAAGTGTACTGGTCATTTTTCTAATCTCGCCCTTGGGTGTTCCTCTCGCTCATCTGACAGGGGTGTCGCTCGACCCTCCCCCCTCTGCCCCCAGTCACAACATCTTCGTCATCATCATCATCATCATCATCATCATCATCGCTGTCTCTGGCAGCTGCGGTGGCGGTGGCTGTTGGTGATGTGTTATCAATCCCCTGTCTCTCCTATCCCACAGCCACAATACAGAGAGCTTCACCACAGAAACAGAACAAACCTAACTGCAGGAGAACCACCCCCCCCCCCCCCCCCTCTCTCACACACACACACACACCCCGCCACTTATGTATTCCTCTCTTTACACCATTCCCTCGCTCTCTCTCTCTCTTCCTCCATCCTTTCCTCTGTCTGTACCTCTCTCCTCCTCCCATCCATCACTAGTGTTCACACGAGGGCTTTGCCCGTGGCGTTGCACAGTGGTGATGAAAAAGATGGCTGCTTGCAGGGGCTGCAAGATCTGTGGGCCCCCTAAAGCTCCAATTGAATAACAAGTGCTATGTCTTTTGAACAGATAATGATAATTTGGTCAACACATACACACACACACAAGCACACACACACACACACACACACACACACACACACACACACACATCAGTCCCCAGTTTGTCCTGTGGAACATAACGGTGATAAATTGAAGCCTGTAGAAGTGTTGACAGTAATGAGGGAAAGCAGGGAGGGACATGCCACTGCAGAACCACAGCACCTCCTTTAGATATGCCTCTCCAGTCACATACTGCCATACTCTCTCTCTCTCTCTCTCTCAGTTTCTCTCTGTTTCTCTTCTTGTTACCTTTCACTTGCTCTCTGGAACAGTTTGGGCTCTCTCTTTCTCTCTCCCCAACACACACACACACACACACACACACACACACACACCACACACACACACACACACACACACACCTTTTTCTCTTTTCTGACTTATGAGGCTGGGTATGTGTGGCAGGTGTAATGCTGGCTATCGGGTTGTTGATGTGTGCACAAAAACTCAATCTCTGTCTTCCTGTCACTCACCTTGTGTCCTCTCTCACTCTTTCTCTTTATCCCCTCTCTTTCTCTTACACACACAAACACACATACACAAACAAACACACACACACACACCCCTCCCGCCCCTCAATCCTGGTGTGTCTTGAATGCCAAACTCAAATTGGCAGCCACACTGACCTTCTCGCCATTTTGCTACCCCCCCCCCCCCCCCAAACACCCCCTCTGCCATGCACAAATGTCATCTGTTAACCCAGCCTGATCTATATGAGGCCCAAAATGGCCCCCCTTTACCCTCCCAGCTTCTCTCCATTTGCAGTTCCTCCTCTTCCTCTGGGTTTTTTTTTTGTTTGTTTGTTTTTTTTTACCATGAGTCAGACTAGCACAAGCTTAACTCAGATCACTTATGGAGTCTCGAGAGAGACGCCAGCTCTGCTCTCTGCCTCATTACACTGGTCTTCTCTCACTCCGCCGAGAGACCTCTGGAGCCGGAATGGCCGTAGATGCAGCCAAGTCATAAAGCTTGTGTTATTTTTCTTTCATTAAGAGAACAGTACAAAGAGCCAGGATTTTGTGTGTGTTTATTTGAAAGGCAAATTGGCGTCCGTTAACCACTGCAGTAATGTTCCGGAATTAGACAGCTACTGTGTGAGTGAGATGAGGAGATGAGGAGATGAGGAGATGAGGAGATGAGGAGATGGATGTGTGGAGGCTGCCTGGAAATTACTGGCAAGCTCTCATGACTTTAATCCTTTTTTGGTTTGTAATGTTTTTTTCTTTCATTTGTTGGAGCAATACTAACTTTGTTTTGTTTGTTTGTTTGTTTGTGTGTGTGTGTGTGTGTGTGTGTGTGTGTGTGTGTGTGTGTGTGTGTGTGTGTGTGTGTTTTTTTTGAAGAATACCTGGAAGGCTGAATGACAGACGAACGCCTCTCGGGGAACTTAATTGGATCTTCACGGCGATCACAGACACCATCGCCTGGAATGTTCTACCTAGAGGTCTGTAAGCCTCCATGCACACACACACACACACACACACACAGACAGTGTCTGTGCACACACTCATGTGTCGAATCTTCACCAAGCTTGTTGTTTGCTCTATGAAGCCATTGGCTGAATCCCATTGCCTTCCCTCACCTTAAGCAGAAAGGTCAAAGTAATTAGAAAGCCTCTATCTAACTGAATACGCAAGCGCTTGGTGTCCTCGTTGTCACCCACAGAAGGAAAAAACAGGCTACAAAATGCTTTCAAATTGTTAGCCACTCATTTATTGTTAACTTATTAATGCATCCATTTGCTTTATTACAAATGATAAATTACCTGCGGAGGAAAAAAGCAGATCCATTATAGGCTCCTAACCCATCCTCTAGGAAAGATTTACCGGTGCTAAGGCACTGGATAATCTAAACTTTCATTAAGGGATGCCACGCCATTTATCACCAGCTGCTTTTAAGGACAAAATGGCTATTGGTCCACACCCACACAGCCCCAGTCAGAGCAGAAGAGGTATCTCACGGAACCCCAACCCTTCCCCAACCATTCCCCAACCTCTCCCTCAACCCCTCCCCAACCCTTGCCCAACCTCTCCCCAACCCTTCCTCAACCCCTCCCCAACCTCTCCCCAACCCCTCCCCAACCCTTCCTCAACCCCTCCGTAAGCCCAAGCCATTATTACTATGCCTCTCTCTTTCCGGCACGTAATTTGGTGTGCTGGCAACATTGGCTGTCCGCTGAGGCGCAGTCGTGAGTAGATCGGCAGCGTTAATTAATCAGCAGGCATCAGAGGGAGAAATGTGCCCGGTGGAGGCAAGCCTGGTGTAATACATTGCGCGTGCACACACACACACACACACACACACACACACACACACACACACACACACACCATGTAGGTTATTAAAGCATACCAAGAGAAGAGTGTGGGGTGGAGGAATCGAGGGAGGTGTTGGGGTTCCGAGGGCCTTTTGTCCCATTTAAAGTGAATTAAGGAAACTTCATGTCCGGCTTAAATATCATTACACACACACACACACACCCCTCCAGTCCAGGCATAGGCCTGGAAACTAGGAAACTTTTTTTGCCTGTAATTGCTTTATAGAGCTCAGTGCCTGCTAGTCCTCAAAGAAACAGACTTTTTGTTTTGTCTTCTCACTTTTGTTGGAGTCCAGATTTTCAGCCTTGTCCCTGTTGGGGATCAGTAAAGAAATCTGTTTTATTGCCCAACTCGTCTATTCATGGGCAGACTTGACAGGATAGTTGGTCTTTTGTTTCCTCCTCAAATGATCAGTTGTCCAGGCCATGTAGCTTTTCCCCTTATCTCTTTGGGTTGTCTGTCTCCCTGTCTCTGCAGACCTCTTTCAGAAGCTCTTCCGGCAAGACCTGCTGGTTGCCAGCTTGTTTCGGAATTTTCTGTTGGCCGAGAGGATCATGAGGTCCTACAACTGCACGCCGGTCAGCAGCCCTCGGCTCCCGCCAACCTACATGCATGCCATGTGGTAAGTCTGTCCTCATATGTATGTTTCAACACACACACACACACACGCAGACACACAGCACATTTATGCACCTGTTGCATGACTAGGGATTTCTGCATGTTATTTCCAAGCACAGTCACTCACTAATGTCACTGACTCATGAAACCCAAGGAAGGCTGGCAGCAGCTATGCTAGTGTGTGTGTGTGTGTGTGTGTGTGTGTGTGTGTGTGTGTGTGTGTGTGTGTGTGTGTGTGTGTGCTTGTGTGTGTGCTTGTGTGTGTGCTTGTGTGCATGTGTGCATGCATTCGTGCGTGCAGCAGTGTTCTTGTGTTCCAAACAGACCATAATGTACTCTAAGTCAGCTGTCCTCAGGGGTTTTGTCTTTTACGGAGGGAATCCTCCTCTGAGACTGGCCTTGAAATCACAGCAGCAGCAGCAGCAGCAGCAGCAGCCTGCTCCCAGCCCATCCGCTAGCTGCATATGCTAAGCCATACACTGCAGAGAGTGCAGTTACCATCCTGGAAAACAGCAAACTGAATGCTGCTTTTTATTTATTTATGATGACATTTTCCTCTTTGTTTCTTTGCCATGCATTAAGTTGGCTGCAAGTCATTTCTTTCTCTCTCTGTCTCTCTCTCTCTCTCTCTCTATATATATATATATATATATATATATCCTCTCTCTCTCTCTCTCCTCTCTCTCCCAAACACACTCACAGACTCGTTGGCTTTATGACCGTCACGCTGACAACTCACTCAATTCAACTGTGCTGTGCATTTTGCGGCTGTGTAACTCCATGGCATTAGTTAATGGGTGGCTTTCGTCTCTGCGATGAAGTCGAGACGCGCACGTTCCCTCGGTAAGCTCGGGGGATGCGATACTTGTGAGCAGTGATGAAGTCTTTACCCTCTCACAAAACATATTATCACGACAGGGCGGCACAAGAGCTTTGTGCTGGCATGGCGCAGCCAAGTGTGTGCTGATCTGATTTAATTCTTCTGGAACTTTCTGCACTCTTTGCTGCAACACTGATGAAGGAGAGATCTTTTTTATAGAAAGTGGAAGTGGAACAGTGGCTTGTGTTAAGAGAAGGAGAGAGTTTGGGGGGGGTAGGGCAGTGAAAGCAAGGTGTTGATGGATGATAGCGCACACTTGCAAACAGCAATTGTTATTCAAATGACCCCTCTCTCTTTTTAATATTAATTTAGGGGTGTATGTGGGGGGGTATGAGGAGATAAACAGGCATGGAGGGAGTCGTTTGTGAGTATTGAGCGCACACACACACACACACCACACACACACACACACTTTTGTCTTCCCCATCCCAACCCCTGCACCACACAGCAGCATGCCGGGCTGGTTTTATCGCCGAGTCCAGAGGGGAGAGGCACAGCAGTGTGGCTGGCTATAAGGCCACTGCAGCATAGTGTGTCTGCAGCAAAGGCCCTGACCGTAGGAGTGCTACGTCACCAGCCTGTTGGGCTGCTGAGAGAGCCATAGACGTCATGTGATTGTCAGTCAGTCAGACCTGTTACGCCCGATATTACTTATGTATGTATGTAGGGTGGATATCAACTGCAAGTGTTGCAAGTGATGAAAAAATTAACTCAATGAACTTATAGATCACAGCGTTGGAAAGATGTTATTTAAATGTACTTTGTAAATTTATTGGCAGGGTAAAAAAACTTGCACCGTGTCTTCTGATAACTCAAGTACCATTTTAGCTAGTGTTGGTTAGGGATAAATGTGAATCAGAGTTGCGTTTTGCTGGCTTATTATGTGTTTCAGGTAAAAGTATGTCCAGTCTGTTTACTAGAGTACAACAGGAATATCTGAAATTCTTCCAAGTCTTTTTGCCAGACAGGTGCTGTCACAGGTGTTTGCAACGCACCATGTGCCAAGACACTTTATTTTTTATGCTGACTCGGAGCCTTCGGCCACACCACAATCAAGTCCTTAACTAATATATTTTATACCTCAAAACTGGTGTCTGGGATCTTGACCTCCCTTCTTCTTCTCTCTCTCTCTTTCTCCTCCTCTCTGGAGACCCAGCAATCGCTGCTCGCACAGTCTGTGAATGCCAGGGCTGTCAGGACTTAAAAAAAAAGATCAGAGACGCTGTCTGTTCTGAACAAAGAAACACAAGCCTGAAGAGCCACCGATGCCTGAATGTTCAGTTTGTCCCCAGCCAGATGCACCCAGGCAGGGTTGAGATGGGAGGCAGTAATATCACCTGGCCCAGGCATTTAAAGCAGTGCAGAGAGAGAGAGTCTAGTGTAGATAAAGAACGAAAAGTACAGGGTACAGGATCAGAACATAGTGCAAGGGAGGGAGGAAGGGCTGAGAAGCTCGACTCAATGGCCATTTAGCCTCAAAAATGGAGAGGTTTTGATGCGCATTACGCAACACCATGAATTAAATATGGCCGCTGGAGCCTTCCCAGCCTTCGTGATCAAAGCCGGTGCAGCAGCGGCAGCAACCGCAGCTTTTCTCGGCATCGCTCCTTGGTCTGACGAGATCCACTCTGTCCTCTAAGACCCCCTCACAGAGTTCGGCTTGGATCCCGCCTGTCCTTAAAGACCCTGTCGCAGCCATCAGTCAAGCGCTCCTTAGTGTGGAGCCTTAGCAACAGCCATTTTGTTGAGCGTCCTTGCAGCTTAGCGTTTTCCCGTCACTGACATGCGCTTATGGCCCTTGTGTTCGACCTTTTGCTGTTGTAACATTCATGATGGCATGATCTACACCCAAGTAAAAGAAACTCGGGGGCGAGGGTAATCATTGCCTGTCGTTAACAAGGTGAGCCTTTAGTCTTGCGGCTGTTTTCCCACTTAGCACTGTAGCGATTTATCAGCGTAAGGTCGAGCATTAGATGAATCAATAGGCACTAATGAAGCTCCTGGGTTGATTGACAGCATTTTCCCACTGCCCCAGGCTGTCCAGCTGCAATCTGGAAAAGCAACATGGGAACATTTTGGATCTGGCTCTTTCATTACTTGCCTTCCTCCGTGTTTTCTCCTCCATGCTTATTTGAGATATTTAGTGTTTGTGTGCGTGTGTGTGTGTGTGTGTTTTTTTTAAATCTCTACGTAAACTCACCACAGGGTCTGGCTCTCTTTCTGCCTTGGCATGCAAGGGCATTCTAAACTGTTGATTTTTAGTTTTAAACCAACCAGTTTTTACTGTAAGCTATGAAGTACTCTTAGCAGTACTTTAAAGAAGTGTCTTCATATGGTGGTGTGTGGTGTGTTAAGGCAGCACCCTAGTGACTTCAGTGTTTCAGATGGGAACAGATGGTTTTGCGTTGGTCACCTGCCGTTGGCAGCACAAACACACAGATGGAATTATGATGTAATGGTAAAACCTGAACACACACAGTCCCCTGAGTCCTGCTCATTCATCCTCACCATTGACCCTCTGTGTTTGCTGCCCCCTGCAGGCAGGCCTGGGACCTGGCAGTGGACATCTGCCTCTCGCAGCTCCCCACCATCATAGAGGAGGGCACCGCCTTCAGGGTAAGTCACCCCACCTCCAACCACATCAGCACCCACTGTATGATGACTGTCCCCATCACATGTAGCCTGATACAGGCTATCTGCAGACTCAGTTATTCAACATCTACTGTGTGGTCACACTAAAATGAAATGATATATATAGACCGTTTCAAGTGATCCATTATTAGCGCCATAGCTGTTCCCACAAGGCTTTCATTTTAACGTTCCATATGTTATAAGTATAAGTAGCTTTTATTGTCAATTTCTTCACATGTACATGTACATGTAACATAGCGGAAGTAGTTTGGGAAGCACTGCATTGCTTATCCTGTGGGGCGCAGCACTGAGTCTTTATCTCTGTGATTAATATCTCGACCTTGGCTGTGGAGTGGCTTCGTGTGTTGGGAGGCCCATTGCCTTGAATGTCTAGCTGACTGGACATGCAAAGGAGGATTTGTCTACTGGCCTCTCCTTGTGTAACTTTCCATTTGGAGTGAGCGGGACGCCTGCAATCTTTAACGGCCCGACGTGGCTTAATGCGGCGAACTGCAAATCCGCAGAGGTAGAGGCTGGAGGATCCACTGCCATGAAGAGCCTAAGATTACACCACTGGGTTACGCAAAGGGCCGCAGGGAGCGCTTAAGCCTTTGGTCAAACACACCCATTTACAGATATATATGTGTGTGTGTGTGTGTGTGTCTTTCTGTAGGTTTCCTTCACCACTCCAGCCCTCTCTGCTTTGTGTCTTCCACATACAGATATACAGACACACAGCACAACTCTTAAATAAATACCACACATGCATCTGGCTGAATGACTGACTTTGTGACAGAATAAAGAGAGTGAAACGATTACTGCGTGCACAGAACACACACACACACACGCACGCACGCATACATACACACATAGTGTGCATAGAGACACTTGTACTGAGCTGTGTGACAGTACCAATATACTATGTGTGATGGAGACCAGGAGAGATGGATCAATGCGTCATCATGAGCCAGTTTCTTTTGTCTTGGGGGGTGATTCACACACACACTGTGTTGTGCTGTGCTCGTGTGTGTGTGTGTGTGTGTGTGTGTGTGTGTGTGTGTGTGTGTGTGTGTGTGTGTGTGTGTGTGTCCCTGCCCGACCGAGGCCCCCTGCACCAGGCTGTTACTGTCAGCCCCATCTAGCCTGCGGGCTGTGGGCAGCTTTGATTATCCACAAATGAATTTACTCAACGCTGCACTAATATTTCTCCAGCCTCACCGGGACAGCCCAGGAGGAGGAGTTTTAATTCCCTCCCTTTGATATTAATGGAACTATAAAACTTTGTGCTTCCGCAATTAATAACAGCGACAGGAGTGTCACTGTGTATACGCAAGCCCAAGCTGAGGTGAGAGAGAGAGAGAGAGAGAGAGAAAAATGGTGGGCATGAAGGAAAGAAAAAAGTTTCCATTGATTGAGAGAGTTGTGTGAACTCTTGAGACACATTATAAAAGAAAGGAGGGGAATCATGGAGAAAGATGGGAATGGAGAGAAAGAGAGAGAGAGAGACCTAACTGCATCATAGAGGAGTAAAGAGAAAGGGAAGCCTGTTTCTATTATACAGGATGAGAGAAAGAGAGAGAAAGAAAGAGTCTTACTGCCCATACCTGAACCATAAGTCTGCAGGCAGGCGGGCAGGCGGGCTGGCTCTGCAGCTTGAGGCAAGGGATCTGAGAGAGCACAAAGGAGATGCCTCCATTATGTAAGGGCTTATGTAATAGTGCTCGGATCAATACTGGTTGCTGGCCAGGTGCCTGAAAGACTGTGTGTGCAAGTGCGCTTGTGTGTTGGTGTGTAGTTTTTTTTTAATCAGGTTTCTGAATGTTGTCTCTACATCATTGGATGTGAAGTGCATTGAAACTAATTTTGTGTGTGTGTGTGTGTGTGTGTGTGTGTGTGTGTGTCCCACAGCATAGTCCCTTCTTCGCCGAGCAGCTGACAGCCTTCCAGGTGTGGCTCACCATGGGCGTGGAGAACAGGAACCCTCCAGAGCAGCTTCCCATCGTCCTGCAGGTTGGTGGCATTCTGGGAGTTGTAGTCCACACACCCCCCGACCCCCACACACACCCCCACTACCTATCATGCTCGTCAGCCTCCCTCCCTCCGTCCCACCCCCTCATGCCCCATAAAAGCCCAGTCAGTGAGCAGTGCCTCTGGTCCTGCCGTCAGGCTGGTGGAGCGCGGGCGTGATGAAGGGCTGGAGCCTGCAGATATATGTGACCACGGGAGCTCTTATTCTGCCCTGGATTCAGCACTGGATGGGAGGGAAGGGGAGAGGACTGAGGGTGGTGACAGTAGCAGCAGTGGTGGTGGGCGTGTGTGTGTATGCGTGTGTGTGTGCGTGTGCGTGCGCCACCTTCTTGCCTCCCTATTAGTCAGCTCCCACGCCCCCACACACACTTTCTTCCTCCTCCTCCTCCTCCTGCCATCCATAGGGACCTGCAAAGAGCACAGAAAGGCAGTGAGAGATGAATGCTGTGTGTGTGTGTGTGTGTGTGTCTGTGTGTGTGATGAGTAAGGGAGGGAGAGAGAGTTGAATGTGTGTGTGTGCATGTGCGTGTGTGTAATGACTTGGGGAGAGAGTTGTGTGTGTTTGTGCCTGCGTGTCTGTGTGTGTTTGTATGTGTGTGTGTGTGTGTGTAAGGACTTGGGGAGGGAGAGAGTTGTGTGCTTGTGTGTGCATTTGTGTCTGTGTCTGTGTGTGTGCGCGTGTTTGTAATGAGTGAGAGTGGCAGAGATGGAGAGAAAGGGATGTATACCTGTGTTTGTGAGTGAGTGCGTGTACGTGCATGTTTGAGTGTGAGCAGACTTGCTTATTTGTGTGTGTGACTAAGTGTGTGCTTGCTTGTGCGTGAGCGGATGCACGTATGCATGCCTCAAGTGCCGGCCCTTGCAGCCCATAGAAAAAGAGAGTGTGGTGTGTGTTATTTATGTGCTATACTGAGATTGCCCCGTGCACACACACACACACACACATCCAAATCTGCTCCCAGATGAAGATGTCAAGGCTGTTGTGGTGTTGCTGGCGGTTGTGATAGGTTTGTTTTTTAGCCTTCCTTCTTTTCGTCGTGTGGCACAAAAGTTAAATTAGCGAGGCAGATTTAGTTATTTCGAAAGGGCAACTCTTTGATGCCCCGAACGAGTCGAGAAAAAAGAAAAAACTGCTTTGAACTGAAATGCCAAACAGCAAGCAGAACAGAATTCACTTTTTTGAGGACTTTGCCGAATCAGTCAATCTTTGCTACCGTTCCTTTGTTTATACGAGCAAAGTATTACACAGTTTTTCTTTATTGTGAAAAGCAAGCAAACTCAGATTTATGTAACATGATTGGTTGGGAGTGGTTTCAGGGAAAGATCAAGTCAAACTCCGATTTATGTAATCGGAATGGTTGGGAGTGCTTTCAGGGAAAGATGGAGTTCGCCATGATCATCAGATAAAGAACAAGAACACAAAAAGGGAAAGACAGTAGAGTAATCCAAAGCTAAGAGGCTTTAAGGGCAGGGAGGTAGTTGTCTGTGTGTGTGTATGTGTGTGTGTGTGCGTGCGCGCGCACGCACGCTCGGGTGTGGAGCGTATGTGCTGGGCCCAGGCACCTTACGTCTACCATTGGCATCATGCCTGTCTCTCCACAGCGTGCCTTCCTGTGCCACATGCACACACCATTTCTGTGTGCGTGTGCGTGTGCCCGCACGTGTGTGTGTGTGAGAGAGAGAGTGAGAGAGAGTCGATGTTTAGCTAGGAATAAGTGCGCATATTTGTTGTGATTATGTGTGTTTATATGAGTGCTTGCTTGTGTGTGTGGCAGATTTATGTGCTCTCCGTGTGTCTCTGTGTGTGTGTGTGTGGCCGTTGAAATTGATATGTGTTTGTGTGTGTGTGTGCACGTATGTTTCAAAACATCTGTACATGGGTGGAAAGCAGTTAGTTGTGTGTTAGTTAGTTAGTATGTACGGACGTGTGTGTATGTGCATGACTGTACCTGGGAATACATGGAGTTTGTTAGAGACGGTGTGTGTTTGTTCGAGACTGTGTGTGTGTGTGTGTGCAATCAGAGCATTTTTTCTCTGCTGTCATGTTCGTTCTCCATCTGTGCTCACCTGAGCCAACCTGGCAGCTGACGGTCAGTCTGTCCAGTTCAGCTCTGAGCCTCATTCATCCCTCTTCCTTCAAAGATGAGCTCATCTCTCCTCTCCTCTCCTTCCCTCTCTTTTCCTCTCCTCTCTTCTCTTCTCCTCTCCTCTCCTCATGCGCTCCTTGTTCCACCTCCCTCTCTCCACCCCTCCCCTCCTCTCTCTTCTCTCCTCTTCCAAGGCCCCACCCCAGCCACCCTGGCACCTCCCTCCTCCACGTGCTGACTCACTAATCCTCCTCTCTGGATTCTCTCCATAGTGGAACTCCTCTCTTCCTCCTCCTCTTCCTCCTGCTGTTCTCCCTCCTCTAGAAACTTCCTCATCCTTCTCTCTCTCTCCCCCCCTCACCTGCACACAACCCTTTTCCCGTGTACGCACACACACAACACACACACACACACACACACACACACACACACACACACACCATGTGTGTATTTAGGGTTGCCTGAGGGTGTGGTCCGGCAGTGTCCACTCACGGTCCAGTGGAGCTGCGTGACCCTCGGGGCCTAATAATACCCACGGGGGCACAGGGGCCTAAATAGCTGCCATGGGCACTTTTTGGGTATTTTTTTTGTGCGTGGGCAGGAACGTGGGCAGCCCTTCTGCTCGGGTCCTCAGGCACAGCGAGGCTTCGGCGCACAGGAACACCAACGTCCGGCCTCACGCTGGCCACAGGGTGACCAGCGCCAAACCCACACATTTGTACAAACATGCATGTTTACTCCTCTACACTAGCTAACACCCAAAGGAATATATATAAAGGAATATACGCTTCGCATGACTTGTGTGCATTAATCTGTGCATTCATTTACAAGTATGCAGATTGAGTTCTGTCCCTGCAGACCTTTGTTGAATCCCAAACATTCCACTCTTTCTGGCCAAACTATGCAAGACTTGCTCCTACAGTTGTTTTTGATGCACTCTTGGCCGAGAATGCCCAGTCACCCACACGTAACATATGATGTGTACATAATAATGTGTAGCTGAGTTTCACACACACTCCTCCTGCACGTGTGCTTATCAGACTTGAACTCATTCACATCTACACACTGTCAGTTTATATGAGCTGAGTTGAGTACCTTAATTATGTCATGTTATCATGCAGGCAGGAGCATCCAATCCACCCACACACACACACACACGTCCACTCACTCGCATGCAGTGTTGCCAGGACCTGTGGAGTGTGAGAGCCGCAGCACCTGCTCGCTTCACGCCACCTGCTCCGTGGCGCACAAGAAGCATCCGCCACCATGCCTCTGGGCGTGTGCCTTACCAGCAGCCTGCTCTCTTTCAGGTCCTCCTGAGCCAGGTGCACCGCCTCCGAGCCCTGGACCTTCTTGGCCGCTTCCTGGACCTGGGACCCTGGGCTGTCAGTTTGGTAAGGCACCAGCAAACCTGTTCAGTCAGTCTACGGCTCACAAGGAGCGCACCAGATTATTTTCGTCTGTTGGTATTCAGTGTCAAATGTTTGATTTCTGGAATGCATTTCCAAAGTAAAGATGCCAAGATAAAAATCTATTCAGCGGTTACTCTATATTGCATTCAGTATTGTTACAATTGTTAACTCATATTTACATCAAAAAAATATCTCACACATGGTGATTTCTTAATTGCTTAATATTTGCGTATCTCTTCCCTCTCTTTTACACTACTGTCTCTCTCTCTCTCCCTCCCTCTTATTGTCTTTTTTCCATCTCTCTCTCCATCCCTCTCTCCCCCTCTCAGGCCCTGTCGGTGGGCATCTTCCCGTACGTGCTGAAGCTGCTGCAGAGCTCGGCGCGGGAGCTGCGGCCGCTGCTGGTCTTCATCTGGGCCAAGATCCTGGCGGTAGACAGCGTGAGTTGCCCCAGGCCCTGTCTGCTCCCAATCCCAACTCCACACCTTCCCCCCGTGGATCATTCCCAACCTCCCAACCCCCTCTCACTCCCACTCCCACTCCCCCTCCCCCTCCCTCTCCCCCTCCCCCTCCCTCTCCCTCTGGCTACCCAGACCTGGCTCGAACCAGTGGGCTAGCTGTGTGTGTGGCTCGAACCAGGGGCCTAGCTGTGTGTGTGGCTCGGACCAGTGGCCTAGCTCTGTGTGTTGATGCCTGTGTGTCCCAAGAGTTAATCACTGCCTGGCTCTTCTCATGATGGCTGTTTTTTTTTTCTTTTAATGTGAATTTATGTGTTAGTGTTAATTAATATGTTAATGGTTTTTTCTGTTAATGTGAGAACATCAAAGGTCACAAACATTTAGCTGAACACATGTGTAGAATTGATTTATGTATGTCGAACACATCATTAATTTCATACATTTTTATCCGATAACTCAAGTAGTTCTTGTGGGTTTTGTACTCATAGTTTGCATTGTGTGGCTGGCTGTACCCACACCCAATAGACCAGACTGATGGTGTCTTTTGTCTTCAGAATAGTTTCAGTCGTAGCCTTCCTAATGAGACTTCAGTTGTGTTCTTAATAAAAGTTTTAGTCCAGTCATTATGAGGGTGTGAGGAGGAGGAAAAAAAAGAAAGAAAGAAAAAAAAAAGAGAGAGAGAAAGAGAAGGAAATTGATTCCCTCTCATCACATGATTCCTTCTCATGAGACTTTAATGGGCTCTAATTGGTGCTGTGTGTTCTGGTCACAAATGGGGTGTGAATACATAGAGATGGCTACCCCCCCCCCACCCCCACCAAAAAAAAACTCCACTCTCTCTCTGACCCTGGGGCGTCTCCCTCCGGCACCTCTTTAGAGCCGAGTAGAAGCGTCTGCCGTCTGAAAAGCTAATTAGATCATTTTTTTGGGACGGGTTTTCTCTGCCTCCTCTACTGTTCCCTCCCTGGGTTTTGGGGTTTGTTTAAGAGTGGAGTGTGATCACACATCTGTGCCCTGGTACTCTCCGTGCTCATATCTGCTAAGCAAGGACTGGGTGGGAAAACATCACCCAATAAGTCTAGAGAAGGTGAGAGATCTCCAGAAACTCATTTTCTTCCTTCACACAGTGCTGCCTACAGTGCATTTGTGCCTGTGTGATGGGCATAGCAGGATGGGAATGGAGGGAGAGATAGAGGGAGAGGAGAAGAAGAACGGTGGAATACAGAAAAGGAGTTGAAGTATCAAATGACAGATCTCTTCATCTTTAGTGCAGGGGGGCGGGGCTTGTGGTGGTTCACATGGCTGTCACGTCAGCAGTTTTATGCCGCTGATCCCCAAGGGCTGGACGTGGGCGAGCTGCCCTGTAAATAAACCCGCTCACCTCAGGGGCTCATGGCTGCACTCTCTCGTCTCCTCTCTACTCCTTCTCCACCTCTCCTCTCTCCTCTCTCCTCTCTCCTATCTCCTCTGTCCTGTCCTGTCCTCTCCTCTCCTCTCCTCTCTTCTCCTCTCTTCTCCTCACCTCTCCTCTCCTCTCCTCTCCTCTCTCCTCACTTCTCTACTCCTTCTCCACCTCTCCTCTCCTCTCCTCTCTACTCCTTCTCCACCTCTCTTCTCTCCTCTCCTCTCTCCTCACCTCTCTTCTCATCTCCTCTCCTCTCCTTTCCCCTCCACTTTTCTCTTTGCTCCTTTTGTAAACTCACTCTCTCTCTCTCTCTCTCTCTTTCTCCCCCCCCCCCCGTCTCTCTCTCTCCCTCTATCACTGTGGTTCCCGGTGGGCACCAGTGTCAGAAGCGCCCAGACGCTCAGTATTCACTGTGGACCCTGGGAGTTGGTGTGGGTGGGCTGGGGTTTGGGTGTGGAGGGGGATGAGGAGAGGGAGGGAGACGGCTGGGGTGGGGGGATGCACCTGGGGACTCTAAAACTCTCAGCCACTGTATGCAGCTGAACAGTCCAGACGGGAAAATTAATGCCCACCCCACACAAAACACACACACACACACACCCCAATCCCACCATCTCCTCATCCCCCTTGTTTCCCTCTTGGCCTTACCTTCTTTGTTTTTAAAGTCTTTGCTATTTCTTGAAAAAGATTAGAGTTAAAGAAAAGAAAGAAGAGAGAGAGAGAAGAGGAGGAGGATATAACAGGAGTGGTGGAGGACAGGAGCCAGCTGATTGGTAGCCATTAAGCCCTGTGGCGCGCTGAGGCCGCTGATCTATGACGCTGCCTGTTGAAGTGCTGAAGAGCAAAAGCAGTGAAAATGGCTGTTTTGGTAAGAGCGCCAGTGCATTAGCGCGAGGTAAACAGCAGCAAATCGGGTTAGCCCAGGGTGGGAGAGGCACTTAGCGTCTCGCCGGCTTCGTTTGGGGATCCATCTTTTTCTCTTTTTTTTCCTCCCAAAACAAGTGGTAAAGAAGAGAAGAGATTTAGAGCTGTGGGAATATGTGAACTAATAGGCTTGTTTGATGGGGTTGTCTTTGTACCTTCATTTACTTTATATAAGAGTTTAAAGATTGTTCTCCCCCCCCCCCTCCACAAACTCTTTCACCTCATCTTTATCTCTGCTTCTCTCTCCTCTCAGTCATGCCAAGCTGACCTTGTTAAGGACAATGGCCACAAGTACTTCCTGTCAGTGCTGGCCGATCCTTACATGCCTGTGAGTATTCAACAAACACTTACACAGCTCACTTCCTCAACTAGATCAACAAACATCTTTTACAGCTCACTTTCTTAACTAGATCAACAAACATCTTTTACAGCTCACTTTCTTAACTAGATCAACAAACATCTTCTACAGCTCACTTCCTCAACTAGATCAACAAACACTTCTACAGCTCACTTCCTCAACTAGATCAACAAACATCTTCTACAGCTTACCTCCTCAACTAGATCAACAAACATCTTCTACAGCTCACTTCCTCAACTAGATCAACAAACACTTACACAGCTCACTTCCTCAACTAGATCAACAAACATCTTCTACAGCTTACCTCCTCAACTAGATCAACAAACATCTTCTACAGCTCACTTCCTCAACTAGATCCCATTCTGTCCTACTTCCCTGTAATCATATACAGCCATACATTTATGAAAGGGATAATGTAATGAGGTCATTATCATGGAATCATTCCTGACATTGATGCAGGAGCCCGACACCTGCGGAGGCTTTTGAATCACTCTGAAGGGAGTTATTCCACGATAATGACCGCCTCGCGGAACGTTATCCCACTTATTTACACAGCTACCAATTGAAGATGTCATTAGCATGACAAAGAGGCATTGTTTATCATTGCTTTCATTTAACGATTAACATAGATAAAAGCTTTTTGCGAAAAAAGCAGCCCGTTAACTTACACATCAGCTGATTGGTTGTGATTGGTGCCCGTTAACTTACACAGCAGCTGATTGGTTATGGTAACGTTCTGTTTCACCTTCCTTGACAGCGGTCTGTTATACTTAGCAACAGTCCGTAATCAATAAATATCAGACCATAGAACGTTGGGCAGTCCCACTAAAGTGAATAGAGCATTCTAAAGAGCCATGCAATAAGTGTAGATATATGTATACTCAAACCAACATATTCATAGACATGCAGCGTACACATACACATATCACACACATCAGGGGGCTGAAATAGTGACTGAGTTGAGGAATCAAACTGAGATCAGTGTGTTTGTGTTGTGCAGGCGGAGCACCGGACCATGGCTGTGTTCATCCTGGCTGTCATAGTCAACAACTATAACACAGGCCAGGTGAGTGACTTGTATGTAGGAGGTGTACCACTGGAAGGCAGAGGTGTGTGTGTGTTGGTGTTTTCACTGTGCACAAGTTACCATTGCTTGTTACTTTCTGCCATCCTGCCAATACTTGCCATTCGCACATCCAAGTCTCTTTGAGCTGCTGAAGGCTCTCTGTACGTGCTGAAGACGTCCAAGATCTTAATTGCCTCCGTCAGATTTCTGTCACGTCGTCACTCACTGTCACAGCGTCTGAGCGTCAACAAAGCATCTGGCAGGGGGAAAACGCTTCGCCGAAACTCTGAACTCCTCCCAACAATGCAGATATCCTCCACGTCTACTAGCCAAAGCCCTCTGTCCCATCTCCCGTGTTGGACCTGGCATGCTCGAGACTGACTGGCTCTCATTATGGCTTGTGCACCTGTGTGTGTGTGTGTGTGTGTGTGTATGTGTGTGTGTGTGTGTGTGTGTGTGTGTGTGTGTGTGTTTTGGAACAGTGGCGGCGCGGCGTAATGCGGCAGTTCTCCTGATTAGCGCTGAATAATAGATGAGTGTGTGAGTGCGCTGCCGCAGATCTCTTAGGCTGGCTGGCTGGATTATTGATGCTCACTCCTCTGCTTGGCGAGCGATGTGTGTTTTCAACTCCCCACCACCCCACACTCCTATTTATTTCTCCTTCGTACTTGTTTCTCTTTCCACCGTTCCTTTCTCTCCTTCGTCTTCGCCACTTCTCTGCCATCCTCCCTTTATCTCCGTTTGTGCCAAACACCTAAACACCTTATGGTGAGTCAAGGGGTAAAAGCCGTGATGGAACTGGAATGCACTGTGCACTCCACACACACACACACACACACACAGACACACACTCACATTAACACACACACATACACACAGACGCAAACTCTCTCTCTCACACACACACACACACACACACACTGAAACACACACAGACGCAAAGTCTCTCTCTCTCTCTCACACACACAAACACACACACACACTTATATACACACACTTATATACACACACGCAGACACACACACGCACACGCAGACACACAAACACACACACACACTGAAACACACCCACACTTACAGACGCAAACTCTCTCTCACACACACACACACACACACACACACACACTCACACACACATACTCTCATATACACACATGGAGACACACATACACCACACTACATATTTACTGTAGTAAATCTCCCTGCCCTGGCACTGACCTGCAGTAGAGAGATCTGTCAGGCATACAATCACACCGACTTCCATATGGAAGTGTCGGGGAAAGAGAGGGAGGGAGATGCCGTGAATCAGGAGGAGATATTTTACTGTTTGTGTGTGTGTGTGTGTGTGTGTGTGTGTGTGTGCGTGCGTGCGTGTGTGTGTAGGGGTGCTGAGGGGAGGGGAGAGAGTTGGGGCGAGCAGGCTGCAGAGCCGCAGGGGCACAAACGGCTCCATTAGGAGCATCAGTAGAAGGCCAGCGTTCCGCTCCGCTCTACGCCACTCTACGCCACTCTACGCCACGTTGCTCAGCGCCGCTCAGCCTCACTGGGGACCCCTCGCCACTGGCTGAGTAATTAGTACTCGGAAATGAACGGGGTGGGGGGGTTTAGGAAGTGTGTGTTTTTGGGAATGAGATAGACTGTGTGTGTGTGTGTGCGTGAGAGAGAGAAAGAGAGAAAGTTTATGAGTGTGTGGCCATATGTGTCCCGGCCTGAATGGCATGAGAGCCAGACACCATGGCGAGACGTTCAGCCCCTCCAACTAGAAAGTCGATGCAGAAGCCTCCTCTGAATGAGAAGCTGTGCTGCAGCAACTCTCACTCTGTGGCTGACTGAATGAGGAGGAGGAGGAAGAGGTAGCAGAGAGGAGCAGATTCGATGAAGAGCAGCTCTTTAGCAGCAGCAGCAGCAGCAGGGCTGCAGAGGCCCATTAGAGGCCGAGTGCAGGCTGTTAACGCAGGGAGGGCTTTTTACGATCACCAGGATGCGGGCGGTGGCAGCGGATGGACCACTTAGTGGGCAACATCGCTAATGAGGTTTAACGACCCACCCACACACACACTCATTTTTATGCATTTAGTGTTTATTGGTCAGTGCAAAGAGCAACGCTGGTCTTATTATTTCTCTCTTCACTTTTGATGGCTGTGCTACTAATTAGGTTTTTACAGAATTCACTGAAATTGGCCTCAGCTTGTTGATTGAGCTGAGTTTCTCTGAAGACCACTATGCCAGATGGGTAAACTGTTGGTAGTGTGTGGTGAATTTGACTAAGCAAAACTCAGTCAATCTCTGTCTATCTCCCCCCTCTCTCTCTCTCTCCTCTCTCTCTCTCTCTCTCTCTCAGTCCAATTCAGTTAAGTTCAGTGCATCTTTATTAACGTGACTGTTGGTAGTGTGTTGCAATAATTGTGAAATAATAAAGTAGCATATTAACTTGTAAAATAACATTGAAACATTTAAGATGAAAACATTTAAGGAAAACAACACTGAAAGTTGTATGTCTCTCTCTCTCTCTCTCTCTCTCTCTCTCTCTCTCTCTCGGGCTTGCTCACTCACTCACTCGCTCTTTCTCTTTCTCTTTCATTCTCTCTCCCTCACTCTCTCTCCCTCCCCCCTCACTCTCTCTCTCTCTCTCTCTCTCTCTCTCCCCACGCTCCCTCTCTCTCTCCCCTGCTGTAGGAGGCCTGTCTCCAGGGGAACCTCATTGCCATTTGCCTAGAACAGCTGAACGACCCTCACCCGCTGTTGCGCCAGTGGGTGGCCATCTGCCTGGGTCGCATCTGGCAGAACTTTGACTCGGCACGCTGGTGCGGCGTCAGGGACAGCGCCCATGAGAAACTCTACAGCCTGCTCTCCGACCCCATCCCCGAGGTACGCCCACCCTCTCACCCACCACAAGCGCTGCCACAGCTGCTGGGTACAATGAACTCCTCCCACCCCCGTGCCATTCCTGGGAAGAACAGCAGCATGTTGCTGGCACAGGAGAGAGAGCAGCCTTATTAAAGTCACTGGGTTGACCTCAAAATGAATTAAAATAGCTGCAAGATCCTTTTCAAGCACTTTCAAATGTTACTGATTTTGAGTTGTAGTGGTGCTTCTTTATTGGGCTGATCCTTGCTAAGGGCCACCATCAGTCAGTGAATGAGAGACAGCTGGCGGATGGTCTGCTTTTAACCCGTAATAAACATTGTGGCTCCACACTACTCAACACTAGCCACATCAGTCGCTCGCAGTTGTATTGATCCCCGCTTCATTTAATTCGTTTTGAGCTTTTGCAGCGTATTGATCGGGTGACTGGACTGAACGCGAAAATATAAATGAAGTCACAGCCTGAGACATAAAGCCTATTACGACTTAATTATGACTTCTGCCATGTGGGTCACGTAATGGGGTTTGTTGATGAACTGAACCAACTCCTCTTCCACTGCTCTGAGCCAGGACCCCTCTTGTCCTTCTCCTTGGCTTATCTGGGCTTTGTTTCTGTCAGACGGCTGCCCCGTGTCATGCCTGTTTGTTTTGTTTTTTCCACGCTGTCAAGACCCTGTTTTGGAATGCGGGAGCACGCCTGTGTCTGCTGCGCGTCTCCGCAGAGGACCGCCGGCACAAGTTTTGTCTTGATTAAAGTGGCTGGCGTGTCCCGTGCGGCTGTTCCACCATCCAAGAGAATAATTCAACCCTCCAGCAGAAGACCACTCTGTAAATCACGCACTCGCAGCCCTTAATTGTGATCTGGCCTGTTAGGGAGGACGAGCCTCTCAGAGAGATTTTCCTGGAGAATCTAGTTGAGTGATATATTATTCAGAGCTGTGGTCCGTTAGATGGAGGGAGGGCTCATGGGTAATGTAGTTCTAAGAGTTCTAGAGGCTAAAGTTTGTGTGTGTGTGTGTGTGTGTGCGTGCATGTGTGTGTGCACACCTCTGTATTTTATCTGCAGGTGCGCTGTGCGGCTGTCTTTGCGCTGGGCACCTTTGTGGGCAACTCGGCCGAGCGGACGGACCACTCCACGACCATTGACCACAACGTGGCCATGATGCTGGCACAGCTCATCAACGACGGCAGCCCTGTGGTGCGCAAGGTGGGCAACCCTTCTGCTGAACACATGGACTGTTGTGCTGAGGCCCATCCAGAGAGGATGACTATATGACCCCTTTCCGCTTCCTATTAATTCTATAGCCCATAGCTTCCTACTACTTACTTCTGTCAGACCAGGGGCTAAGTACCAACCAAGCACAAAGTCCTGAGATTCAGAAAAGTTCCAGAAAAGTTGAAGTGAGGTCACAGGTTTGTGTATGGTTTGGCCCTGGCTCACTGTGCTCTGTGCTGCCCCTCAGGAGCTGGTGGTGGCCCTGAGTCACCTGGTGGTCCAGTACGAGAGCAACTTCTGCACCGTGGCACTACAGTTCATGGAGGAGGAGAAGAGCTACGCTGTGCCCTCGCCCGCCAACACTACTGGTACCACACTACACTTATACCAACACTACACTACTCTTACACTATCCCCCACTACACTTACACTTATACTACACTTACACCACCTCACACTACACTACACTTACACCACCTCACACTACACTACACTTACACTATCCCCCACTACACTTACACTTATGCTACACTTACACCACCTCACACTACACTACACTTACACTATGCCACAGTACACTTACACTTATGCTACACTTACACCACCTCACACTACACTACACTTATACTACACTTACACCACCTTACACTACACTTACACTTACTCTTACACTATACTACACTTACACTACACTACTGGTACCACACTATATTTACACCAACACGACACTACACTTACACTATACCACACTGCACTTACACTTACACCACCTCACACTACACTTACACTACACTTCGACTACACTTACACTTGCACTACACTACACTTACACTTACACTTACACTACACTACACTTACACTATACTTACACTATACTACACTTACACTACACTTCGACTACACTTACACTTGCACTACACTACACTTACACTTACACTACACTACACTTACACTATACTTACACTATACTACACTTACACTACACTTACACTACACTTCACTACACAGATCTGCACTGCACTACACTGCTCTAGCACTGCCACAGGGAGAAAAACACTGTCCTGCTCTTCAGTCAGTTTTTAATCTAGTGCTCTCAGGAGCACCTGAATCAGAGGGCTACTCTGCATTCTAATTCAGTGTTCAGAAGCAGAACAACTGCTATGCACACCTAAAATGTCTCCACACACACATGCACACACACACACCACATGCCACATAAGTATGTATACGCATTCACATTGAGAGACAGTGGCAAATTGACTTATATTTATTATCAGTCGTTAGCAGTCAACATCCACATTCGCAGTAAACAGCAAAAAAAATGCAATAAGAGCCTGTTTGGCACCCTGCAAATCAAAGAGATGTTAGGCAGCATATGTTAGGCAAGTGTAAGGCAATAAATGTTGTATAATGTATGACTCAAGGTTATTGAGACACACAAATACGACATGAGAGCAACATGTCAGACACTCATCTGAAATGTCTGGAGGTTATTACACATGACTATTGCCAGTTTGATATCAACATAAATACTTAATGGCTGAGATCCAGGATACTGCTGGCATTTGTAGAGGTAGTAGATTCTGAAGACTTCATGCAGTGTGGGTGTTTTGATTAGGATGATTGATTGTGAGAAAAGTGAAGGCTTTACCCGCTGCTGTTTGCTGTACTCTCTCTCTCTCTGTGTCTTTCTCTTTCTCTCTATCTCTCTCTCTCTCTCTCTCTCTCTCTGTCTTTCTCTTTCTCTCTATCTCACTCTCTCTCTCCCTCTCTCTCTCCAGAGCCAGGCAACCTGACCCCGGTCAAGGACAGCCCAGCGATCCCCCGCCTGCGCTCCGTCAATTCCTACACCAACATCCGTGCCGCCACCACCGCACGCAACCTCAACAAGAGCCTCCAGAACCTCAACCTTAACGAGGAAGGTGAGTCGTATAGCCCAGAGTTCCTCTGGTACCATGAATACATACACACATACACACAAGTGTATTATACAGTAACGATCATTTCCCCAGTTATTGTTGAATATCTCTGTGCTGGCAAAGTCTCCCATCCTATCAGTTGTCAGAATAGACTTGGAACTTATTCTCCATCAATTCGACTATGTTAAAGGAAGTCTGTTAGGCTTTACATACTCTAGGTTGACATTGCACCTTATATGTTTTTTTTCTTTCAAAGTTCTTAAAAAGGTGCAGATACCCTTAAGCTTGACACGCATCACACACACACACACACACACACACACACACATGCTCTCACTCTCTCACACTCACTCACACCTTATCCCACCACAATGCTGCAGTGCCACTGTATCTTGCCGAGAGGACATGGATCAGACTTCCAGCACTCAAGGCTTGCTGAGCTTTTTTAAACACCGATCCAATTTGTACTCAGTAAAGTCCCCCCTCTCTGTGGTCCTGAAGCAGCAGGTGGTCAGTATGAAGCACCTCAGGCGCCCGTGGAACCGTCTGACAGGCTGCCTTTGATAGGAGGCTCTTTTGTGCGGATTTACGCACGAATGAAGCGTGTTTGTTTTCCCCATCACCTTCTATTGATTTCTGCCTTATCCCTTGCAAAGCCTCATGCTTGACAATAGACTCCGGTCGCAAACTGTGCTTTAGGGAGAGTCTGATTCCTGCTGTACGCACGACAGGCACCACAGTTGTTAGTCATCATCTGCTGGGATTGTCAGCATATGTCTCTGTCCAAGGTAATCTGAGGATCTCGCTCAGCGTCTTTAAGTATTCCTTCCAGTACCTTCACAGCTAAACAAACACAATTATCATTCACCGCATGCCAGTTCACCCTGATGGCAAACCAAAGTTGATCAGGAAGATAACACGGTGCCTGTGATGTTTTTTTTTTTCTCCAGTCGGTCGACTGCGTCATGCTGTGCCCGGCTATTCAGAAGTCATACTGTAGGCTAGCCTCTTCTTCTGACAGAGTGAAGGACTTATCTGCCCACACACTTTTATTTGTCTTTCATCCCAGGCCCACTGTTTTTTTTGTGTTACACTTGGCTTTAATCAGAAAAGTGGATTGCTCCATGGCTGACAAAGAAAACTTTCCAGAGGCATGAAAAATTAAAAAGTTAGCCCTCCACAAATATGTTCTCTAATCACTGATGCTGAATATTCTCTGCGTTTTAAACAGAAGACACAAAGGCTGAGATTGGCACATCTGCCGCTTTGCACTGGCGTGGTGCTGGGGTTTCATCTTGAGCCGTCATATATATATATATATATAAATTAAAAAAAAATTCCTCCAGTGGCTTAAAAGTGCCTCTAAATTGGCTGCCCAAAAGTGCCTCTAAATTGGCTCCCCAAATTGCCAGAACAAAAGATGGAACTGCTGTGTCAGTGCACATGGCGGGGGCTACTGCGAGAAATTATTTGGACTTGCTGGGTGAACAGTGTGGATACTACTTAAGTCTGCTTTGAGCCAACTTCGTGTATGTCACAGGCTGAGCGGTTAGCGCTCGCTCCCGCCTGGGGGCGGAGTGGATGGTGGGGAGGCTGCCAGGGGTGCAGATGGCAGCAGGTTTTCAAAAGGCACCAGAGAACGCGTGGCTCTATTGGTTCTGCACAGACTCCAGTCGGGGGGATCAGAGCTGTGCGTGTGTGTGTGTGTGTGCACATGTGTGCACGAGTGTGTGTGCATGTGCTTGCGTTATATTTTAACCTTATTGTCTCCAGTCTTTACCTGTTCTGCTTGTAGGTCTTTACCACTTGGCTCACGCTCACCCAGGTGGATGGTTGTGTGGTGGATGTAATGAAGAAAATAATGAGATACTTTGAAAGCTTATCCAGTAGGCTGACCCCCATCAGGCCAAAGCCATAAATACACCAAGTCCATTTCCCTAACCTGATGACCAGTCACTGTAAATATTCTGTTGGGTCTCACTCTACAGTGGAGCTGTGGAGGTGTGTGATCATGTGCCCTCAATCTATGTGACTGCACAGCACCACTTGACCCTTAACCTGTGGGATTGTGCACAGGGACATTTTCACAGAAATGTACAACTCTTAACCTGTGTATTTTCTCTTGTGTGTATGTGTGTGTGTGTTTGTTTATGTTTTTGTTTGTGTGTGTTTGTGTCCTCTGCAGGTGGTCCGGTGGCCTTCTCCCCAGGGAACCTGAGCACGAGCAGCAGTGCCAGCAGCACGCTGGGCAGCCCGGACAATGACGAGTACATCTTGTCCTTTGAGACCATCGACAAGATGAGGAGGGTCAGCTCCTACTCCTCCCTCAACTCCCTCATCGGTGAGTGGAGCAGACCCCTGGCCCCCGAACCCTGGCTCCCTACCGCAGGGGATTGTGGGATAGTGGAGGAGATGGGGGGGGACACGGGTAGAGGGGTCAGTTGAGTCCATTAGAGATGGGCTGAGGTCTGGACAGATCTGGACGCGCACACACACACACACACACACACACACACACACACACACAGGCACACACACACACACTCGCAGCTGGAGAGAGAAATGTGGAGTGAGTAAAATAAAAATGACAAGCAGACGGCGGTGCGGAGCTTGGAAAGTGGTCCAAGGAATAGAACGATCAGATCATCCGGTCCTGAGAGGAAGTGCAGGCCAACTGTTGCCAGGGCAGTGGGATTGGGGAGGAATTTGAAAGAGAAAGAGACCATGTATTATAGAGGAAAGGAAGGATGGAGGGAGAGAGAGAGGCAGAGGAAGAGAGAGAAGCCAGGTGTTCAGACTGGAAGTGTATTTTCTCCACCACTTATTTTTCCACTCAACTCTCCACAGTGATTGGCAGTTGGCCCTATCGACTCTGACGCCCTGCGAGTTATGTGTACACATGTATTTTGTGTGTGTATGTGTATGTGTGAGAGAGAGAGTGTGGCTGTGTGTGTGTGTGTAGGTGTAAGTCAGGAAAGCATTTCTTCAACAGCAGTGCTCGCCAGGGAGAGTGTGTGAAGGGTGGGGGGTTAGGAATGCCCTGTTTGTTGTTGCTACCGATCCAGAGCACCTGCCCAGGGCGCTCACATCACACCACAGGGTGAAGATGCAGTCTAGAGCCTTTACCTTGGCACTTAAGACACTGATTATTTTGTGTCAACTTAGAATCAGTCATGTCTTGAACTTACCATAAAACCTCCTAAGCCCTAAGATCTAGGCCTTAAGCTCTAAGCCCTAAACCCTAAACCCTGTATATTTCCTAAGCCCTAAGTCCTAAGCCCTAACTCGTCAGATACCTTACTGTCATGAGTTGACTTGATGATCAGCTGATTCTTGCCAGTTAACTCTTCAGGGTTTCAGGGCTTGGGGAGTCATTGGGATTCAGCCCATGAGTGCACCACCCCATACTATGGGTCCAAATCCATCTGTGTACAGTGGAGCTGTTTAGTGTGGAGTCTTCATGCAGGCTTGTTCTTTGAGAGTGTCCTCTCTACTGTCTACTCAGCGAGGAGCAGAGAAATGGGCTTTTATTTAGTCGACTTCAAGCCTGCAGGAAGATGACACTTTTAAAATGATGTGTGCTCTCCGCAGGGAGATGACTGCCCATGCACTGCTGCAATGAGGCTCAGTGTGGCTCCCTCGCCACTCTGCACTCTGTTAGCTGAGCACGCTGCTAAGCACGGGGAGATGAACCGCGCTCCTGCGGACGGGGCAGCTCTCAAAGGGCGCACGCACGCACGCACGCGCACACGCACTCTCTCCCTTTCTCTGTCTCTCTCTGGCTTGCTCGCTTGCTCTCGCACGTACACACAATTACAAACAAGCACACACACAATTAAACTTCCTTAAACTTCCTTCCTTTCTTCCTCTCTCTCTCTCAACCTCTCTCTCTTCCTCTCTTCCTCCCTTCCCCCCTTCCCCTTGCACTCTTTTAAACACACACACACACACACACACACACACACACACCCACCCCACACACAGATATCCAGTGTAATGCTGCTGCTGCAGTACTGAGCAGTTTGGGCCCAGTGGTGAGCTCGTCGCAGCAGGCTTTTAAGCGCTGCTGCCGCAACATTGAGCGCGAGCGAGGCGAGATGGCCCAGCTCTCTCTCTCTCTCTCTCTCTCTCTCTCTCTCTAACTCTCTCTCTAACACTCTCTCTCCCTCACTCCCCCTTAGAACCCCCCTGTCCCCACCCCCCAAGAGGACAGCCACTGCCAACCAACTAGTCAGCCAGCTTGACTGCAGCACTGTCCCCTGCCCTGACCCCACCATGTTCAAAATATAAACAGTGAATGCACACCAGTGCATCTGTGAAGGAGGGGTTACGTAAGCTGGCCTCTGTAGCGCATCAGATCCTCCTATGCACCACTGATGTGTGGATGTCCTGTGCAGAGTGACGGACAGGCAGGGTTATGGCGGGGCACTAGAGCCTCTGGGTTTGACTCTGCCCATTAAATGTCCCTCACACACACAGCCGCTTCAAATGATGGTTGAGTTATTAATCGTTTGGAGCTTTTCACCACTTGGACATTAATAATCAGCCTGTGAAGGGATGCACTTGTGTTGACAACGTTGGGAAGGAGCGATGGGTGTGGTGTGGTGTGGTGTGTATCGGGGGTGCCATCTGAGATCAGCTACAGCGGTGAACTGAGTTCATAGCTCAGAACTACTAACGGTCAAAACTACTAACTTTTCCAGAGGCCATTAGACTCGTGTGGTTACATTTGCAGCTCAAGCACCTGGGCAAATTCATACCATCCACACACACAACACACACACACACACACACACACACACACACACACACACACAAACCTGTGCTAATTCATAACACACAGACACACACAAATACACACCTGTGCTAATTCATACCATACATATATACACATACACACACACACACACACAGCTGCATATTCTAATGGGGCATATAAGCCCCCAGCAGCAGCAGCGGCGTGTTTCTTTGCCAGCCAGCGCTGAGGAGGATTAGCCCGTGTTTCTAAGCACACACACGAGACTGGACTCATTAGCATTAACACAGAGGGGATCAGCCTGTGAGAAATAGCAGACGTATTACAGTCGCTCTCCACACGCTGCGCTGCATTCTCTCCCTGCCCACACTCTCTCAATCAGATTTGGATTAAAGGCTCAATCCATCAGTGTATGGATGCCATGCCTGGCGCTATAGGAGAGGGCCCTACAGATCCTGTACATCTGGCAGTGGAAGGGTTGAAATGGGTGTGCTTGATCACAATCAGTGGCACTGTCATGTCTCATTCCTAGATGGGGCCGCAGAGTTAATGGCCCCTTGGAATTTATTGGCAATGGTATTTTTTTTTATTTTCATTTTTTTCAGAAGCTGTAGTAAACAACAATACTACTTCTTTGTGGTCAAAATGGATTACCAAATATGGATAACAATATTTTTGTCTTGGATTTCTTATTTTCCTTCTGGATAAATAAAATATCAATCAATCTATCTATCTATCTATCTATCTATCTATCTATCTATCTATCTGTCTGTCTATCTATCTATCTATCTATCTATCTATCTATCTATCTATCTATCTATCTATCTATCTATCTATCTATCTATCTATCTATCTATCTATCTATCTATCTATCTATCTGTCTGTCTGTCTGTCTGTCTATCTATAGCATCTATAGTGCTTATTACGTGTCCAGTGTATTCATAGATTTGACCAAATATCCATGCACTGTACTCTGCTTAGCTAAAGTTGAAGCTGTATCCTCCCTCACAAAAGCTTGCACTCTTCAGAGACACGATATTGAAGTTGATATTTACCTGCTCTCCATAACTCTGTGTGGACCGCGTTGCCAAATGCCCGTGTTAGCCCTTATAAGCACAGAGGGGGCCATGCTGCTGTTTCCAGTCTGCCTCAGTAAGACCCAGACGGCTGGCTCCACTGCACCTGGGTCAGTACCTTTCAAAGGCTTTTAAGACAGGAGAGGAGGGGAAAAGAGTTTGAGTGGCACTTTTTCCCCGTCTGAAGATCCTCCATCTCATAAAAAAAGGATTATGGATTGTGCTTGGACAAGTGGATGTGGTCGATGTAATTTGTTTTGGTCGTGCGCAGCTCACTGGCTGGCTTGCACTTTTCTGCCGAGGAGAAGCAAATAAACAAAACTGCTTTTGTAGAGAAGTCGGAACGGCGCTTGTGCTCAGCATAAAGTGGCTGATGGAATGAAGACTGCCACACACCTCTCTTGCAATCTCTTGCAGAAGGTGAATTGCACTGGGCTTGGGTTGGCGATTACAGAGTTAGCATGGATTTCATGGTTCTTGATTATTTCTGAGAAGTCTTTGTGTGGTATAGCAGCAGCTCTCTCTAATATTCAGACAAGTAGTGTATTTTTCAACCCACTGTCAGATGTGTGTTCCATCCAGGCTCTCCCTCCAGGTGCTTGAGGGTGGCTGTCTTAATATGCAATGCTGTGGGGCACTGGGTGATCACACACATCAGGGTGGGTGGCTGGGAGGGTGGCCGGTGCCCAGACTTGTGCAGGCGGCGGTGGCTGCTACTCCTAGCGCCGCTAGCTAACCTCACCTCCCCGGGCTCATCAGACGACCAAATCACCTTCGGCTCCTCTCTCTGTCTCCCTCTGCCTCACTTTCATGCACTCATTCCACTCTTTCTCATCTCTGCAGCACCCCCCCATCATACACACACACAAACACACACACACACACATATACATATACACACACACACTTTTTCCCCCAGATCTTCTATTACACCGTTTCAGGCTTCTGTATTCTTCCCCTGAGTAGTTCACATCTCTCATCCCTTCTCTTCTCTTCTCTTCTCTTCTCTTCTCCTGTCTTCACACTGGTGTTATTCCCTCCTCTCTCTTTCCTGTTGTCTGCGCTTGTTACTTCCCCTTGTGATGTTTTTTTTCAACTGCTCATTTTTGTTTGTCTTTCAGGATTTGCACTCAGTTGTCAGCATTTGACAGTCTGATGCAGTAAATGTTTTTCTGGTGCAATTTCAAATTCCCCTTCCCTCCTTCTTTTCCCTTCTCTCTCTGTCTCTCTCTCTCTGTTTCTTTCTTACTTTCTTTCTCTTTGTCTTTGTGTGTTTGGCTGAGGTGTGTCTCAGCAGTCCTTACATAACCTCCTCTCTCTCTCTCTCTCTCTCTCTCTGAGCGCAGTTAGCATACTCAGTATCACAGGCAGTGGGCCCTGCTACCCTGCTGGCCTCTGTGGGGGTATGATCTAAAGCGAGCCCAAACACGGGCAGCTAGCAAGGCGAGCATTTAAAAACATTGTTGTGTTTGTGCTCTGTTTGGGCTCTGAAAGCACAAAGGACCGGGCACTTAAGGCGAAGCTTTCAAGCAGTTTAAGTTGCAGGATGTTGAGGCGGTCAACCCAAGCAGCTCATCTGTAGTGCCGCGGGACTTGTTCAACACTTGTAGCACACAGCCGCGCACACACACACACACACACACACACACACAGTTGCCATCCAGGACAGTTCAACTCCTAAGTGGGCATTAGGCCATAGAGGTCCACTTATAAGGTTAATAATAATTAGTTAACCATGTCTTCCACCTCTGAAGGGTGCTGGTGTGTTGCACCTATAAGAAGAATTAGAGGCCAGCAGACACACTTAATCACCCACCCACCCCCTGTGAAGTCCTGATCCATTGGCAGTTTTTCTAGCTGCACTTATTGTTACATGGCTGCACGATCATTTGTAATTTGTGAAGGAGATGGGGGTTTGAAGAGAGGGAAGGGTTGGAGGGAGGGATGGAGGGATGAAGGGAGGGGTGGTGCTGGCTGTGCTGCCTGTGGCGCTGATCTGTGGGGGGTGGGGAGGAAGTCCCCAGAGATGGGAGTTCAAGAGGCTTGCTGGATCGAGTATGCGCTACTCACAGTACGCACACGCAACGAATGACAATGACTCGGGGTTCGTTCCCCTGCTAGACTGCATGCGTAAGCTTACGCACACACACACACACACACACACACACACACACACACACACACAGACACAGAGCGAGCATTCCCACTGTAAACAACACCATGGGTGGGTTGGATGTGAGAGCCGTCAGCGATACAGCCAGTGCCACTGTGGGGGGCCAGGAGAGACAGATGCACACAAGCAAACCGGAGTTGACAGATGCTGAGAAGCACGTTGGTTGGTTCAGCTCACCGCCAGAAAAGAAAGAAGAAGAAAAAGAAAAACAAAACAAAGCCAAAGTGAAAAACAAAGGGCAGTTTTCACTGTTTGACAAGAAGAAGGAGAAACGAGCCAGAACTCCTCTCCGTGTCAGGGACCCACCAGGGGCACTCACTTCAGTGATGGAAATGAGGGCTTGACGGGCATAAAAACACACACAAAAAGTCATCCTGAGTGTGTGTGTGTGTGTGGATTGGGGGGGGGGGGGGGCAAAGCAGAGGGAACGAGCGAGCAACGGAATGCTAATGTCACTTCAAAGTGGTGGAGCGCTCCACAGGGAGCACGTAAATGTCAGCCAGGCCTCCACCTGTTGCCCTGCGAGACGCGCAGCGGAGCGACACGGCGTGGAGAACGTAATGATTTCTGTGCGTGATAATGATGCCTAATGATGGCTTGTGTCCTGACATCCACCACATTCAGAAGAGGGATGATTCGTTTGCACTGAGTGCCTCTGCACCTCAGTTTCCCTCTCTTTCAGAGTCTGGCTGGCTTACTTTGATGGGGATATTTGGTTAATTGCCAAATTAATTAGCCAACTTCTAAAAAAAAAAAAAAATAGGAAATATTATTTTGTTGACAAATAATAAAGTTGATATAGAATGATATGAATATGTGATCACATCAGCGTGTAATAAATTCCAGTTATAAAAAAAAAACGCAAAGCTTTGAAGAACTTTTCTGTTGCAACATGTAAGCATATCTGTTGTCCTATCTGTCAGAAAATGAATTTGATGCTCCTGATGTCATTGTTTCTCCTGTCTTGTTGCAGGTGTGTCGTTCAACAGCGTCTACACACAGATCTGGAGGGTCCTCTTGCACTTAGCGGCCGACCCCTTCCCCGAGGTGTCCGACCTGGCCATGAAGGTCCTCAACAGCATTGCGTACAAGGTGATGAGAGATCTTCTCTGCCTCCTTTTCCTTAAGTACCTCAACACCCTCCCTACCTGCGCGAGCCCATCTCCATACACACAGACACCCACACACACACAAACACACACAGACGCTCCCACACCGGCAGTCCCCCTTGACTCCCTCCACCTCCACAAGCCGTTAGTATTGTGAAAATCCAATTAAATGGCAATGGCTCCCCAAAGGCCCCGCTGTGTGTGTCTGTGTGTGTGTGTTTGGGGGGTGTTGGTGGTGAGTGTTCGTCATAAGTTAAGGGGGTAATAACCACAAGCGGCTCCCCGCTTCTCTGTCTTGTTTTATCTCCACTGCTGACATCAACGGTCCCCACGTCGCCCGCGGAGCCCCTGGTCGCTGCTTTAAGACCCCCTGCCACAGCCGTTCCTGCTGCCGCTCCTCCAGCGATACCGAGCAACTAATGAATCACCCCCGCTAAGGGGTATCTGTGTGTGTGTGTGTGTGTGTGTGTGTGTGTGTGTGTGTGTGTGTGTGTGTGTGTGTGTGTGTGTGTGTGTGTGTGTGGAGGGGTTTCCACTGTCCCAGGGCTCATCTCGAGGATGCTGCACTGCGCCAAGGCACTCAGCAGCTGTGTGAGGACCAGCAGTGCTTCTCCACCTACCTTGCTGTCTAATGTGGAGGGGGAGGAGAGATGCTGTCCTGCAAGTAGTCGAGAATTGAGAGTGAATTCGGATACATTTTTTGTTTCTTTTCTTTCCCCTCAAATTTTGCTGACATTGAGACTGTATCCCACAGCGGACAGGGATGTAATCTACCCGCTCATTGGTTTTAGAAATCACCTCAAGCCAAAGTTTCAGTCGCAGTCCGTTAATAGGACCTCTGCTCTGCGTAATGCATATTGCATTGAAAGTTAACTTTTGTTCTTTAGATCTTTCTCCTCCTTCTTAAAAACACTGTTGAGCTGACAGCCGTATGTTTCATGTCTCGAGCCCAAAAAAACAGAAAGGAAACGAAAAACACATCAAAACCTGAGTCAGTGAGTGAATCAGAGAGAGGTTTAGCCCAAGATTCTCACCTCGTGTTTCCCGGCTCTTTTGATCTCAGCGCTATGGGAGCAGGTGAGAGACGAAATCGAAGCCTCTCCTCTCAGTGGCATATAGTCCAAAGGCGGAGGGTGTGTCTACCCTCTTTCATTCGCGAGTAAAACCACCCCCTCTTTTTGTACTGTGGCTTGTGTACCAGGCCAGCAGGAGAGACTGATCCCCCCCGTGTGGGATGCCCTGGCCACAACATGGCTTTGGAAGTCAGAGTGACAGAGGGGAAGTGGTGGGTTAGGTTTGTTCGTTGTTCACCATGAGGGAAAGACCCGCACTCAGAGACTCATCAGTGTGAGTTGTGAATTTCCCAGCTCTGGTGAGTTGCACTTCAAAGACATGTGTGAGGAGACGGGAGCCGCCTAATCGTCCACGAGAGAGAAAACAAAAGACAAAAGTGAGAGATTTTCTACACGCATGCAGCATCATAGTGATGTGGACACATTCAGCTTTGAAAATCTCCATTAGCTCAAGTGATTGTTGTAAGGGCCATAATAATACTTTGACACCAAGGGTGAGAAATTGGGTTGTCTACTTTCAGGACATTAAGGTGTTTCCCTCTCATGCAAAGTTTCTTTTTAGGATCTTAATCTTAGTGCGTGAATTGTAATATTGGATGAAGGCAGTTAATTGGATTTGCACTTGAGTTGAAATGTGTTGGTGAAGGCACTGAATAGTTTCTCTACATCAAGCCCAAGCGTAATCCGTAACAATTTGTCCCCAAGTCTTTGTTAATTAGATAGGATGTTATGTTCTTTGTTAGTGCCAGCCGTTGTCTAAAATGAATTAATTAGCCCGTAAAAGCAAGAAAGCATAAGCTATCTTTGTTGTGTTCTGCATGATAAAACATGAAAAAAAATCTATCCATTTTTTTATTATTATTTTGTACGTTCATTTACAATTTGTTATTTTTCCTACAACTTTTATATGTCAAGCAATAGCCAAACATGTGTGGTACCATATGTAACTAGCACCATAAGGCTTTTAAGACTTACACCACCTCTCTAAGAGGTGAACACTGACATTTTCACTCTAAATAATTAACACCAACTGCCTACGAATGAAAGTCCCTCTTTTCTGGTTGTTGAGTTGTGCACACCCTCTCCCAGTTGGGAAGACGCTGCGATAAAAATGCTTTTTTTTGTGTGCAGCTTAATTTGCGGATGCTTTTAATTGATGAATAAATAAACAAGCGCACTTTTGAGAAAGAACAGCCTGTACAGTGCTCAAGAAACTACACTGGGATGGGCAATAAAACCTGACTGCAATAAAAAACAATTATACTGCACTCCTCACCATCACACCGCCCTGCACAAGAAAAACAAGCTCACTGCCCGGTTTTGCTTGAGAAGTGTAAAGGCACCTCTTAGGCACCCACTCTAGCCTAATAATGCGACTTTATGTCTTTGTGTGCAGCCCACAGTAATGACTTCATTGGCTTGGTTGCTAATATTCTGTCAGGAACAGAAAGAATATAATAAATAAAGTGGGGATTGTGTGTGGAATTCAAACTTCTACATGAAGTCTAATTTCTTCGATTTTCTTTGTCTAGTGTGACTCCCCTCCTGCCTTCACAGACTATATCTTCACAGAATAGCCGCCTAGATTCTTGGATTCCTCCCACGTGCTGCCCCATGAAATCTCTGTCTGTCTATCTCACAATCTCTCCCGCCCTCTTAGCCTCAGTATTCATTAGTTCTATAGGTCGCTAATGTAGCGCCAAGCAGCGTTACCCGACATCACAGCCAAAGAAGCAGCAGCTAAGGTGAAGTCATCAAGCATGAACAAACCCCACTTGCTGCCAAGCACACCTCACACTTTGCATTGGTAATGTGCCAGTAAAATATTTAAGAGCAACAAGCACTCGCTTCATGATTTTTTTTTTCTCCAGCCCCATCATTCTTTAATGAGTCTTTGATCTTGGCGGTGCGGTGCCAGCGGAGTGTTCCCTGCCCCAATCACCCTGTCAGATTTGCATTAGCTGACTGGACTGTTGCTCGGGCCTCTGGCTCCCCGCTCTCTGGACGTGCTCATTTCTTCAGCAGCCGGCAGTCACGACTGCAGGCACACCTGATGATATTCAAACACGCCGCTCCATTGAGCCGCGTCCGGGTTTTCATTTTGTCTCATTTCATTCTTTCATGAGATTTCCTTGGGGGTGTCCGGTGACGCATCTAAGGGGTATCCGTTTCACGTGCGCATATCGAGGAAGAATGGCGAGCGTCGGTTCATGTTGTTGTTAACACAAATTGATTTTCTTCCGTCAACACTATTTTGATGCTTCCTCCTCGGCGACGAGTTTGTTTATCTGGCGCGTGTTTCGCGACGCGTTTGTTGCCGTGATTTATGCCTTTTCCTCTCTCTGCGTCTAATTAATATTTTGTCCCCGAAGTGGGGAGGCCTTTCAGATTACAGCCTGGCACATTTCCATAGTAACTGTCAATTCTATGCCCACTGTTTCCTTCATTTGTTTTCACGGCTCCGTTTTTAATGAAGCACCGGCGCGCAAACACAAGCAATTAATGTCTCCGCACACATCCAAACATGCCAGTGACTGAAGAGAATCAGTGCCTCCGCCCCCTCCCTACCTCCTCATCCAGCTCATGCTATCTGCTAGTCGGAATTTGCATAGAAATCAAATAAAAGCTCTTCTCCAGATGGCAAAAAGAGAGTTGGAGATTGGGAGGGGGGAGGGTGCATTGCAATTGTTTGAATGGTGTACAAGTTTGCTTCTGTCGCACTCAGTAAACAAGTCGGTACCCATCAGCGTTTCATTACTTGCTTTGTGCCAATTATGCCTCTTATTGCTTGCTTGAGGAACACTTACTGCATTGCTGTGCTTTTAGTAATGGCAGCGTGTGCTGGTGCGAGCCTCGCAAAGAGAGAGAAGGACGCTGTGTGTGTTTATGTGTGGTGATCACAGCTGCTCTCCTTCTGCTCTCGCGGCTTCTAATCTTTCCTATCGTCCTGGCCAGCTCCTTCGCCCGACTCAGAGGCGCCAGGATTTCTCACTCGAGTCTTAAGCATAGTGTATGTTTTGAGGCTGTGTGGGACTGAAGGCCATTGTGTGTGTTTGTGCCCGCAGGCGACCATGAACGCCCGATCGCAGAGGATCCTGGATTGCGGCTCTTCTACCCAGTCGGCCCCTGCCAGCCCCACCAGCAAAGGCACACACATCCACCAAGCTGGGTGAGTTGGCCAACAGCTTCCAGCTTCTAGCTCCTAACCACACCTGGGTTACATGCAACTGCACACACACACACACACACACACACGTGTGCGCAGAAACCTATAGTCATTCAGAGGTCACTGACATAACATAACATCCAAGTTAGCCTATAATAATCTCCTGCTATTACGTTGCTATTGTCTTTATGTTGACTTACTGCTATTACGTGTATATGTATATATATATATATATATAAAATGTAATGGCAGTAAGTCTACATAAAGACATCAAAGTAATTCCTGACATCAGGTTTGTTCTTTTCCCAAAACTGACTCACATTAAAGCAGCACCCAGTCCAGATGTGCCTCAGTAGAACAGTGTGCTGCTGTGTGTGTGTGCGTGACAGACAGTGACTCTGCCCTGCGTGTTGTAGTGCGCCCCACAGATCCAAACGCTGTTCATCTCCTTCCAGTGGCTCGCCACCCATGCCCAGCGCCAGCAGCTCCAGCCTGACCAACGAGGTGCCCAAGCCCCCCGCCCGCGACGCGCAACCCGCCCGCCCCCCTTACACCCCCACCCTGGGGGGCCAGGCACCCCACTCACACCAGTTCCCCCGCACGCGCAAGATGTTTGACAAGGGGCCCGACCAGGTAGGACTCCTGACGAATCATGAAAGGTCCTCCACTGGAAAAACTTGGAAGAAGTTTGGTTAAAACGTGTATATATATATATATAAGCACGCATGAGTGTGTGATCCCAATTCTTCCTATTAGAATAATTCTAGACCCGTGTAAGTCCCATAAATCCCATATAAGTCTCATATAATTCCTGGCAATATTTGAAAGTGAGTTGCCAGACATGTTGGTGAAGAGGAGCTTTTGATAACTCATGCTGTTGCTTCTTCTGTGGGAGGCCAAAGGCTGCGTTGTCCAACATAATGGAGAGCTGGTTGAATTGGCTCTATTGAGAGTCGTGCTGCACCATTCACTGTGTTCTGATGACCGTGCTGTAATAAGCAGTATGTTTTTGCACCCTATTGATTTAATTGTGCTGCCTGAAGGTCGAGGAGTGGTGTTGACAGAATGCATTAATCATGTTCTTTGAGAGTGCAACAATATACTGACTAATTCCTCTCTGCCTCTATGTCTGTCTGTCTGTCTGTCTGTCTATCTGGTCTGTCTGTCCTTTGTCCTGTTTGTGTCTTGTGTGGATATGGTTTCTCGCCTGACTTTTGTCCTCTTAATGGAATCTTCACTTTCTCTCCTCTGGATGGATTTTCACTTTTTTCCTCCTCTTTTCTCCTCTCTCCCTCATGGAACCCTGGTGTTCACCTCTGTGTGTGTGTGTGTGTGTGTGTGTGTGTGTGTGTGTGTGGGGTGAGCGGTGCTTTGGCGTGTGTGTGTGTGTTTTCTTTCTCTCTGGACCCTGTCTCGCCTGTATTTCTCTGGTCTCTGGTTGTGTCCTCCTGTGTGTGTGTGTGTGTGTGTGTGTGTGTGTGTGTGTGTGTGTGTGTGTGTGTGTGTGTGTGTGTGTGTGTGTGTTCTTGTCAGACGGCTGAGGATGGAGACGAGCCGACCCCCCACAGGAACTACATAAGTGCTACCATGCAGACGGGCCTATGCGACTGGAGCGCCAAGTACTTTGCCCAGCCCGTCATGAAGGTAGGCACACTCACCCACTAACACACGTTTGTGTACCCATAACCACTTGATGTGCCTTGGACAACACTATGTTTATGTTTTAGGGAATACAATGACTTAAAAGTACCATTACCACATTTTGGTTCTAAAGAATACAATGGCTTAAAAAAACAGTTACCACATTTTGGTTCTACAGAATGTGACAGCTTAAAAGTCCCATTACCACGTTTTAGTTCTAGAGATTAACAGTGTCCGATAACTGTTAGATAAACAGATAAGGCCTGGTCTTCTGAGACATTCCCATCTGAATAATATTAAAATAATATTAGATGCTTTCCTGGAAATCGTAATTCAAATATGAGATTTAGTGGAAAGCTACTGCGGCTGATTAGAACTGGGAACATTGTTGGAGTCCATTTTGAAGACTTCACAGCACGTGTAGGTGAGATGATGTCCTCTGCTTGTTGTTATCGGTTAGATCACAGGCTAGCCACTGTAGCATGAGTGCTCCACCTCCCCTGGCTCTCCAGGGAGGCCTTTACCCTAGAAGGAGGTGTGCTCATCGCATCCCACTAGCTATAGATCCTGTCTAATTGGCTACCTGACCTGTGATGTCATTAATAATGCACTGTTAGGGGATCTGGGAGGAATGTTCATTAACACACACACACACACACACTGATAGCTCACAGAGACATCACACACACACACACACACTTCCGCATAGTGTTCTAGCAGCTTGAGTCCTGGCCAGCTCAGAGACCCATCGCAGCGGAGGGTCCTGTCAGAAGTGCCTGTGTGCTCAGCAGTAGATGGGCCATGTCCAACAGATGCACAACACAGAGACACTTCTAAGTGAAACTGTCCTCTTTGCAGCACCCAAGTTCTCCATAAAGCTTTGAGCTGAAACACAGATTGACGTTGTCAGTGTTAACATTCGGAATCAAAGCTTTGGCCTTTTGATGTCCGCGTCGTGTACAGTCTGTCTTTTAGACACTGGATGGAAGTTGTGGCGTTGTTTGATTGCGTTTGTCACGGAGCGCTCGTTCAGACTTTGTTGGCAGCGTGAAGCAGTGCATACTGAACACATTGGCTTGCTCTCTGAGGCCATGGGCCCTGGCACTCAGCTGACAGCGCTGAGAGCGCTCAAAGTCCTTCTTTGTCAACTCAGAGGAACCTTGAAGTCATGTGAGGCTCTCATCATTGCCATTTGCTCCACCCAGAATCTCCACTGACACCCCCACCCCACCTCACCCTTACACCCACACACACACACACACACACACACACACATACACACCCCCTCCCCTCCCCTCCCCTCTTCTCTCCTCGCATCCTTTCATCCTCCCCGCGCTCAAAGAAAGGGGAGGAGAAGGCTCTGCGTCAGCTCGTCTTCCTCTCCGGCTCAGCTGAATCTGCCACGCTTCATACGCGGGGCTTCGGCTCACCGACTCCTGTGTGTGTTTTTGCAGGAGTTGCTGGTGAAGCTCGTGCTGCGTTGCAGGATTTTGAGTGCTCCCCATGAACTCCCCTTTAATATCGCCGGTCCACCCACCACTCAGCCCACTCACTCACTCCCTCCCTCCCTCTCTCCTTTCTTTACTCATTTCCTCTCTAGCCTCTATGCCGGGTTTAGCAGATGCCTGTCAGCAGCGCTGGCCGTTGAGACGGGTGGTTGGATGTGGTAATTTTTTTCGTGTGTGTGTGTGTGGGGGGGGGGGTGTTGGGGGGGTGTTGTGTGGGTAGGTGGCGGGAGGTCAGTCAAAGTCAAAGTGGGCTTTTCAAGATGAGCCGCTCAGTGAGAATTCAATTTTTCCGCGCTCACTCTTTGCATGATTGACTGAATGTGAAAGAGCAAAGAGTGAGTTTGTGGGCAGTTATGTGTGTGTGTGTGTGTGTGTGTGTGTGTGGTGTGTGTGTGTGTGTGTGTGTGTGTGAAAAGGGCAAGTCTAAATGAACTTCTCTCCATGGGAAGCTCAGAGTTAAATCTGATTTTCTGATCCTTCATCTTTGAAAATGTGAAAATGGCTCAGCAGTGAGTGTGTTTGGGACTGAATGAGTGTGTTTGGGACTGAATAAGTGTGTTTGGGCAAATTTGCATTTTGCTTTGTTTCTTCGTTTGCTCATATTTGCAAACCCATGAGTGTGTGTATTTTACACGTCTGCTTTCACACACCCATGTGTATGCGTGTTTGTGTGTTTGTGTGTGTGTGTGTGTGTGATTATGTACTATTATGTATGTGTGTTAGCCCACACACAGTGTTTGTGTGTGGGTGTGTGTGTCTGTGTGTGTGATTATGTACTATTATGTGTGTGTGTTAGCCCACACACAGTGTTTGTGTGTGGGTGTGTGTGTGTGTGATTATGTACTATTATGTGTGTGTGTTAGCCCACACACAGTGTTTGTGTGTGTGTGTGTGTGTGTGTGTGTGTGTGTGTGTGTGTGTGATTATGTACTATTATGTATGTGTGTTAGCCCACACACAGTGTTTGTGTGTGTGTGTGTGTGTGTGTGTGTGAGATTATGTACTATTGTGTGTGTGTGTGTGTGTGTGTGTGTGTGTGTGTGTGTGTGTGTGATTATGTACTATTATGTGTGTGTGATTATGTACTATTATGTGTGTGTGTGTGTGTGATTATGTACTATTATGTGTGTGTGTTAGCCCACACACAGTGTTTGTGTGTGTGTGTGTGTGTGTGTGTGTGTGTGTGATTATGTACTATTATGTGTGTGTGTTAGCCCACACACAGTGTTTGTGTGTGTTTGTGTGTGTGTGTGTGTGTGTGTGTGTGTGATTATGTACTATTATGTGTGTGTGTTAGCCCACACACAGTGTTTGTGTGTGTGTGTGTGTGTGTGTGTGTGTGTGTGTGTGTGTGTGTGTGTGTGTGTGTGTGATTATGTACTCTTATGTGTGTGTGTTAGCCCACACACAGTGTTTGTGTGTGTGTGTGTGTGTGTGTGTGTGTGTGTGTTTGTATTATGTACTTTATGTGTGTGTGTGTGTATGTGTGTGTGTGTGTGTGTGTGTGTGTGTGTGTGTGTGTGTGTGTGTGTGTGTGTGTGTGTGTGTGATTATGTACAGTTGTGGCGGGGCTGCTGTATTGCACATTAGCATTGTTCCCAACGGCAGTGGAGCTCTGAGTTATAATGGCTGCCAGTAGGCTGGAGATCAGGCAGGCAGGCAGGCAGGCAGGGCCCAGGGAGCCTGAGAGAGTCTGCACTCACTGCACCCGCCCTTACCACAGAGGAGCACCGCATCTCACTGTGATAATCAGCAACTCTCTCTCTCTCTCTCTCTCTCTCTCCTCCCTCCCTCTCCCTCTCCCTCTCCCCTTCTCTGTGTTGCTCTTTATCTGTGTTTTTCTTTCTGTCTCGCATTGTTTTTTTTCTCCCACTGGCTTTTTCTTGCACACTCTCTCTCTCCCCCCCTAGTCTCACACTTACTCTGCTGTGTACGTGCACTCCCAGTTTACATATACTTCTGCCTCTCCTGCACTCTCTTTTCTTACTCTTTCACAGACTGAAGCACCCACTGGCCACTTTCTCTTCCTGCTCCTCGCGCGTGTGTGTGTGTGTGTGTGTGTGTGTGTGTGTGTGTGTGTGTGTGTGTGTGTTGTGTGTTTGTGTTTGTGTGTCTGTTTTCTGTACACACTCCCTCCTCTTTTTTTCTCTCTCACTTGCTCTTTTTCCTACGCTCGCTCGCTCGCTGGCTGTCCTTGTCTCGCTTATTCTACTGTGTGCATGTGCTCCTATTCTGCCTCACTCTTTAACACACTCAACCAATCCACACTCACGCACGCGCACGCACACACACACACACACACACGCCCCATGACAGAGGCTGAAACCCAGAGCCCATGTGCTGGTGAAAGCCTCATACATTAGCACTGGGCTTGTTTAACATTCTGCTCGGTTCCGCCAGCCAGGAAATGTGCTTATTAAGCATCACAGCTCTGCAGAGAGAATGAGAGAGAGAAGGATATATATATATATATATATATATATATATATATATATATATAAAAGAGAGAGAGAGAGAGAGAGAGAGAGAGAGAGAGAGAGAGAGAGAGAGAGAGAGAGAGATACATAGAGAGAGAGCGAGAATGAGAGAGAGAAGGATATAGATATATATATAGAGAGAGAGAGAGAGAGAGACGGAGAGAGAGGGGGGGGTGTGAAAAGGATGAGGAGAAAGAAAGAGAGCGCGCTCGGCTCCATTAGAGTCCATTACTGTGATCCTCATGTTATTGCCGGTTGCTGTCAATAATGTTAATGTGAGGCAGTGCTGAGGAGGCCAACGGAGACAGTGATGCAGAGAGGAGAGGAAAAGAAAGAAGAGGAGAGGAAAAGAAAGAAGAGGAAAGGAGAGGAGAGGAGAGGAAAAGAAAGAAGAGAGGAGAGGAAAGGATAGGAGAGGAGAGGAAAAGAAAGAAGAGGAAAGGAGAGGAGAGGAAAACAGAGGAAAGGAGAGGAAAACAGAGGAAAGGAGAGGAGAGGAAAACAGAGGAAAGGAGAGGAGAGGAGAGGAAAGGAGAGGAGAGGAAAAGAAAGAAGAGGAGAGGAGAGGAAAACAGAGGAAAAGAGAGGAAAGGAGTGGAAAAGAAAGAAGAGGAAAGGAGAGGAGAGGAAAACAGAGGAGAGGAGAGGAAAACAGAGGAGAGGAGAGGAAAACAGAGGAGAGGAGAGGAGACGAAAAGAGAGGTAAGGAGAGGAAAAGAAAGAAGAGGAAAGGAGAGGAGAGGAAAAGAGAGTAGAGGAGAGTAAAACAGGAGAGCAGCTGCGGATGGCGGCTCCTAAACCTTTGTCACTCCAGCACATGGGCAAGCACCCAATTTTGACACTCCTGTCTTATGTTCACTCTTGGCCACCATCAATCAGAATGTTTTCTCTCTCTCTCACTCACACTTATATACACACACACACACACACACACACACACACACACACACACACACACACACACACACACACAGACAGTCCTCCCTCTCAGTCTCTCACTATTGTTTCTCCTGACACTGTCTTACTCTTTCCTACACTCTCATCAGTGTTCAGGTGAGCCAATGGATATCAAATCCTTGAGTGGAGAGAGAGGTGGAAACAAACTGTAGTGCCCCTGCCTACACACCACACACACACACACACACACCACCACCACCATCCAAATCAGGCCTTCACAAACAGCCATGGAAATCTCTCTTGCCACCACTGCCCAGTGGTCGTCACCCCCTCCCTCCACAGTGTCCAGGTCAAAAATACATTTCCCACTGTCAGGCCCCGTCCGGCTGAACCACATGGCTTTGTCACCACGCCGGCACGCTCAATAGCAAACAGCCCCATTAGCCGCCAGTGCTGCTCTCCGCTGCGCAGCCTCTCCCCGGGAGTCTGATTGGGTTACTTGGCCCGCTGTTAGGAGCACAAAGCTGGCACAGTACCACAACCCACCGCCACCTCCTGACACACAAACACAAACACACACACACACTCTCATTCTCCTCACCCCCTCTCTCCTTGCGGGGCTCCCTGGTTGGTGGAGGCACAGGGAATCGATAAGCGCTAATTAACCGGTACCGGCTCCCATTCCCCTCCGAGGGCACCGTGGCGGAGGGCGGCGGGAGGAGAGGCTGCGGCCCGAGGAAGTGCCCTCCTGATTCCCCTCATTAGTGGGAGCGCTGCTAGCGGCACGCTAATGCACTAGCACCAGAGGACGCCAGGTCGGAGAAGAACAAGTTGTTGTTTTTTTTACCCTCGCGAAGGTGGAGCAAGACAGAAAAGGCAGAAAACAGGTCTGAAGAGGACAATGAGGTGGAGGAGTGTGGTTATCAATACAGAGGAGGAGGAGAGAAAAGATGGAGAAAGAAAACAACACTTTGTGCCATTAAGGGATCAGCTCTTGGAAAATCGCTTTTAGCAGTTCTTTTCCAGAGGCACTGAACCGTGTGTGTGCGTGTGTGTGTGTGTGTGCGTGTGTTTGGAAGGAGGGGGGGCTTCTAGTTTGTGAAAGGTGAGGTGTGTGTTTTTAGGGAAGATATAACAGAAGGGAGGGGGGGGTTCTTCCATAGGCAGAGCTCAGAATAGTTTGTCCCTCTGTGGTATATATGAGTGTCTAAAGATGCTGTATTTATTTATTGAAATCCTCATGTGCCTGCTCTTCCGTGCAGATTCCAGAGGAGCATGACGTGGAGAGCCAAGTGCGGAAGGAGCGGGAATGGCGCTTCCTGCGGAACTCTCGCGTGCGGCGGCAGAGCCAGCGCATCACGCAACGAGGTGCGCATCACACGCTCACCGCCGCTGAGTTTCTGCCTTCAGCGAATGCATTAGGGAAACAAGGCAGAACTCATTTCCCTGCATTCTCATCTTTCTTAGGCTCCTCATGCACTACTTCCACACACACACACACACACACACACACACACACACACACACACACACACTCACACACACACATTCTGATGCCTGTCCTCATGTTCACTAATTGCAGAATATGAGTTTTCCCCCTCAGGCCATCCACACTCATTCATTCCACTGGAAGCATCAATGGAGCTACTTTATTGCCCATGTGATTAACATGGAATTGTAATCATTTTTAGCCTAATAGTGAATTACAATTACTAGTTATTTTTGCAATGTTGAGGATCCAAAGCCCAATGCTTTTGCACTATTATACTAGTATAAGGATATGTCATAAAGAAATCTTGAATTCTGATATCTTTAAATAGCAATCATCAGTCATGTGACTGGCTTGAAAAAAAAAAAAAAATTGGAACTTTTTTGAATGAGGAAATCTCACTCATCGCAGTTTCTTGGGAATGCAGGGGTGTGGATTAAGTTTGAGGTGTTGGCTCTGCTGACGCAAATGCTGTCTAAAGATTTGTGGGGGAACACTACCCGTGGCAAAATAAGAAAGAAGGGAAAGAGGAGAGAGAGAGAGAGAGAAACATCCCCTGTGTGTTTGCCAGGCTGGTTGTAAAAACCCCTCATCCACCTCTTCTCGTCACGGGCAGTAAACAGTCCATAGTGGTAGCCCCAGTCTCTCTCCCTCCCTCAGACTTGTTCTCTCTATCTCTCTCCTACTCTCCCTCTCTCTCTCATCTCTCTCCTCTCATCTCTCTCCTCTCATCTCTCTCCTACATTCTCCTCCCAGTCTGGTCTTCTGAAGTCAGTGGAGGCTCAAACCGAATGGATAATGTACCCACGTCACTGTCTTCCCCAAACACGCATAAGTATATGTACTCACTCATACACCACATGTGCTTCTGATGCCGCAAGCCTGTGTGCGTCAGAGCAGGAGAGCCCGATGTACGCGTACACACACACACACACACTTCTCTTCACACAGCTCCCTTCATCCACACTCTCCCCTCTATCCTCTAAAGTTTACACTTTAAAAAGAGGGAGGGACAGCGCTGCCCTCATTCAGTCCAATACTGAGAGGGAGGGGGGGGAGAATGAAGGGAGAGGGAAGGGAGGAGGAAGAAGAGGAGGGGTGGGGGGTGGCTTTTATTCTGCTGGCATGAAGACAGATGCGAGTATAATGCAGTCAGACATTCATCTCCTTCTCCTTCTCACATTAATATGAGATGTTTGTTTAAAACGCCATTATGTTCTGAAGGCTGAGCCGCTTTAATGTTTATTTCCTCTGCACCAGAAAGAACAAACTTGCACAGCAAAACAAGCAGTAAGCCATCTATCAGCAACAAGTTTTTTCAGCTTCCCTATTACAGAATTGATGGCAGTGCCAAATCTGGGGCAATGGAACCAACGAGATCATTTCTGCTTCTGCTTGAAGTAGCACAATGATAAATGCGAGGCGAGTGTTTGAACATGCGGCATTTCCCAAAGGCCCAGATCACAACATGGCAGCAAACCCAGGGTCTGTTGTTCTCGCTGCGACGACAACCCCAGACGTTGTCCCTGTTGCTGTAAAATCAGGCTTCGTTTTCACCAGGCTCAAATTAAGTTTCAAAGACAGACTGCCATCATCTCACTTCTCGCTTAAATGCATTCCGCTGTTCCAGGTGTGTCTCGACTAGACGACCAGATCTTCATCAACCGAAATCCAGGTGTTCCATCTGTGGTGAAGTTTCACCCCTTCAACCCCTGCATCGCCGTGGCCGACAAGGACAGCATATGGTGAGTGGTGAGACCTGGGGGTTCTTTTAAGGATCATTCCAATCAGTGATGATCGATTAAGCTTCAGTCTCAACACAAGGTGAATTTTTGGCCATAATAAAAAGTAAAAAGCATAGGCAGTCTGAATTGATTATAAATTTATCCAAAGTTGCTGTTCAGCAATATGTGAGAAGTAGTTTTCCACTAAACAACATCTTTTGTCGATCCATCAGTTGAGTCTTTTAATCAGGTCATTTGACACAATGCGGAAAGGTCAAGTTGGGGCGTTTGAAGCGCACTCCGGCCAAGTTCTTTTTCTTTAAGGTGCAGCATTCCCACCCCATCACTCCCATTTGGGTCACCTCCTTCAGTATGTCTCTACAAAGTTTGACAACCCTGAGTTGCAGGGCTGCCCACTTGATGAGAGGTGACAGTTTGAATGGCGCTGACTCAAGTTCCCCTCGATACCGACTGTCAGGAACTAAGTTGAACTCTAGCAGAGTTGGGACTGATGGATGGGTGACCCACATATGGGAAGTGGCACAGTCATCATGGAGGAGCCAGCGGCACACATGGATGTATAAATATGATATACAGACACACACACACACACAGAGCCTATGCTAACCCGCCACCAACTCCAGGCTGCTGTTTGAAGTCTCAAAATAATTTTTGGTGCAAAAGTTTTAATGAATCTCCAGAGATTATTTTTTGAGAGCCCCAGATGGCTTCTGTGCCAGTGTGTAACCGAATAACAGAAGAGTATCTGTGTCTGTCTGTCTGTGTGTGTGTGTGTGTGTGTGTGTGTGTCCATGTTTGTGTGTGCGTGTGTGTAAACACATCTGTAGCTTTTGGGACTGGGAGAAGGGAGAGAGGCTTGATTACTTCTACAACGGCAACCCTCGCTACACACGCATCACGGCCATGGAGTATCTGAATGGCCACGACTGCTCCCTCCTGCTCACCGCTACTGGTCAGTCCACACGTCCACAGCCTACTGAACAAGCTCACTTCCTGTGGCTCCAGCACCACAGTACACATCTCATTGGTTTTGAAACGTTCTTATTTTTGCTCAGATGTATTAGCGATGAGTTATTCCACGGGCCTGATTCATAAAATATATCATTTAGTTCTTAGGACTAACTAAATTCTTTATAAGTCATAGAAAAATCATGTTAGTCAAGTCAGTACTTCCAGTAAACAAGGAAATTTATGTTTGTTTTTTTTTGCATTGGAAATGTAAGAACATTTGCCAGCATTCTTTTGTATTGTGTATGCACCAGTAGAGGTTTTAGGCTATCTATAGAACTTGGCATTATTCAGCCATAGCCCCCCCCCCCCCCATCCCCTTTCTCTTCCTTCCTCTTCTTTTTCATCTCTTTCATCACACCGACTCTGTCTCACCCACTCTCTCCACAACTTCTCCCTGTTTCTGCCTCCATCCTCCTAGCCTCTCTGAGTCTTGTTCCCACTCTCGCTGCCTCTCAATCTCTCTCTTTGATGTCCCTGTCAGATGACGGAGCCTTGAGAATCTGGAAGAACTTTGCCGACCAGCGGAACCCGGAGATGGTGACAGCCTGGCAGGGTCTATCTGACATGCTACCCACTACAAGAGGTCTGTATACACTCTCTCTCTCACACACACATACACACACACACACACACACACACACATACAGCTCTATATCTCATGTATACTCACACACACCCACACACTCATCCATTTCTATTTGCCCATCTCCCTTTTTGTTTGTTCATGTCCAAACACTGCGCTCTGATAAATGACTTCTGTCTGCTTACCTTTCGCTGTACGCCTACCCTTTGGAAATGCAGTGGGAGTTGCTGGACATCAGGGAACTGGTGAGATTTTTAACAGAAACCCCAAATCTGTAATCGTGTTGTTATGCCTTTGTTGTGAGCTGTTGGTCCCTAGTAGGTTCAGTTCTTTCCATCACCACATGTAAATAGAACATCCAAAACCTCACCCTTTATGTTATCAAATGTACGTTTCTTAAGTTCATTATCAAGTGTTTTGTTCGTGTTTGTTGCCTGTTTTTGTGATGAATGCCACTTGGATTTTCATCCACATTTGAGGGAGAGAGAGAGCGAGAGAGAGAGAATCCCCCCGTGCCAGGCAGTGTGAAATCTGTGAAATCTGACTTGCGGTCTCTGCGGTTGGCACCCTGGTGGCACGGGGCGGCGTGCCCCTTGTCACTCACTCAACTCCAAACACACACGATTACGGCCAATGAGAGTCAGTGTCACAGCTGCCACAGACTCCACTACCCGCTCCACACGGCTGGTCTCTAATGAAGCCAGGGAGCTGCTGCCTGACGGCCACTGGTGGGGAAGGGCACCCACCCCGTCAGCGCTGACCCGGGGCCTGTCACATTTGGCACAGCATGCGGTCAGGATGCCACCCACACTGACCCCAAGCCAGCCTGAGATTCAAAACTGAAGCTGACACTGGTGATGCTCGGCAGCGCTGAGAGGTAGACACAGGCGTAGGTTGGTCCTCCCACACATAAGAGATAAGCTGTCAGGGATTCAGACTTGATATTTTGCTTCCTGGATTTTATAACATTAACTTTATCCTGGAGGATGACTACGGGTGGAAGAGACCATAACTCCTTCATATTCATGCAAAGTGATCTGTGTGGCAGATTACTTCACCTCAGCAAAGATCTGAGAATGTCATGTATGATTTTAGGTAGTCTAAAGTAGTTACTTTAGGGCTAATTTGCTAGACATTAACATTTCGAACACATGGCACAGTAAGATTGTCTAAAATGTTGTGTACTGGCTTTCTTAGGAGTACAGTCTTGAGAAACTATCTCCAACATGTCTCTGCTGACTCTGGAGTTTTCTGTTTATCTGTTTAAGAATGCGATTGTAGTTTGTTTTGTCTAGTGCTTGCAGTGAGGGATGTTCTGACTTCATTGTTTAGTCTAACTCTTAGACACTGGCACACCCCAGTGATTTAGCCTCACTCAGAAGGGGGCGTGGGTGGACTTAACCTGCTGAGAGACCTGTAGCTGTTCTTGTCAGTTTAGGCCATGTCGATCAAAGGTAGCTCACATTGAGGAGGCACCATACCTTTGCTACGCGTCGCACGTGTGTACACATATACACGCACAAGCATACACACACACACACACACACTCACACACTCTCACACTCTCACAGTTTCTCTCAGATCCAAAGTCTATAACAGTCTGCTCCAGTCTCCCAGCCCATCCCTTTTTCTGACGGCTTCTGGAAGATTCTCCATGCATTCTGTAACAGCTTCTCTAGGCCTTTCTTTAACTATCTCATCATGACTCTCTGAAGCATTACTTGGTCTATGTGTGTATGAATAGTGTATGTGTATGTGTGTGTGTGTGTGCTCTGTGTGCACACTCATTTTATGTGAGTTTATGTGTGTGTTTTCTCCTTTCCAAGGTTCTCTTAGTTTTGTGTTCTCCACAGCCCTTTCAGGCAGGCAGAACGACTTCAGACTAGCTAAATTTTCAAACACCCTCCTCTCATCCCCTCGTCACCTCTCCCCTCCCCTCCTCACCGCTTCTCTCCTCTTATTTCCTCTCCTCACCCCTGCTTTTCGCTCCTCTCCTCTCCTCTCCTCACCTCTCCTCACACCTGCTTTCCCCTCCTCTCCTCTCCTCTCCTCTCCTCTCCTCTCCTCTCCCCTCTCCTCACCCCTGCTTTCCCCTCCTCTCCTCTCCTCTCCTCTCTTGTCTCCTCCACCAGGAGAGGGTTCTCCCTGCATTACTTGGTTTTCCTGTGAGCTACCAGCCGAGGGATAACTCTGGCCTCCACCCTCAGGCACTCTCCAGGCGAGATTAAGGGCTTTCCATTCCCCCTCTTCCTGCCGTTGGGTTTGAGGGAGATGGCAGAGGGGCTTTTGGGAGTCGCTGCTCAAGATGCTGAGGGAGGGGGGGGGTCCGCGCTAGAGGAGTGAGTTGGGTGTTTAATTGGCATGTCGCAGCTATGAGAGCTCCAGCCTTTCTCTGGCTTTGGCCATCCTGAAAACTGTGGGTCTATGTTTATCTGTGTCTGTGTGAGCGTATTTGTTTGTGTTTACAAGTCTGTGTCTGTGTGTGTTTACACGTCATGTGTGTGATTGTGGGTGCGTGAGCGCCCTCCCCCTTGACTCTGCTAACGCAGTGGTGTCCTCTCTGGCTGGTGATCTGACCCTGCCCATCCTGGCTGAACCCCGTCCCTCACCCCCTTGTCTGCTCCTCCTCTCACAGGTCTAGCGCGCCGCGTGTCGATCTATCTTGACAGGAGTAAACAGGGAGGTGAGTGCTTCCTTCTTTTCTTTTATCCCTCATTCTTTCATTCCACCCTTCTCTCTAATTCTCCGCGCCTTGTTTTTCAGAGTTCTCTTTGTGCCACACTAAAACCAATAGCATGCTGTTGACCCCTCCCCTGATCCCCTCTCACGAGTACACCAATCTTTCATCCAATCACATTCTGCCATCATGCACATAAGCTCATTGGTCACCTGTCACCAACGAACCATTCCTACTGGTATTAACAACGCCATGATTATGCAGTTGCTTATTCAGTCATAGACTTAAAATTAGGAAAAGAATTGCCAGTTGTTGTTCTAGGAGTTTTATCCTTATGTGTTAATCTGTAGCTGTTGTTTTTGCCCCAAACCTTTCAGTGCTGTTGCAATCTCTTTTGATGCCTAACTTTCATTCCTTTACGGGACACGTTTACAATACACTTTCCACTCTCTGAATCAGAGGCGTTCATAAGAAGTCTCAGCGGTAGACTCTAATCATGACCAGTGAGGCCAGACAACAGCCCTAGCCCTTTAAAAGAGACTCGTTCCACCAGACAGATAAATATTGACAGAGCTCCACATGTTTAGCATTCATGGTTCTCCGCCTGGCATTTGACTAGAGGGTTGAACAGAAGCAAAAAACCCAAAAGAGGGGAAAAGCAAACGAAGAGTAAACAGAGCAGCCCCAGTAACCCCACCCCACCCCCTCGCTCAAGTGGGCACGTGTGTAGTTGTTGTTTGGCGCTTGGGTTAGCATGCAGAGCACACAAGGAGGTGGCTGCAGAAGTGTTTGTGTTTAGGCTGAGAGAGGAGTTTAGCAAGCTCAGACCTCATTACACTCCATCCAACCCCCCGCCCCACCCACCCATGTTTGCTCAGTGCCTTATTGCTCGGCTCCGTAGCTGCACCTGCAAGTGGCTCAGGGATCTCACTATTGAAGCCATTCCATAGACACCCACTAAACTAAAGGTAACCACACACAGTGGTAGCCATTTTGTGCCTGACTTGCCTGCAGATGCTGAGTGGACCAGAAGTGGCCTAGACTCTGTTCATGCTGTTGGGCAACCCCGTTTGAACAAGTTGCTGTCGGATAAAGTTAAGTTTGACTGGAAACTTGTGTGATTTGGAGTGAATGAGGAAGTTGCTCAATTAGGCCATCAGCCTGGGCCTGGACTGAGTTTACCTCCCGTGACACAGTTGGCACTGCAGAGAGTGTGTCCTACTCCATATAGCTGTTTACTGGCCTCTCATGAAAGGGAATCGTCCCTGGCACTGCAGACCAGACTGGCCCCGACACAGCATGGCTCCTGCGTGAGCCACACATGCACAATGCAGAAGAAGACTAGACCAGCTTCAGTGGATCCCCAATGACTGTGTAGTCGAAGTCAGTGGCAGTGTAAGGTGCTTACGAGATGGCAAAAAAACCCCACCTTTTGCACCTCTGATTGTGATTAGGTTGGCAGTGTCAGTAACGCCACACAGGAGAGACTGAAGCTGGAAGACAAAAATAAACGCTGAAAGACATGGGAGAAATGGGAAATTGAGAGCTAATGAGAGAGGAGGCAGAACACAGCAAGGCTCTTAATTAACTCCAGTTAAACAAAGGCAGTGTGTGAGAGAAAAAATGCTTCCCTCCGAATGAAACACTTGAAAGAAAGTGTGGGGGATGATTTGGTGATGTGGACAATAGAAGGATAAAGGCTTTTGTCATGTTGGAATACCAGAGCGACAAAGAGGCAGATGAAGACTTGGTGTTTTTAAACAAGCGGGCGAGACAGCGATCGGCCCTCTGTGTTGAATACTTTATGAGCAAACACCTCAACTCAAATCTGCTAGACGACACGGTTCGATCTTCCACAACACGTCTGTCTGTGGATGCGGCAGCGATGGATCTCAGCGTGGGCTGATCCAGGCTTCTTTTCAATGGCAGGATACAGCGATCAGATGGGCAGATGGTGGGCGTGACACCAGAGGGGGGTCGTCAAAGGCCGTGGAGGCGGCAGAAGACCCTCCAGTGATGTGAGACAGCTTATGTTCAAAGGTTGATTGGAGTCCACAAAGCGTTTGGCCATATGCAGAAAGTTGCATAAAAGCCGCATGACATTTCCTGTATCGGTTTATCTATAGTGGCTCTCCACCCCCCCTGAAAACAGGCAGTCATGAAAGGCTTTTGAACTGTGTCACCCAGGGTAAAAAAAAATTATTTTGTCCCCAATACCCCAAATCCCTTGTAATGCAGTTAATTACCTAACAACTTAAACGACCTAAGCCATGTATCGAACTGCCCAGATGTCCTTTAGTCTCATGATGCCTCGACAGACTAGAATGCCTCTCTCTCTCTCTGTGTCCTGTGGAGCTGGAAGCTGAACCACTAAAGCAGGTACCCCTCATTCCTAGTCGTCCCTTTAAACAACTGGGGTTTAGAGTCCAAGATCAGAACCCAGACTCAGCAGAGTAGATGAGGACCGCCCCGCACCGGCAGCACCCCTGTTCCCTTCTCAGTCACCCTTCCTCCCTCCTCAGTAACCCCTCCTCCAGGCTCTCAGACTCTGGCCAAACCCACACTGATTTGGATGTGTTCGAAACACCCTTGTTAAGTTTGCCCTTTTCATCTATTTCACTCTGACAATTTTCACGCTCACGAGTTTTTTAAGGCCCCTTAGCTGGGACACTGTGTGACATTGAAGTGACTGCAGCTCTTCTCTCCTCTGCTCTGAGCCAAGTCGGCCCTCGACAGACACCGTCTCCTCACAGGAGCAGAGGGGGATCTGTGGACCACCCAGCTGCCACTTTAATTCAGACCCTTACCCTGTGACACGGACCTCAAACCTCTGCTGTGCAGGCTGGGACACTGCTCTTTGTGTGTGTGTTTGTGCGTGTGCGTATGCGTGTGCGTATGTCGGCGCACGTGCGTGTGTGTGTGCGCATCAAGCCACCGCAGATGGTGATGACTGAGCGACATTTGCAAATGGCATGGCAGCTGAAATGACATGGCAGCTAAAATAATGGAAAAATAATTTGGAATTGGACATCAAACTCATGGTGACTAATTAAGAATCCTAGTGGAGCGTGTTTATTTTTGATCTATTGACGGGAAGTAAATATATTTATTGATCGCTAAATCATGCATATTAATCAGCGTCTGAGCCTCAGCGAGAAGCGTCCCAGCGTGACTGAGACTCCAAGACGGGTGTGTTTGTTGGAGGGCGGAGATCACACAGGGCAGGCGATGTGCCAAGACGTCTGCGGGAGGCCGGGGTTCAGGTGGAGGCCAGGCAGGTGCCCTACTGAGCCCCACAGTGCTCTTGGTGTGTGTCCAAGAGTCTGTGCTGTATGTGTGTGTTAGAGTGTGTGTGTGTCATGCACTGTTGGATAAGGTCAAAAAGCTTCAGGCTCTGTCGAAGAATAGCCTGACCTTGCCTTCCTAACACTTCTGCTCGATAATTGTCTCTCTACAGTGCTAGTCTTGATTTGATCCCATTGAGCTTGTTGTCTCAGGAGGCAATTTAACCTGTCCAGTCAACGAACAGAGGGAGGCATTTTGAATGCAGAGCTAGAATGCTATCAGTCAAGGAAAGCTATCAGTCAGGGGCTGATCCAATCTTTTTAAACTTAAACACCTCAAGCAAGCAACGAATCTTACTACAAAATATCCACATCCTCTGTACGAAATGAAAGTGTAGAACGAGGGCCTGGTTACCAGGCTCGTCGAAGATGCCAGCGTGTGATTATGTAGAAGCAGTGCAATGTTATGCTGGTCCACGTGATGCTTTGTGTGTGTGTGTGTGTGTGTGTGTGTGTGTGTGTGTACGTACATGTACGTACAGTATGTAATCCCTCTGTGTGTGCCATGGCCCAGGTGCCGGTATGGTGGTGGACTGGGAACAGGAGACAGGTCTGCTGATGACCTCAGGAGACGTGCGCATCATCCGAATCTGGGACACCGAGAGGGAGATGAAGGTTCAGGTGAGAGCCGCAGTCAATTTCACATCCTGACATGTGACCTTCCACCCCACTTCAGCAACATCCATAGGCTTATAGCATTACTGCTTGTTAACAGGTTTGCAGTTAGCATCTTCCACACTGAAAATGTAGCCGTCACCAAAACCAACCGAATGTGGCCAATACAGTCAACACATGGTTGAATTCCAGATCCCACAGGACATCAAGTGCCTCAGAAAACCTACAGTGTTGAGTTCAGTAACTGATGTGTGTGTGTGTGTGTGTGTGTGTGTGTGTGTGTGTTTCCCAATAGGACATCCCAACCGGTGCAGACAGCTGTGTAACCAGCTTGTCGTGTGACCCCCAGCGCTCACTCATCGTGGCCGGCCTAGGCGACGGTTCAGTGAGAGTGTACGACCGGCGAATGGCTCCCAACGAGTGGTGAGACACACAGGAGTGTGTGTGTGTGTGTGTGTGTGTGTACACCAGTATGGTGTGTACGTACACCAGTGTGAATCTATGGCTGGATCATTCATTATGAATAGCAGCCATATAGAGTGATGAAAGAGAGAGAGAGACATCCTACAGCAGTGAGTCGGCAGCACAGAGTAGGCATTAGAGAATCTCACACACACACACACACACACACACACACAGATTCATGTGACTAGAATCTGGAAGTCTCTCTGGGGAACAAATGCCTGGCAGAGTTTCACAAAAGAAAGTTTTTTTTTGCCTTGGAGTGGAGGAGAGAAATGATGCCATCCTTTCTGTGCTGAGGCTGTCTGGCTCCAACACAGGTTCATTCCAGGAGACTTGCGCTGCTTGTCAAGGGCACAGGCGTGTGTGTGTGTGTGTGTGTGTGTGTTGTGTGTGTGTGTGTGTGTGTGTGTGTGTGTGTGTGTGTGTGTGTGTGTGTGTGTGTGTGTGTATGTGTATTTGTCTATTTGTCTATTTGTGTGTGTGTGTGCGTGTGCGCGCACGCGTGTGTGTCTGTGTGTATGTCTGTGTGTATTTGTATTTGCGTGTGTGTATGTGTGTATTTGTGTGTGCGCGCGTCTGTGTGTGTGTGTGTGTGTGTGTGTGTATTTGTATTTGTGTGTGTGTGCGCGCGCGTGTGTGTGTGTATATGTGTGTGTGCGTGCACGCGTGGGTGCTTATGAATGCAAGCAAATTGCATTTTGTTGCAATAATAACTTTGAATGTACGCTTATCAACTTCTGCACAAGACACTGTAAATCTTCTAGAGCCAACCATCACCATCTTCCTCCTCCTCCCCCTCCTCCTCCTCTTCCTCCTGCTCCTGCTACAGCTGCGGCTGTTCCTGTGTTTTAATAAAGTAAACAAGCCAATATGTAAAATCACGCATTATCTTTCTTAATTATTCAAAGTCCCAACAAAAGCATTGGCACAGAATTATTCCAACCTTATGGATCCTGTTACCAGGGGTAGTGTGTGTTCTATAGCCTGGAGACGACACGTACACACACACACACACAGACACACACACACACAAGGCCATTAGTCATCAAAACATCTCCTGTTTCCACCAACCTGTTATTCCAGCCCCTTCCTCTTCATGAGAAAACAGCAATTAAGCCATAAAGCAGCCTCATGAATCTTTAACCAGTGCTAATTTAACCGCTCCCCCAGGCAATAGCATTTCAGTGGTGCTAGCTAGCTCTCTGCTGCACCCCTCCAGCCCACCCGCCAAATGTCCCCCGGTAGACACACACACACACACACACACACACACACACACTTTCCCTCGCTCCAGCACCTTTCATAGCCTGATGCCCTTTTCACATTCTAACATTTGTGGGTTTTTTTAATTCCACCAGACCTGCTCCCCTAATTTGTGCCCCGTGCTGCTCAAGCTTGGTTTCCTATAATAATGTGGCTTTTGCAGCAGCAGGTCCTGGGTGGTGTTGAGACAGGGTGGATGTTGGTGCTCAGAGCATGGATGGTGGTGGGCAGGACGAGGCTGAATCTGCTCTCCTCTCTGCTCTCCTAGGAGTGATGTTAAACATAATCAATCTCCAGTCCTCCTAGACTTTTTGGGAGCGTTGTAATGATTCGACAAGCACTAGCTTGCTCAGTTGGCCTTCACCTGCCCTTGGTTGTCTGTGTCGCCTTCTGACTGACCCCAGGTCTGTGACAGGAGGACAGAAACAGCAACAGCAGTAGCAGCAGCAGCAGTGCTGCTCTGCAAAGGGCCTTTGGATGCTGTTGCCATGGAGACGGTGCCTTTTGCTGTGCGGCTGAGGCTCCTCTTGTGTGTACCTACAGCTGCCTCTAGTGGTCAGATAGGGGAACTACATGTAGAACATCTACATCTAGTTGATGCATGATCTTATGAGCGGTGGACATTTTGTAAAATGTACTATTGCCTGTCTGTTTGTGTCTTCAGTCGAGTGATGACGTATCGGGAACATGGCGCCTGGGTGGTCAAGGCCCATCTACAGAGGGAGACAGAAGGCCACATCATCAGTGTTAGGTACTGCCTGCTTGTCTGTCACCAAACTTCTAACATGAGTCTGTTAACATGTCTGTCACCAGTCATTCGTGTGTGTGCTCAGCTTTATCTGCATAGCATGTTGTATCGACTACATATGTGACCAGTGTATGATGGTTCAACTTATTAACAGGCTGCTCAGAAAAGCAAAGAAAAGCCTCCACTGTCTGTCACGTTGGACCCATGTTACTATTGGAGCATGCTGTCATGTTGTTTGATGTTGGAGCACTGTTTGTTTTCTCCTCAGTGTAAACGGAGACGTACGTTTCTTCGAGACCCGCGCACCAGAGTCTGTGAATGTGCTGCAGACAGTGAAGGGGCTGACAGCACTGGACATCCATCCACAGGCCAACCTCTTTGCCTGGTCAGTCTGTGTGTCTGCGTGTGTGTCTGGTGTGTGTCTGTGTGTGTTGTGTGTGTGTGTGTGTGTGTGTGTGTGTGTGTGTGTGTGTGTGTGTGTGTGTGTCTATGTCTATCTATTAGGGCAGTACAGCATAGATCACAGCATAATCAAAAGTACTGTGGTATTTACGTGCTAAATTTGCATTTCTTCCTCACTCTCTTCATCCCCCCCCTCCCCCCCCTCTCTCCCACCCTCCCACCCCTCCTTACTTCCCTCCACTTCTCCTCTCAGTGGCTCCATGAACCAGTTCATAGCCGTGTACAACTCCAACGGCGACGTCATCAGCAACATCAAGTACTATGACGGCTTCATGGGCCAGAGGATTGGCGCTATCAGCTGCCTGGCCTTCCACCCTTACTGGGTATGACGGCACACCCACACAAACTCTCACAGCACACGAGGCTTTAGTTAGACTACTTGTGCTCTCTTACGGTCCTAAAGCACTAAATTATAATCCTGTTGTTTGAAGTCACCAAGTGAAAATTTGGTACAAGGTCGAGGGTTATATAGCAAAATGCCAGCTAACGCTAATTGGGTGAAAACAGTGTTTTCCTTTTTTTCACTCACTGGAAAGCTGAAAAGGGCTCAGCTGTTTAGTTGAGCTGTTCCTTGAGTCACTGTGCTGTTTACATTTATTTCAAAGTAAGCCTGAGGTGTTGGATGTTAAAGTTAGCATTACTTAGTAGCGCTATTTAGCCATTAGCCCCCAAAAGGCATGCACACCTGTCTGCTAACACATGCTAATCCGATGCTAATACTCCACCGGCTCTGTTCTCTGCTTGTTCTCCCTGCAGCCCCACCTGGCCGTGGGCAGTAATGACTACTACATGTCCATCTACTCGGCCGAGAAGAGGCTCAGATAACACCATGGCAACACCCTATCCTGACCTCCCCCCAGCCCCTCCCAGCTCCTCCCAGATGCTGAAACACACACACACCACACACCACACACACACACACACACACACACACACCACACACCACACACCACACACCACCTTCCCTGGAGCCAGGATGTAAATGACTTCTGATGTACATATGCAACAACTTCCACCCTGAATGTCTAGTGAAGGCTGCTCTATCTCTATGTGATGATGACCTATATTATTATTATTATTATTGTTATTGTTATAATTATTATGATTATGATCGTTACTACTAAGCATTATTTTGGAGCTAATGATTGTAGACTTGTAGGCTGTGAGGAGTGTACATTGAGTTTGCATATATAAAGTTGAAAGAGCTAGAGGTTCTATTTTAGAAGTCCCAGCCTGCGAGGCGGGGGAAGTCTCAGAGCATACTCACCTCTGGCAGTGTCCCTCTCTGTTTGATTTGAACTTTGACCCAGCTTGAACCTGTGACCTGTGCTAATAATTGGGTACAGGGATGTGTGAAGGTAAAAAAAAAATGTTGAAGAAAAAAAAAAAGACTTGGAATTAAAGAGAGATGGAGTGGAGCTGTGAGCAGCTTTCGGGGCGAGAGGCTCTGTGGACGGCCACCAAGGTGCCTGAGTGCTGATGGTGTGGCCAGGGCCCTGCTGCTCACCTGGACTGCTGTTGCTGCTGCTGTTGCTACTGCTGTGGAAGACGGGGGCCACGTGTCCTTCAGGTGATGGTCGTACACACGCACACACACACACATACACAAGCACTCACACATCCACTCACGCACCTATGGCGGGTCTTTATTACCAAACCACCTCTCACCCATACACAAATACACACACACACACACACACACACACACACACACACACACACAGGCCCTCTCTCTCTCAGTCACACGGTGTGCCAAACTAGTCACATCCTCACACCTCCATTTCTTCAGCTCTTTGGCGCAGAGGGCCATGTGTCCTAAGGCGGACTTGTCTACTCTAACACCCCCCCCACACACACACACACACATACACACACACACCTCACCCCCCCACACCCCACAAAGCCTCTGCGGAGACAGGAGGTCACTACCTATCTACCTGTGTGCCCTGCTTAAGCAATAAGGATCCCAGGGTTGAGACTGACAAGCATCAACTGGAGCACCCCGTTTAAAAACAATGGACATTGGCCGGACTGAGGACTCTTGACAATAAACAACACCATTGCATCTAACATGGCTGTAAAGATCACAGGCTTGTTTCGTTTTGTTTTGTTTTGTTTGTCTGGCTAGACATAATGGATTCCAGGCTGTGACTGTGTTTTGGCATGACATTCATTGCTGACTCCATAGTCTAATTTTCGTCTGACTCACGAGCGGACCACCTCTGCTTTGGGGCGTTTTGGGCGTCCCATGACTGAAGGCAGCCAACTCGATATAAGCACATAACCCACATGGCAACCGGACCATTTCGCCTCTAATAACTTCCCTTCACAACCATAGGGTGATGACCTCTGGACTCATAGCTCACAGCCGCACCAGCCTTTCAGCTGGATACCCAGCTTTTGTGCCAACAGCACCCTACCAGCCACACCCCCATGCCCGCCATCTTGACCCTGCTGTTCTTATCTGTAGGCCGCAGGGCATCATGGGAAACCGAGTTCCCTTCCAGCCTTCTCACCTTTCACTTTCTCTGCATTATTCTGGATGTGATTATTTTCTCTTCTCTTTTTTTTCTTTTAAAATTTATTGAGGTTTACTTTTACTTTTGCTTTCATTTTAAAACTTGATTTTATTGTTGAGGAATAAATGAGGGGAACTGATGTTTGTGCTTTTGGTTTGACGTCAAACTGGGCGCTACTCAGAAGAGAAAGGCATCAGTGAATAAGAAGCCGTTAGCCTCAATCCCATTTGCCCATTGGCTGCCCTTAAGCTAACCGACTGCTATTTCATGGCTTCTTAGCTGTTGACTGACCGCTTTATTGTGACACATTAAAGCCAGAGTGCCATCTATTGTAGACATATGCAAAGAGACCACACTGACCTTCTGCATGTTCTAGAGCTGATGTCCCTCATTCTCCCAGACCCCCTACTTAGCGTTTCAGTACACCATACACATCATTGTTTACTTCTCTAGCTGTTTTGGTGCTCAGTTGTAATCAATGGAACCATCACCCATCCAGTAAACAAGGATGCACTAATAAAATCACTTGGAGCGCCACCTTCTCGTTGCTGTCCAAGTTGTATTGAAGGAGGCTGCGTCAAATTGAATGGTTCTTTAGAGCTACTGTAGATTCAGCGCCCCATCCCCTCACAGTAAAAATGATCTTAAATCTAGAATCTGCTCTCTTAAAGTGTCACCCCTCAGGAAATGGCATCTTTGAACATGAATTCTTGACTATCTTCCCAAAGTCCTTTACAGAAGTATTCGTAAGACAGGACATCTAGAAGAACTGTCAAGTCTCCCTAATGTTTAAGTGGCACAGTTAGCCAAATCAAGCCGCACACTTGATTAGTGTGGCATATGTACTCGGAACCATTGCCACTGCATGACAGTGGTTGGACTAGAAAAACGACCATAAACATCAGACCCAAGCACTTGACAGTGAAATTATTTTGTCTTTTTTGTGCTTCATAGATTCTGTACTTTTCCCCTCCTCCCCATCCATCCATAATAAATATATATATAAATATATACAATTTTATTTTTTTCCTTTTTTATACCCTTGAGGGTATATTGTACTTTGCTTTCATTGTGGATTTGTGTTTTAATTCAGCTTTTTTCTTTTAATTTTTTTTTTCGCTTGTCTCTTGCCTTGGCTTTTTTTGTGGGGGTTGGTAGTTGGTGGTGAGTAATGAAGTAATTGCATCTCACGCTGCTTGATTGAGTTGTTCCCTGGCTCAGCCCCGTCACAAAAAAATGGAAGCCCTTAATTTTGCCACTTTATCTCGCTTGACTCTTGAGGGAAAAAAAAGATGAAGAATGGACAGAAATACTTGCCTTGTAGGCGGAACTGGCAAACACTTGACTGTGTGGTGGTCAAAGTCCTACCCCCGGTTAAATGCTCTGTGGACTGTCTCCCCCTGGGGGAGCGGATGAGGTACTGCAGTTTCACCGCTTCACAGTCACCCTGCTGAGGTCCACATCTCTAATATCCTGCATTGAATTTTAACATTTTAGATAAAAAGAAGAATATAGTAGAATGAGTTTGAACAGGAAAGAAACGAAAAATAAAACAATCAGGAGTTTTCTGTGATAGGCTATTTGCTGACTGTGGTCTACAAGACAGGGGAAGAAATCCTTGAAATAAACCAAATACACAACCCATTGTGTCCATGTTTAGTTCTTCATCTGTTTTCTTATGTCTGTGTGTTGTTCTTCAAGAGCCATACAAAGAGCCATAGTACACTAGCTTGGGTCAGTCCAAAACTACGTCAATCAAGATTGAGCAACCAGTGATTGACCACCTCCGATGTACCCGAAAATTTGTCCATAGTTAAACTGGTGCATTAAACGCCTACCAGAACTCTTTTTGGAAATGCAGCAAACACACATTTTGTGTAAAAGACTGTTTTAATTGCAGTTGTTCATTTAGTTCAAAGCAAAATACCTTTCCATTGCCATTTCCATTCCAGTACATATGACCTAAGGCAGTAATGCTGAAGCCCTCTTTGGTTGCCTCATAACTAGACCTGCAGAGTAAATATCTGATTTGCTAGTGGTGTGTGTGTTGACCCAGGCCAGTGCTTCAGCGCTTTCATGAGTCATCTCTGAACATATTATAGTTAAGAATTTTTAAAAATGAGTTTCTGGAATATGGACTGAAAAAAATAACGTAAGCATTATATTAACCTTGTTCCACTGATGGCGATGGAGCATACTACTATAGTTAAATATGATGATTTGTCCCATGTAGTAAAACAAAAAAATAAACTTGAATCATTCTGTGTGTCTCGGTTTATCCTGCAGGCACAGGCCAAGCAATTACCATATGGAGTTAACAGACATCCATCAGACATGTTTTGGACTTCTATTATGTTTTTTTAATAACAATATTATTACTAATATTGCAAATATAACTATTAGCATGTTCACGACTACTGCTACAACAGACAGTGACTGCCCATTCAGAGCATTCGTTTTTGCAGGGTAATGTGACCTTTTTTTGTGATCAGTTGGCTTGGGTCAACATGACTAAACCTACTCTGCCTTATTCTGTGGACATCTATCATAATGTTTCTTATGGAAGAGGGCTGACGTCAGTCTGGTGGTTTGTCAGACAGTGAAGCAAACTGTCTAGCTGAGCTCTCAGTAGCAGGCCTGGTTCAGTCATTGCTGCTGTTGCTTGGCTCAGGTTGTTCTCCTGGCCCTCACACATCAGCAACTTGGGAGAGAGGAAACCCTCAGGTTAGAGGGAAAGTGTAAATATCAACTGACTTTTCCTTCCTTAGTTCTTTGGTCCTTTGGGAATCAAACAAGGAAAACCTCTTTGGGCAAAGTTCATGTGAGATCAAACCAAAGCGTCCCTCCTTCGTTATTCCTGTGAAGTACCTGTGCTGTGCTGACTGTTGCTCAGGTCAGAGGCTGAGGTTGGGAGAACATCCAGCAGTCTCCCCACCGCCGTTGGTCAACATTCCAAAGGGAGGCCGAGAGCCCTGGCTCGCTGGTGCTTCCTGAGGAAACAACAGTCACTTCCTGCTGTATTAGGGAAAGCTGAGGCTGTGCGCAGTGATAACCGTGCAGAGGTAGAGACCAAACACTCCCACCTCAGCACAGCCCATTACCACTGCCTCTCTCTCGCTCTTTCTCACTCTTTCGCTCTCTCTCACTCGTCTCTTTCCTTTTCGTTGACCGTCCCGCCCAGAGTAGTTGAGTTGTTGTCGGTTACTTCAGTGCCTCTAAGTTTTCCTTAGTAGTCATCTCTCCACATTCAACCGTGTTGGACCACCGGTGGCCCTCTCACAGGATGGGCACCTGCCACCATCATCTTCTCCTTTTCCTCCTTTTCACATGTAAGGCTTTTGTTTTGTTTTCATGCGTTGGCTCAGGGCTCTGGGTTCGTGTAGATTAATGCCCATTTTGTGTTGCTGTTACATTGGTGAATATGTTGTCTTTTCTCTTCATGTTTTCGGTTCTGCTATCCGGATTCTCCATTGTTAGGTCACAGAGTCAAAGCAGGTAAGAGCACATTTCCTCTGCTTCAGTCAGTTGATGAACAAGCGTCAAAAGACTTCAGATGATTTCAGATGATGATTATTTTCAATTCAATTAAAGTATTTTTTATACAGGAAAAGATTCAAAATAACATTTCAGTCACAGTTAAACAGGCTCTTCTCAGTTAAAACTGGTTTTCAGCAGGTTCCTCTTTGCTTTATTCTCTCAATTAACTTTTTTGTTCTGCCCAAAGTGTTTGAATAGAGAGAGTAAACTTAAATAATCGGGGATGGACTCTTGTCTTCACCAGTCAGAAAAAGTCAGTCCAGCCATCTGTGTGTCAGTAGCCAATGCTGGAGCTGCGGCTAGAATGTTGGGATGAGGTGGTGGAAAAGTTTTGGCACTTGTAGCTTTGGGAACTAATCTGTCCCTATTGTCACACGCTGCCTCCAGCTTTGGGGGGGGAGTGGGGGGGCAAGTGGACATGTGGCCAGAGAATGAGTCAGTCCAGCAGCAATGACCTAACGTCCCTCACTAGTACCTTGATTCTACACACTGGTCTGTGCGCTATGGATCCTACTTGTTAAGGCTTGTGTGCCCTAAAGAACATTGGAATAAAGATGTGCTTTTTACCTCCATCACCTTGTGTGTGGGAGCTTAGCTGGGATCCAATAGCCTTGATTCCCATATGGCCCTGATTCCCAGGCTGAGGCGTGTGGCTGATTGCTTGTCTATGTACATGGTGAGGGGGAGCCAGGTTATCTGGTGTCTGCCACCCTTGCCACGTTTTAGTCTATAGGGTGGGGAATTCGACTCAAAAATAGCGCAGATCTCCAGAGGGGCTCTGTGTTTTGTTTATTTAGGAAAGTGCATTTCCTTCCGCTGCCACTTGCCCCCTTTTTTTTCTCTCAGGACTGTGTAGGTAGTGGGGAAGTGCAGGAGGGGGGTAGTGGTTCATTCAGACTGATCAGAGGAGATGGAGGAATTCTGTAATTCTGCAAAACGCGGTAGCTGAAATTTTACCTCTGTATGAGTACTTAAGGCTACTCTGAGAGATTATGTCTGATTAGAAATTAGTTTCCTTGCTCTTAACTACTTTACCATTTTACAGAATCTTTCACAATTGAAAACTTTAATGGGCACATTAATATGTGCAGTCATTAGTTGTTGTTACTGCTTTAAAAGTGTTTCATGTCCATACTGTTGTTTTGTTCCATCAGATTTTACTGTTAATGATGTCAAAATCTCATTTCACCCTGGTCCTGATGTTACGAGGGACACAAACGTGACTGTAACATGCCATGCTGATGTTAGCAGAAGCGCAGGCTTCTCGCCAAAATATGAGTTCCACATCGAGAAAGATAATACAGAACTACACAGAGCCACCGGCGATTCTGACACCTACAACTACTCCATCGGAGAGGCCAGAGTGGCCAACACAGGGGACTACCGATGCCGCCTGTTCATTGGAGACAAACGCAAAAACAGCCAAAAGCAGACACTGACAGTAACAGGTCAGACTATTTTGTTCTGATAGGTTTACTGTATGTAAGTCATCTGTGATTGTGATTCTTTTTAGGTATGATGATGCTATGCACATTCTTTGTGTGATTTTTAGTTTTCTGCTAATGGCTGTACACAAATAGAAAATCTCTCAGCCAATCAACTGATTCTTAGTCCTTGCCATTTTCATGTAGTCATGCTTGGCATACATGCTTTTCCCATTGATTCTTATCAACATGTGATCTGCATTTCCTCTTCAGGAGCTATGAAACCCCTGATTTTTGTGGATCGGAAGGACATCCAAGAGGGTGATAAATTGACTGCCACGTGCATGGCCCCTGGAGAGAGGGGTTCCTTTATCTTTTACTTCTATGTGGGAAATGAAGAGGTTCACTCTGAAAAGTCTGACTCAAATGAGTTCAGGGTAGAGCTGCCATCACTGAAGAGCGGCCCCAACAATCTGACCTGCAAGTACTCCATTGGTCTGTATAGTAGTCATGTGTCATCAACGATCAGTGAGCCAGTCACAGTTCGTGTCAGAGGTAAGAATCCAAAGGTCACCAAGAATGATTTGACCTTATTTTCTGTGATTTTTGATCATGCACACTGAAAGCTGACATTTCTGCAGACGAAAAGTTAGTTTAGTTATTTCCTGCTAAGTCTGCTTTTGCTGTATCCCTGGACCATTTGTTTGATTATTTAGAGGAGGTCTGTCCTTCAACCAGCCTTTGTTTGTCCTGCATTGCAGACATAGGCATATCTGTGTCTGTGACCATCTCCCCATCCCTGCAAATCACTGAGGCAGACACCTTCACTGTGTCCTGTCTGGTCAACCCTGGGGGTCGGACAGACAGCGTCAGTTTAATCAAGGGCGTAGATATTCTTACCAGGGGGAACGGCAGCACAGAGTACAGTAAAGAGGCACGAGAGGCTGACTCTGGAGAGTATATGTGCAGAGTGGAGATCAGCGGTGTGGTCAAGGTAGACAAGACGCCATTGACTGTGGAAGGTGAGACTTTCGAAGAGGGCATGCAGACAGTGTCTTGAATGCAATAAGCAGGAGTATGCTGTATAAGTCTGTTTGTCTCTTACATTAAGACAGGATAATAGAATATTTGTTTTAAAGCCCATGCATAGCCAATTGCCAAACTGTACTCTACCTTCTTGGGAGTTTTGCACATTTGTTTGTAATTTGTGAGAGCTGTTTTATGTCCAACTCCTACTGCAGGGATACCTCTGGGAGCTGTTGAAAATCAGGATGTATTTCTGTAGCTGGAATCGAAATGTGTTTTAGTTGCTATTTGAATCACACATCATAAGAACACTGTCCTGCCCTAATGATATTTCAAGTGCTGTTTGTACTCTCTGACGTCTCATTTAATCCAACAGAGCTGTTCTCCAAGCCCACACTGACCAGAAATCCACCACAAGCATTTGAAGGTGACCATGTCGCTCTGTACTGCAAAAGTACTCACTTGGATAGAGTCAGAGAAGATGAAATTAAGTACTCCATGTATAAAGATGGCGATCCCCGACCAATGGGAAATATACCGGGCCAAATGTCTATCAAGGCAGGCCCTGAGGATGATGGGAATTACAGCTGCAAGGCAGAGGCAAAGTCCATCACAAAGGAAAGTGAAGTCATTGTCATCAGATCTAAAGGTTTGCCTTGGTTACTTTCTTCTTCTCTGTTGTCTTATGTTAAGTCGAGTACATAGTTTATTATGCAAGAAAAGTGCAATAATGTCTGACAGACCATTTTTCTCTCAATTTTTCTGCATTTGCATTTTAATTGCACTTGATATGTTGTGCTCAAGTTGTCATACTCGTAGTCATTATTTTATGTCTATATAGGCATACAGTTATTTGATGTTTGCACGAAACTGAAAGTGAACTGGTGTATTAGTGAACCCAACCCCCACCAACCCATATACACTCTTAACTATGGAGCTGTGGACTGATTGTGCTATATTGTCTTTTGTGCAGTGCTTGCCTCCACACCTGAAATTTTTGTCAAGGAAAAAGTCATCTTAGAAAAAAGATTTACAATCCATTGCAAGTCCAATGGCACTCTTCCTATTACCTACACACTGTTCCAAGATGGTACGGAAGTAGAGAGAAGTATCATTTATAAGCCAGAGGAGGAGGCTCTGTTCTCAGTCACCATCAGGGAGAAGAAGCACATCAATGGTTTTCGGTGCCGTGCTCAAAACCATGGCGCCAGGCAATATCAAGACAGCCAACTCCTAAATGCCTCTGTTGTAGGTGAGGTCCTAAAAGCACACCATTTATTCATACGGTTTCTGCTCATTTGTCATGCTGCTTTTACTCTGTGTTCTTGTGATTGTCCCTTAGTAGTGTCTTTCCTCCCCAGAGCATTTGCGTCAAGCCCTGCTCACAACCCTGCCTGTCCCCCAAAACGTTGAAGAGGGCACAAACCTCACGCTCCTCTGTAACGTGGCCAGTGGAACTCCACCCATCACTTTTAAATGGTACTCCACTGGGAGGAAAACTTACCTCCACTCAGACACAGTTAACAGCAAATACAGCAGCTTTGTCATCCCCTGGGTTGAGAAAATAGACAGCGGTCAGTATTACTGCATGGCCCTCAATGCAGCCAATACTGTTGAGAGCGAGCACGTCAGCATTGAAGGTAAGCGAGGAGCACTTTCTAACAAAAATGACACAAGCATTTAGTGATTTAGAGAGTATAATCTTTAGGAGAAAACTGATAATGCTAATAATTATTTAGCACCTATAGTATTGGGCTTATTTGAAATGGCTGGCTGGCTGGCTGACACAGCATCTAACAAGGCCAGCGGCGGATACCTATGACGAGCATGGCTGTTTAATTTACAACTGGCCGCCTAGATACCTGTCCATGGTGCTCAGTTTCAAGTCCAGCATGCTTTGCCTTAAGCCAGCCAGTCAGCCGCCCAGCCATACTGTGATAAAACACATGCGATAAAATACAGTTTTTTTTAGAAGATGTGTAGGCCAAGGTCTTTAATGCCTTTTCTATTTTTTTTCTTGTTTTCTGTAATATTTGGTATTTGGTATGTACCTGAAGCTACTTGGATGAGACCTAATAAAAAGCAGGCCTCAAAAGCACTACTGTTTGCAAATTTTCAATCATGTAATCTGAATCCTCTCTATTTGCATGACCTTATCCTACACAGCATCTAAATTAATTGTCTCTAACCATACGTTTCCCCACTCTGTCCTGCAGTGAAACTGGCCACCTGGAAGAAGGCACTAATCGTTGTCATTTGCCTGCTGGTCGTCGCCGCCCTGGTGGTCGTCATCATAGTGCGCTACAAAGCCAAGAGAGGTAGAAAGACCTACAGTCCACCAGCCTCAGTCTCTGCACCAGCCAGCCCGTGACAAAACAAACAAAACAAAACAAAACAAAACAAAAAAAGCCAAACCCTTCCTCTCATCTTTTCTTTCTACTGCAGGTAAAAGAGAGACGACTACTGAACTGTCAGTGTGAGTTGGCTTGCATTCTTGCTTTTCTCTCTTCAGTTTGACACAGCCAGGTCTTGTGTGTGTCAGTGGCATGGCATTGAAGGCATTGGTGGTAACATTAGGCCTTTAGATCATCCATACATGAATTTCCTTCAACCTCTATGACTCTAAATTGTATTTTGATGTTAATGTAGCTGTAGCCTTAGCAATAGATGGCTGAGACTAAATTTTGCTGTAGACAGTAGTTTGTGACCAGGCTGACCCAACTTTTGGGGTTTCTCCCATACTGTATGTCTGGAATGCCAACCATGACTATCCACCCCCCCCTTCCCCAGAAAGCCTGCGAGCCCTAAATCAGATGACTCTGTCGCAGTGACTATGAGCCATGACACACCATTTTTAAACAAAGGTAGAGCCCCACTTTGAACTTTTTCTCTTCCATCTGTTTTTGACCCCGTCATCATCATCATCATTAACCCACTTGTGAATGGATCTGTGGCATGCCCATGTCTCATCCACTTAAACCCATTTAGTTGTCTCATCCCCCTCATGCCATGACTTGGACCTTGTTATCACACCTCCGCACTTTGAACTAATTTAGCGCTCTCCCATCATGGGCATTTATTGGTTAATGGAACCATGACAGTTCTTTTCAGTGAAAGCTGAAAGTAAATCAGTGTGGGTGTACTTACATAGGTGGCTTTCAGGCAATCTCTACAGATGTTTGTGTCGGGTGAATTCAAAGTTGATTGCGCTCACCTTTTGCTGACCTTACATTTGTCCTTACCGACTTATTTTAACCTTCGCCGTGATCTTCTTTCCTCTAATTCTCCCGGCAGAAGAACAAAACCTCTTTGTCTTAGCTTAAGCCGTGACCTTTCTCCTGTACAGCTCCTGTCGTGCGTTTGTGCCAGCAGGAATGTAGAGCTTGAGTAGGAATTCAGGCTTTTTGCAGACGTGTGCATGTTGCATCCTGCTGTTTTGCTTGTATTTTTTGTTTGAGTTTCTGTTTGTGTTTTGAGGCTCTGTTATGTCTGTGTCTCAGCAAATGCCCCCTCTGTGTGTCCTCTATGTATGTGTTTGCATGTCACAGTCTCTGTCTAAGGGTAAACATAAGCACAGGTTCCCAGCATTGTTCACTATGAGTCTGCATATATGTGCCTCAGAGAAAGAAAGAGAGTGAGAGAGAGAGAGACACACACACACACACACACACACATTCAGCTAAGAGCCTCATATAGCACGTCAGTCGCTGCTATTCCTAGTGACCTCAGGATATGTTGCGTTAAAGCACCTGTGCCAAGTAACCAAGTACGGATCACTTACTCAACAGTGGTGACTCATTGCTTTCACATAAGCAACCATGTGATGGGACACACCCCTCCCTCCCTCCCCCTCCCCACCCCCAACCATCTGATTCCAGACGCAGTATCACACTTGGACGCGATGGAGGGGAATGTGGCCAATGGGACATGAAATAACATGGCAGCACTTCCCTGGAAACGACTGGCATAGGAGCAGACCACAGACTCCCAGGAGCAGTGTAGAGCTATACAGCCCTGTGCACATACTCTTGGTTCCCTAGACAGAGATTTTTGGAAGAGAACAAAGGTCAAATGTCTCACTGTGCGCTCTGGTCAACCTGGAAAAGCCTGGATGTTCAACGAAGTGGAAGAAAATCTCTCCAGAGGAGCATAAATGTCACGCAAGATAAAAGACAAAATAGTTTGCCTCACTTTTTCACACCAGTGGAACTCCCCCATTCCTCTCCTTGCCTCTCTCCTCACACTCACTTGATTTTTGTTTGCTACTCACAGTGTATTTATCTTCAGTCACACGAGCATAGATTGTTATTTATTACTGCACGTTCACTTGGAGAGCGTCTGGAAGTTGTGGATGTTTAGATACCAGACTCTAGTACTACATCAAGTCTGATCTCTGGATGTCAGCGAAGGCGTTACTGAACTTTGTAGGCCTGCACTGAGTGTCTCAAACGTCATCACCGTCATGTCATGTCATACTCCATGTTCCCAAGTGTGTCTGTCTACATTGCATGTGTTCCTTTTTATGTTCTTAACTACATTTGGAGTGGCCTGCACTTAACTGATTGCTTCACTGTCTGATTATTTGATTCATCTGTATTTAATTCATGATTGATTTGGCATTGTACAATGTGGATTAAAAACACAAGAAAGGTATGTATATATTTTGCTTGATTGACTGAGATCACTTTTAGAATTAAAAGGTTGCTGTTGGTTTTGGAAATGTGTCTGTCTCTGTGTATTAATCGCTATACAAAATGGAGTGAAAAAAGAATCATAAAGCCTTGCCTCTCCTCCTTTCCCCATACATTAGATTTCTTAAAAAATAATCATTTTACATTTTCAATATATTCAGAATTTTGAAATGATTTAAAAATGTCCATGTTCTTTGCAGCCATGTTGAGATGTGAAGTGAGCCAGGTTCCACTAGCTCTACAGAAACAATACTTTCTACGTAGTATTTCCTATTTGGCCTGTGTGTGTGTGCATGTGTGTGTCAATGCACGTGTGTGTGTGTGTGTGTGTGTGTGTGTGTGTGAGTGCTTGTATGTTTCTGTGGACAAAAGCATGAGTTTCAGGCCAAACGCAAGCAGAAGGCTGAGGAAATCGATTGATTACAATGAAGGAGAAACAATATAGCTGAATTAAAAACAGACACTTCCTGTTTGGCGATATTGTTCTGGTCACTCAATCCTGCAGGGCTGGCTGTGAGCTGGCTCTCCCCTCATCTCTCTCACTCTCTTTTGCTCTGTTTCCTTTGTCTCTCAACCTGAACATGTCCACCCTCTTCTGTTTTGTCCCTGTCCTTATCTCTCACAGTGGGGGTGAACGTCGGACCAAGTGTCTGGACTGAAAGGCCATCAAGTTCAGGTAACCACACTCCCATGGCAATCATTGTCCTGTTCACAGAGGGTTTTTTTTTTTTTGCTCGATGGCAAAGACAGCAAGAGTTTGTGCCATGTAATTGTCTGCTGTTCTTCCTCTACTCCTTCCAGACAGCAGTGATGGGAGCAGCATCCACTCCCACAGTCCTGATCCTGAGGTGGAGTACACAGAGGTGGTTCATCCCCAGCCTATAGACCCAGCCAGAGGTGAGGACTCGCACACTCACTTCAGGTATAATAGACCAGACGGGCCATCATGCACAGGGGGAAGTTTCTATATTACTAGGATTAGTAGCATCAATACTTACTTGAGTCATGCCTGTACACACAGAAATTAATGTTGAGGATGGAGAAGTTATGCAAGGTGCGGAAGACATATTTTTTCGCACTTTCGCCTTTGTCTGTCCTCTCGTCATTTTCCCACACTCCCGCCCTTTTATGCTCCTTAGTTTGTGTCTTTGTCATGTCTCCATCCTCAGCTAGGACACAGAGCACCCAGTGGCAGTTTCAATTTCCCCACACTTGAATCCTGATAAGAGAGCGCTGTTTTCTTGGGCGTGGTGTAATTACTCCAAATTGACACAGCAGCACTAGGTTATGGCGGGCTGATGGTGGGGGTGGAAGATTTTTTTTTTAAATTCTTGAAACATCTCCGAGTTGATAAACAGGAAGGGTGGAGCTAATTGCACTGGTAATCCCAGTGCTACTCACAGCTAGCTGCTCTGACTACCTCATTTCCTGTTGGGTCATATTGACCTCTCCTTGGGCAGGGCATGCTTTTGGGCAGGCTGGAAGGGTTTAGAGAATTTTAGAATATCTTCTAAAATAACAATAGAATATCTGTCTTCAGAAACACTTGATATGGTAATACAATGTGTAATAGATAATGTATTGCATAGGCGTAAGTCTGGGTTCAATGTTAAATTCTTTGGAACTTGTGTTCAATTTTTATGTGGGCTGTTTGTGTTTGTGTTTCCAATGAGCAGTTCCTTTAAAGAAGGGCACAGACACAGTGTACAGTGAGCTCCAAACAGCCCTACTAGGTAAGTTCAGCAAACATTACACACACACACACACACACACACCAGCCACACCAGCCACAGTCAGAGAAACCTTAGCCACACGTTAGCTAACCGTAGCTAACCGCCACAAGTAGTATTGGATATCTGGTAAAAGATGCTACCAGTCTATTGGTACCTTATTGATACCTTAAAATCAGCCTCTTAAAGTGCCTTCTGAACTCCCTTTCAGTCCCTGACTGGCCTAAACTATACTCCAGTACTGTCAGCTTCCAGTCCATGTGCACAGAATATCTGCTCTTATTGGGGCTGCTCCACCTCCACCGGAGATGGACCATTGCAATTACTGGCCTTCTATGAATTCTAAACAGTTCAACTCTGTGGCTTTCATGAAAGCCACCGTCCTCTTATCTTGGAAGTTTAACATTAATGCAAATAGACCTTATCTGCGGCTCAATTCTAGTCTGTAGATCTACGCAGTGCACAGAGGGGCAAATAGTGAGCTCTGCTGTAAAATGGGTCAGGTCTTTTGTTGTGTTATGTTTTTTTTTTTGCTGTCTGAGAATAGCACAGTGATGCTTACCACAGAAGACCTGGGGTCTGCTTTTGCTAAGGTTGTGGTCACTGAGCTGACACACCCAAGCAGATCTTCTTCTCCTTCATAAACAAACAAGTTCAACAGCTTTGCATTCACACAGAGGCACCTGTATAATCACCACATACACACATACATGCACAACATGAAATGAAAGTAAAAAGTGAAGTCAACTCATATGTAGCAGAACCATTTATCCAAAGTGACATAGACTTGCAACATGGTGTTTGGAAAATGAACCCAGGTCAGTCGTTTGTCAGTCGGTGACATTATACCGTACACATACTCATAATTGGATTAACATCCAGATTCCTCTCAGAAACACAAAGTTCAGCAGAACATTGTTGTGAGCTGCACTGTTTACCAATTAGCAGACTTCCCCCACTCACATTCAAACTGTTTTCACACATGTACCAAGTGATAAGTCAGCTCAAGTGCTTTTCATGTTTTTCTTTCCAGACCCATCTGAGAATGTAGATAACGTAAGTAAAATTCCAGTTTCTCTCCCTTTCTCTCTCTCCCTCCCTCTCTTTACTGTATCCCTCTTTTTTCCTCCCCTACTCCTTTCACCTTTCCCTTTCCTTCACAGTAACCTTGGCACCCCGCAGGAAATCTGCTAGTAGCTCACCCTCCTCAGCTAAACAGCAGCATGTCAAACAGCTGTGAAATATCGTGTCTAGGCTGCTAATTTATGCCTTTATGGAAGTGTTTTTTTGTTCCCCCATGGCATGGAGACTTCCTCCTGCTGCCCCTCACAGTCTCCTCTTGGTGATTTTTGTCTTAAATAGCCTAACTGGAGATAGAATTCTCTGTTTTGTTTGTGAAAGGAGTTGTATGGCATTGTATATAAATAATAACATAACCATATTAGCAACTAGAAGCATATGTGATTAGTGCTGTGAATAGCAGCCACAGTGGTGTTCTCATTTTAAAAACCCAAATGAATGTAAATGTAGAATACATGTGAATGTAGATGTTGAATGTCACTTGTTGAGGATAGAATGCCTCTCTTCTTGCTGACGGCACACTCTCGCCAATCATCAAGGCTGGTTTGACACACCCTCAAAGTACAAAATACACACACACACACAACTGTGAAGTCTTGAGAGAATAACTATCTGCCCCCCACACACAATCACACACACACACACACAAATGCACACTCTCTTGTTGTCTTTCACTTGCTCTCTGTCTCGCTCACATACACACACACACACACACACACACACACACACACACACACACACACACACACACACTAGAGGCGAGGCTACAGCAGGCTATTTAAGAGTAAAGTGCTGATTGTACCATGGGTAAGGGGGGAAGCGCCACTCAGACTTTCCGCAGGGAGAACAAAGAGAAACAGGGTTGTGGCTTCCTCTGCTATCATGCACTATAATCTAGTGCTTTCAGCCAGGACACACACACACACACACAGACACACACACAGACAGACAGAGAGAGAGAGATATAACATTGCCCAGACAAAGTATCCATATCCTTATTAAATAACTCCATTGTCAGGCGGGCTCCTCTCTAATTTTGAATTTTAGTAAGCGTTACAGCCCAGCAGTGCTTCAGTATGTTATCACCCCACTGTGGAGCAATAGCATTATAATAGTGATTTATTGGAACTGGCAAAAAAGGCTCAGCTGGACATTGTGCCGTCACAAGGAGGGGACCTAAGTACAGAAGTTCAGGATATGACTGATTCTTGGGAGGAAGTTGAATCATGAGAATCTATGAGAGGTCGACAAGTGGAAATGAAACATTTATGCAGGACTGTACCTGAGCTTCTTTGTCATGCTTTTGTGTGTCATTATGAGATCACTGCTGTGGAATTTGTCTTTGTTTCACTGCATAAACAAATGGAGAGTAAGGAAATACATCACCACTATTTGTGTGTGTGTGTGTGTGTGTGTTTGCGTATGTATCTCTGTCTGTGTTCATGAATGTGTGTGTGTGTATATATATATATGTCTGTCTGTGTGTATGTGTTTGTGCCATACAGGGTGCAGTGGAGTATGCTGAGCTTAATCATGATCTTCCTGAGCCTGTAGACTGATGCTGTCTCTGTGGGAGATGGTATCACTGCACAACCGGACCCTTTTGCCTTGCGCCAACATAGGCACTTTTGATCAAAGTGTAATACATGGGAATGGATTTAAGCGTCATTTGGAATGAAAATATGAGTTACAGTGTGTATTTCAGAAAAAAAATGAAGGAGTATCCATGTATGTTTTGTGTACATTTTGATGTTTATCACATGAATTTGTTTGTTTGTTTGGGCTAAGTTGTATACTTAACATGGCAGCCTTGTCAATGTGGGGAAAATGTCTTGATTATCTTTTATTCTGGGAAGACAAGATTTTCAAGAGTGAATAACTTATTTTTTTTATTGATAGTCATTATCTTTGTCAGACTATTATGGAGTTGTATCATAAAGTCAAAATTTGTCCTTACCAGAGGCCCTACGACCGACCCCTCCTCACAATGGCAAAGCCAAATGGACCCACCCAATGCAACCCCCATGATCGATCTTACTCCTTGACTTTAACATTAAGTCTGGCTGCTACTACACTGTCCATTCATAACTTGTGACAGCCACCTATAGCTTGACTACCATGTAATGTTGTGGGACAATCTTTTGGAATTATTTTGATGCTCAGCTAAAATCATGGACAAATTGTAGTCTTTCATGGTAACTACTGATTGTACTTTTCCTGCATGACCCCTGGCAGGTGGGTTGGCCCTTTGAGACGTGGATCTGCCCAAGGTTTCTTCCTACTAACTATCACAAGGGAGTTTGTCCTTGCCCCTGTTGCTCTTGGGTGCTTTGTGCTATGAAGCACCTTGAGACAATACTGTTGTAAAAGGCGCTTTAGAAATATAATTGCATTTAATTGAATATGATTCTTATTCTGTGTCACATATGTGATGAAAAATCTTTTTTTGTTACTTTATCCTCTGGTCCTAGCTACCATTACTTCCCCATGTTATTTAATGATGATTTTTTGTGTTGTAAATGTTTACACATTGAAATCAGTGTTTTCTCGCTCAGACCTGACTGTATGTGGCCGTTTAAGTAAACTGGCGCTGATAGAATGAAAATGCCTCCTTCGTCTTACATTTATTACACAGCAAAGTCAAGTCTTTAAATTTGGCTTTTTGGCTGCCTCCCTAAAGCTTCAATACCCTGACTGTGCCAGTCGGCCAAAGGACATCGCTTTCAAACATCTCCATGAGAGGTGGGTCAGGGTTGAAGCCGGTGGCCCAAGTCGCTCTGCATAAAGATAAAGGCTCTCTTTGATGTGCGGAGTGGGTGCCGTTAGTCAGGAAGGAGGGAGGATTCATACAAAAACACAGATTTCCGCTGCGGTGCTCTTGGGAGGCCACAGATAACCCTTAATGCGCAGCGGGTCTGTGCCCGCTCCCAGAGATTCATCATCCCCCAGTGGGCATTTGGACTCATCACATAGCTAAAGTTAAGCAGCCCGTCATCTAAATGTAATCAAAAACTGCCAACCAGTGTTTGATAATGGCATCATTTCCTGTCAGGAAATACCACTGTCAAGAGTGGTGACGATTACACGATCTGTATGATCCAGCCACAGAAATGCCAATGGAATAAAATTCTGGGGTAGATATTTTGCAAAGTGTTTTTTTTGTTTTCTTTTCATTTAATAATTCTAATGATTTATCCTGTCTGTGGGAAGTTTGTGCTTACAATAGGAGTGGGTGAGGGGTAAACCAAGATGCCCCCGAGGGCTCTAACAGAAGTGAATAAAAGCCCTGACTGGCTTAATATGGAAACTAAAACTTAACATGGAAACAAGCACTATTTTGAAGTGTGAATCACACACCTACATGTGTGTTTTGCTTGCTATTTCAACATTGAACACACTTCACCAAAAATACTCTATTTTCAGGACAGTTGGGTGTGGAAGGTGAGATTTCTGTGGATTCCTCATCTTCACTCACGCCTTATCCAGAGCAGCTGCTACAATCACACACATTTATAACAGTGACAAACTAAGTCAGTCTAAAATAGCAGTTCAACAGACTACACAGCATACAGAGAAGCACAGCCACACCAGGAGGGTGTGGAATAGGCTATGAAATATCCCAAATTTAACAAAAAATCATATTAAATAAAATAAAAAAATAATATTTTGCTAATTTATTTATTAACATCTTAAATTATCATAGAATAGGTGAGTTGGGATGAGGAGGTTCAGAGATAAAGAATATATATATTTATATTTCCATTCTAGAGTAGTTTTTCAGTCAGTGTATATTGGGCTTCATTTTTACATCTTCTGTCCTGTAGAGGGCACCTTTTGTCACTATTGCAGTCTTCAGTGTCCACTGTTTGATCAAGATGCCTGGCGTTCGCCACCTTGTGGACGATGCCAAACTCCATAGTTTCTTTATCAAAGCTGTTGGCACATTGAGGCTACAAAATCTTGCCTCACAGGTATTTGCAACATCTAACAGTAAAAGCTTGCAAAACCCAACTTTGGTTGAAGCAAGACTATGAGCCTTCGCTAACTAGGCCTACTTTCTGTTACAAAGTCCTTGTTACATTATATAATGTATTCAATCACCATAGAATACCCAGAGGAACAAAACATAATGACACGTTGTAACTACAAAAAATCAGATGTAGGATAATGCAAGGACAGGATGTCAAATAACTCAAATATTGAGGGTTCCATAGTCACTGGTCATGGAATTTCAATACAGTCTGTTCCAAATATGGAAAGTCAGGGAATTTTATTTTTTTGTGGAAAAAGTCAGGGAATATCAGGGAATTCTGGTATTTCCATTCTTCCTTCTTGATTTTTATGAGGTATTAACTTCTCTCATGCCTTGAGTTATTGTGGTTAACAATGTTAACAATGTTTTGCACTGAAAACACATGGAACTGAAAATGGAGATTACAGATTAATTAGTTTAAAACGCCTTGTTTTTTTTTTCAGCTCCAAATCCAAGTGGTATATTGTACAGTTATTTATTGAGAAGGTCAGGGAAATTCTGCTTTCTGCTAGTCAGAGAAAGTCATTGAGAAGTCAGGGAATTTGAAGTTTGACTTGCCTGTATTGAGCTTTCATAGACTTTCTGTGAGTACAACAAAGAATACATTAATATTTCTGTTATCCAGAAACTACTACATTATCATAGCATAATAGCAAGCTAGTTGAGTGTGTGACTTTTAGTCTGTATTGTTTCTTGATTTGGATTTTACCACCATACCCTTTGGGAGCTTTGTATTTCAGCTTTCTATGACTTCTAAGAATCCATTAGCACTATTTATAGCCTTGTAATATGGTAACTTGGTCATCAAGCCAATGAAGTTGTGTCTTCTGGTCATTCATTACCCCTGCTGAACTTAGCCTCATGCCCTCATCTATGTCAGTCTGCCATGTATCATCTCAAAGTGGAGCTTGCAGTCATTAGCTGTAATAAGCATGATTAATAAGTGAATAAGCACTATTCCCTCTAGAAATCAGTCAACTCTATTTTTTCTGCTGTGGTTATGTCATTGTCAACTGGAGGAACACTTACAGTAACTCACACCAATGACTCAGCTATGTTATAATTATCAGAGTTTAGAGTTAATAAACTGATTCTATCTGTAACTTCTGCTGTTGATGTTGCCTTCTGAGCAGTAATTAGCTGATCTTCAGTCCACCTCTGCAGAGTTACGTTCTTAACTTCAGAGTTCAATGTTGCAACACTTTTCTTTCCTTTCCTCTCCTCTCCTCTCCTCACCTTCTCTCATCTTTCCTTAACAACTGATTTGGGGACAGCCATGGCCCGACTCATTAGGGTATCGAACTTGTGACTGAAGCATGGCTGTTTTAATCCCCAATCAGAGGAAATGTGGGTGTAGGAAGTGATTGAATATCACTCTCCCTCGAGCAAGGTGCCTAGTGCCTAACACCTAACCTCTACCCGGGCTAGTGTGTGTTCACTGCTACTGGCTGTGTGCTCATTACGTGCTGCATGTGTGTGTGACTGTCTGTGACCTCTAATTATAGATGATGAAATGCAAAGAGTGAATTTCCTTTAGGGATAAAGATAGGCCTAGATAGAACTGAATATATAAAAATCATCTATCTTTCAGGAAGGGTGCCAAAAATTTCAATTAAAAGTTCAAACATCAAATTCTTAAGTTGTGTTGTACACTAGCACACTAGTATCCACATCATCACCATATCAGTCTAGAAATGAGTTGGACGGAAAACAAAACCTCACTCAAACAGACTACAAAGAAATAAATTCATCATCCAACAGCAGTTCAACTCGTATGCCTCCTTTGGCTTAGTTAGCTGAGAGCTGCTCACTGATGGAGTCAGAATTATGCTACTGATGCTTTACATCAGGGACTGTGCGCATTTTCTATAAACCAATCAATGTGTCCTTGTCCTTCCTATTTTACCAGCTCTTTGCTATAATTAGACTCGGGGTTTAAAATTAACTATCGGACAAGGGGTCTCCCACTGTCTACACAGAATGCATCAGCTTGGCAGGTAGAGTTCTAATAGTCTCCATTAGTGCAGCTTTTGGCCTCAGGTATGGCAGAGAGAGAGAGAGACTTCTTTGCTGTGTAGTATTTCCATTATGCTCATCAAGAGACACTGGACGTAGCATACGCAGTGGACCAGCTCACCACGTCACAAGCGAGTTTGTGCTTAATTGTCATTTCCTCCCCACAATGACCTCAAGGTGAAACAGTGAGCGGGATGGATGGGGTTGGCATGGCAACAACTCCCCTTCTTCCCTTCTTTAAATTAGTGGAGATATGCGTCATTCTCTAGCCTCGCTGTCTTGATAACAAGGAGCTGATTAGAAACCAATTTGAAGTCGTAATTTAATTTACAGGCACAGGATGTCTCTGTCTTTGCAAAATAAAACCTGAATGTTAGCACTGACAAACTGCTTGACGTGTTCATTGCTTTGTTTCAGGAGTTGTCTTGGCTTAATTGTTACCTCTGTTTTGGTGATTGGAAAGTGCCAAAGTAAACATCTTGTTCAGTGGAGTAATGGCGATGAATCCTAAGACTCTTTATGAAGTTGGGCTACTCGCAGGTGCCTACTGATTAAGGGTGGTTGAACATCACTCTCCCATGTTTACATCTATGACCGGTGTGCCCTGATAACTAGGTTTGTGTGTTCACTTTCGCGCTGTGTGTGTGTGTGTGTGTGTGTGTTCTTGATCACTAAGCACAGATGGGTACACACAGACAGTAATCACCCTCAGAATAATCACCCTAAAAGATTCATAATATGAGGCTTTTTTTTCCATCTTTTTTTTTGTTGGGCCTATTCATTTGTTCATTTTTGTTGGGCCTATTAAACATTTCATGTTTATGTTCTCTCTTAAAGTCATTTGAAAAGATATCAAAATTTGTATCTTTTATATTTATTCCTTTTTTCTTGTTTAGTTATTACACTAACTACTTTTTAATCAACACCGTGCTGTGAAGAGGGCAGAGGTACAGAGGCACAGTCTTGTCGTGGTACAATGACATGACCCAGCTCAAACATGCAACTATTTACCTTTGCTGATTCACAGATACAGAGAGGTTGCCTTTCTTGCCAAACCACATACTCAGGCCCTTCCTGGTGAGTGACACTAGTGGGAAGAAGTAGGAGACAAATTTCACTCTGCTTCCTCATGTTTAGTGTGGGTAGTGGCTGGCTGACCTGAACAGATTACTGGTGAGGGTGACTGAAGCAGCAGTACTTCTTTCAACTAGTAGGCACTCTGGCTTCAGACATTGGCACATGCAGGTATCAACTGTTAGCAGCCATGGTTCCCTTTCCTGGTGCTGTAAGCTTGTCTGTCTGCGCATTTGTCGCTGACACTAACTGATGTGGTGTAACTGTTATGTGGGCAAGAAAAAAAAAACTGTCAGTTTCTGTGTGTTTGCACCCACAGTGCAAAGCCTAGGCGAGTCTGCTAAAGCAGTGGTTCCCAAACTCTTAACTGTCATGTGCCCCCTGAGACACTCAATGCCAATGAGTACCACCCGCATCACAGACTGTTTGCTATGACAATAAATGTCATAAATACTGCTGTATAAAATGTGAACATGTGTATATGGTAAATGACGGTGTAGTGGCAATTACTGGGGTTAGTTTGAGTTTGTCCTTGTTATCTTTTTACTGGTGGGAGCTGAGACCCCAGCCACAGACTTTGAGCTCCGTTACTGCACTAAAGTATGCTGACTGCAGCCTAGGCCTAGTTTAAATGAAATAACTGGCCAACATATGTATTTATTTCAGGTAGGCTTAATATTTATTGCTCTCATAAGTAATGCCTAATAATAAAAATGACATTTTCAAGTGCAAAATGACATTTTCCCAGATCAAAAAAAAATATTAATCAATAGTTTTACAGACGGCCTACTATTACTGATAACAGATGTTTATCTGATAAGAAAAGCTACTGAATATAACAACTGAAGGACTCGTCATTACACACTTCGCTGAGGACAAATAAATCTGCATCCGTGTAAACACACCTGAGAAAACTAACACTGTGTTGATGACTTCTTGGTCTGAACTGTCGGCTTCAATTAATCGACCGTTGTAGCATAGCTAGAAACGGTTTATGTGCAATGAATTTAGGCTGCTGTATTTATAAAGCCTGTAGTCGTTTGAAATGATCTTGTTTAAGGAACTAACATTATCTGGTAACGTTAGCCTGTTTAGGATAACAGTCGGCGTCTAGACAATAATAGGTTGACAAGTCTTGCTGAATTGTGCCGTGAAACTTACGCATATCAAAGATTAAAAGTCTATGAATGTAAAAAAAAAAGTTATAATACACAGTCAGGTTAAAACTTGTGGAAGAACTACTGCAAAGCCCATGTGAACGGTATGTCTTTCACTTCCAGGTGCTGTGTGCCGTGGTCCAGTCACAATTCAACACGAACAGCATTCAACCTCATAAATGCGCATGCGCACACTGGTTGACCTCTCCAGTTCTGCACGTACTGCCACGTTAGTAGCGGCAGAGACAAAATACAGGCGACTTTAACAAGGAAAAAAAGAGATTTAACGACTCCAAGTGTCAGCCTGTGAATTAGTCGGCTTTAGTCTGCCTTCTTCTGATACTGTCGTAAAGTGCAACAATGCTTAAGTTTTTGTTACTCTGTACCCTAGCTGTGGCAAGCAGGGCTGAAATTGCTGAAGAAGAAGATGTTCTTGTATTGAAGAAAAGTAACTTCGATGAGGCTCTGAAAGCGCACCCATACATCCTTGTTGAATTTTGTGAGTATGCCGCCTGTCTGCTCTCATGTTGACATACCTTGTTTATTCCTATCCAGATGGCAACGCAGTATCACAGAAGTTATATTTAGGTGTTTTCTCATCATGATGATGCTTCGTCAGGTATGCAGGACAACACTTGCATCGCGTCCGTTAGCATAGTGACTGGGAAGCTAGCTTTTGTAATGTTAGCTTGTGCGTGAATGTTGCTAGCAAGATGATGCATTCTAATAACCAACTAACTCAATAAATAGCCGAAGCGTTGTAACGATGTACTATGTAAGGATGTATTGACGAATATTACGGCTACAGTAAGAACTTAAGAAATGTTGGCTAATGTCAAACTTCTCATTTAACCGATTGTAAAAAAAATGAATGACTGCACTGTGTGACGTTGAACTTGCCATCGCCAGTAACGTTAATGTTAGTAAGCACTTCGATAGCATAAATTGATTCCATGTTGTGATTTTTTTTAGCCAAGGAACACCTAGCTCTCGGGTAGCTGCTCTGTTGGCTCACTTTCTGATAACACTACATTATGTAATCTTATTAATGTATTACAATGTTTATTTGATGGTCCCATCAGTAACATCAAGCAACCTCATTTATCCAAATAGTTTGTGCGTAATGTACAGAATTTGGATGGGTTTGCTCAGTGTATTATTGTCTGACTGCTATGCCACGAATGGTACTGAGATCTAATCAGAAATGTATAACAGAACTTTTGATAACCATTGGTTAACTAAATTCCCATGTAGTAACTTAATGTTGTATTGCTCATGGCATAATGTTAACTTAATGTTGTATTGCCCATGGCATAATGCAGGGTATGCATAGCAGGTTGTTTACAGAGGTTTAGGTGCTGAGTTTTGTGTAATATGGCATTGCTAGGTTTTGTAGGCTGTGTGCGCATAAGTGAACTATTTTGTAGATTGAGTTCATTTAGGTGCAAACTTCTCAGTGCGATTCTGGTATGTCAAAAATGGGTCATGCATTTACCATTTCCTGGTTGTGACCATTGAGTTTCGGTTTCACGTGCGATAATAACCACGTAATCTGATAGGATGAAAATAAGAAAGTAGGAAAGGTAACAATTATTATTCATGTTTGTCGCAGATGTTTCATTGATTCTGGGGTTCTTAAACATCCCCATTTTGGAGTGCAAACAGGGGCGCCCTGCAACAACCTCATTGGCTGTCCTGAAGCGATCCCACAGCTTTGCACGACAGGCTCTTCACCCAGTCAAACAACTCCACGATGTAGAAGTTCCAATGAGTGTAGTGTAGGGGGGAGGGCGGAAAAATAGTCTCCCCACCGTATTTGATAAACGGGCGGGGCAAAGAGTTGGTAGGTTGACGTGTACATAAGACGGTCGGTTTGAAAAACTTTGCAAGCCAAGTTTGATGATCATATATTGTCATTTACCGGGAATATTTATGAAATGCACTACAAGAATAATAGAATAAGAACAATTGTCTGTTGTGAGGAAGAAAATCTCAGATTGCGAAAAGGCGGAATGCACCCTATCCATGTGAACTATGGACTTTAGACTGACAACAGGACACCGATAAATCGCTGTACACCAAGCACGGATGCATAAAAGGCGTGTCAAAACGCGTAAATTGGTGCCTAGACCCTAGGGCTACTTTTAAACTGCTGTTGGGCGTTGTCAGCAACGATCAATGAAACACATCTCCTGAAATGCTTGAAAAGGTCAACAAGGCATATGGTGGTGTATAGAATGCTATTCAGATAGCCCAAATATACATTTTACAACCATACATGTTGTTTTTTTACCTCTACAGATGGTTATTCCTCTATACTTGTTTGCTTTTGATATCCAGGTTATGTGTCCTTTAGATAGGGAAATGCAAGAGATGAAAAGGTGTCTGATACTGGCACACACATAGCACAGCCTCCTTAAGAATGTTTATGTCTTGCATGAGTAGTGCCTTGCAATGGAAAGTTAGTTTCGGTTCCATCTGAAACAACTGAACCAGTGAAAGTGTCTTAATTTCAGACCCCAGCCATCCTGTCTGACATGGTTTTGTGTTCTCTGTTCAGATGCACCATGGTGTGGACACTGCAAAGCCCTGGCCCCTGAGTATGCCAAAGCTGCCGGGATGCTGAAGGCCGAAAGTTCCGAGATCCGTCTGGGCAAGGTGGATGCCACCGAGGAGTCAGAGCTGGCCCAAGAGTTTGGCGTGCGTGGCTACCCCACCATCAAGTTCTTCAAGGGAGACAAGGACTCTGCCAAGGAGTACACTGGTGAGTTTCAACACCATTTAAGTTTTTATTTCGATTTCAGCTGTTGGCCACAGTAACAGTACCGCTCACTTTAAATAGGTGTCCCAGTAATGCACAAATTGAGTTGTGTTAATGGCAGTGTGGAAGCTGTCCAAGGTCTGAATTTTAGTATCCCAGTTTACACACGGAAACTGCTATGGTCTTAAAGACGTGAATAAGAGGCAGACTACTAGTTTAACATTGGTCACAGGCTGAATTATCTGTCCCCTGGCTTTAACAAAAATCATTCATTTCAAATTAAGTGCTAACTTTAACAGTTGTGACTGCCTAAACCTGTTTATTCTAGCTGACGTGGTGGTGTGTGTTTGGCAAACGACTTCCACATGCTTTTAACGTGACCGTAGCAGCAGGAGGGGGGTGGAGTGGGGGGTGAATGATGAAATGTGTCTCCCTCTGTTTGTGAGCATGTAGTCTGTGTGAAACGTGTAAGGCTCCTCCTCCATTTAGCTTCTCTCCAGGCCCGGGGAGAAGGGGTAGAAAAAGAAAGATGTGCAGTTCCGCACGTTGCCTGTGGTCTGCGGGGCTGGCCTAGTCTGGGACGGGCCTTAGTTGTAGCCAACTGCTACTACTCTCCTCCCACTCTCCTAAATCCGGGAGCTGGAGAGTTGCTAGTAGCAACTCTGGGCCAATGCAGCAGCTGCAATGACTGCACCCTCGGAAACATTGCAGCACTGTTGCATCACTAAAATGCTGCAATTTTGAGTATTTACTTGCTGCTGTCTGCTGTTGCTACTGTGGACAGCCCTTTTGATTAATCTGCAGCTCAGCTCCAGGCACAGAAATGATGTCATGCTTTAGGAATGTTGTGTTGTGTTTTTTTTTTTTTTTAATAGTAAAATAGTAAAATCACTGAAGCTGGTCAGATCATGTTTTGAAAAGTATGCTTAAGGCGGAATTTCAGGAAGCTGTTTAAAATTCTCCATTAAAACAACAAAAATGACTCGGCAGAATTTAAAAAAAAAAAAAAATGGGAGCAGCTCCAGCTTTCTATTTGCTCTTAAGGTGATTATTCGAAACGGTTGAATTGTCTGTGGCCTTGTTGAGCTAATAGCACTCGTTGCTCAGTACCAGCGGGGCCGCTCGTCTCCATTCAACCCAGCACAGTCAGGTCACATGTGCTCATTGTCCTCTCCTCCAACAGCTGGCCGCACCGCTGACGACATCGTCAACTGGCTGAAGAAGCGCACTGGCCCCGCCGCTGCCACCCTCACCGAGGTCACCGCAGCCGAGTCCCTGATGGCTGACAACGAGGTCGCCGTCATCGGCTTCTTCAAGGTGAACGTTGTGCCTGGTGTCCGAATTATTTTGTCATGAAGTGGAGATGATGAGGAACGTCAAGGTCCAAGAAAAATTCTCACTTAAAATGTTGCCAAAATGTTTCCAAAGCTAATTAATAAAAAGTATGATTTTAGTATCAATCAAAATAATCGTGATTATTATTGTTCCATGAAGTAGGCCTAATGTTGTAGTATTAGAGGTAGAGCATATGCAACAATCACTTAAGCAGTTATTAAGCAGTGAAGTCTGAGATTGAGACCAGAAATTGGTCATTCTGAGCACAGTCCAACAACTAGACGACTGAAGCGTGTTGTCCCGTGCTGTTGTTCAGGATGTGGAGTCTGATGGTGCCAAAGCTTTCCTGAAGGCTGCTGAGGCTGTTGACGACATTCCTTTTGGCATCACCTCAGAAGACGCTGTGTTCTCCAAATACGAGATGTCCAAAGATGGCGTCGTCCTCTTCAAGAAGGTATGGTGCAGCGGAGGTCACCACAACACTTTAGCCACTTCCTTTCACAGCTTTGGGAGGTGTAGTTTTCTCTGTATTCTGTCATCACTTGTAGTTCTCTGATGTAGGCCGTTGAGTCACTAAGTATTCTGTAAGGATGTATGGTGTGCTCACGCCTTCACCCCTGCGCTCAGCACTCTTGTGAACATGTAGCTCCTCATATTGCATATAGCCTATAGGGTGCATCACCAGCTGCACCAGCCAGTCTATAGAGATGACCCGTCTCGATTCGGGCCAGGTAACCCGATCCAGACAGTCGCGACGGTCCCCAGGGACCGCTCCTGGTTGCTAATATTGGCCTTGACTGGGCATTCTCTGCATAACCTATCTCAAAGTGCTTCTGCCTGCTTTAGGGCATCCAGTAGCTCCCATTATGTTTATTGAGCCAGCAAAGGCCTTTTAGTAGCCATTTTCTCCATCACAGAATTTTTGTAAGCTTTTCAGAATTACCTAACCACAACATCAATTTTTGTTAGCCATCCTAACATCCACCCATCAAGCTTAAATTTCCATTGTGTTGAAGAGAGCAGTGGGCTTGACACAGTCATGTGGTTAGATTATCTAGTTGCACCAAGCCCATCCAGTTGCCAATTCTGCCAAAGAGAAGTATATGGCTTGTCGTCATACAAGCGTAATGAGATGAGGCGTCTAATTAGATAACTAGTATATATTTTTGCGTTTTGACAGGTGACCCGTTCGGATTTGATATCTGAAGCTTTGCAATCCAGCGTCTTCCAGAAAGTGGCTGTCATACTTAACTTGGCCGTGCAGACCTCTTATAGTCTGCCAATCTAGAATAGGTCGTCTCATCAGTCACTCAACTTGGGTTACACAATTTCTGTTGACCTTTTTGCCATCCTGACAGCATCTGTGTCAGTATGCTGAAGAAGTCTTGTCAAATCTGTTGCTTGTACTCATCTGCTCTCATGACCACCCAGCGTTTCCCTGGGAACCACTAAAATGTGGCATGGAGGAAGATGTTAAAAGATCAGTCTTCCTGACTTTTTGTTTTAAGATTTGACGTAAAATTTGATGAAATGGAATTTTTCTTCCACCCCAGCTGAATATATTAGTAATCGACTTGTGGAGCGTTCTAATTATTTGCCATCCGTCATACACTAACTAATGTATCTACTTATAGATTTCGTATAATGATCCATCATTATTTGTTTAAATTATCCTGATAAACCCTCTCATACTAAGGGCCTTATGTCCTGTAGTTGACTACGGCACACGTGTCATCATCTTAAATGGTGTTGTTAGTTTCGTAGGTGGTGATTGGATGTGGTTTGCCTCCATCATTCCTGAAGCTTAACCTTTGCATTGGCCTCGCAGCCTAATGAGGCATTGATGAGATTCTTATGCCTTAACACCCAAACAGCCTCCCCCATACCCACCTCCAGCACCACCTACCCCACCCCACCGCTCCCCGTCCCTCTCTTTGTGTTGCTGTCCAGCCACGTAATCCAACACTCATCGCTGCCATGGCCTTCCCATAGCCCCTGTGTAGACCCCCGCCCATCCAAAGCTAGAGCTTTAATTTTAATAAACAGCTGCAAGGTTTATGTATTATCTGCATTGCCTGGGGAAAGTTGGGAAGAGCTGTTGTGTGTTCTTGGTCAATGTCAGTAACTGTTGTGGTTAGCCAGCAATGCGCCTGCCTTTCTAGGGGCCACCATTCGCTGCCTAGTGCTATTCTTAACACCCAATAAAACTTTGTTTAGACTGCTGGCTGCTGTTGCCCACTCAGGGCTCCTCAGTTGCCAGGGCTGTGGGATTAGACCCGTGCTGGGTTTGGTAAATCTATATTAAGTTTATTGGATGTTTGATAGCTTTACAGTCATAGAAGCTAATCCTGAACCATCGTGTTTCCATTGCCTCTCTCTACCTTCATCCCCCCCATCCTCTAAAGTTCGACGAGGGCCGCAACACTTTTGATGGCGAGCTGACCAAGGAGGCCCTTTTGTCATTCATCAAGGCCAACCAGCTGCCCCTGGTCATTGAGTTCACTGAGCAGGTAAGCCCCTCCCTCCCCTATTCTTCTGTGGGGGCATGTTTACTCCTTTGGCTGTTTTGTTTACTTGTGACTGTTTTGTTTACTCTTACCAGCTATGTTTATGTGCATTCTGACTATCCGTTCTTGTGCAATATAGACTGCCCCGAAAATCTTCGGAGGAGACATCAAGTCCCACATCCTGCTGTTCGTGCCCAAGGCTGCATCAGACTTCCAGGGCAAGATGGACCAGTTCAAGAAGGCAGCCGAGGGCTTCAAGGGAAAAGTGTGTACCAGTTTTGTCTGAGCTCTTGGGAACTTGAGAACATTTGGATCTACGTACATTACCTTCGTCCTCCATGGTATTTAATGTTAGTTCCCCTGCTCTGTTTGTCTGTCTCCTTCCCTAGATCCTGTTCATTTACATTGACAGCGACATCAGCGACAACCAGCGCATCCTGGAGTTTTTCGGCCTGAAGAAGGAGGAATGCCCCGCCATCCGCCTCATCACCCTGGAGGACGAGATGACCAAGTACAAGCCCGAGACCAGTGAGATCACCGCTGAGAACATCATCTCTTTCTGCACAGCCTTCACAGATGGCAAGCTCAAGGTGAGCACACACACACACACACACATACATACACATGCGCACACACACATACACATATGCACACATGTACATACAGCAACAACCTTCACTCCTGTTCTCTCTTCAGCAGTATTGCTCATTTTATCCAGTTCATGGGTGATCAGGAGTTCAGTGAAGGTTGTTTGCCTGTCATTTTGTGAGGGCCTATATAAGCTTCATTTTTTCAGTTTGATTACCTTTGTTTAACAGGGCAAAATGGAGCCAAATAAGGCCATCCAGACACTGTGGATTTAACTCTGTCTGTCTGTCTGTGCTGCAAAGTCCCAGACATGAGTTGATGGGAATTGAACGTGTCAGGTCCTCTGTGCAAATGTAGGTTGCAGTAAGCACAGACTGTGCCACACTGTCAAGACAGTGATGGCTGATGCCAACAGTTTCTCTTGGACTATTACGTCAGGGCTGTCGAACTTCCTACGCGGTCACTGAACACAGCCAGCATTGCAGATGTGAAACTGAGACTGACTAATTGGCTTTGCTCTGTTCAGTCATGCACACAGAACCTGAGCACTGCAGGGCAACAGGAATCTCAATGAGCTCAGCAAGGTGTCACTGAAGACATTGCTTTGGGCAATTCAACTCTGTTTCATTCATTTATGTAGCGCCATTACTAGTGGACTTTGTCTCAAAGAGCTTAACAGAGCTTAAACCTTAGAGCAAGGCAAGAGTGATGAGGAAATTCACTCCGTATCTATAGAGCCAAACTCAGGTCAAAGTTTCCTTCTGTTAACGGAGTGGCACTGATATTTGTCAGTTAGCAGTCAATGGCTATTGAAATTTCATAAAACTGGGAGGAAAGTAGACTTTATCCAAATCAAGTCTAATTTGCTCTTGGTGGCTGTGTTTATGCAGGAGTGTATTGTTGATGTGCTTGGGTTTAGACTAATAACCTGGTCCCCTTGTGTCCACAGCCCCACCTGATGAGCCAAGACATCCCCGATGACTGGGACAAGAACCCAGTGAAGGTCCTGGTGGGAAAGAACTTCGAAGAGGTGGTCTTTGATCCCGCCAAGAATGTCTTTATTGAATTTTGTGAGTATTTCCTGTTGTCATTTTTTCTGTCCTCCCATCCTTTTTTCCACCCCGCCCCCCAGCCTTCTCGTAAAGCTGCATCTGTTGCCAAGCTTTTCAAGTTCAGTCTGACCCTCCCAAGCACAGCAGCTATTTGAGCAAATCTCCCCTCACCAGCTGGTTGCCCGGCTGACGTTCACATGTGAATTGCATGATTTATTTTGAGGAGGCTTTGCCTGATTACACTCTAGGGGTTTGGGTGGGGGGTTGAGTGGGGGCGCGAGAGAAAGGCCCCCTGGTTGTGAAACGTGAGTCTTCCCCGTTGACCGCCGCCACTCCAACACAACACCCCTCTCGCTAAGCCCGTGTGGCCGTGCAGAGGATGGTGGCCGTGAGCAGATCAAGTCTTCCACACTTTGTCTGCCTGTAATGCAAGATATAGAACAGGAAAACATTTGGATAAATTTAGGGTCCGGCTGGGTTATTTTGGTAGCGGTCGCTTCCCAAATTTACCATCTCCCCTCCCCTCCCTTCCGTATCCCATCCCTCCCTTCCCCACTGTGAGCCCAGCTGATGCGAGGGAGGAATTTTTTCCACTGCTGTGCTTTAATGTGTCTCACGCTCACCCATGGGGAGATGGAGTGATGAGGGGCCCCCTGACAGAAGGGGGGGACTTCTCGTGAGGATGGGACGCGGCGGGACTATCCGCAGGGTGAGGGGGCGCAGAGTCTGTGCGCACGTGCTACAGGCTTTGCATGTCGTGGGCTGATGCCCTGGCACTTCCTGCGGGGCGAGGGGGAGGCCAGGCTGGGCAGGGCTGGTCAGCAAGGGCATCAGCTGTTGGTGTGTCTGCGAGCTGATGCCCACAGTTCCCCCATACATGTTTTATTTGAAGCAAATTGCCTTCCTCATTCTGACCAGCACGTGAGCTTCTATGCCATTTACACTGCAGTCATGTTATACTCTCAGCTTTTTTTTTAATCATGTCTGGAATTTTATAAGGCAGCAGAAGGGAAATGAGGCAAAAGTTTCACATCTTTTTTCCTGTGCTGTCCTTTCTGCACTTTGGTGGCTGCAAATGTCAGAAATGATTTGACTGTGTGGTCTGACTTGTGTTCATCTGCAGATGCCCCCTGGTGTGGCCACTGCAAACAGCTGGCACCCATCTGGGATCAGCTGGGTGAGAAGTACAAGAACGATAAGAGTGTCGTCATCGCCAAGATGGACTCTACTGCCAACGAGATCGAGGCTGTCAAAGTCCACAGCTTCCCCACGCTCAAGTTCTTCCCAGCTGGTGATGAACACAAGGTGGGTAACATTGAGTTGTAGCTTGTGTTCACCAAACTCATTTTTTTGTTTGTTTGTTTTGTAAAAATAATCTAGAACAAAGATTGCTATGCACAGCACTGCCCCATAAGGGGCACCAACACTCTAGTCTCTGTCAATTCCTTTAGCAGTGATTTGAGACAGATAGTGGGTGACTCTCTTAAGTGGGAGTATATTCACCAGTGTGTCGGCTGGTCTTGAATGTTGGGGGATCAGTCCATATGAAACCAAAAGGGGTTAATCCAGGCATTCAAAATGTGACCATGAGGAAGGATTAAAAAGCCTTTATTTAACTTGGCTAGTTCATGTTTAAAAAGCCAACGTGTTTCGACCCATCAATAACTCTTCATCAGGGCTTAGTCTTTTAGTAGGGGCTTAGTCTTAATCTTTTAGTAGTGACTCTATGGAGATGAGTGAAGGCCCTTTCATTTAATAAGATGCAGCATATGTGAAAATCCTCACTTGGAGATTGGGGTGCCCCTTTCTGCCACTGCATATTGAGGAATATGTTTAATTGAAATTATTTGAAAACAGATAAAAGCAGAAGAATTCTTGAAACCTTACACCTCTACCCCATATTGTGTGGCAAAAACCAGCCCTCATTTGAATAGGTTTAGAACACTTCAAATGGCAAACTCAGTCCAGGTGTCACTATGCAAAACAATACAACTGCACCTTGGTGTGATTTCCTGTGTCCCTTTTCCTCTCTGAGAACAAAGGCTATCGTGTTCCAGTCCAATGCTGTGACTGGACTTGATATTACCCTCACTCCCACACCCCCTTCATAGAATTGCAAGTGACCCTTTACTTTGATTGGCTGTGCGGTAAATTACTAAGTGTTCCTCACCTGCTGCAGTTTTTACTTTGGCCAACACTGAAAGCCTCTCTTGTTATGACGGACAAATAAGTGTTTGTGGTCCAAGATCTCAAGTGTTTTGCTAGCAGTAAAATACTCCCCTAGGTTTAGCTCCTCTTGGGCCCAGAGGCTGCCCCCCTCAGGTGGTGCTTGGGCAGCATGCATGTGCACAATAGGTGCTCTTATTTCGCTCTGGCCAAGAGCAGACCCAAGTGCACGCCAACATTTCAGCAGGGACTTGTGACCTGCTCTGAAGACAGCTGAAATGCCATGTGCTTTAAGACCATGCATGTTGAGTGGCCACGCCTCCAAGCCCAACTCCATCTCCTCCTTGGTGATGTTTTGGTGCCCACTCTTGGGGTGGCCTGCATATTTTGTCGATGGCTCATTGCCCAAATATCGTATGCAATATATTGCAATGCATCTGGCACGGATCACGTTTGAAAGGCAAGACCGATTTAATACCTGTCACCTTCGAGCTGGGCTTTGGAGGTTGGGCCTTTTTGTAAACATCATCAGCCCATATAATAATCAGGGTCAGCTTTTCCTGTCTGATAACTAGGCTCACATTTCCACAGACAATTTTTACACCATTTGAAGAGGTGCCGAGGGTTATTTTAGATGACCAGAGCAATGTTGCCTCTCCCTCTTAACCTCTATACTCTTCATGCAAATGCAGGCATGCGCTTATGCACCCCTCCCCCCACTCTGTCGACAAAGGACCCCCTCGAGGGGCGATTGGACTCCTGATTTAGAAGAGCTCGTTTTTGGGTACCCTGTCAACATGTGCAGAAACCAGAGCCCTCTACTCCATTAAGTGACCCAACCTCCACCCCATTTGCACACAAACACCAGATGCTGTGGTTAAAAGTACACATTACCTGCCCATATTTTACCCCCTCCCCATTTCAATGTCACTCCACTTGGCTGTGGCATGTGATACATGAGGCATATTTGCGTTCTAATTCGGTCCTAATTCAGTGCAGTCATCATTCGGCTGCAGTTGTTGACAAGGTGCGCATGCTTTGGGTTGATGTAGTTCTTAACGTAGACCAGATAAACACAATCAGCTCTGTGTGTCGTACTCTGAGGTAATCTGCAGCAACATGTCCTGAAAGCTTTGGATAGTGGTCTGCATGCCCTTTGGTTAGTAAAGCACGTCTGGGCAAGCATGGCATGCACTTTGTTTTGTTTTGTTTTGATTGGGGGGTTGGTGTTTCTGAAACAAAGTGGTTTACTTTAGTAGAAGCATTTAAACGATTGAAAAAGAGAAAATAACATACACATATATACATATATAGTGTGTGTGTGTGCGTGCACGCGCACGTGTACACACATTCATTCATTCATTCATTCATTCATGCATTCATTCATTTTAAAACAAGTCTCAGTTGGAACAATGTTTCATTGCCGTAGTACAAGGCAGACTGCATACATCCTGAACAGTAAAGTAGTACAGATTACTTCACAGAATTTGGCACTCTCAGTGCGGAAGTGCATGTGAGGATAGGGTTTTTATGGTAACCTATATTAAAGAATTGTTATTACAATTGCAGCAGCTGTCTAATCATTAACATAAAATGCTTTGCTCGGCAATAAAAAGCGTTTACTTGAGAAATGAGTATTATTTTATACCAAACATGGTTTGTACTCTAAAGTGAACAGTACACAAATTTTTTGATTCACTTAGGAAATGTTTGGCTTTTAGGTTTTCATTTCTGTGTAGTTACTGAACAATATAAGGAGATTTCATTTGTTTTCATCTTTGTGATGTCAAAACCCCAAATTTATTGCAAATGTTTCCAGTCATTGGAAGTGAAGCAACTGTAGACTCGAGTTTCAGCATGCCTGTCTCCTCAGCAATAGTCCCTTCCTTCAACTCCTAAAGGCAAGGTGATAATTGTGTGTATTTCGATTGAAGATTTGACTGCAGACTCTGCTATGGAGAGTCTTGCTAACTGGATCCTTAAAGATCCCCCGCCACCCAAATTGAGCATGTGACCCAGCAACAGCTAAGGAAGTGTCAGCTGCACCACTGGCTCTCAGTCAACAGTCAAGGGGCCTGTATTAAGTGACCCAATCAGTTGCCAGGCCCCCTTCTTGGTGTCCTTCATGCACCAGCAAGGTCAACAGCTTCATATCAGCATCATAAATGCAAGTCTGGTGAGGCTGCCCAGGCAGATACCTTGTGAAAATGACCATGTTCAAACGTCTGTCTGAAGATGTCTGATCACTGGCCATGTTAATGAGTGTTGGTGTGTTACAGGCATAACATTTAATGTCTTTCTGTCCTCTCGTCGCAGGTGATTGACTACAATGGTGAAAGAACACTGGACGGCTTCACAAAGTTCTTGGAGAGTGGAGGGAAGGAGGGCGGCGCACCAGCTGGAGATGATGACGACGATGAGGGAGAAGTAAGTTACCATAGAACCATAGGCCATTACTAGAATGATGGACAAAGTACAAAATCCTTAGTCCTTAACCCTTCATTTCCTTTAGGTTGAATAAAGTATTTGTCTTATCTATCTACCTACCTACCTACCCTATCTATCTCTCTCTAGATTTTAGAGGGGAAAAACTAGTATCTTTTGGTCTGAAGCATGAAGGGGAATGATTTTACTATACATCCCATATATTTTCTGCACAAACCCTCAGGATATGATATAACATGTCGTGGTATGACAGTGATGCATTACACACTCCTCCATTACAATATTAATAATATAAATATGTTTTTTACGTTTCCCATCTACCTCCTTATTTTAAAGCCTGTGCTTATTTTGGGGAAAATGACAAATTGGGTGCATTTCTCATACAAAAGGGCCTGTGGTATGTAGGAAAAGGTAATCAACCCCCATAAGTACTACCTTTTTTGAAAGCAGACCTGAGGCATTACGGGGAAACTTACCCACCCCTTAAGCCACACCTTTTCTGATAGCATACACCCATAGGGTGTCATAACATAATAAGGTGACCTAAGTATCTAGAATCTGTGTAGACCTGTGTAATTAGCTTAATATGCTAATCATGCAAATTGCCAAAAGAACCATTTTTAGCAACCAAGTTGGATTTCATCCACTAGGCCTATAGATGACATTTTAAGATAAAAGCTTTGAGGTACTCAACATTTTTGGGTTTACTGTTGGGCCTATTGGGGCTTCCGCAAGATTATTGCACTTTGCACAACATCTCAATTGGAGCCCTTCGTCTCCCCCTTAGCTCACACCCTTACATTGGTTTGTACAATTGGAGCCCTTCGTCTCCCCCTTAGCTCACACCCTTACATTGGTTTGTACAATTGGAGCCCTTCGTCTCCCCCTTAGCTCACACCCTTACATTGGTTTGTTCGGATTTTCTCAGGCATTCGGCTCATTTTAAGGTGATTTAAAGGCAACAAACAACTGAATGGGGCAAACAGCCCTATGTCAGTCTTTTGTTTTTCTCCATGTTCGTGCCTTTATTTCTCGGGAGAAGTAATGGGTCACTAGGAGTTTCATCCTCAGCTTTAGAGTTTTCAGCAACTCCTTCCTTGTGTAGTTATGTGCAGATATATGGAGAGAGGCCAGCTTGTGGGATGTCAAAAGTATTGGTGTAGTTATATTTGAACCTCGGTCTGCTTAGACTCTTGGGATGATGCCATTCAAGGGAATTCTTGGCTCAGTGTAGCCTCCTGACAGTGAGGGGTTAGGGGTGGGGGCAGTCTCTTACCCGAGTATCAGGTCCACACTGGCATAGGTGGTGGTGGTATGTTGGCGGGAAAAATGCCCCATGGCCCCATTTCTGGGTGCAGATTTTGAGGGTTTACAGTTATGTTACAATTACAGTTAGGTCTTCAGGATGTTACCAGAAAAAATGCAAGTATTAAAAACTGCATGAGCCTGTTGATATCCTCCTGCCCCTTTTGAAACATGGTTTGACAAGTTAAGCGCATGTCAAGGTCTCTCAACACCTGACCTCTGGAAGTATCGCTTGCAGTGTCAGTAATGACCTCTTTTGCTACAAAGCACAAACATCATATTCGTGTTAAAAATTAAACAGCCTTTCATTTTTGCATGCTTTTGGAAGGTCCTTTTTTAAATGGTTGTTGCACCATCAATGAAAGATGTGCCTCTGAAAAGCATTTCAACCATCTTGCTTAAATCATCCATATGTTTTTACGACCTCAAATGAAGTCCTGGTGTCGGCTGAACATGTTTACGAGCAAAACCACCTCTCGGTATTTAAGTTTGTGGTAATGTGAGAGGAGTTAATTCCCAAATTTTTAACACGTGTGTTCTTGTAGGCCTACTGTCCAGATCCCAGAACTGCTGTCCTGCTTGTAGTTACAAAAACAACACCTTAAACTACACTAGCCATTATATTCCCATTCTGTCCTATCTACTGAATCAGACAGGGGCATTTAGTTGATTATGATGACAAATTTAGTTAGTCAAAGCTCCTGTTTTGATTGCTTCTGCTAACTTGTTGAAATTGTTTGCCAAAGACATTGTAGTTCCTTTACCTTGACCAGTTTGGTGAAGATTTAAAGCTATAGTTTGGAGTAATTCCAATCTTAGGCCTGTTGTACGAGCTTGATGAGTGCTGTTTTTTGTGATGAGGAAAAAGAACAAAAGACCTTGCAATAACATGGACCAAATAGCGAACCAGCAGCTAGCACTTAGCAAAAGTGAAAGTGAGCTTATGACGCGATTAAGTTAGGGTAAGCTCTACTTTTGCTCTTCAGTCTCTGTCGTACATAATTCTCTTGTTCTCATTCCTACCAACAGCACTCGGCAAGCTCAACATAAAAGCATAAAAGCTACAACAGGGCTATGATTGGATTTATGATTGGAACTACCACTTTAACATATAATAGGTTTAGTATTCTGGCCAGTGTGTTCGGATGGCACAGTGCAATAGTGATTCTTTTGTTCTCCCGTACGTCAGTCAGCACTGTTTGTATAGAATGGGCCCTCTGTTACAAACACCCAAACTTAACCAGAAATGGTTTCAGACAGAATATTGCCAAACGCATGTGGAAGTATAAAGAGTGCATTCGTTGACTTACAATAAATATCATGTCTGAACATCTACTTCTGAACTTCAATAATTGGTTGTCTTGTGCCAAAGTTGACAGTTTGATCAGTTTTTCCTTTTACTGTTGGCTCTCTCAGAACTTGATGAACATGATTCAACTATCAATTCAAACTGGTCAATTATGCTGTAAAATTTACATGGCAGTGGTCAACTTACTCTTTACCATTTAAAATAAGTCAATCAGTAAGTTGGTCTGGGGCAGCTCTTCATTCCTCATTCTGCTTGTTGGAAATCATACTGCTGTTGTGAAAACCCAAGATGGTTTTCAAAAGTAAGGTGGCATCCTGGGCTGAAGATATGGCTCTCTATACAAAGTGCTCTTCTTGGAAAGCTAATTCCAGAACTTGGCCAATGCTGGCTAATGGCCAGGGCAGCTGTCAAGGGTGTTTAGTGTTTTTGTGGACTTCCACCGCAGCCTTTTCTCACACACATTTCTTTCAACACCGGTTTATCAACGGGCAACAAGGCTTTTGCAACCATAGTGACCGATATGCTCCCTATTTTCAATGTTTGGTTCACCAGTGGGAACTTACTGGACACCAGTTCTGATCACTCAACTCCTGTTATTTTTTTCTGAAAGTGAATGCATATTAATAAATGTTTTTTAAAAAAAGGAATGTTAATACATTGATCAGAGGAATAATGAACTGAGTAATATTTTAGACAAAGGTTTCATTAATTGCATGTAGACACTTTTTACTGGTTCAGATTTGCTTATCTAGTTCTTAAATTGAACTGATGCTTTTGGTTGACTTCCAATGGTACTCAGGTAGGAAAATGATTGTTGTGTGCGGAGTGCCTCATGGTTCAATTCTTGATCCTCCTTGATTTTATTTCCCTCGCCCAACAGGATATGGATGACATCAGTGACATTGAAGATGATGAGGATGCAGAGGGACACGATGAGTTATAAGAGAGGAACTAACATGGAAAAAGCAGAAACGACCCCCCGGAACACACCCCGCAACATCACCACCACCTCCGACGCCGCCCTCAACCTCCCTGTCCTTTGAACACTAATGCACAACTGCTCTCCAGCGGCCAGGCATTGCAGGAACCACCACAAAGTTCATGTAGCTGCCACTTTGACCCCCCTTCACCCTCATATGGGCCCAGAGAGACTGCTTATGTCCTCCAGAGAGGACTCAACCAGCTGGCGCCAAGAGAGTTCTATGAAACTTGGTGTTTTTGAGTTCTTGTAATTGTTTATCAGTTTAGCATAATTTGATCCATATTTGTGGGTCCACCTTTTAAAGTAAAGTTAAAAAAAATAAAGAAAACAAAATCAGCCCACACATTCATAGGCTACTCGTATTAAAGCTCTGAGCCAGTTGCAGTAAAGGGGGAAGCCAGTAATATATTTTTTGTCCTGCTTAATTCAGTCTGAGGCAGAATATGGTGTGTGTGGATGGACTGATCTCAGGGCTTTGGGGCCACATATACACACATATATAGATGAACATACTGTAAAGAGTGATTTAAAACAATGCATTATATGTTACGAGCCGTCACGATTAACACGCTGATGTAGCCGAGACCAATCTGTGGGTTCTGCTATTGTCTTTGAACATATCTTTCTCTGTTAGGTCTCCCATTTGTTCATATTCTGTGTTTGTTTGTTTGGTTCCTTCACTTGGCTACTGAACTTTTTTTTTTTTTTTTTTTTTTTTTTTTAAATCTTGGAGAGCCTATTTTATTTAATTTTTATATTAATCTGTTCTGTGTAATCCAAATACGCATGGCCCCAGCAGCAGTTGCAGCAGCACTCTGTTTGCCTGTGGTCATGTTGGCACCAGGTGTCTTGTCTGAATTTTTTATTTTTTTTTATTTTTTATTTTTTTGCAGACCTGGGATCAGTGGGAAGGATGATGCTGTTGTCATGTTCCTTGTTCTGTGGCACTGAATTCACACCATCTTGAGATTTCCACAGCAGTTACTGAAATGGCTGAAATTAACACTTATTTTTGTTATCAGTGTAGTCAAGGGCAATGTGCAACGGTCCTTCAGCCTGCTCTTCCAACCCCCACCCCCACAACTGCTTACTTGTAACCCCACGCCCCCCCATATTCCTCCGTCATGTTCTCTAGTGGTGGCACCTTCCCCAGCGGAGGGACACGGGTGGTCATGAGTGTGTGGTCATGATTAAAGGGAGAGGCAGGTAGTGTATGCATGTAAGTGTGTGTGTGTGTGTGTGTGTGTGAGCTTGTGTGTAAATGTGAGCAATTCTGCTTTATTTCCCTCGCGTCCATGGGCAGGGGTAGTGAATGTAAAGGGTTATTTTTTTATGCGTGTTCAGATTTTTTTTTTTGTTCCTAAGGGTTTGTTTTTTGGGGAGGGGAGGGAGTCTTGATGGGTGGGTCTGTGGAGAAGGGACAAGGGTTTAGACAGTATTGGAGCAGATGAGCAGTTCAGAAGTAACTAAAGCATTCCATCACATTCAAATCGACATGGAGAAGTAAACTGGTGGCCAAATAAAGTTTAAAAAAATTGTGAAAAACACTTGGTCTCGCTTTTTGTGAAACTCTTCAGCATCAAACTTTAGCATCAGCTTCAAACGTTAATAAGACCAGAACCTGTGCAATGACAATAAAAAAAGTGCCATCTAGTTCGGCATTTCAGACTATTTCTGATAGAACTTTGAGACATGAGATTCTGTGTATCTGAGTGGCCAGTGGATTCCACTGCTTAATGACTTTTCTACATTTGAGCAGAGGCAAACAAACTCTAAACTTAAGTGACCCATCCTATACAGTGCCCTCAGCACAGACACAGAGAGCAGCTGTGTTGGCACCTATGTCGTGCTTGCTAAAATGTCATCCAAAGAAGATATCGTTGATTTATCACCAGTTGGAAGCATGACGTTATACTGTATCTGGTCAGTGTGTGCGTGCCCAAAAGCATCACATCATATGGAACCAAAAATATAAAGCCAATGCCAACAGTAGTGCATGTATGGGCTGGCCATGTATTGTCATTGCTCATGACCGTACCGAACTTTAGAACTTGAAACATTAGAATGTATCTGTGGTGTGCTAAAACATCAGAATGTATGAGCGGTGTGCTAAAACACTGAGAAACTTTAAACATTAGAATGTATCTGCAGTGTGCTAAAACATTGAGAAACTTGAAACATTAGTTTCATGTCTTATTTGTTTTGTAAACAGTTTATAGAAGGATTTTTTTTTAAGTATTTGAGAATATCCCAAAATACTACAAACAAATGACTCTCTGTCATATGAGATACTCAGACTCTTCTAGAAGTACTGAACACATTAACTGCCAATTTGATTCAGCTCATCATGTGAATCATCTTCAGCAAAGAGCCGTCATGGTCCAGCAATTCCACCAGTTTATTGATTCAATGACTGGCCTCTCACAAATAGACGTTTGGATGACTGTTTACCCTGAAAGCTATTTTCTGCAAGTCATTGCACCTAACCTGCCAGTAGCCCTGCGGATGGCACGTTTAAGATGTAAACCATTTTTTTCCCTCCCCTTCCCCTGCTGCTGTTTACTAGAAGTTACCACCAGCCACTGGTGCGTGACCAGGGACTGAGGCATCAGGGCCACATGAATGGCTGAGAGGGTTCTGCAAGAGAGAGGGAGGGAGGTTGTGGTGGGTTAAAAAAAGTTTCTCATGGGCCTGCGGTGAAAACAGAAGCTGAGGTTACCCCTGGCTGGCCGCAGCCCAGTAGGCAGTGACTGCATGCTGGGCCGGACCAGTTTAGGCCACTCATCTTTCTAATTCCGTCACTTGATCTGTGAGGTGACAGCCCTCAAAATAGCCCTACAGAGGGTATATAGAGCCCCGTGGGCCAGCCCTCTTATTCAGATCACTCCCACCACACTGCCTAGATAGACGGACACTGAGACAAGACACTAGGACATCCCCCACTGAAGAGACAAGAGAGGAAGAAAATTATCAGATCCAGAGAACCCGGACATCACATCTAGATCATCCTTCAACAGAGAAGATCCTGATCCACTAAGGACTGTGCTACACCCCTGCAACCTTCTTGCATTTTGCAACCTTCTTGACTTCTTTTTTTAAATCTCACATCACTTTCTGAGAAGATGAAGTACCTGCAGTATCCCATCTCTAAGACCATCGATTACAGCAGCTGTATAGCAAAGGACTGTGCAACCAGTGACTACAGGGCTAAGGACTGTGCCCGGTCGGCCTCCTCCTCTTCCTCCCTCAAGCCCATTCGCAGTGTCCATTTCCCCAACGAAGTCCTCTTCCACGACTACGTGCGCACAGGGGAACTGGAGCGCATTGGCCGCTTCATCCGGGCCAGGAGAGTGAGCCTGGACACCATCTACCACTCTGGTGAGCCGCCTGACTCAACTGTCCCATTTAGCATAACACAAGGAGGAAACACTGCATGCTTTTTGTTGATCCTCTTTTCAATGAAAGTGACTGTATTATCGCTTGATAACCAATCTGTGGATTTTTTTTTATTTTTTATAAATGCATGCTTTACTTAAACATGACCCGTTGGCTTTGCATGAAGCATTAAGAGCTGAGTTTCTGACTTTTGATGGCATCTTCACTTGCAGGCATGGCAGCCATTCACGAGGCTGTGCTGTCTGGTAACCTGGCCTGCGTCAAGCTTCTGGTAGAATTGGGGGCCGACATCCACCAGCGGGACGAAGAAGACTGGACACCTCTTCACATGGCCTGCAGCGACAGCTTCCCTGAAATCGCCAGGTGAGCTCTTTACACCTTTGCACTTACACCCACACACGCTTATACACCTCACAGAATGGACCACTACACGCTTATATACTTCACAGAATGGACCACTACACGCTTATATACTTCACAGAATGGACCACCAGATTCTTATACACCTCACATAAGTACCTCCTACTCCCACTCTTTAATCAACCTGCCAGTTTACTGGCACAATGGAAAAACAAACAAACAAAACAAAACAAACTAAAAACATGCACACATTAGAATAAAAGCTAATGCTCATTGGATACATACATATACACAGACTCTCAGGTTACATGAGACAGAGCATGTAAGAAGGATGAAACTAAAGCAGAGGATGGTCCAGATGCCTGAGTCTCACATAGCTCTGCCCTCTGCCCCCAGGCATGCATGAACACACATAGGCATAGGTCAGGGTGCTCTCACATGGCCAAGGTCCTTGAGCCAGGCAGTACTACTCCATACCCGCTATGCTCTGTTAAGAGACCCTCTTTTTTTTCTTCCCCTCTACAGGTACTTACTGTCTCAGGGCGCTGACGTGAACGCCGAGAACGAAGACGGGGACAAGCCGGCCGACCTCATCGACCCCGACTGCAAAGAGCTGCTGGAGCTGTTCGGGGTGGGCAGCGGGGACTGAGCTCCCCAAGTACCCATGGAGCTCAAAAGCATCAAATCCTCCTGCCTCCTCCTGCTCCACTTTGTTACCAGGGTAACGGAATGCATCGTGCAAGTTCCGTGTGTCCACTTCTCTTGCACAGAGAGAGGGGACCCCCAGGCACACCTCTAGTAAGGGAGAGTTGGCAAGAGGGCCCCTACGTGTGATTGGTGGCTTATTGAAGGGGCTGTGGCATGGTTATGCTGCAAGGGGCTCTGCCCGTAGCTACAGAGTGCACTTTTCCCTGGCTCACAGGGAGGACAGTGTTAAAGCCCTTGCTAATAAAACAACTTGAACTGTACGTCTGGTTTTGGAAAAGGCACTTCTACTGTTTTTAGTTTTGTGTAAATACACATTTTTGTCTCAGTTTAGTTTTATAGTTCCATTTTCTGCAATATCTGTGTCATACAATTACAAAGTTGATACATGCAAGATCTGCAGCGTGATGAATCTGTATTATCTATTGTTCAATCTTAATGTAATATAAATTGTTTTTATACTTTTTTCAATAAAGCCTCCTTAAATTCATAAACTATTGACTACTGACCATTGGCTATTTCTAGTCAAAATCAGTTTTTCATAAAACTACTTTCTACATAATTACATTACATTACTTTACATTACTTTCTACATTTACTACATAATACATTCCTATCACAGCCCCAAATTTTTTGAACTTTTTGTAGCAACAAAATGCCGCAGTCTGCTTGAAAATACAGAGAATGAATCTCAAGAACATGAGGGCAAGCACAGTTGATGACACTGTCATGGTAACAATGCATGGTTGTGTTATCACAACCACTACCACATGCTTGTGCATATTTCACACCTCAGCTAGAGGAAGCTGTAGTGAAACGTGAAGGATCATAGTCTGTATGGCCATAGTTTCACACATGGCTGAAAACAAAATACAGTTGTTTAACTTGTGAGGTTTTCATTTTTCACAGTTGATTTTAAATGTTTAATTTTTTCACTGTTGGAAGTACACCTTAAATGTTAAGACAGTAGTAGTAGTAGTAGTAGCTTATCCCCTACACCAGGGGTTCTCAAACTTTATTGGGCCAGGGCCCCTCAGAGCAGGACCCATCATAATCGCAACAAAAATCAAACCATATAAGATTATAGCCATTTTTTCTTTCAGAGGCTTTTGAACTCTTATTACAAAAACATATTTTGCTAATACCACAACAGTTTTAAATAGGCATGTTATTCCATTTGTCAAAATTTGACAGTGCTGGAGCAGTTTTAAAGGATTGATTTTTTTTTTTTTTTCAGTCAAATATAGGCCTTTTGTGTTAAAAAAAAATACTGTTTGTTTAAAAGTTGTAGGCTATATAACACCTTGACTACCATGACCTGAATGAATAAGAATCTCCACAGACTTTGTAGCAAACTTTTTGCAGACCCCCTGGCAACATGCTGCGGACCCCTGGGGGTTCCAGCACCCCAGTTTGAGAACCAATGCCCTACACTAAAATGATCTCATCTTAGGTACTGAAACCCTCTAGTGGACAGCATATGTAACTACCACATCTCACCCTCTGCACAATGAAGTGTTGAGATACTCTTTATCCAAAGTAGAAGAGAGGTTTTACACATATAATTAGGTGGGACACATTTGTCGTGTCACATATGTATATCTTGATTGACTGACTGTTGAGTCTCACTCAACAATGTGAGTCAAACAGTGTAAGAAAAGTAGTTACATGCTATTTAGCAGGCTATCTGGTTGTATTCCTAAAGTAAAAATAGACAAACATTTCTTGCAAACTGTCACGAGGACAGAACTGTAAAGTACTGTACTGTCAACAAAAACAAAGCAAAATGCCACAAAACATACTGCAGTAATGAAATGCTAAAGCAAAAATGCCCAAATGTACAGAGCCCCTAAAGAGACACAAGAAAAGTTTTATGTTTCTGGTGTGCACCTGAAAGCAAAGAAATAGTGAAGTGAAGAAACACATTGCAGATTTGCAGTTAAACATTTAAATTAGATTACTGTTAAATATTGAAATATCAGTGATCCTAATCTCAATAAGGCAGGTTCTGTCAATTCATTCCTAACCCACCCTGAAATATTTAGCTGGCCTGAATCAACCAATTTGAGTTCAGGTCTTAAGGCTTAGTGGGTTCTTTGGGCTTCAAGTTATGTCTTGGGGAAGATTACAGAATAGAAATCTCACCAAAAAATTATATGTATGCAGACATCTTACAAATGAAACTGGCTTTGAGGCTACATGGGTAATCATGCCAGGAGGTGAAAGGATCACCTACATCAGCATCAATGAGAACACAGTCCTCATTATCAACATTTGGTTGTCCTTTAGCCCAGTATTTAGTGGATAGTTGTGTGTTATCCACCCATTTCCACACACCCATGTTCTTTCTCAGTCCAATCCAAACTCTTCCAAATCTATGAATGAAAACTTGCTCCTCCTTGCTGTTGATGATCACCAGGTCTCCACTGTCTTTGCAGTGTTGTCTGCTCTCAGACCAAGTTTTCCCTGAAGAAGAGATGAGGTAACATTTGGTGTTGAAATATCTCCATCCCGAGGGACATCTCTTCTCCAGTTTTGAGATCCTGGCTTGAAGCTGGCTGTTGGTGATGCGTAACTCCTCCACCTGTCTGGTCAGGTTGGTATAAGTGGCTGAAACCTGGTCATTCTCCATGGTTACATTCACATAGCTAGCTAGCAAGTTCTCCCTTTCAGCATCAAGCTGGTCTCTTTCCATGGTTACATTCACAAAGCTTAGTAACAGGTGGTCCATGTCAGTCTCTGGGTGCTCCTTCTCCATGGTTACATTCACATAGCTTGCTAGCAGGTGGTCCATCTCAGCCTGGGACTGGCCTTTCTCTGTAATATATTTAACACCCAGTCCTATGTTGAGCGTTAACAGCAGAACACACAGCAGTCCCAGACACACAGCAAATCTGAAGAACCATCTGATATAGTCCATCATTACAGAGGACATGGAAGCTGTAGCCTCCTCAAGTCCGCCAGAGGGACTTACATTGTTAACATTTTCCTCTCTTCCTAAATCGGAAGTGGGTCTCATGTTAATGGCACCACGGTTTGGATAGATTCCCTCTTCTGCCATGTTCTCTTGTCTCCTGACTCACTGTTGCTAGTAATTGACATTTACAACTACAGCTAAGACTGCTATTGGCTCCTCTGAAACAAACACACACACACACACACACACACAAAATACATCACATTAACAATGTGGCAGCACAATAATGAAAAGTGTTTCCACTATTCTTTTTTCACACATTTTGCTCTGTTGAGTTGATGTTGCTGTGTGCTACTGCATTCTCCACACCTAAAATAACACTTAGCTTTTGTGTCACACCACACGAATGTATGCCTGAGCATCTGTTGCAAGGCTTTGCTACAGACCAGCACTATCACAGATCGGTCATGTCTGAGGCATTAGTGTTGAGAATTGAGAACACGTTGAGATGAAAAACAAGGCCCTGCAACGAAGACCTAAAGATCCTTTTCTAAAATGACATTCTTGTAGCAAAATAATAACACAATGCACCATTTCAATGACTCTCTCAAATAAGTGATAACTCTGTTATGTGCTTTATGCAAAAGACTTCAGTCTTTTTTATCTTAGGGACAGCCAACAGGTAAGGGGAATTCATTGTAAAATACATTACAGGAAAATACAATTGTATGATCTCTGTATCAGTTTTCAGATATCTTATTACGATATGAATTCTCAGGGCTTAGCATAAATTTTGACTCGTGTGCAGCATCTTCACTTGAACCGACATTTCAATATCCCCACATTTCTAACAGATGAGAGATACAAGCATGTGGTTGGTGCTACTCAGTTCTACCACCACGCTAAAAGAGTCCTTGAAGAATAAGGGGCAAAATGGAATTGTTGGGGAATAAATCCCTGACAAAAGTAGTCTGGAGAAAAATATTATTTTAGACGACAAGAAACTTGCGCTGTTCTCAAAGGTCCAGTACAACAACTAGCCTACATCATGTAATGCATCCAGAAAGGTTTTTGTACAACATTGTAAACAGAAGTGGCCAAGTTATCTTCTCTGCACAGGTCCTCTTTCCTATCTGAACTACCTCTCTCTGTGGTCTCACTGCCTCCATGCTTTTTAAGTTCTCAACACAACTTACCTGGGATCTATTACAGTTTTTTCAACTGCTTACACATAAAATATATGTCAAAATGTGTGAACCCTGTCACTCACACACCATAGCTACATAACTGCAAAAAGCTAAACTAATTATCGACTCTGACTCAGTTTTAAATTCTGTAAAACCCTTTTTGCAAAACACAACACACAACTCCATATCACACACAACCAGTCAAAATTCCACACTTATTCACCAGTGCTTCATACCCACTCCTCATGTACACTAACACTTACTGTTTTACTGAACACCAACCAATCATTGCCATAGTATAGGCCTACGCGTTTGCCAAAGGTCAAGTTATGAGTTTTGATCAGTGCATGGCAATATTGCAGAGAGAGCGCACACACACACACACACACACATGCACTCACACACACACACACACACACACAAACTTTTTTGTGTGGTAAAATATTTGGGAAAATATATACTACAGAATATTGTTCGTTTCAATATTGCTTGGATGCTTACTGTGTGTATTTCCACTTGTCCCTTCAGGTTATACAAACTGATCAAAGACAGAGGTTCTTTAAGTTTAGAATGATGGTGTGTACATGATATCTACATAAATGTAATATTATGATAAAAGTGTGTATGATATAAGAGAAAAACTTGCCTTTGAGATGTGTTTATAATACTTTGAATACAGTCACACTTTTGGCATTTTGTGTGAGGAATTAATGGATCTGTGTGTAAAGACAGAGCTTTAGAAATGAGTGTAAGCAGATGAAAAAACTAGTGCTAATGTTTAGACTGAATGGTGTTCAGTATTATGTCTCAGTGGTTTCAGATGTATGTGGGCATTTCCAGTAAACCATACGTGTTTTGTATATTTAATGAAGGAGTTTGCCCAGTTCCTTAGAGAGAGAAGGTTTTACACATGTAATTATGTACGCCACATTTGTCATACATATACATATCTTTGTTTGCTTGATTGTCAATGACAAAAATGAGAGACTCAACAGTGGAAATCAAACAATGCAACAAAAGTGTCTACATATGATGTTCAATAGGCTATATTCCTGCACAGGATATCAGATATAAGGGTCAGACAGGCCTGAACAGCTTTAAACATGACAAACAGATTTTTAAATTTTTTTTAATGAAGCAACAAATGAAAAATAAAACAATACTATAAAGAGTTACAGGGAAATGCTATTGTTTTTAGAGGATTATTTGTATTAAAATAGGGTAAGGGTACAGTGCATTGTCCATTTTCTGTTGGGGGACATAATCTGGCTACATAAGGCCTCTTCTTAAACATCACCAAAATGTACTCTTGTCTCTCAGGCTGAGCAAGTAGTAAAAGCAGAAACCAGAATATAGCAAATAACGGCATCCAAAGTGGCATAGACTTGCAAGGGAGTTTTTACATTACATGGTGTCATGTTTGAATATACTGGTACATTTTTGTTTCTGTAGAGATCTCAAGTATCTCTATGTTCCCACTTGTACAGACTGTGTAAAACCTCTGGTCAATCTGGAAATTATCAAATTAGCTGCAAAAAATTAGATGCAAAAAATGCCCACAGTGATGTTGAGAAACAGAGTAGATCTACTACTACATCTTAATTTAGTTGATCCTATCAGAAAATTGTGTTCAGTGGTTGAATGAATCCCAAAGTCCTCCCTATTGCCCTAAGCCCTGAACCCTCAAAGACTCAACTGGCATTAATCAGCCCAGGAGTTGATTCATGCACATTGAGATTTTCAGTGGCTTCAGTGGTTTAGGGGACATTAGGATTCAGCCCATGTCTTTCAAAATAGAAATTTAAAAATAGTACAGATTAGATAGCAATATTATATGCATGCAGACATCTCACTAATGAAACTGGCTTTAAGGTTACATATATAGGTAATCATGCCAGGACGAGAATGGATCACCTGCATAAGATTGGCTGAGGACACAGTCCTCATAAGCATCACCTTGTTGTCCTTTACCCCTGAAGAGTAAGAAAGAAAGACTAAACAATCAATCATTCTATGAAAAATATGTTTTCAAGAAACTTTGTGAGTCGGCGTATTATACAGGCCTAGTATGCAGGAATCTCACAGATGAAATCGGCATTGTGGTTACATGGGTAATTATGCCAGGAGCGGAGAGGATCACCTGCGACTTCAATGAGAACACAGTCTTCATTAGCATAATTTGGTTGTCCTGTACGCCAGTATTTAGTGGATAATTGTGTGTTGTCCACCCATTTCCACACACCCATATTCTTCCTCAGTCCAATCCAAACACTTATTCCCAATCCATGAGTGAAAACTTGCTCCTCCTTGCTGTTGATGATCACCAGGTCTCCTCCACTGTCTTTGCAGTGTTGTCTACTCTCAGACCAAGTTTTCCCTGAAGAAGAGATGAGGTAACATTTGGTGTTGAAATATCTCCATCCCGAGGGACATCTCTTCTCCAGTTTTGAGATCCTGGCTTGAAGCTGGCTGTTGGTGACGCGTAACTCCTCCATCTGTCTGGTCAGGTTGGTGTAAATGGCTGAAACCTGGTCTCTTTCCATGGTTACATTCACATAGCTTGCTAGCAGGTGCTCCCTCTCGGCCTGGAGGTGATCTTTCTCCTCATTATATTTGACACCCAATCCTATGTTGAGTGCTAACAGCAGAACACACAACAGTCCCAGACACACAGAGACCCATCTGTAGCTCTGACTTGGTCTGCCAGAAAGACTCACATTGTTGTAGGCATTTTCCTCTTTTCCTGAATAATCTGCTTGAGAATGATGCATGATTTTGATGGGATCATGATTTTCATAGATTGCCTCTTCTGCCATGTCTACTGACTGCTGTCTGCAGCTGCTGGAGCTACTCAAGTGGTGATTAATGAACTTATTCTCTGATATTCAGTGTTAGTGTATGAGGACTCGACACTGGTCTGCATAAAGGAAGGGAATAAGGGAATTTTCTCCCACCCCCCCTTGAGAAAAAAGAACACGGAACTTAATGAACATTTGTGCCTCTCGCTCCGCTTTTACCTTATCTGCTGATAGTATAGATTCCACTGATTTAAAAAGGCAACTGCAAAATTTCACATTACATGCAACATGCTTCCTTTTTACTGTTCTGCTTTCAGACACTTTTCTCTCTTGTGGTGTTATGTGACTGTGAACCACTGTCACACTGTGACATGCCTTTTCATGTCTCATGAGCTGGTATGGAGGGTTGAGAACATGCTGACATTACCAACTCGCATCGAAACCTGCGATGAAGACCTGACAATCTTTTTCCAAAACGTAATTTTTGTCACAAAACAACTTACACATGTATCATTTCATTGACTCTTTCAAGTCAGCACCATCTCACTGGTGTGCTTTAACACTGCATTCTTTACTGTCTCAGGGAGGGGGCTAAAAAGGTGAGAATGGGGTAACCACAGCATGATGGTAGCATCAGTGTCCCCACCATAACAGGCTTCAGAGTCAATGTGCAACCCGCAGCTCATCCCCATCTCTCTCCTTCATTCCCATCTTCTCTGTAATGACACATGAACATGAGGACTGTTTGCACCACCAGCTGTTAAATAGCTGTTAAATATGTATGGTTTTTTGTTTGAAGATGAGTAAACCATTGCATTGAAATCTTTTATTACAAAAAGTGTTCATAGATAGAGATACTTTGTTTATCCAGAAGGAAGTTAAGGTATTCAGTTTTCAATTCAGTTTTATTTATACAGTGCCTTTTACAATAGTATTGTCTCATGGTGCTTTACAGAAGGAGCACCCAAGAGAAACAGGGGCAAGGAAAAACTCCCTTATGTTTAGTTAGTCTAGGAAGAAACCTTGGGCAGATCCACGACTCAAGAGGCTAACCCAACTGCCAGGGGTCATGCAGGAAAAGTACAATCAGTAGTAACCATGACAGACTATAAGTTGTCCATGGTTTTAGCTGAAGATCATGATAGTTCCAGAGTATTATCCCACTTATATGGTAGTCAGACCATAGGTGGTTATCAGGAATTATGGCTGGACAGTGTAGTAGTGTTAAACTCAAAGAGTGAGATTGGTCATGGTGGTAACAATATGTATGTATCTGTACTTCCAAAGTAACTCTGTTAGAGTTTAATATACAATTTAAGTATAGTTTCACCACTGGTTTTATCCTTGAACTGATAGTATACAGTTCTATTCTCAGTGAAAGGGTTTGGTATTGGTCACTGTGGGAGTCAGTAGCCTGGTGAATCATGACTTTCACTTCTCTTCACTTTGTGCAAAGAGTCTAGACACTCTCAATAGACATACATTTGCTTTGCGGTGGGTGATCACTTTGTTTGAACTTCAAACATCTTGAAAACATTCATATTATTTCAATATGATATCAACATATTTAAACAATCATTTTCTGTTTGCTGATTGGTTGAGATAAATCTAGTTGGTGAAATCAAAACCTTAGGAGAGTACTGTAGGAAAAAAACACAACATTGAGTAACACTACTTTGGCAAGGTTAAGCCCCAAAAATAGGTATTTGACTTCAAGTTATGACTTTTTGAAAAAGTACCTGAGGACCATGCAAATAAATCTAAGTGAGATCAGATTTTGAAATAAACGTTTTTTATTCAAAAATGGCCAACATTGCACTTAAAATAGGCTATTCTAGATCTTATATCTTTGCTACTGTTAGAGCTATAATGGCAAATCTGGTGTCAAAGTGTACATTTTGGAGGTCAAGGAATACAGTAAAATAGAATTAAAGTCACTGGCAGCAATGACGGGCCCTCGCGCATGTGGTTCTGCAACCCAACAACACACTCAAGTGTCATATATTCATCAAATGTGTTTGAGAGAGAAAATGAGAGAGCATTTGTGTGTGAATGCAGAACTTTCTTATGTCTGCAGTGAATGTTAGTTGCTGATTAATGCTACTGTGTGTTTGTTTGTGTGTGTGTGTGCGTGTGTGTGAATGCAGAACTTGATGATTGCAGATAAATGCTATTGTGTGTGTGTGTGTGTGTGTGTGTGTGAGAGAGAGACAGAGAGAAAAATAAATCCAGAAACAGAGAGATCCAGAGAGACTCTGTAGGTCAGTTAATGTTTGTTTATGTGTGTGTGCGTGTGTGGTATGAAAACCCAATTCTTTCCTTGGCCAGTTGGTGGCATATTGGGTGTCTAGATGTCTGCATGCATATAATAGCCTACTGGTTATACTAGTACAATGAGATGTAATATAGACTATCTTGAAACTATCGTCGTAGACTCACTAAGTTCAGTGGCAATGTTATCTAATTAGTTAACAGAGTGAGATAGAGTGACGTAGCAGGAATTTCCTAATGCATATTAATGAGACTGGAATAGTAATGAGAAATAGAGGAGGGGGTTATAATATGGCACCTTTAATATTGTCATCCTCTGAATCCAAAAATGCAATGTACAAAAATACAAATGTCTTTGTTGCACTTGTTTCCACAAATGTCCATGTATGAGAGTCTCTGTAAGCAAAGACCAGATGATCTCATTCCTTAAACTTCCACTCCTGTCGACACATAGGGCACTGTTGCTGTACCTGCTGTGAGTTCAGCCACTTGAGGATGCAGTGCATGTGGAAACAGTGGGAGCACTGGCCCCAGACCAATGGACAGTCATCTCCAGGAACCTTGCCTGAAATATAGAAGAGAGAAATATGTTGGACAAAATGCATGGCTACTGCCATACTGCCCCAACTGTCATTCGAGCTCACGTGCAACTTCCAAGTTTTGCTATACACTTAATGAGCTTAATGACGTGTGTTATTAGGATACTATGTTGGTACGATCAAAAGTACACATCTTAGCAGGGTTACTTACAATCTGGACAGCATCCATTAAAAGGTGCGCGGCAGATGCCACAGTTGTCATCGTTTGCCACCCAGGACCAAGATGCCACACCATTCCACTGTTTGATTTTCACCTTCATTTTAGTCCAGCTTGATGAGTATAAAGCAAAAACAACGGATTCTTACAAAGAAATGGGTACGACAAAGGGTGGTGGCAAACTTAACTGTTATATAAATGTAAACCTTACCAGTCTAAAATGGCAACCGTTCACAGATTAACACGGACAATAAATGTTTCACTGTTAATGTCACCCGGTTAGAATGTAGGCCCGATATATTTGCGAGGAAACTAAAAACCAATACCAAAACAAAACAGGAAGGCAATCGCGCTGCTTTGGCGTTTAACGATAACGTTAACTTACATGTTTTGTTATTTGACCCGCGCGGAAAGCTACTGTTTCCTAAGCTATCCTAGTTGTCCTTCATTCCTGAGTCGGACAAAAGTAACAAAATTCAACACAGTAAGTACATAAATGCTATAGTTATTTAAATATGTTCACAGTAGCATCACAATGTAAAATAATACCGTAAGACTGCGGCGCAGATCAATTTCAATTTCTTCCCCTTCTTCTTCTTCTTCTTCTGGTTTTATGGTAGTTAGCAACCAGCTGGTCCATTACCGCCACCAACTGGTCTGGAGATCAGAAGTTTACATTCACAAATAGTAAAAAAAGGGGTAAGGAAAAGAAAATAGGTAAACAAAAAGAAATGAATTCTGATGATTAATCCTGTGTTTTGTAATGCAGACAAATTTCACCTGTGCCTAACTGTATTCTCCGCTTCCTACGATGCTCCTCGGGCAGCCCTCTGCAGTCTTCAGTGTACAGTGTACTGTCACTGTGTTATGTGAGGTTTTTCTGTTGTCATTAAAGTCCAAAAATAACACTGGATTGCACTTAAAAAGTGAACAATAAATTAGTTCTTATAGTACAAGCAATATTATTCACTTCACTGTGTGCTGTGGGTGTTTCAATAATTCACGATTGGGTTAAATGCAGAAACCAAATTTCCCTCACGGCATCAAAAGAGTATACGATTAGATGTGGCAGTGTTACTTTTTGTGCTTCGCAATGTTGTATCATGACCAATAAAAGAATTAAAACTTATAAATGCAGTGGCGGTTCAACAGTGGACCGCCTCCGAGCGCCCCCACCCCCCGAAAGAAACGAAAAAAATATTGGCAATGCCCAAAACAATTCAATTCAGTTTTATTTATACAGCGCCTTTTACAATAGTATTGTCTCATGGCGCTTCACAGAAGGAGCACCCAAGAGCAACAGGGGCAAGGAAAAACTCCCTTATGTTCAGTTAATCTAGGAAGAAACCTTGGGCAGATCCACGACTCAAGGGCTAACCCAACTGCCAGGGGTCATGGAGAAAAATTACAATCAGTAGTAACCATGACAGACTATAAGTTGCCTATGGTTTAGCTAAGGTTCATAATAGTTCATAATAGAGTATTATCCCACTTTTACATTACATGGTAATCAGTCTATAGGTGGTTATCAGGAATTATGGCTGGACAATGTAGCAGCGGCCAGGCATAGTGACAAACTCGAAGGAGTGAGATGGGTCATGGGGGTAACAGTAAGGGTCCATTTGACAGTGCCATTGTGAGGGGGGGTCAATCACGAAGCCTCAGGAAGGGGAGTCGGGCCCAGCATCGGCGTCCAGGAAGGTCCTCTGTGATGGGGAGTCGGTCCTGACATGGGCCTCCCGTAGTGTTGGTTGTAGTCCACTCAGGAGGGGAGGGTGAGAGGAGTCCGCCAGAATGAGGCAGGGATGACACTCAGCAAAGATAATTGTGGACAGAGGAAAATAGTGAATTAGGCCAGGCTCACACATCAGAAAGCAAATGTGTAATTTGGGCATACATACATGTGTATAAAATATATATATATACATATAAATATTGAGAGAGAGCTGAAGGAGAGAGAGAGGGAGTTGTACGGCATGACACATGAAGGTTGTGCGGCGGCGCTAGGCTATAGCAGCATAACTAAGGTATGATGCATGGTAAACCAGCACCACTGCAGGGATGGTCAGTGGCTGCCATGCCTCGCAACTGGGGGCAACAGCAGAGGCAGTCCCTTCCAAAAGACCCATGAGAAGTGATGATTTGCCATGCACCATCCCTAACTATGGGAAACAGTAAAGAGGAAGGTTTTAAGTCTAGACTTAAAGGTATTGAGAGTGTCCGCTTGTCGAATGTGGGGGGGGAGATTATTCCACAGGAGGGGTGCACGGTAACAAAAGGCTCTTCCTCCTATCGTAGATTTTGATATTCTTGGGATTACAAGGAGACCAGCATTTTGGGATCTTAGGGTTCTAGGAGGGTGGTAAGGGACAAGTAAGTCTTTAATATATGTTGGTGCATCGCCCTTGAGGGCTTTGTAGGCTATGAGGAGTATTTTAAAATCAATTCGACTTTTAATAGGGAGCCAATGTAGGGAAGCAAGGATAGGAGAGATATGTTCGTATTTTTTAGTCCTGGTGAGAGTTCGGGCCGCAGCATTTTGTATTAGTTGTAGGTTTTTGATGCAAGTATTGCTACACCCAGAGAACAGAGCATTGCAATAGTCGAGCCTGGAAGTAATAAATGCGTGTATTAATTTTTCAGCATCCTCAAAGGATAAGAACTTTCTAACCTTAGCAATATTTCGTAGGTGAAAAAAAGATGTTTTTGAAATGTGTTTTACATGACTATTTAGAGAGAGGTCCTGGTCAATAATTACCCCAAGGTCTTTAACTTTTGCATTACATGACAGTGACAGGCCACTGAGTAAGTTTTGGTGATGGGGTAGAGTGTTGGTCAGCTGTTTAGGGCCAATCATCATAACTTCAGTTTTATCAGAATTTAAACAAAGGAAATTATTAGTCATCCAGGTTTTGATGTCTAGGAGACATGCATCAAGTTTAGTCATTGGCATATAGTCATTAGGCTTCATAGAAAGGTAAAGCTGGGTATCATCAGCATAGGAGTGGAAAGTGATACCATGTTTCCTTATAACAGATCCTAACGGTAACATGTACAGGGAGAACAGCAGGGGACCTAGCACTGAGCCTTGGGGTACACTAAACTTTACTTTGGTATGGGTTGATGACTCATTATGAGCGTGTACAAACTGGTAGCGACCAGAGAGGTATTTGAACCAGGCTAATGCAGTGTCTTTGATGCCTATCATGTGTTCAAGTCTGTGTAGTAGGATACCATGGTCAATAGTGTCAAATGCAGCACTAAGATCCAATAGGATTAATATTGATATATATCCATTATCAGATGCGATAAGGAGGTCATTGAAGACTTTAACTAGGGCTGATTCTGTGCTATGATTAGTTCTAAAGCCTGACTGGAAGGTTTCCTGGATATTATTGTCATTTAAGAAGCTACAGATTTGCTTAGACACTATTTTCTCAAGTATTTTTGAAACAAATGGGAGGTTCAATATGGGTCTGTAATTAGCAAGGACATCAGGATCAAGGTTTGGTTTTTTAATTGATGGTTTGATAACTGATGTCTTGAAGGATTTTGGGACATGCCCAGCTATGAGTGAGTCATTTATAATTTTAAGAATCGTCTCAGCCAATAGAGGGAGAGCTGCCTTAAGAAGATCAGTTGGGATAGGGTCCAATAAGCATGTTGAGGCTTTAGCTAAAGAGATCAAAGACGTAATTTCTGATATATTGGTGGGTGTGAATGAATCAAAGTATGTTACAGGTTGACTAGAGCTAGCTGTAACCATTACATGTGGTCCAACTGGATTTGAGGTTACAAGGGAATTGTGTATTTTAAGTCTAATAGATTCAATTTTGTCATTAAAATAGTCCATGAAGTCCTTGCTGCTTAGAGTTAATGGAATGGAATGGGACACCTCGTTCCTGCTTTTTGTTAAACGGGATATAGTGTCAAAAAGGAATTTTGGATTATCTTTATTATTGTGTATAAGTGAGGAATAGTATGCTGATTTGGCATTGTTAAGTGCTGTCTTGTACTCTTTTAAGCTATCTTATACAATATAATTTAAGCATAACTCACTAATTGGATTAGAGTATTGCTCTATACAGTGGTTCCCCCCTTGATGCTGCGTTGCATTTGCAACCCAGAGGTAAACTTTTCCCCGCGCCCCCTCCCCTTTGCCCTTCTTACACACAGCTTCTGTGCATGGCACCTTCTCAGCAAGCAAGGACGCCTGCAGTTAGGGGGCACCAATGTGCCATTTGCCCACACAGTGATATGATAGATATTCAGAGATAATTTTTTTTCGAAAACCGCTACTGGTCAAGCCACAAAAGTCACTGTTTGCTCCAGAAGCCGATGGAATCGAGTAGAGATTGGAACGCAATTGCCAGGCTATTATTTGCAATATCCATGTGGATGCTAAAATCACGTAATATAATTATTTTTTCTGTTTTAATAACTAGAGAGGACAGGAAGTCAAAGAATTCTGATAAGAATTGAGTGTAGGGGCCTGGAGGTCTATATAATGTTACAATTGTTAACAGTTTAGCATCATTCCTGTCTGGATGAATCAAGTTAAGGACAAGGACCACAAAAGATTTAAAAATGTAATCAAGCTTAGGGGCTATAATGAGATTTCAGTTGTGAATTGTGGCTACTCCGCCACCACGGCCATAATGACATGGTATGTGGTAACTTAGATGACTTGGGGGGGGGGGGGGGGGGGTAGTATATTCTAGACCCAAAAGAAGGTAGCTGAGGTTTGAGAAGCTCAGGAATGCACATGGAAAGTTTATTTTTCTATTTACATTTTTTTTGTAACTTTATTTTACCTACTAAATCCTCTGTGATTGACTGAGCAGCAGCACAAGCAGCCTTAAAGTTCACAGTCAGTACATCTCTCACATGCAGGTCATTCACTTGCACCTGGACACCAAACCTGTTGTCAGGGTTTGAAAAAGTCAAAGGCTGAGGACAAACCCCTGCATCCTAGTACAACAGCTTCACTTGACCACATGCCATCAAAATGTTTTGAAGATTGCTGAGTGATGCTTTTAGTGTTGCTTTGTGTTTAGGTAGATACCTACCACATAATATGGCTACTGCACAGTGCTGCATGTGCTATCAGTAGAAAACGAGACAAAATCCTAAACTGTCTCTGTCCCCACTCCTAACATGTTCTGAGCCGCAGCTCTTACATGCTCACCCTATGTCTTATGCTTGTCTGTTACATGTCAAATACACAAAGAAAAGTCCATTTTCATGGTCTCTCCATGCTAAGGTGACCTGATCTCCTGCAGTATTGTCAATCATTATTTGTATAACATGCACTCAGCTTGAAACCACTGATGTTCATGGAAAGGGAAGCGCTCATTCAAGAAGTTTAAAAGCCTCACTAGGGCTAAAGCGCTTTTTGAAAGTCACTGAGATAGCAGATGATTATGTAACATTGGTCCACTCATTCCACCAGTAAGGCAGCCTATTATGAAGGACAAAAGTCTTGATGTAAGTGTAGGTAGTATCTTGGTGTAGTCTAGGTAGCTGGTAGAAAAAGTAGTTGAGTGGCTGAGTGGATTGAGATAAAAATCAGATGCAGTAAGCAGCAGGCCAGAGTGGGAAATTTCAATTTAATTCTTGCTGCAGTAGGCTACAACAATCCTATATAAAAACAATATTATACTTATTACATTTGTTCACCATTACTTCTGTTTGATGCCATGTAAATATACAAAATGTTTACAGTGCAAGAGAATTGTAATAAAAATGCTATATTATATGGGCTATATAATACAACTTTAGTCAAAAAAGAAAAGGAAAGCCATTTACAGCCTGTAACTATGGTAACTGCTAGGCATCTCAACTTGTTTACATTCATTCATTTTTGAAATTATTCTAAATTCTACATTCTATGCAAAGTAGAATGTTCACAATTTAAAAATTCTATCTAATTCACAAACCAATATTTCAAAGACATTTCACTTGATGAGAGACACACTGCAATTTTCAATGCAAGATTGCTATGGATTTTCAATATTTCAACCCCACTTGTACCCAAGATGGCTTTCACCAAGATCAAGGTATCTTTAGGTCTTGAGTACTTCATCTTTTTTGTCAAATACTATGTGATTCAGACAATGGATCAATCTGTTTCTTTTCCTTCCTTTAGGTGTACAGTACATCTTTACAAACCAGGCAGGAGGCACCTATTTCCATGGTGCGGGTCAGTGTTGTTTTCTTCATAATTGATGTCTAAATAATGCTGAAAGTATCTATTTACCAGAATGGTCTACTGAACAATAGATCATTCTCCTCCCTAACAGCCCCTACCACAGGCTATGGAGTCATCAACCAGCCAGTGATTTGGCCAGACCATGGCTATCAGCCCCAGCAACACCATGGGCTGTTTGACAATTCAACTGCTCTGCCGCAGTTCCTGCCTGTCACAGAGATCCCAGTCTCTCCTCAGGGAAATCGTGGGATGACCCTTCAGGATGGGGCTGTATATTTTGATCCCTGGTTGCCAGGCCCAGAAATACATGTAGATGCTATGAGCCAACACCATGGCACCTCTGTGGTCCTCCATCCAGAGCTGCAAGCACCCCTTGTGGTTATGGGTGGTGCAGGGCCACAGTACAGTGTCCCTGTGCCTGGCCCCTATGCTCTGCACCTGCAGAGCCCCATCATATACGTGGATGCCATCGGGCAGCAGCATGGCACTGCTGTGCCTTTCGAACCCCAACTGCAGGCACCCTTCGTGTGGGTGGATGGTGAAGGCCTACCTCATGGAGCCTCTGTGCCTTTTGATCCCTACATTCAAGCACCCTTGGTGGAGATGGATGGCGCAGCCCTACAATCCCTCACCACTGTGGCGTTTAGTCCAGTGCCAGCTCCAAGCTATGAACCTATGCAGTTCATTGGCAACACACAGTTGCCATGGACTGGACTACAGGCTGCTGGGCTGAGCAGCACTGGCTTCATGAATCCAGCCCCGGTTGTAGAGCTTCAGCCCCAGGTACACCAGAAGACCAAGGCCCCCACTGATATGGTGAGTTGTATCCCACACACTGTGCCTACAAGTGAGCCCCTGAAACCAAAGGTGATCACATCCACAGTGGTTACAGAGGTCACGGGGTGGTGGTAGCGTAGTGGTTAAGGAACCTGGCTAGCGTGTAAGTAGCCTGAAAAGTTGTGGGTTCGAATCCCGGCTGCCACCGTTGTGCCCTTGAGCAAGGCACTTAACCCTAAGTTGCTCTAGGGGAGACTGGCCCTGAACAATTGATAGTTGATGAGTTGTAAGTCGCTTTGGATAAAAGCGTGTAAATGCTAAATGTAATGTAATGCAGATTGACCAGGTTACAGACACTAGCAGCTCACGGACAGTCTGGTGGTCCAAGCCAGAAACAAGAATGAACAAGGCACCATGGAGAATGCTGAAGCAAAACCCAGAGACAACAGTATCTCCACTCTTGTGGAATCGAAAACAACTCCTGTTAAGGCAGACGCCAACATGCCTGAGAACAATTGCCCTGAGAATGCGACAAAGCGCAAAGGTAGGAAGAGAAAGCACCAGCAAGTCATGGGCAAGAAAGAGAGGAAAGAGAAACAAAGCAAGAAAGCAACCAAGTCCAGTGAAAGAGAGAACAAGGGGCCAGACAGCAACTCAAAGGCAGCAGGAGACAAAAAGGTCAGGAGCAAGAGGGCCAAAAATTCACCCATCTGCCTTCAACCCAGGAGCAAACTTGGAGAGCACATGATGCATGCTGTGCAAGTTTTCCATCAGCTCGGAGCAAGGTTGCCACAGTCAGGCCCCCAAATCCAACCCATGAAGAGGCTGCCCAGAAATCTCTGTCTCAACCAAAGATCGTCTATTCAATCCAGCCTTACAGGAACCCTAAGGTGCTGGACATCCCAAGTCAAAACACAGCGCCGAACCACGCACTGGTGTGCTCTCATACTCAACAGCCATTCTACCCTGCACCCAAACAAAGCAGGCCTAATGCACCCGTACCTCAGAGACAGGTCCAGAGGCCACCAGCACCTGCCCACCCAAAACCTCAGCATGTGGTGCCCCACTTCTATAAGAATCACGCCAAAGGAAGTGTGGCCAACTATGGAGACGGAGAGGTGGTTGTCTACCTGAAGCCCGAGTACCCCGGCATGTTCCCCCTTCCCCTCGTCAACCCAAAGCCGCTGTCACCTGGTGCGCCCCGGCGCTTCCACTGCTGCGAGTATTCCAACACCATCACTGCTGAGCGCCGTGCCGAGAGAGAGGCCATGAAGCGCAAAGCCAAGCTGAGAGGGACGAGGAGGCCAAGGTCACACGCAGTGGCATGGACTGCAGTGTGCTGACCGACCGAAAGCACCTGCCGCATGAGCCGTGGCCCAGAGAAGACAACTGGTGGGAGACCGGACTGGACGATGTCTGGAAATTTGATGAGTGTTTGGAGCACATAAGGGAAGATGTGATTTGAAACTTTTTTTTTCTATTTGTTTTATTAAATTGAAATAAAAATATATATATTTATTTTTTCATTTATTTTTACAATTTAATAAAATTTTATTATAATTTTATTATAATTTCTGGCTTCAATTAATTGTTTCATGTCACAGTAACTTAATAAATGAGCAATAAGCAACTGTGAATAAGTCCAAAAAGGTGATCACATAAAGTGACATAGCAGTATGTTCTCTCCTTGGTTTCTCAATGACTGATTAGCAATGCAATACAACAACATACGGACTGATTTGAAGGGCTTCAACTGGAAAACTAAATTAGGTGTACCTGATAGCAGTACATTGCATGACAGCACAGTGCAGTGTGGGTTTTTGTTAAAAACAGAATGAAACTTTCCTCCATCCGTACTTCTGACACACTTTGTAAATCACATTCCCCATACATAGTTGTTCAGTAATTAATATTGAAACATTTGCTTATGCATACAAGACAATTACACAAAGATATTACACACAATAGTCATTGTTAGAATTGTTGTTGTTGAGCATAGAGTATAAGTGTGTCTGTGTGTGTGTGTGTGTGTGTGTGTGTGTGAAAGAGAGAGAGACAGAGAGAGAGAGAGAGACTTGTGTCTGTACATGTTGTTAATGATATGTGTGTGTGTATTTCCCGATGACAGTGCTGATACACCTTGTCCATACTCACACAATCACACACACACAGCACAGGTATGTCTGCACTGTCAAATGCAGAAAGAATTGTGAACTGTCGGAAGAGCTCTCAACAATTGTTTTTTCTCCTAAGTCGTATTTCCATTTTTAATGTTGTTGTTAGCTCTAAAAAATCCCAAGGCCCAGACCCTGGTGTCATCATAATTGAATTCAATTCAGTTTTATTTATAGAGCGCCTTTTACAATAGTATTGTCTTCTAATGTCTACAATAGTATTGGCGCTTTACAGAGGGAGCACCCAAGTACAACAGGGGCAAGGAAGAATTCCCCTATGTTTAGTTCATCTAGGAAGAAACCTTGGGCAGATCCACGACTCAAGGGGCTAACCCAACTGCCAGGGGTCATGCAAGAAAATTACAATCAGTAGTAACCATGATTACAAGTTGTCTATGGTTTTAGCTAAGGTTCATAATAGTTCCAGAGCATTATCCCACTTTACATTACATGGTAGGCAGTCCATAGGTGGTTATCAGAAATTATGGCTGAACAGTGTAGCAGGTGCCAGACGTAGTGTTAAACTCAAGGAGTAAGATGGGTCATGGAGGTAACAATAAGGGTCCATTTGACAGTGCCATTCTGAGGGCGGTCAGTCACAACGCCTCAGGGAAGGGGAAGGTGGCACAGGCCTCCCATAGTGTTGGTTGCAGTCCACTCAGGAGGGGATGGAGAGCGGAGTCTGCCAGAGGGAGGCAGGGATGACACTCAGAAGAGATGATTGTGGACGGAGGAAGCAAATGAATTAGGCCAGGCTCACACATCAGTGAGCAAATGAGTCATTTGTGCATACATACTGTATATATATACAAGTATGGAGAGAGAGAGGGTAAGAGAGAGAGATAGACACATGAAGGTTTTGTGGCGCCACTAGGCTATAGCAGCATAACTAAGGTATGGTGCATGGCAACCCAGCACCACTGCAGGGATGGTCAGTGGCCGCCATGCCTCACAACTGGGAGCAACAGCAGAAGCAGTCCCTCCCAAAAGAACCATGAGAAATGATGATTTGCCATGCGCCATCCCTAACTATGGGAAACAGTAAAGAGGAAGGTTTTAAGTCTGGACTTAAAGGTTTTGAGAGTGTCTGCTTTTTGTGTAGATTATTCCACAGGAGGGGCGCACGGTAACAAAAGGCTGTTCCTCCTATCATAGATTTTGATATTCTTAGGATTACAAGAGCACCAGCATTTTGGGAACTTAGGGTTCTAGGAGGGTGGAAAGGGACAAGTAAGTCTTTAATATATGTTGGAGCATGGCCATTGAGGGCTTTGTAGGTTAGGAGGAGTATTTTAAAATCAACTTGACTTTTAATAGGGAGCCAATGTAAGGAAGCAAGGATAGGAGAGATATGTTCATATTTTTAGTCCAAGTGAGCGTTTGGGCCGTGGCATTTTGTATCAGCTGTAGGTTTTTGATACAGGTATTGCTACACCCAGAGAACAGAGCATTGCGGAAGTAATAAATGTATGTATTAATTTTTGCAATTTAATTTTTCTGCATCCTCAAAGGATAGGAACTTTCTAACCTTAGCAATATTTCGTTGGTGGAAAAAAGATGTTTTTGAAATGTGTTTTACATGACTATTAAGACAGAGGTCCTGGTCAATAATTACCCCGAGGTCTAATTTTGTGTTACATGACAGTGAAAGGCCACAGAGTAAGTTTTGGTGAAGAAGTGGAATGTTGTTCAGCTCTTTTAGGGCCGATCATCATAACTTCAGTTTTATCAGTTTAAACATAGGAATTTATTAATCATCCAAGTTGTAATGTCTTGGAGGCAGGCATCAAGTTTAGTTATTGGCATATAGTCATTAGGCTTACTGGAAAGGTAAAGCTGGGTTTTGTCAGCATATGTGTGGAAAGTAATGCCATGTTTCCTTATGACAGATCCTAAAGTTAACATGTACAGGGAGAATAAGAGGAGCCCTAGTACTTTGTGTGGGATTATGACTCATTGTGAGCATGTACAAACTGGTAGCGACCAGAGAGGTACGATTTGGACCAGGCTAATGCAGAGTCTTTGATGCCTATCATGTGTTTGAGCCTGTGTAGTAGGATGCCATGGTCAATAGTGTCGAAGGCAGCACTAAGATCATATAGGATTAATATTATCAGATGAGATAAGGAGGTCATTGAAGACTTTAACTAGTGCTGATTCTGTACTACGATTAGCTCTAAAGCCTGACTGGAGGGTTTTCTGGATATTATTTTCATTTAAGAAGCTACAGATTTGCTTAGACACAATGTTTCCATGTATTTTTGCTACAGCTGGGAGGTTAGATATGGGTCAGTAGTTCGCCAGGACATCAGGATCAAGGTTAGGTTTTTTAATATGGTTTAATAACAGATGCCTTGAAAGATTTTGGGACATGCCCAGCTATGAGTGAGTCATTTATAAATTTAAGAATTGTCTCAGCTAAAAGAGACAGAGCAGCCTTAAGAAGATCTGTTGGGATAGGATCCAGTAAGCATGTTGAGGCTTTAGCTGAGGAGACCAAAGACGTAATTTCTGATATATTGGTGGGTGTGAATGAATCAAGGTATGTTACAGGTTGAGTAGAGCTAACTGTAACCATTACATGTGGTTCAACTGGATTTGAGGTTTCAAGGGAGTTGTTTATTTTAAGTCTAATAGATTCAATTTTGTCATTGAAAAAGTCCATGAAGTCATTGCTGCTTAGAGTTATTGCAAGTGATAGCAATAATTTTAGAAGTATATTCTGCCTCAGACAGCCAGGAGCCGCCACCATTTGGCATGGCACAGAAACAATAAGAATCATCCTCCCCCAGTGATCAATGTAAATTAACTGCTGGTACCCCTGTGGCTGGGTAGAACCTTTTGTTCGTATTTACATTGCAAAGACCTTACCTCAGATAGATTTGGAATGTAGTTATGTATATTGTATTATGTATGTTATGAAATGTGGATGTATTCATGTTTAGTATCATTTTTATGGTCTCAGTACAAGAAGTGCAATAATCAAAGTGTATGACTTGTCAGAACAATCCATAGGTAATATTTCTGAATCTTGGTGTATACATACAACTACATAGCCACTTAACAATGCTAACTGCCATAGGTGTGTCCTTGGGCCATTAGACAGAATGGCGCCAGGTAAAGAACCAATCACCTTCCATTGTACTTCCTTCAACTGTATGCTAACTGTATGCAACTCCCCTTGGTTAAGTGTATTTAAGTAGAATACTTATAATTGTTCAGTTAGATTTTAATGGTGAATGCTTTCGGGCTGAAACCCTTATGTCACCCTTGACGCGCGCCATTTTAACGATTAAACCTGTTTCCTGAAGTTCCAGAATCTGCCACCAGTCTGCAATTCTTCCTACAAACTGGAAACTATTAGATGGAGGTTCCTTGGAGACTGAAAAAAAATCGTATTTACTGTGATTCGAGCCTGATATTCATCATCCGGTTGACAGAAGCTAAAGGTAAACTGAATTTCACCTTGGCTGTTATTGGTTCTGGTTGAGAAAAATTGTAGGAAGCAGGGGTTTCACCTCGACGGGGGTGGGTAGTCCTAGTTAACTGCCGTTAGGATAAAAGTTGGACTACTTTTGCAGTTCGATCGGGCATTAGGGTATGGTTTTGTCCTGGAAATGGCTCTAGCATCGACTGACGAGTATGCATTGGCTCTATGAGTCTATTGTTTTGATTGATTCTGAAGCAGTGTTCTTCAGAATAGGTAAATCTTGCATTTTGTACCATGTGGTAGTTTCATGGGCGGATTTGCCACGGAAATGAGAGAAATGGGCCTCCTCTCTATGTAATGTTACAGGTAAACTGCAAGTATACAAAAGTGTTTTTTTAACCAGTACGAATAATAAAATTGGAGTTTGCTACTGCTAAGTTTTGTGGTCACCAGGAGTGTATGAATATCTGGCTAACTAGCTCAGTTGCTATATTTTCTAGGTGTTTTAATTCGACTAGAGATCTAAATTTACATATTTGTTAATGTATAAAAGACTGGCGAATGATGGAACTCAGGAATCATGTTGTAAGCTGTCTTGTCCACGGGTGTTCGTCTGTATGTTGTGTGCTTCTTTATGTGTTATGTGTTACTGTTGAACTAGCCTATATGTGCAACTAACATGAGTTTGTCTTGAGTGAATGCTTGAGTGAGAGCTGGCCAGCTGTATGAATGGGACTCAAGTGATTATTATAAGACAACATAATGAATCTGACCATTGACTTTGGATTTTCTTTCTTTACTTGGGATCAGCTATGTGTCTTTGTTCTCTTTGCTTACTGGATCTCCAGTCTCTCCTTAGCTCCTGTGCCCCATCTCCAAATTCAAATCCAAACTGTTATCAATTGCAGTCATTGTCATGTTCCGAGGCTCTCATCGTTTTGATTTCAGAGTATGTTAACTTTGCCTCTTTAAATGTTCTTATTTCATTTAAGTGTTTTTCTTGCAAACCAAGATATTTACTTTAATTTGTTATTTGCATTTTGCTTTATTTTTGATCGGGTTACTTCCCTGTGTTGCCTTTTCTTTCCCTTTCAATGTAAATTTGTGACTGAAATCCACATTCTCGTCTGGCCTCTGTCAGGCCCAGTGACGGTTCAACAGTGTATTACCCCCCCGGGCAAGACCGCCTCCGAGCGCCCCCACCCCCCGAAAGAAACGAAAAAAATATTGGCAATGCCCAAAACGATATAACTTAAGCATAACTCACTAATTGGATTAGAGTATTGCTCTATACAGTGGATCCCCGTTCAACCCCTTGGTGTTGCGTTGCATTTGCAACCCAGAGGTAAACTTTTCCCCGCGCCCCCTCCCCTTTGCCCTTCTCACACACAGCTTCTGTGCATGGCACCTTCTCAGCAAGCAAGGACGCCTGCAGTTAGGGGGCACCAATGTGCCAGTTGCCCACACAGTGATATGATAGATATTCAGAGATAGTTTTTTTTCCTAAGCGCTCGTGCCGCCCCCTACGAAATGGCCCGTGCCTAAAACCGCTACTGTATAAATGTATTGTACAGTGTAGGCCTAACTGTGGCATAACCTCACAAGTGCTACCCTGCTTAGAACAATAAGTTCATATTGTAAGATACGAACATCCACCAATTGCTTGGAGACTGTACACGGACACTTTGCAACGGTTAGCTTGTAATGTAGGGTTCCACACTAAACAACATAACCAGATAACTGCGTCGTTAGCGCGAGGTTGCTGTTATAATCACAGGTTAAAACAAAGCCTGCTGTATTCGCCAAAGTTGACGAGTCATTCTTTTCGAAATGTGCTGGACACAGAAATAATACTGGACTTCTCCAAAATTTCACTGCAGCAGAGCATTGCTGTTCTGCCTGTTATCTTTATTTCACTGATATTCACTGGTCTAGTATAGCTAGGATTTTATGGGGCAGGCAATCAAATGCAGGAGAGCAAGTATTGGACGATAATTCTGTGTCATCAGCCAATGGCTCAGAGTTTGGGCAATCCTAAAATTGACCAACTTTTCAAATTGGCCTGATTTCTCTGTTTATTTCCTGGCATTGGCTATTTGAAGATTTTATTACATTATCACATGCACCATATAACTCAAACTCATGTAGCTCTGCATTCTGATGCATTAACAGGTTGTTAGATAGCTCATCTGAGTCAAGACTAAAGGTCTTGAATAACAAGCAGTCATTATTTACCCCACATTTGTTTTTGCAGCCACATTTAGTTAAACTTTCTTCTAGGTCTCTTCATGGACATTAGGCTATGAGTGGTAGAAAGTAATGCAGAAATGACATATGCATCAACTTATTTCTCATGCCATGGCAAAAAATCTATCAAAGATCAACTGACAGAACTTAATAAAAAAAAAAAATCAATAAGAATGATGACAATGGTGGCAAAAACGCACAAAATCAGTACGTTTTTAGGCTACAGTCTAAACTGTGCAGCTTGTAGAATCATTCTCAACTCTATCCTATGACTCAGTTTTGCCCAGGCTCTCATGGCCAGATTCATTCACAAACGTATCTTACGCGCTATTCGCAGAGCAGTTTATTTGACGCAATGCAGGGAGCACGATGTGTAGATCAGTTATGCACAAAAGTCCATTTGATTTATTTTTTTAATTAAATCACCTTGTGGCCTACTCCGTACCGTGCATGAAAGCGAAACGTCCGTAAGTGCATTGTGTATTTGTGTGTAAAGCCATTGTCTTATCTAAGCATACTATAGAGTGTTACATTATCAACTGTACTGTCTGATTAAAGATGAAAACAAACTAAACAATTAAAAAACATTTACAACATACTTTGACTGCATGTCCTGTTTGCTCAGTTTCTTATTAATCATTAATCGTCTTATTATCAAACTAATTTCATGTGTGTTTCAATGGAAACCAAGGAAAGCGATTCCAAACTTTTGAATGATAGCTTAAATAACATCTATGAATCTACAGAGTGCTATACTAGCGCACATGCGTTTTTCAGCGATGCACCAATTGGACAACGCGTTTCATTTGGGATAAAGAGGCATAGACCTGCAATCAATCTTTAAGTCCATCAGTGGTTTGAGCCTTATGTTTTTTTTGTCCTTATGAAATATTATTAGAACCCGTCATTAACTCAGCCTCTTGTGAACAGATTTCCTCTACATGTGTACAGGAAACACACGAATGCAGCGCCGAATAAACGAACGAATTTCGCCAGTCTACAGTAGAAGAGGAACAACAAACGACCTTTTACTAATTGATCAACGTAATTTTAAAGAACTTCTGGTGAAAAAATAATGACACTTTGTCGTCATCCATGTGAGATTTAAAACCCCAAGGACTTTCAAGGACAGTGCCTTTTCCCCCTGTTTTCAAAAACCTTCCAGTGCCTTGAACTTATTTTTTCAGATTCACAAACTTTCAGGATTTCAAGGACCCGTGGGAACCCTGATCAACAAGAGGCCCATTTCTCATGCAGATAATTCAGGAACAGAGGAAAATACCTTCATTGAAATGAACCCCACAGGCAGACCTGAGAAGTATACAGCCCCTATGTCTTCTGGAGTGATGAAGAACTATATCAGATGGATTGCTGTGTCTCTGGGACAGCTGGTTCTAGTGTTGTTAGCACTCAAGATAGGATTGGATGTCAAATATTTTTTGGAGAGAAGCCAGTTCCAGGTTGAAAGGGACCACTTGCTAGCAAGGTCTGTGAATGTGACCATGGAGAATTATAACTTGACCAGACAGGTGGAGGAGTTACGCATGACCAACAGTCAGCTTCAAGCCAGAATCTCAAAAATGCAAAAGAGATGTTCCTCTGGATGGATGATTTCTAACACCAAATGGTACCACATTCCTTTCTTGAGGAAAACTTGGTTAGAAAGCAGACAGCACTGCAAAGACAGTGGAGGAGACCTGGTGATAATCGACAGCAAAGAGAAGCAAGTTTTCATTCATGGATTGGGAGTAAAGGTTTGGATTGGATTGAGGAAGAATATGGGTGTGTGGAAATGGGTCGACGATACACAATTATCCACAAAACACTGGAGTAAAGCACAACCTACTGGGGGCCAGGAGGAGTGTGTTCTCATTGAGGCAGATGCAGGTGATCCGTTCTCCTCCTGGCATGATTACCCATGTAGCTACAAAGCCAGTGTTATATGTGAGATGTCTGCATAGCCTACATGTAAATTCAAGGAAGTCACAAATTACAATTTCAAGTTACATAAAAAATGTAAGATTTTCAGTCTGTTCTGTTATTCAAGGCAGTGAAACCATTAACTGGATCAAACTGAACTGACCCAACTATCTAACATCCCAGATAGCAAAATGCTGGGGGCCGGCGGTGGCTTGTTGCTATTTTGCCATGTGTATACGTGGTATAGCAAAAATACCATATTAGGCAAAAGAGTGGCAGCCTGTGCTGCTGGAGACCTGACAAGCAAAATGCAGGCAGCGGACCGCCTGTATTGCACTATCTGGGATGTGTAAAGGCAGTAGTCAGAGTAGAGGACAGCAATGTTCACAGTTTGACCTGTGCTCATTTCCTCATCCTTTCCTGTCTCTCTCTCCTGTACACTTCAGTCATTTTCAACTATACTGTCTGATTAAAGATAAAAGCAAATAAAACAATTAAAAACCATTATACTTTGACTGCATGTCCTGTTTGCTGTGTTTATTCAAACTAATTTCATGTGTGTTTCCAAGGAAACCAAGGAAATTTCAAAGTGATCCCAAAGTGCTGAATGATAGCGTAAATAATAAATTTACATTTACATTTAGGCATTTAGCAGACGCTTTTATCCAAAGCGACTTACAAAAGAGGATAACATTCAAGCTACAACACAATGAACTAACAAGGAGTGCGTATTGCTAACATAGAATCTGCACTGTTTTAAGTTGAAAGTGCAATAGTGTAACACAATGTAGAGAAATTAAATTATTAAGTGCATTCTCAAAGTTTACGCCAGGAGATATTCTTGGAAGAGCTTAGTCTTCACGAGTTTCTTGAAGGTGGAGAGGGTATCAGTTGATCTGGTAGCACTTGGGAGGTCATTCCACCAGCGCGGAACCAGATATGAGAAGAGTCTGGACTGACCTGCACAAGGTATTGGCCGTGCTAGAAAACGTTCCTTAGAGGAGCGTAGTGGTCGTCGGGTGACATAGGGCTTCAGAAGAGAATTCAAGTAGATGGGAGCAGAGCCATCATTCACCCTGTAGGCCAACATAAGTGCCTTGAATTTAATGCGAGCAGCCAAGGGCAGCCAGTGAAGTTCAATGAACAGAGGTGTGACATGTGGGTTAAAGACCAGACGTGCAGCTGCATTCTGGATCATCTGTAGCGGTCTCACTGCACAGGCTGGTAGGCCTGATAGGAGGACATTGCAGTAGTCAAGACGAGAGATAACCAGGGTCTGAACCAGGAGCTGAGTTGCATGTTGGGTTAGGTACGGCCTGATCTTCCTTATGTTGAATAGGGAAAAACGGCACGACCGAGCCACAGAGGCAACGTGATCTGCAAAGGTCAGTTGGTCATCGATCATGACACCTAGGTTTCTTGCCACTTTGGTGGGAGAAACAGACAGGGAGTCGATCTTGATACCGATGTCGTGGTGTATGGCTTGTTTGGCTGGGAGGACCAGCAGTTCAGTTTTGGAGAGATTTAGTTGGAGGTGATGTCATTTCATCCATGCAGATATATCGGAGAGACAGTCCGAGATCCGTGATGACACCGTGGAGTCGTCCGGCGGAAAGGACAGATAGAGCTGGGTATCATCCGCATAGCAGTGGTAAGAGAAGCCATGGGAGTGGATGATTGAGCCCAGCGAGGTGATGTACAGTGCGAAGAGAAGGGGCCCCAGCACAGATCCTTGGGGTACTCCTGTGGTGAGTTGGTGAAGTGCCGATGTCTGTCCTAGCCATGATACGTTAAACGACCGTCCGGTAAGATAGGACTTGAACCAGGAGTGCGCTGTGCCATCAATCCCAATGTTGGTCAGCTTGTCCAGTAGGATGCTGTGGTTGACCGTGTCAAATGCTGCTGATAGGTCCAGCAGGATGAGCACTGAGGACTGACCTGCCGCTCTGGCCTCTTTTAATGCTTCCGTCACAGACAGAAGCGCCGTTTCAGTGGAGTGGCCACTTCTGAAGCCGGATTGGTTGGAGTCGAGGAGGTTGTTCTGAGTGAGAAATCCTGTGACCTGTTTAAAGACAGCTCGTTCAATGGCTTTGGAAAGGAAGGGAAGAAGAGAGACAGGCCGGTAGTTCTCCACTTGAGTGGGAGCGAGGGATGGTTTTTTGAGCAGTGGTGTTACCTGGGCTTGTTTGAAGGCAGTGGGAAATGTACCCCTAGTTAGTGACGCATTGACCACATGTGTGGTTGCTGTCGCAATTGTGGGGGTTATGGCCTGAAGAAGGGTTGTTGGGATAGGATCCAGAAGACAAGAGGTAGGCCGGCTGTCTGTGAGAAGCTTAGACACCTCTGCCTCGGAGAGAGGAGTGAAAGAAGAAAAGGAAGCAGTTGGTGTAGAGAGGCTAGGAGAAGGAACCTGTGTAGATTGGTTTGAGAACTGACTACTAATAGCTGCAACTTTGTTAGTGAAGAATGCAGCAAAAGTGTCAGCTGTGAGGTTAGTTGGAGTTGGAGTTGGAGTAGGTGGAGGAGGTGGGTTTAGTAAAGATTTAAAGGTGGAAAAGAGTTTCTTGGTGTCCGTGGCGTTGTTAATCTTGTCATGATAGAAAGCCTATTTCGCAGCAGTGACACTGGATGAGAAGGAAGATAGTAGTACTTGGAATTGTGCTAGATCAGCCGAATTCTTAGTTTTGTGCCATTTCCTTTCAGCAGCTCTGAGGTTAGTGCGCATTGACCGAAGTGAGTCATTAAGCCACGCATGAGACTGGGTGGGTTGTGCGGGTCTGGTAGACAGAGGGCACACACGATCCAAGCAGAATCTCAGCGTAGAACAGAGTGACTCTGTGGCGTCATCAACCTCAAAAGAAGAGAAACTTCTAGACGGTGGTAGAGCAGACGCCACCAAGGAGGAAAAGTGAGTAGGAGATAGATTCCGGAGATTGCGACGGACAGAGACAAAGGGAGTAGGAGCAGATGGTTGCTGACAGAGGGAAACCTTGAACTGAATAAAGTAATGGTCAGATAGATGTAGAGGAGTAACTGTCTGTGAAGTAGCGGCGCACTTCCTGGTGAAAATGAGATCAAGTTCCTTACCGGCTTTGTGAGTCGGAGGGCTGTGAACCCGCTGTAGCTCAAAGGAGTCCATCAGAGATAGGAATTCGGCAGAACCTGGATTGTCTAAGTGGATGTTCATATCACCGAGAACAAGCATGGGACAGTCATGCTCAGGGATGGAGGAAAGCAGAGTGTCAAGTTCCTCAAAGAAATCGCCCATTTGAAATCGCCCAAATAACAACTATGAATCAACAGAGTGCACTTGTCAGTTCATCTGTTCCCATTAATAACTTCTGCTAAGAATTAGAAAAGAGAAGCACATGTCAGTTGAAAAGGTGCAAAGCTGTGCATTTGGGAAGAGCAGCTGAAAAGTGTGATGATAGTGTCTTCATAGGCCTACGAGTCAAGGGATAGCACACATCACAAACAGCTGACATTCCAATCACCCTGTTGAGGACTGTGTCTCCAGCTAGCATGATTACCCATGTAGAGAGGGATACTATTCCATTGTACTGGATCTATACGGGGTCTATAATAATAGTGTTGTCACTTGACGCTTTACATCTCAAATATAGAGTTCCATTTGTGTCAAAATGATGTCCTGGTCTGCTGTTCATGTCATCCTAAAATGCAGTCAAACATTGTGAGTGTCTATGCAACATTCACTACATCAGAACATGTCAAAACACTCATGGTCTTCGTGATTGGTTACTTTACAAGACAATGGGCTCTGTCAAATAAACTTCAAATGCCACCTCATTTGGTACCTCATGAATTGTTGTTTTGTTCTTATGCCATGTAGCATGTAGCCTATTGGTCCGTGTGGTTGGGTTATGTCTTCCTGTACATCATCTTATATGTTTTTTTTACTCTGCTGTTGTGTATGTTAACTTCCTTGTCATTTGGTCAACTTCACTTGTTTATTTGTTGTATATGCCGTCTTATTTGTCATAATTATGCTGTTGAATTTGTCATCTTCCCTGACGTTTTGAGTCTGCTGTTGTAGGCCTTTATGTTGTCTGTCTTTGGCGTGTTTGATTCTGAATGTCATACACACATGAGGAGTGAGTGTGACAAGCTGAGGGGCAAGTGTGAAGCACGAGTGAAGTGTGACTTTATCACTGGTGTCACATGTCACATGGTTGTATGTGTTGCATTTTGCAAAAAGGGCTATATTAAACCTTACGTCAAATTAACAAAGCATTGTAAATGTCTCAATTATTACACAAAAGCAGAAAATTCTTCTACTCTCTGAACCAGCTTAGTGGCTCTGTTTAGTGGCTTGAGCTTGCTGGGAAAACCCATTCTAATATATGAGTGATTTCATTTTGCTGTGTAGCTCAGTCTGGCCATTAGGCACTTTGTTTGTTATCTATTATTATTATTATTCATCTATTTGCACTTCGTTTTATATGCCTGAGAACTAATCAAAAATGGGCTTTTACCCCTGACTCAGTGTAGGCAGGCTTAACAACCAAAAATCAAGAAACATCAGAAAAGACATTTTGATCTACATTCATTGATCCCATCTCATAGACATGGGAGATGGCAGCTAAACATCTAGACCAAGGTCAATCTCAAATTGAGGCAATCAATCATGAAAGCCAGGCTAGGCTTAAGCACATTTACTGAATCAGTCACTTCTGGCACAACCATAAACAAGATTTCAAAAGGTGGCTTTTTTGATGAGAGCAAAGTTTCAAGAACACAATCGTCATTACGATGAAAATCATTGAATTTTGACAATGACACGTCATGTTTATCCTATATTAAACTAATTTCATGTGTGTTTCCATGGAAAACAAAGAAGCAAGAAGAAATTGTAAAAGCAAAACTTTTGAACGGTAGTGTGGATAACATTCTGTCAATCAACAGAATGCACTTACTGTATGTTGTCAGTGTACAAATGCATGGAGACCTGTGCACAATCAAGAGTAACTAATTAGCTAAACTTGACAAAGGAACGACACATCACTCAGTCATTGTGGAATGGCCAGACAAAGAGAATGTATTGTTGCGCACACACAGTTTTATACCTACACATCACGTGCCCTTAAGAATGCACATTATTGTCCATCACTTAGCTGTTCTATAATGCAAAAATTCTCTCTGTACAATTGAGGACATACTATTTCCCTACATGTTAACACTGTATCAGTTCATCTGTATGTTGTCAGAAAAAGGTGTACTCTAAACCTCTGTTTGGCCTTTACAGGTGTAACATCTCCACCAACAACTCCTGCTCTTTTACATTCTTTTTTATTTTTACTTTACTGTAACCCGGCAGTCCATGCAGATGAAAAAGAGCCAACGAACAGGTTAACATAACTTGTGAAATGACTCCATATTATTTTTGTTACCATGGCAAGGCTGGATGAAAACAAAGCTGCACAATAGTCATTTAAGAGAAAAAGAAAAACTGAACAGCAAAAAAGGAACCATCTTGAAGCAATCTATAAACATCTATGGTATGTTGCCATGAATCATAAAATGGGGTTTCAGTATTATGAAGGTGTGTATTTGAGGAGCCTATAATGGCATAATACACAAACAGTTTGCTGATTGTCACTTGAGAAGCTGCAGCAGGACCAGATGAGAAACAGCGGACATGGCAGAAGATGGAACATATGCAAACCAAGATGCCATTGGCAGGAGTCCCACTTCTCATTCAGGAAATAAGGAAAAAACCTACATTGAAATGAGCCCCGCAGGCAGCCCTGAGAAGACTACAGCCCCCATGTGTTCTGGAGAAATGAACTACATCAGATGGGATACACTGTGTCTGGGACTGTTTTTTGTTGTGTTGACAGCACTCAACATAAGACTGGGCGTCAGATATGAGGAAAGATCAGCTCCAGGCTCAGAGGGAGCACCTGCTAGCATCCATAGAAAAGGCCAGGTTTTGGCCAGTGATACTTCACTGAAGTGAGGTTAGTAACTTCAAGCCAGAATCTCAACACTGGAGAAGATATGTCCCTCAGGATGGAGATATTTCAACACTAAATGTTACTTCATCTCTTTTTCAATTAAGACTTGGAAAGTAGACAACACTGCAAAGAGAGTGGAGGAGACCTTGTGATCATCAACAGTAAAGTGGAGCAAATTTTTATTCATGGATTGGGAACAGTTTGGATAAAATACTGGGGTAAAGGAGGACAAATTTTGCTGTTATTGGTTTCTCAAAATATCTTTGAGATTATACAGAATGACAGAAACAAGTGGTGACATAGAAACATACTCATTGAAATCCATGTAAATAAATGAAAATTGTTGGAAATATGCTCATTCAGGTCATCATGATCATCATTAAAACTGAGATGTATGTTACATATACTGTATAAATGTTTGCTGACCTATGTTGCCTCTTGATGGCCTCTAAGCCAAAAAAGTTCAGGTTTAAAAGGTCCAGTGGAGGCCAACTGGTACCTAACTACACTGAAGTCACTATTTGAGTACTTCCTACTTGTTTGAGGTAGCGAAGCACATTGACTGAAAGCATTAGCACGTTGTGCAAAGAGCACAGCTCTTTCACTGTAGTACTTTATTCTTCTCTCTCTCTGATTGCGTTTGACAGTTCATCAATGCACGTCTTCTGAGTGGATGCATCAGCATCAGTCAAACAGCAGTCCTCAGTCAGGGAAGCTCATCTCCATCCTCTGAATGTGGTGGTGTGGTCTGTGTGATTGCTTGAGAGGTTTGACTCTCATGGGCCGTCATTAGTGCAGATACAATGTTTGAACTAATTCTTGTAACTTTGTTTGACATAGGTAGCATCAAGGAAGAGTTCAGTTCCGAGGGTATACAGTAGGTATACAGTTTGAATGCTGTAGATGCAGAAAGTCACCAGACACCAGCAATCAGCTTTAGCAGCACCCATTTATTGTAAACTTTGGAAAGTATGAAAAAGAAACAAACAAAAAAACTTTCAACTCTCAACTCTTCATGTCATTGAAGTGGGGGAGAGGGATCTCTTTCACAACACAGAGGAATGTAGTTTGTTCTCTTAGCGAGAAGGCTAGACATATAGTGTCAGAAAAGATGACACAGCATGCACATCTAGTCTGAGAAATGGAAGTCAGGTTTTAAAGCATGATGAACCTTTAACGCATCACACACAGTGCCTGTGAGGGTGTGTATGGGACCAATGCCTTGCTGATCAATAAAGGCAGTGCAGACTACGGCATACCTGTGGTGCTGCCCCAATGGACATTATGTGCTATGGACATGTCTTGATGGATGATCACCCACGTGGTAAGAATTTACATTTTGAAATAATATCTAGCTTAATCATTTACAACTTACAAGTCGCTGATTTCCAAGTTCTATGATCAGATCGTAACACTAACTTGACCAGAACAAACCAGTGTGTTCATTGATAATACAAATTACATACAACAGTGCCTATAACCACCTCTGGCTCAATGGCAGCATTCAAAAACCTGCTTGAAAAACTAAACTCAGCTGAATATATTTGATGAACCATGTGTGCATTATAGCTGATGTCTGAAAGCTTGTTCTCCAACACGATTCCCTTTTTTACATTTCATGGGGAAAGATATATTTACCTATTTACACTAACATTTACATTATTCACAAAGATACACAAGGTCTCCTGTTACTTGTTTCAAGAGTTTTTAGACAGACAACTGAGAGATAAACTCAACATGGTGTGTGGGCATTGACTCTATCTAGTCAGTATAAATATAAATGCCTAGAATATTACCACAGACCCAAGAGAGAATTATACACACCAACATACAAAACTAGATGTAACCTTCCTAAGTGGAGACTGCAAGTCTTTGTTGTTTTGGTGTTGGGTGCGGGGAGACACGTCTGGAAATGGGGTTGTCAGGGAGGGTTGCTGGGGAGGCTCCATCACCGGGGGGCCCTGAGCATGGTTCTGTACATGGCAAAGCCCAGCACCACAAACACCGTGGCTCCAACGCTCGCTTTCAACCAGAAGGTGGAGCTCTTCAGATCGGCCTGTGTCATGTGCCTGAGGAATAGACACAGAAAACAGGGGGAAGGGCACCAGGGGGTGGGGTTTAGAAAATTGTAATTCAGAATAAGAATTTGCTGGATTGTACACTGGCTGCCCAGAGACTGCGTGTGATACATTTATGTAATATGTAGCAAAATGTAAGAGTTTAAGAAACTGCATACTACATGATGATACAGTCTCCCCCTTGGCAAAAGGCCTTAATAAGATTAGAATGCTTGTCTTATCTTTTAAGTCTCTACAGGAATGAGATGTTTTGACAGGCTGTGGCAAGTTCTACTAAAACTGACATCTCATTTACCATTTGTGAAAATAAAAAAAGACAAATGTTTCCACTGTGTGACACAGGCACGACATTTGTGAAAGAGGAAGTGAATGTGTTAAAGGCTGATTTGTAGAAAATGATCTATGTTAAGATCAGGTCTCTATGGCAGCTGAAAGTCAAAAGTTAAAAGAAAGTAAAAAAAAAAAAGACACTCATGTTAGACACGATGCAGGAATTACAACACAAGTAAACAGGGTGGGATGTTAAACACATGAGCAATGAAGACAAGAAAGACAGGGGAGGACAAACTGAGGAGGAAGAGAAAATGGCAGACAAGTCTGATGAGGCGAACACAGAGAGATGAAGTGGTCAACAAAACAGCAAAGACGTGACGCTCACACAAACAAGGCAAAGCCTGCCAAAGCTCTCAGGCCCGGGGATAAAGAAAAACAGCGATGGCCATCAAGCAGATGGAGGAGAACAGAAAGGAAGGAATGATGAGATGAACGTGTGGTTGTTTTTTTTGTTTTGTTTTAATTGAGAGACAAGTAAGTAGAACCTGCTGAAAATGACGGTGTAGATTTTGGCCTTGACCGTCTGCATGAGCTCCGAGTTGAGGAAGTTCTGACAGAGACAGAAGGTGCACCGGTTGCACGTGCACATGCAGCGCAGACGAGCGTGGCTAAGAGAAGAAACACACCCACATAGAGGATAGCAGGGCATATGAAAACACACACACACACACACAATCAACCCCCATCCACCCAAGAGAAGATTGTTGAATAAGTGTACACACATACAGGCCCTTACCCCAACATACTGTACACAATCTAAGCAATAGGACTCTTGAGGTTATACACACAAGAAACACAAATCTCCACACAAACACACACACACATACATACACACACACACAGTTTTGCAGTTAGTGCCCAGCAGCGTCAACCCCTGGTGATGCCACTCTTCAGTAACACAGCAACTGGAAGAGAGACTGGTCAGGAGAGAGTGAATGGAGACAAATGGCCCTTGTGATCCAACTCATACATAAACAAGGCCTTCAGAGTCACTGCCCTTCAACGTAGTGCTGGACAGACTAGCCAAATGTGTGCATGGCCATAATTAGCACCAAAACACTGACTTAACACAGATTAGATTAAATATTGTAGCGTGTCATATGTTGCAGATTATATTTGCGGGATTAAATTAGGGTGCGTAGGGTAGACCAATTCAACAATTCAACAACTGCACCAGATATATATTTGCAAGTGTGTGTGTGTGTGTGTGTGTATGTGTGTGTGTGTGTATGTGTATGTGTATGTGTATGTGTGTGTGTGTGTGTGTGTGTGTGTGTGTGTGTGGAGGTGAGGGTGCGGATGACACCTACGGGTACATGGCCATGGTGGTGAGTTTGATGAAGATGTCCCTGTTGGGTGCGGCGGCTGTGTTGCAGGTGTAGGTCTGTGGCGGCGGCATCTTGTGCTTGCGGCAGAAGTCCAGCGGGGCCAGAGCATACTGCTGCTTCACCTCCGGCAGGTCCGCCTTGGACGCCACCATCATGCACGGCGTCTTGCTGTCCATGAAGTATTGCTGTGGGCAAAAAAGAACAACCAGACTGACTGTTGACTACTGGCCTTCTGTGCGTGCGTGCGTGCGTGCATGTGTACGTGTGGGTTCAAGTATGCGCGTGCTTATACACAGTTAATAGTAACAAAATAACTAATTTCAGACAATCTGACGGCAAACTCAATGTCAACATGCATTTGGAGGATGCGTGTTTACTTGGATTATTAATCCCACACATACAGTCTCCTCTCTGACTCACTAGCCTTCATATTAATGACTTGTGCTCATGAATACTGTATTGGGTCAAGTCAGACAGTGACCCAAGTACAGTAGATGGAAAGTAGGTTGAAGTGCATTTAAATCACAGGCAAGGGGCAAGACCTTAAATTACCTTAAAGACTTTTGCACAGTACTCAAAAGAGAAGGGGTTGCTGGCGTCGTAGATTAGGCACACAACGTCGCAGGACAGCTCGGCGTCTGACAGGAAATCAAAATCTGGGAAGACCTCATGGAGCTGAGAGACAGAGGCAGGAAATATTTACAACGTCAGTCAGCATTACTTGAGGCAAAGTCAGTTTCTACAACTTCAGTAAAAGACACCATGGTGAATTATGTCTGACCTCCAGTCTTACCCAAAATCTCCCCACAGACACACTCAACCAGACACATTAGGGATTATGGTTGTTTTAGTTAAATTCATTTTGAATTATTTTCCCCATTGGATTGTGGATTGCTTTCAGCTAGCATGAATTTGCAAATTCATATCCATGGTACTACTTTTGAGATATTCCTTATAAAGTACATCTTTAAACTAAAGCAGAGGCAGGCACTGTCTGAGGATCAAAGCTGATCCCTCAACCCTGTGCAATAATGAGAGGACAATGGAAGAGCTCACCAGTAAGTATTTCTCCTGCCCGTACACATAGGCAGTGCTGATTGCATAATAAGATTTGTGTTCTTCTTTTATTGTTCTCTGGCGCTAAGGACAGAGGAGGGAAGAGCAACACACAACAGAATCAATAATCATGAGACACCAAAAAGTGTTAAACAATGTATGTTTAACAGCCTGGAGATTATAGGTCATGGACTTCAAAACTTCAACCATGTCAACCATGTCTCTGCACTCATGTAATCACACTCATTTTCAAATATTGCAGTAACACCACTTTGTTGTGCTGTGTGTTGGATGTTGTGTTACGTATTGTGTGCTGTGTGTGCAGTGTGAAGTGTGTGTAGTGTAGTTCTATTTCGTTTCTCCTGACCGCCAGAAGCGGTGCTTTCAGCACATGGATGTCCATCACACGAACGTGCAGGTCGAGTAATAATAACAGCAAAGTCACTTGTGACCTGGGTGACGTCACCCCATGACACCGTGACCGGCACAAAAGACCCAGGAAATGATCCCTTTCATCTTCTCGCGTTTTGCAGGTTGCAAGTTTGCACGGAAGTTTGAATATTGGACTAGTGCTGAAAAAGTTTCGTTACCCTCGGGGTTGGGGCAGTGCATTTGCATCCCCCAAGAAACTGCGTATTAGTCGTTATAATTCTCATTTTCTTATTTCGGATTTTTTTTTTTTTCGTTTTGTAAGTGCTCCGTTTGTCTGAGTGTTCTCGCTCGGTGGAGCTATCTGACCTAGCCCTCCGAGACGGTGTTCCTCGCCGCTGGAGATTGGCCTTGGTGCTTCACCTTTGAGGTAAGCTGTTTTATTTTATTACGGGTTGGTTTGAGCGGTGTTCTCGCCGCAGTTTTTAGCTTACCAAACGGATTGTGGTGCACGGCGCCTTTCCAGTTTAGTCATAAGCCAACTTTGTTTGGTGTAGCCTTCTGCTAACGGGCTAGCTATCTGAAGCCGGGTGGTCTCGCTCGGGCCCTCACACCGTTACTGCCGACAGCGGGTGTGTTCGCCCCAGCTGTTTGTTTGTTTTCTGCCTGTTTGGCTATTTATTTTGTCTTGTTATTGGGGTGCTCTCGCCCAATTCATTGCTATGTCACAGATGTTCGGCAGGGGTTAACTGACATGGCCTGTGCCAACTGCATGTGCCTGAGCGTGGCAACACGAACAGGGCCCAGGCCGCGAGGGGGCAGGAAGCGACGCCGGCTGCAGCGGCAGGGCCCAGCAAGCGCCACGGGGTTACTGCATGCATTGTCTCCGAGGCGAAAAAGAAGCGACCAGGCAACTTGGCCCAGAAGGTCGATATGATCTCTGCTGAGCTGCAGGTGATAAAGACCCTGCTGGCCAATCTCCAGCCTCCGGCACAGAGTGCACAGGGTGGCAGTGTCCTCGCGCACACCCCAACTCCCTGGCAGCCTGAACGGTCACCATCACCACCATCCCTGTCACCGGCCGTCGAGGCCCACGGCCTAGACATTCTCTCCATCCAGGCTTCTGAGAGCCTGGTATGTGATGAGTCTGAGCCCCACGAGTCCGCCTCTCAGGCTGGCTCCCAGGCTACCAGCCCTAGCACAGCAGAGGCATCGGAGGCTGAGCGACCTTTCCATCCAGCCGGCCTTGAAGGCAGCATTGGCCCGCCTGGGGTTGGACACGCCCCCAGTGGCCCAGCCTAGGCAGAGTGCCTTCTTCAGGGGCTCCGCACAGCCCCCCATGTTGACTGTGCCACCCTCGAGCCCATACATCGAGGAGCTGCAGAGGTGGTGAGCTGACCCTAACCGCTTTTCTCACCTCCCCAGAGACTGCAGGGCGCTGGCAGCTATGCACGGATGAACGGATGCCCAATATAGAGTCATTCATGGCTGCCCTGGTTCTGTCTCTTAACGAGGCTCTGCGGCCTGACGCCCGGTGCCCCCGCGCTCAGTGCCGCATGACTGACGACCTCATTGTTCGGGGCTACGACACGGCGGCGCGTATGGGACGCATCGGAAACTCTATGTCCCACCTGATGCTGGCCCTCGCTCAGACGCTGCAGGGGACGGACCCAGCGTCGCAGGAACTTTGTGAGGCGGCACTCCAGGCCTTCGCATACTCCTCACGGGAGCTGGGTAGGCTAATGTCTTACCTCACCCTCGCTCGCCGCCAAATATGGCTGGCCCAGTCTCCGCTGGCGGACAGACGGGTGCTTCGTTCTCTCCCTGTCCGCCCGGGGGAGTTGTTTGGCCAGGCTGTGCAGCAGGCCCTGGATAGGAGTGCACAGGTCGTGCAAGCACGGCAGCAGTTCGCCGGTCTTCGCCAGGTGTACCAGCATGTCAACACAGCTTCAACCTTCAGGGGGCCTACACCAGTACCGCCATCTCGGCTGCGTACCAGCCAGGACTCAAGGCGTGTGGATGACTTTCGTCGCCCCACCACCTCCCGTACCCGCAGCGCCGCCCCCTACCCCCAGCCCGTGCCTCGTCGCCCCCCTGGAGACCGGCGGTCGGCCACTTTTCCAGCCAGCAGCTCTGGCATTGGAAAGTAATGACCCCAGACCCCTGGGTGCTGGCGACCCTCACCACCGCCGACTGCCACGTTTCTAAGGGGTCAAGACCACCATCATGGGCCACCCGGGGAAGGCCCTCGTCCTACGCCAGGAGATCGTCGCCCTCCTGGAAAAAGGAGCAATCTCTCCAGTCGACAAGCAGAGACAGCAAGGTGGGTTTTACTCAATGTATTTCCTTGTTCCCAAAAAAGACGGTGGTCTCCGCCCAATCCTGGACTTGAGGTCCCTGAACGCGCATTTGAAGGTCCTGAAATTCCACAGGCTGCGTACTGTGGATGTGCTACAACACATCCAGGAGGGCAATTGGTTTACCACCATCAACCTCAAAGATGCCTACTTTCATGTACCAATTGCGCCACACCACAGGCAATTCCTGCGGTTTGCCTTCGAGGGCCAGGCGTACAAGTTCTGTGTCCTGCCCTTTGGCATAGCGCTGGCACCCCGTGTGCTCACCAGATGTGTGGCAGCGGCATTGGCGCCACTTCAGGCGCGGGGCATACGTGTCCTACTATACCTCGATGACTGGCTCATCTGCTCTCGGTCAGAAGCACAGGCCCACACCGACGCTCAGGGGCAACCAGAGGAAGAGCTCTCTGGTGCCCAGCCAGGAGACCATCTTCTTAGGCATGCAGTTAGATTCACAGTCGTTGAGGGCAACCCCCTCCCAGGCCAGGATCCACAACATCCGCCAGCTGATTGGCCACTTGAGACAGGGCAGGTCACTCACCCTAAGGACGTTTCAGCGCCTGCTGGGTATGCTCACAGCAGCCTCTTCTCTGGTCCCGCTGGGCCTCCTGGACCTTCGTCCACTTCAGAGGTGGCTGAACGACCTCCACCTCCACCCCCACCCCGCACTGCACGGGCGCAGGCTGGTAAAGGTCACACATGCCTGCTTCAGGCTCCTCTGTCCATGGAGGAGGAGGGCGTACCTCATGCAGGGTGTTCCCCTAGCCGTTATCCCTTCCCGGAGGGAGGTCATCACCACGGACGCCTCCCTGGAAGGATGGGGTGCAGTCTGGCAGTGCCGGACGATATTTGCCAGGTGCTGCCAACAGGGCGGCAGACCTGCTGTCCCGACAGGACCCCGACCCAGGGGAGTGGAGACTCAACCCCGCGGTGGTGCTCACCATCTGGGAACACTTTGGCAGGGCAGAGGTGGATCTCTTTGCCTGTCAGGAATCGACACACTGCCCTCTCTGGTTCAGCCTCCACGGCCCCAGCCCCCTGGGCCAGGACGCGCTGGCACATGCATGGCCGAGACAGCGGCTGTACGCATTCCCCCCTCTGCCGCCGATCGTGCAGATCCAGCCCGGCTGCAGCTCTGGGTTTGGCCGCTGAAGGGCCGGACCACCTGCTAGGGCTCTGTGACCCGACTGTGGTCAACAACATTAACAGCTCTCGGGCACCCTCCACCAATGCCCTCTACGCCAACAGGTGGAGAATCTTCTCCAACTGGTGCCTGACACAGGGGGAAGAGCCTACGAGCTGCCCCCTGCCGACTATTTTACTGTTCCTTCAGTCCCTGTTTGACAGGGGACTTACACCTTCCACCATCAAGGTGTATGCAGCTGCCATCTCTGCACAGCATGCCAGAGCCGAGGAGAGGAAGATAGGGTCCTATCCCCTTGTGGCCCGTTTCCTGAAGGGTGCTCTCCGGCTGAGATCCCCCCGGCGAAGCCGGGTGCCCATGTGGGATCTTCCTTTGGTGCTGCAGGCTCTCTGCGATGCACCGTTTGAACCCCTTCTGGAGGCAGACATTTCATGGCTCTCCCTGAAGACTGCCTTTCTCCTAGCCATTATGTCGGCTAGGCGCGTCGGGGAATTGCACGCGCTGTCAGTCAGTGGGGACTGCCTGCAGTGGCACCCCGGCGACAGTGGGGTCACTCTGTGGCCTAATCCCTCTTTCCTCCCGAAGACCCTCTCTTCTGCGTTTGTCATTTAGCCTCTTAGCCTGGCAGCGTTCGAGCCGACTCAGGGGGTGAGGTCGGAACTTTTGTGCCCGGTTCGCGCCCTCAGGGTGTACGTGTCCCACACGGAGGGTTTTTTCGCAGAAGTGACGCCCTGTTTGTTTGCCACACAGCACCGAGAAGGGGTCTGGCACTCTCCAGGCAGAGGCTATCCAAGTGGATCGTGGAGGCCATACTACATGCCTACAGGCATAGTGGCTCCCCAGCTCCTCAGCCCATTCGGGCTCACTCTACACGGGGCGTGGCAGCCTCGTGGGCATCACTGAAGGGCGTGCCCCTTTCCGACATATGCAGCGCGGCCTCCTGGGCGTCCAGCTGCACCTTCACCAGGTTTTACCAGGTTAATCCCGTGGCAACAGCGGTGCTTCCAGGCCCGTCGCAGCAGCAGTGAGAACGGGTGGGCACTCCTCATGACTTTGTTGGTATTAGTCATCCATGTGCTGAAAGCACCGCCTCTGGCGGTCAGGAGAAACGAAATAGAACGAGGGTTATGTCTATAACCACGGTTCTATGAGTTTCGGATGACCGCCAGAGCTTGGCAGTCACTCGGAGTGTACACGAGAAGATTTGCCAAGAGATCATTTCCTGGGTTCACTGGTCTTTTGTGCCGGTCACGGGGTCACGGGGTGACGTCACCCAGGTCAAAAGTGACTTTGTTGTTATTATTACTCGACCTGCACGTTTGTGTGATGGACATCCATGTGCTGAAAGCACCGCCTCTGGCAGTCATCCGAAACTCATAGAACCGTGGCTTTATACATAACCTTCGTTTTGTGTGTTGTATGGTGTGTCCTGTTTGGTGTTGTATTGTATGTTGTGCAGAGGGACAGCAGGCATTGTGCTTGTGTTGTGTTGTATTGTGTTGTGTTATCACCATAAGGTTTCTTCCCAGGAAAGCCTGCAGGAAGCCACTCTTGCCACTGCCAATGGCGCCAAACACATTACAGCGGAAGACGTTGCGCTGGGTCTGCTTCTTCTGCAGGTCAATCTTCTTGTCCCGAGTCACTGCAGGGGGGAGAAGACAAAAGAGACAGCGGAAATAAATAGAGAAAGGCAACACAGAAGACAACACAGGGGGGGAAGAGAGAAAGATGAGGAGGAGGAAGTGGACGAGAAGGACAAGGAGGAGGAGGAGGAGGAGAAGTGTGAGCCTGAATATTTAAATGCCAGACATGGAATCTGAGTCTATGGCCCTGTCCCATTTCTCAATCCTTAACACTGGCACTTGGTTTCCAGAGACCTCCGAAGGGAGATACCCCCAGAACAGCAAAGTGAAGGAGTAAGTGTTATAGGTAGGAATATGTAGAAATATGTAGGACATCACTTCATGCAAAGTTTAGCCATCATATTTAGAAATGTAATATGCAGCCAAAATGTGGTCTACCGTGGTCTTCAGTCTGTTTGAAAATGCAGTTATTCATACAACACCATGACCCCAAAATTATACAAACTGGGATAAGCCTCATACTCGGCATACTTTGGAAAACACATTACAGTGCAAACTACCCATCTGATGGCCTCTCAAAGCACTCGGCAGACATTTATGTTCATCATGAATAACTTGTTTTAACTTCATGGAATTGCTTTCCATGTGCATCAAACTAGATATGAAATCTGCATCCTTAATTGCAATATATACTGTACACTGTGTTTATCTTTTCCCAAGATGGCCTTCACCTTTCTTCAATTTTTTGGGGGTTCTTGCTGTGCAAATTCACAAGGTCTCTTGGAAAATCATCTTGCACTTTGGTCAAATTCTACATCTGACCTCCCTCCACTTTAAGGGATGTTCTTAAGGGTTGAAAACCACTTCACCTTGCTCTTAAAAGAACTGGGACACTGGGCAGAGTGCTAGTGCCAAAATCAAGTGTAAGTGGTTAAAAATGAGACAGCTTTCACCTGTTATGGCAGCTGCCTGGGACTCCTGTTCAGCGATAATGGAGTAACCAAGGTAACCCAGGTACTCCAGACACCGTTGGACATCTAGGTATGTCGTCAGCCTGGATCAACAAGTACATGGACAAATAGCACTTACTTACTGTTACTGCGACCACACTGAAATGCAACTAAGCCAAACATGGAACTGGGGGATTATGAACTATGTACTTTTGTCTATTTTTTAAATACCATGCAGTTGTTGATGCATCCTAAGCTCTTCTTACATAACGGTTGCAAAATCAGGGTAAACAGTAGCTACACAATGCTGACATTTATACACAACTATGCAGGGCTACAAAAGCAACATCAAGAGTGTTGCTACAGCAAACAGCATGAGAAACAGATGTTGGTATTATTGCTAGCTGGCACTGACGTCCACTGGGAGAGGTAGCCCTGGTATGTGATCCAGCCCTGCTCATTGGTGCAAACAGTGTTGTTGACATCAGCGCCCCAGGGCATGTAGGGAAACACATCAAACAGGTCCTTCAGCTCCTCTGGAGATAGGGCACAGTCCCTGTCCTGCAGCCACACAAAACACGCACACACACTCAAGGCTTTGCATAGAACATGAAAAAATACAGAGAAATTATTTAAACTAGTCTTTTTTCACGGATAGCACCTGAAGTTCCAGAATATAAGACTTGCAAACAATAACTACAATCATGTCACAAAATACATGCAGTTTGTTTGAAAGTATAACACAGTACATCACATGCAAATAATGTTATACAATGGGAACATCTTGATGTACACATTTTCAGGACATGATTAGTCTTTAACTGTCACTGGTCAAAAGTTCTGCTTCTGTGTTTCAAGTTTCTGTGACCATAAGTGTAATTTCTGCACCCTCAATGTTATCACTAAACTCTACAGAGCTGCTAGAACTACACAGCACTTCTCTACATTCACACAGAGGATGCAGGGCAGCCAGGGGACTAATAATAATTCAGTGAAGTATTTTGGTACAGTAAGCCTCCATTGTTTACCTAACAGACAAAAGAACATAGTGATAGGGCGGATAAACCTGACTTGTCACCTTGTCATGTTTGTCGAAGACGCTCTGAAGGAAGAGGTAAGCGTTGTGGTTGAGCTCGGTAGTGCAGTCAGGAGGTATTTTTAACCTGCAGCGGCATAAACATTATGGTGAGATTAGGAGACGCACCCAGGGCCCGGATTAGTGATCAGAATAGCTGGATTACACCAGCGCACCACAGGGGAGAGCCAGAGAACCCCGCAGGGGGGAGGCGGGGCTGGTGATGAGGTTTGGTAGTTCCCGTTGGGGCAGCGCAGGGCTTCCTCACAAGATCTATTATCCCAGTCATTAGTGACTGGGATTACACCTCCCAGTCCACCGGTCCCTGTCCCTTAGCCCTCCCACTGGGCCAGCATCACAATAATGAGCTAACAGGCCTCTCCAAGTTCATGTTCACCCGAGGTCAACACCAGTGCCAAAGAAACTTAACTCCTTTCAGCCTCCCTTTGGTCAGGTATCAGCCTCACATGTAGTTGGTACATTCCCCTCACATACACACACACATGCTGTCAGCCAGATTTTAACATTGCTATGTTAAGTGGAGAAATCTGGTGTGAATCAGTCCATAGCCCTGCTGTTCCAGGTCACTGAGTGCTGTCAGTAGGGAAAACAAATGCCAAAATTTGATACAACATAGACCGAATAGTGATCCGGCAGCTAACACTAACTAAATGGGGCTCAGTAACTTACCTTCAGTTTCATTTTCCTATACCCAATTTAACGTTAGCTGCCGGTTTGTGTTAAATTTTCTGACTCTCTTTCCTACAGATAGCAAAAGGTGACCTCGAACAACAGGGCTATGTATTGATTCACAGTGGATTTCTCCTTAAATAATATCAACTGTCCCTACTACAGTATCCTGCCACCGATGTCATCAAGGACATGTTTCTGACAGCTGTTAAACTAGCTTACAGTTTACAATGTAGATAAAAGAGCAGAAAAATCCATCCATTCCATTACATGTAACCAAAAGGAAGCCAAGAGTAAATCTGTGCTGAGTTTATGCAGGTCAAACTAGGATAGCTAGGCTGACCATGAGTACAAACAGACAATCTGATTGAGACATGGTGGCCAAAGGGGGTGGACACTCACGGGGGGAAGAGGTAGTCCTGGTGGAGCTCCAAGTCGTCGTCGTAGCCAAACCTGCGCAGGACGGTCCAGGTGGTCTCATGCCTCCCTCTCTGGATGAAGAGTGTGTGCAGGAAGAGGAAGCCTGAGAGAAACACACACACAGGACAGCTCCAGACAAGGACTGACTACTTAGGACTGAGCCTGGCTATTTACCTTGGCTACTTTCATTAAGACATTAACACCATTCCCATCTTTGAATAATTGTAGCTGGTTGTTATTTTGTAATTTATATATAAGTCAACTACTGGATGGCAGTTCTGTACAACAAGTTTCAATCTTTTCTCTGTATGTGCATGTGTGTGTGTGTGTGTGTGTGTGTGTATGTCTGTGTGTGTCTGTGTGCTTGTACCATTCAGCGTGAGGCCGTTGTCACACACTCCATCATTGATGTTCTTCCTGACAACATTCTTGACGTCCTCCAGAGCTTGGGGAGCCAGTGGGCTGTTGAAACATGTCCTCTGCCACAGACAGAACACAACACAATTTACTATTGCACTACTCACAGAGCCCTGTGAGCAAAAAACACCAACTCTAAACTTCAACACTGAATTGTACAATCACACAGAAGAAATTAAGTTCTTCTTGCAAAGGAACCACTTTTAATTCATTTTTTGCTAGCTTGTCACATTGTATACAACCTATAATGTATGTATGTATATATATATATATATATATATATATATATATACAGTATATACACATAGTATAGTAGTGTACTGTAGTAGTATATATCGATCCAGATTATTTGTTATTATATTAGATATTATATACTTGTTAATATTTTGTCATTTTTGGTATGATTGGTATGTCAAAGATCAATTTCAGAAGTAAAATGGACAATACAGTAGTCTGAATCTCTGAGTCTGAGATCACACACACACAAAAACACACACACTCCAAACTGTGACTTCATTAGAACTACTCATACTAATAAAAGCAGGGCAATCTGTGAACACCACCATCTCCTTTATGGACCACATGAATATTAAACCATACATTACCCATTTGCAGCAGTAACCAACCACCAATGGAGGTGGGGGTGCTCACCTGGAAGAAGTTGAGCTCATTATCATTAAGGATGCCATCATTGTCTAGATCTGATACCCTAAAGATGCGGGTGAGGGCTCTCAGACAAGCCGATTTCATCTGTAACCAAAACCCAGAGGTTCACAAGCATTCCTGAAAACTCATGGAAAACACTTCCCCATAAGATTATCTGTCTTACCTCCTTCAGATCAGGGCAATAGAGTGGACCAGTTGGGTGCAGAACCGCCTTCTGAGCATAGTAGAAGAGCTCCGAGATGTTCTTCAGGTTCTTGGCAGAACACTTGGAGAAAGAATAATTAAGGTAATGACTAAACATCCATATCCCATCCCATCCCCACCCCTCCACTACATACATGCACATTATTCTTCATTTGGACTGGAGTTGTAAAGTATTTGCACATCTGTAGCTTAGAGGCAAAAATGTTTGTTTAGTTCTGTGTTCTATTTTCGCAAGGGGGATGGGGGGGGGGGGGTATATCCCCTTTATGCAGACCAGAGTCTAGCCCTCATACACTGATACAAAAGATCACTGAAAAGTTTATATTGTGAAATAAAGTAACACTCCCACTTATGCAGACCAGAACTATTCACGTTTGCTCCCATTGTAACATATTATGTTGCTCTATCTGGGTTAGTATTCAATGATCTTTGTCTGTTGTGTCACACTGCCTCTGAGGATCTGATGACTTCTAATGGAAGATGGAGTCCTTGGATATGAATGCATACGAGTGTGAGAACTCTTGACAAATCTGCACCTCACTTCATGCATGTTCATGCCACCATGCTACATTCAAACTTCAGTAACATTCAAAGCAGTATCTCCATAACTACTCTGCCTTCAGATCCATAAAGATGACATTGACAATATCAGGTATCAGAGAACTGATCTGAGGTCAGATGTCTGCTTGTGTGGTTTCTGTTGCACTCAGCTTTCCCCTCACACTACACTACAGCACTTTAATTCACACTGATATCCTTCACTCACAGGTCATAAGGCTGAGGTCTGGCTGTACTTAACTGTTCCAACTCTGAGGTTTGACACACTCTAAGCCTTTCAATCATGATACTGTCAGGCAGTAGGAATGGGAGTTCAGTTCCCAGAGCCCAGGCTCTCATAGCTACAAGAGTGTGCCTAAGCAGCACTGCCCTGCCCATGCTAGTCCTCTTCCAAGGAAGGGATCAGACTGAGATTAAGCTCACAGCAGGTACCCCCTGCGTCTGGGCAGAGACGAGCTTAAACTTTCTGAGTGGCATCGCTGTTGGTTATTGCCAACAATGATGGGAAGCTGGCACAGAGGGCCACAGGTTGCATGCTGGCAGCTGGTGTCTATTAACCTCTTTGTGAATTGTCCTAATGTGACATGGCTTACTTGATTTAATGCACTCATCACCCAATGACTAGAAGAACTTTAGAGAAGAGGAAATCGTAATCCTATAAAAAGCCTTTGCACTTTGTGAGTACACTGAAGATGGGGTAAGCCCTAAATATGTGTACATCTATACTTTTTCTCCCCCACTACACACACAACAGCCTCTGGCTGTGGTCTCCTTTCCTACTCCTTTAAAGAAAGAAACTGCACAGTGGCTAAGATGTGGGGGTTAAATAACCTTAATTTAGATGGTTTGGGTTCAGGGTGTTCTATGCATACAACCACTTACAGCAATGTGTCTGCACAAATTAGAGACATGCATCTCTAAATAAAACCCCCAACAAGCACTTTTAGCAATACTTCTGCAGATGAGCCACATGAGCCTCTTGGATAAAAATACAGACGTGACAGAAAGAACAAACACTCATTACTGAGCGGAGGACATTTGCACAGCTTCCTTTTTCTTGGAAAGACCTCCAAAGCAGACGGGAGGTTCCACTCATCAACGTGGAGACATTTTTTAGACATGAGCTCACGAGCTCTGGAAGAGCTCTAAAGATGCTCATTGAGTGACTAGCAACAGGGTCCATGGGTTTTGTATGTAAGAATGTCCTGCTAGCTTAGCCCCTGACTCACCTCTACACAAGTCTCGATCTCGGTGTATTTGTTCATGATGGGGAGGATGGTCTCCATGCTGCTGTGCTCCACCAGATCTGACTTGTTGCCCACCAGGATGAGGGGTATCCTGCACCCACACACAGACAACATCAAACAGGCAGCAAAAACAACTGAGTTTTTGTCTTTTGTTGTAGATACACAAGCCAATAAACTATTCACTGAACATCAACTCTTTTATCACAAACTGTCCAAGCTAAAAGGACGGGCTATGGTTCAAGAGAATAATTATTTTTTGTTCTTAGTGCATTTACACTAGATTTGGAAGTATATTGATGGTCAATATAATAGGGATGGATATTGGATTTGTGGATTTTATTGATACTGATACTGGTATCGGTACCAGTACTGCTTATCGATACTGATTCTTATCAATACTTCACTCCAAGAATGAAGATGTGATAAATATAGGCCTATATTTATATGGGCAATTCCATGCTAAACTGGCATGTCCATAATGGCAGCACAATGCAATGGTGTGGTATAATGTGATCGATGATTACATTAAATCTGAGCATTCACTCTTCTTGGTTATGGAACTAATTTCATGAAACTTTTCACATAATCATTTACATCATACAAATACCATGGCATTTTGTTGGCGTTATGGACGTGACAGTTTGTGTGGAACTGCACATATACATATATATATATATATAATACACACACACACACACACACACACACACTGTATATAGCCTACAGTATAATCATGAAATCACAAAAAAAAAAATAAACGATTTCCATTCAAGTCATGTCAATAACAGGTTTACAGAATATGATGGTGCATGATTAGTGCATAGACCAATTTGCATTTCAGATTTGATTCTATATTAGGCCTATTTTCTTTTTGCAATAATGAATACACTTCAGGCAGTTATTAGGTATATGAGCAAAAGATTAGAAGAAACAGCCTAATAAACTATTTTTGTTGAACCTTCATAGGCTTCACTTAGAGTGCAAAAAGAAAACAGTTTCTCTTTCACAGTTCAATCAAGTGAAGTAGGCTAACGTTGGAATATTTGGAAACCAATAGGCTACCTCAATCGACAAAATAGAGGTAAAGATCTCAACAATGTGGCTTATGCAGTACAATGAAGTGAGGAATGCCCAGATCTGTATATTGGGGAAACTAAACAACCACTCCACAAACGGTAGGCCAACTTCATCAGGACAGGATTCAGCAGTATATCTACATCTAAAGGAGAAGGGACACTCCTTTAAAGACACTGTCGTGCACAATTTGGACAAGGAAGACAGGTGTTATAAGAGGAGTAAAGGAGGTTGTCTATGCCCATCTAGAACAACCAACTTTGAACAGAGGAGGGGGGCATCATCTATCTGCTACATATCATTCGGCCTTGATATCCCATTCCAGGAAGTTTAACTGCTCATTACCATCAGAGAAGTTAACACTCTCTGGATCCTGTGATCATAATGACCAATTCAACTCCAATTCACACATTCACGTATGCAAATTATGTATTATGTAAGACGCAGTAGAATGACACAAACGATAGAAATAGAAATACTGATAGAAGCATGGTTTGTAGGGGAGCTTAACGATACGCTGTGATCAACAAGGAATGAGCCGGTATCAATATAATTCTGGTCTTCTATACCCATCCCTACAGGTCAACTCCATATATCTTTCTGTAGATTTCTAAATATCACACTATGCGATACAGTCAAGGCAAGTTAATTTATATAGCGCATTTCAAGTAATTTACAAAGATAAAGGCAAAGAACAATGGATATTAGAAAATAAAAAGACATAAAAATGATTAAGAAAAAAATAGGTAAAATAAACAAGATGAAGATTAAAAAAAAAAAAAAAACATAATTTTTAGAGAAATAAGCAGCTGTAGACCAGTAATGAATCACCATTCCGCTCAAATCTGCACGTAATACAAATGTGTTTAACACCTAAACATACAGGCCGGTAATCTCCCTTTTCCAAGAGCCGATTCCTCATCAAACGTTACTGACCAAGTTAGTGGAAAACAGTCGGTGTAACAGCTAGGTCTTCTCAGAGTAAGTAGTGCAATTATGGGTTTTAATGTCAGACCAACTAAACACAGGCTCCCCTTTCACCAACTGCAAAATAATTTAGTCACACACACCTGCTGTCTTTATCTGTTCGATCATTAATTAGCGGAATCCAGTGACTGGTGACCTAAAACGACAAAATATATATACATTTAAAGACTTCAATGCTAAACAAGATAACTTGTCATATTTTTTCTATTACTGAACTAATGAATAGTCAATTTTGAGTCAGCTTGGCTTGCAGACATTCCCATGTTACCTTCTCAATAGACTTCTTGTTGTTGACTGAATAGACAATGCAGATAACATTGGCCTGTAATGGACAGAGGACACAGTTAGCTGTGCCATTCCACCACACATATCACTGCATGCATGCCCGCTGGGCACCAGTATGGAGCTCAGGAGTCCCACCTTAGTGATCTCTTGATAGAGCTGCTCATCAGTCTGTTCAGCTTCTGTGGATGGAAAGATTCAAGAACCCATCAGAGTAGTGAGGCACTCAGCCTTTGAGAGGAAATGGTGTTCTGAAACACTAGGCATCTCTTGGCCTAGCTGGGAGTCTGAGTCATTACCTGAGTAGTCAACAATGTGTGTGGGCACTCTCTCTGGAGTGACATCAGCAGGAATGGTGATTTCTTCAGCACGATAGGGCACCTGGAGTCAAGATTCACACTGGCATATCATACATGGGCTAGGAGGAACTATTGTATTTTGAACATACTTGGAATTCCATATACAATCTATAAAATAAATCAGCCTTGAAATGGCATACAATGAATGAAATGGCAATATAATAAATGAACCACTTCCCCACTGCATTGTTGTCCAATTTAAAGTATTTTAAGAAAATGATTTCCATACCACATCTGGAAACTCTTCAGTCACCAGTGACATGATAAGGGAAGTCTTCCCAACTTTGGCTGTGAAAAACAAGTACAAGTAAAAACCACAACAGAAAAAGGTTGAACATTCCCTACTGAGCCAGAACTACCCAAAGTCTCAGGCACAACATCTGGTCCTTAAAATAGCATCATATCTTATATTTAATTCATGATACACCCTTAATGCATCGTGCCCCATTCTCAACAGTTTTATGTAGGTCACTTTTCAAGCAACTTCTGATTGTTGACCTTATAAACTGTACTACCACGCAGCTGTTGGCCTTGGCCTGACGCATCACACAAGGAACGCTGCAATGTATGCTCAATTCCAAAATAGCCATTTGGACATTCAGGTTCTACTCCATGTCATGGTGTTGCTTCCTGTTACACCTGCAGCAATATAGGACTGTTGACTCTCCAGCACTCAACAGTGTGTTATCATAAGGTATGACACATTTAGCGCAAGGTGCTTTTTTTAAAATGGAGAGCAAGGCAGTGTGATTTCGGGCAGTCAAATCACTTAGAAGAAATGGAGAGGTTCTACAGTGAAAATATTATGATGTAAGTTTTAAGGAGTAGCTCACTATTTAATCAGATAAAAGATGTCAGTTCCCAGTCATGCAACTGTGCATTAGGATTACGGTTAACTTAATGAAGTCATTTCTATGCGAGATATGTTGGCCAGCAACATTTATATGGATAAATTAGCCAGATATAGCAATAGTCAGAGTTAAGATGCATAATGTAATATAATAAGGTATAGCTATCAGTGTTCGAGATGCTTAATTAGCAGTTCAAAATCAATTCAGGCAGTAACGTTGTCTGCCAAACTAACTTCAAACTAAAATTACATGTCTGACATGCTCCAAAACAATATCCATTTTCTCTCTGTTGAATTACTCTTGCACTATTCGTCACATATGCACATCTTGTATATCAAATAAAAGTAGGCCTACATAATCTAAGGCCTCCACATGGTGTCATTAGCTAGTTGCTGTGATAAAAAGGTTCACCAGAAAATGAACTGTGAAATGACATTACATTTAAATTTGCATATATCTCCATCTGTGTCAAAAACACCAATTTCCTCTCCTTTGGATTTCTCTCACAGTATTCATCACACATGCACACCACGCACATTGCATAAATGTGCATAACCTGAGCTTTTAAATGGTATGGGTTGCTATGATAAACGGTTTGTGAGAAAATTAACTCTGAAATTAGTTAATCAATTATTAATTTAACTAATTGAGCATATCAAACTGCTCTCGCGGTATTTGTAAAACACAGGTCTGTACAGTATGTCATGTGAAAATACAAAATCTGAATTTTGCAATACTAATTGCTACCGTGATAAGTCGTTCACCAGACAGTTAACTTCAAAATGAGGTTGCATGTAATCATATTTTATTCTGCATAACTGCATTCTTATTAGCGCAATAGTTTAAGAACTGAACAAGCTTTAAAAGAGATGTCAAAACATCTGAACAATCTTATTGAATCCAAAGCTAAAGATATTTCAAGCACATATAGTCTAAAATTATAGGCTAGTTTCTAGGCTACTGTAATCCAGTTTGAAATGTTCAGAGAGCTTGTTTGCTAAACATGCCTATAAACTAAACATTTATAGGCATGGCTGCATTAGGAGAAAGATTTAGCAATTCTTTTCAGCAAAATCTGAAATAAGACCTGTTTCTCCTACACAGTAGGCTAAAAAACAAAGAGAGGAAAGAATATAGGTTGAGAAGAGTAGAGTTTTCAGTGTTTTCCCCCAGTAAACTACCTGAGCCAAAGTAAGGGGCATTTTGAGCAATTGTGTGTGTTTGTGTGTGCATGTGTGTGTGTATATTTGTGGTTTTGGCACCCATGCACTTATGCTGTGTCATTCAGACGGGCTCAAAGATGGTAACAGGCTACACATTTTTTGTCATATTCAGACCCCCTGAAATAGCCTTGGTCACCCCTTGGTCACCCTATATACAAAAGTCTAGCTCCGCCACTGGCAAATAGACTAACGGTAGCAACAAATAGGCCCATCTCTTGGGATATATTCAACACACATTGTCGCCCACTCTCTCTCCCTTATTCATACAGGCAATGTATACGTCAGAAAGGTAAGAGTAGGTTCTAAAAATAATATGTAATCACAAAATGTAATGCAAAACATACTGGGCAGGCTACAACTAATAGGCTACCTAATGAGCTGCGATATAGTGGCAAGAAATGCCTACGTTTCCCATATGGACACCTGCATGTTATTCAACATCGGATTAAATACGCTAAGTAATCACTGTGGTTGACTTCAGCGGTCTGTGTACTTCTTTAGCGTCGTTGCTCAAGCATATGGTGTCTTATAAACTGACTGAATTCTCTTTAAACTCACGGCACTACAGCTACTAATGTAACGTTATCACAACATTCGCCCTGGCAGCTGTCACTTCTTGCTAAGAATACTCCCATGATACTCTGCCGGTCATGTTCAAGCGAAAGAAAAACAAATCGCACTTACGTTCCCCTACAAGTAATATCCTCACGTCCTTTCGCATCTTTTCCAGCTTGACGTTCTGACTCGGAAAGTCTCTGATCGAAAAGCATTTAAGATGTCATGCGGGGCAGCAAGGTTGAAGGCAAATCACAAATGCGCAGATTCCATGGGGCCTTACGGATCTTCTTGCCTGCCAGAAGCTGGTTTAAATTAGATTTAAAGGAAGTGCAATTTTATTTAATTGGTCACTTAAACTTGAAATTGAAACACGGGGACTTGTCAAGTAGCCTATTCTATAAGGTGCAGATTAACAGTAGCGCGAATAGCTTCTGCAGCCACCGACGTTGGTGTTGGTTGTCGGCTAGGCTCTCATCGGAGTACACGCCTCCACCAGCTGACCTTCATACGGACGAGTAAAAGAGTGGGACAAGCAGTACGGATTACAAATAGGCGTAATTCCAAGATCAAGACTATATTTTGGTTCCTTTAATCTTATATCTTTATTAAAAAATATTAGAATATTATATATATGTTAATTTTAACCTTACTGCAAGAAATTACAATATATATTAATAAAATCAATATACACAAAAGTAAAAAAAAAAAGCCTTGATAGCCCATTCAGTGTGAAGAAAAGTTCTGACTTGTCATGTCATGTTTTAAAAAGTAACAGTCTGAGTGTACAGTGTAGTCTACACACTCCCTGTCCAGGTCATTTTATATGTCAGGCTACAGTCCAGTGATGAAGAAATGTTCTGGCTCTGTCATCTTGTAAATATAATGTAAAACAAACATCTCCTCGTGTCTTCATGATTTCCTGCAGCTCATGCCTGCTTCCACTGAAATGAGAAAAAGGCATAGAATTAATTTTTGATGCCCCATATCTCTGAAATGAGAAAAAGGCAGACATTATTGTTGATGCCCTATATCTCTGAAATGAGAATAAAAGGCAGGCATTTTCCTATATACCCCATGTGTTTTCATCACCATACGACTGAACTACCATGTCTTTGGTTGAGTAACAAACAGTTGCCGCTGGTGTATTTGTAAGTCTGTACTGCAGACATCTGTAAGTGCACAATGACTGTGGGTATGTGTGGTGTGGTTGCGGCTCTTACAAGCATGGTGCTGAGGGAGCATGGGCAGAGCCATCACCTCTCTGAAGGCCTTGATCCACTCTCTCTGGTCTTGCTCCCGCTCACACATGAACACAAACTGCCTGTCAGGTGTCTGCAACACGACCCCACATCGCCACTTGTTGCGTAAAGTGCTTTTAGGCACACTCTCCCCCGCCGAGTAGCCACGGGCCTCCGAGCCAATAAACACAGCACCCAACTCCAAAGCATCCTTTAACAGAGATGAGGCATGGGATGAGATGACCTTCAGCACACAAACTGTTCAAAAAGTGTTCCTCTGGGAGACCTTAAGCTAGGACATCCTACAGTCTTCTTCCCTTTCTTTAAAAAGAGGAGAATTCCATAGGTATATGTATTTGTCTATTCCATAGGTATATGTATTTGTCTATGTACATACACAATATGTCTTCTTTTGATTCATTTTGCACACAATAATATTTGTTAATAACTTGATCCAGTGAGCAAAAAAGTAAAGCATAGATTTTTTTTACCATTGGTGTTTTAAAGTAGAGCAGCCTTCTGTCCACAGAACAAAGAATGAACCATCTTTTTTTGAAAGGCTCCCTTTGCTTGACCAAGTGAAAGTAAATAGTGATAGAATGTGTATAATTATTGAAATTGTATACATTTTTGACACCATAATTTAATAATAATAATACATACTGCCAACACACCAACCTTTGGTCCTGTCTTTTCCATATAGCCCTCTTTGAGACTGCTTCTGGTTAGTAATGGTAGAATCTTCACAAACAAAACAGAACCAAATAAACAAACAAACATGATAGATGGGAAGATAGTTAGATAGAAAATACATAGATAGAAATATAGACAGATAGATACTCACTCCAAATGATTTGTAAACTATTGCCCTTTTATGGCGTATCATAAGACAAGACTTCTCAGAGCTTTACTGATGCTTGTGTGAGCAAGATAGTTTTAAATACAGTGAGCATGCTGTTAGTACCTCATTGTCACTGGATGGTGAGAGGGTCATCTTTAAGTAGGTGTAACGGGCAGCCCGGATGGCATTGAACCAGTTCACAATCTCCTGAATGGCAGAGATACAGGGCGGAATGATCCATCAATACCAATCCATTCAACTTTTCCATAAACTTTTCCATAAACTAGCAAACGCAATAAAACAACTTGGTCCAACTACGTGAACCTATTGACTCGAGTGAACAGGTATTCTATAGTACGACACGAGAGGTGTGGATAATGCTCACCTGACCACTCTCATGGTAGACAAAAAGGTTTCTGGTGTGCTCCTCTTTAACATAGGAGATCTGGAGGCCATGATGGTGTCCTATCTTCTCTGGTTGGAAGGATGCATTCAGATCCCTCACTGGGATGACCGCTTTGGGACCTCTGGACAGCTGAGTTAGCCAGAAGTCAAGTTAAATGGAGAAATATTGCCACAGAAGAATGCAAAGTGCTTTCTTTGACAAATCTGAGTATTATGAAACCAATTGAAATCAAACTAGAACCAGAAAGTGTGATTGAATCTGGCAGTTAATGGTAACTGATTGGGGCATAGGAGAATGAAACTGAGAGTGAGTTTCTGTGCCCCCTTTGGTTAGTGTTAACCGTCTAACTGCTGTTTGGTCTATGCTGTATCAAATTTTCTCATTCTTTTCCCTACTAACAGCACTTTGTGACCTCTAACAAGAGGGCTATGGATTGATTCACACCAGATTTCTCCTTTAACAACAATGGTGGTAAGTGCCCTCTTCCACAACCCTAGGCTGCCCCTGCAGCTTTTAGCAAAACTGGTGTGTAACGTTATCAGCTAATGTTAGCTGATTACTCTCCTGAGAACGTACATCTTCTTTGTTGAAGTACACAAGTGTGAGCTCTTTCTCGGAAAGGACAAATCTCCTCTTCAAGAAGTGCTTGTTGTCTTTGCCTTTCTTCCACAAGGTTCCTTGATAGCAACCTGTTTGAAGTTAACACCTGAGCATGAATGTTTTGTCATTAGAGGACAATCATGTTACCACTGGCTGTGAGCTGGTCTCTTTACCTGAACTGTAACCCTTCTGTAGGTGCACATGCTCTCCTGTGAACTCACGCCTTTCATATTTGGCTCGAATCCACTGCTCTCTTAGCACTCTTGAAAGAAAATGTATCTTGTTATTTTTCTTTGTATTTATTTATTTATTTAGATAAAGTTAAAACAAAATCATACATTCAGTTTTAAAATTCAATAACAATGAATTATGAATAATTAATGAAATATGAATAACTATAAACAATTGTATTCTTATTTGCTGTAAACTGATTTAGCTTATCCAAAGGAAAGTCTGTACCTCATTTGATAATAAACTGTACAATAAGGTTTGTGTAGGCTACTTCTACAGAAAGTCCCCCATTTAATGAGCTATTTAGTAGGATCAGTCAATCTAGTTCCTCAACAGCATTTAAAGCAAGACTCACACACAGTCGTGTTGCTTTGGTCTATAGTAAAAAGCCGGAACAAACTTCTCATAACAGGATTTGACTGCTGAGTTACCATGGCGTCTCATAAACTGATACACAACAGAATCAGAATGCAGAAGTTACATTATGAAGCTCTCGATCCAACATGTTATTATTGTTTGATTGGTTCAGTTCACTAGCTAGTCTAGTACAACACCTCAACCAAGTCATCTTCCCAGTTGTCCAAACGAATAGACTTGATGCGACTGATGCCTGGCAAATTTCTGTGTGTGCCTGAGCAGTTCATGCACACAAACACACCAAGTTTGTAGGAGGCCCACTCTGGTTCTAAAAATGACCACCACCAAGACACAAAGAGACCAATGACACTCGCATTAGTACAACGCCTCACCCCGTCAAGCATTCATGCAACTGATCTTGTTCAGTCTTGATGTTTAAGTTCAACACGTAGAAACCCATTTACAACACAATATACAATACAATACAGTATAAGTGACATACAATATAGTAAAAAATATAAGCTACATTAAGTTACTGATAAACAAGCAAAAGGGTCAACACTCACCAGGTGCCCCACAGTCAGCACAGAAGCTGTTATTGGGCTGTTTGACCATCTCTAAAAGAATATTCTTGTTTCTGTCCCAAGACCCCATGGGTGCAAAGAAGATGCCATTACTTCATTTCCATCCTGATCATTTCCATCTTCCAAGCAAACATCCCCTCCTCATACAACAGGAGCTAGTTGTTGAAGTTACTGCTGCTCTTTCTACAAAGAAGAATCGTCTCACATTTTTATTTTCATCTAATTTTTCGTTGTAATCAGTTGTAGACCAATGAGCAGAACAGTGAAGTGCAAGTTCATTTAATTGCACAGCAGTTTATTGTTAGAACTGCTACTCAGCCCTGCCCCTAAACAAAGGAAGTGAAACATCAACTCGCACACACATATGAACATGAACTACTATTGTAATCCAACCGAGCTGAAGAAGTGAAACGTCACACACACTGTGACACTACACATAGACTGGTATGTAGATTCCTCCTAGGCCATAGGACCTTAGGAACATTTGTTACTGCGCTAGGGTTGCACTCGGAAATATATAAGCACGGACATTTTGCTGTCGGTTCAAGAAACAAACCTGTCTTTATAACGGGTATCATGCAATGAAAAGGCAATGTGGATCGTCAGACGTCTACTGTCCTCTGCGGGTTTAAGAGGTAACCAACATAACGTAAAATCTGTCGAATTATGTACCCTGTTAGAAAAGAGATAGTATCAACAAATTGGTCACATTCATCCTCGTTCACCTTGTCAGTATCATTGCAGCTAATGTTAGCATGGCACACTTATGGCATGGTAAAGTAAAACGGCAGAAATCGAAAAGACTGCCTGTACATAAGCAGAGCCAGAGACATTGAGATTTGTTTAATGTCTCCGCAGGTCATTACGGATTACTCTGTCGCACGACGGGTTCACTCCCCGAGGTCGCTCCTAGATACCTCCAGTGCACATGTTGCTGGCGAAGCCGTATCACAGTTGCTGGGTTCGATGCTTTGAATGGAACCCTCTCCTCCGACTTATGCAGTGATGACAAGCAGTCCTTGGACACATGTTACACACCTGAACAGCGAGCTGCTATTCTGCAGCTTCTAAACAACGCGACGGAGTCTGAGCTCGCCGCCATAAAACTTTTGAGAGGACGCAAATCTGTAAATATAGTGGACTACAGAAGTCGACACGGTCCCTTCAAAGACCTCGAAAGTGTCATAAACGTACCTTTACTAAAACACAAGAGTGCCGTCATTGTGTTTAACTCCATTCTCAACCCATCCGAGAAAAAGGAGAAAAGGAAAGCAAAACTACAACTCGCAAAATTCATCAGACCAGAAATCGATCGAGTACTCTTACAGGTAGGATAATCTCACCTGTAGTTTTGTACCCATACCTTGCGGTATTATTGTCGTAATATAACATGTGACGTTGTTACAGGAGGCTAACACGATCGTATCAGTCATATGCGGCACAAACAAAGTGGCGTGGGCTCATGTGGACCGTGCCTTAACCGTGTTGGACTGGCAACATCAGGAATGCAGCAGTTTCATGAGCGGGACATATATGGCCTCAGCCTATTTAGAGGATGTAAGTCTCATAGGTTTTATGTTTCACTTTAAACACATGGCTGTGTTCGTGTGCATATAATTGATGTATAATCATTTCTTTCTCAGATTTCATCTGTTGTGTCACATATGCCTGATGCTGACTTCTACATCGTTGAGAAGCCAGGGATCTCCATGCAGAACACGACGCTGTTTCCGGTTATGGCACACCTACGCACTGTGGAGGCCATGCTGTTTGCACTGCTAATGCAGAGGCAGGATAACAGCGATTTTCCTAGAGTTCTGAACATGATGCGCCTGGCTGTCGGTCGTCACTTTGGCCTAATAGTAGGCGAGTCGCGCACCAGCGGAGCAGCGGTAGTGCGTCATTTGATGACCGAGTCGGTAACCAAGAAAGCTCCTCGCGTCACTTTCCCCCACGACCTTCTGGTGAAGTATCGAAATGCGTTCCAGATGGGCAGACGCAACCGCGGGGAAGAACTGTGTGATGCCCTTCTGCAGTCTGTGGCCTTCTACGAGCTCCTAGGAGATTAGACTGCTTGGGAATCTTTGATCTTGGTTGAAAGCACTGTTATGATGAGTCAGTAGGCGTATTCAACTATTGCCTGACTATCAATGCATTCTGGGTTCAAAGCCCTTTCACATTTCCATCCTATCGATTATTTTTCTTTGGTGCTTTCAACCCAGAATGCATTGATAAAGTCAGGCAATGTTGAATTTGCATAATACTAAACTAAACCACTGCTGCAGTTACAAGTGTTTTTCTTCCCAGATGCCTGTCACCAGTGTATTGAGCTATGAACATTTTACATTGTCTCCTGTATGAAAACTGGGCCTGGATCAGTCCTCTTAACACACCTATTTGCTCCCTCCTGAGATGTATTTCTGGGGTGGTCTAAAACTCCCGTTTTTCATCACCTCCAATCGCCAATTCCAAAGCTGTGACCTCAGCATCTGTTGAACTAACCATCATGGTGGCTCGGTGTTTGGAACACTTGAGTAACTGTTTATCACAAACCTTGCAATACCTCCTTGTGGTGCACAACGGACATTCACAACTAAAAAAAAAAATAAAGTTTAATTTATTGAGAAACTATACTGTGGACTTGCAAAAATATAACACTTAAAGAAATATTTTTCTCACTATACAATACATATTTTTTACATACCATTTCAGAAATACCTACATACATAAATACATGACCATTCAGATTTCGAAGACAGGAATCCTGTGGGGTGCTTCTAAAGTGTTTTGTGGTGACCCTCATGGGAAGTCGGCAGAGAGCAGCTGCAGGGTGCCTTTGGAGAGTCCTGACTGGATACTTTTCAGATAGTGGTGGAATCTGCTGTAAAAACACCATATCACTTTTCATTGAACCTGAGCCATGTTATACCCAATGTGTTCAACTAGAGGAATGATACTCTAACTTTAGGAAAATAAATGTGAATATGGTATGAATGATCAGTAGAAACTATCTGTACAGAAGTCGTGTAGCTTTTTAGTTTTTAAATTATTTCAGTTATACACCCCCTATACATTTACCTAATTACTTTCAATGACCCATAGGGAACTCATATAAAAGTTTTGATGACAAGCAGACACTTGTTGCAACTTCACCTGTGTCTAGTCTTGTCCTTGTCCTGCAGGCGCTCTAACTTGCAGATAGTGCGCAGACATGGCAGGTAGTCAGTAATGGCAGCTGGGCTACTTCCCAGTCTGCTGAGTGCTTTACTGGAGAGGACCGTCTTTATGAGATCAGCTCGCCTTTCAGCAACACTACAAAACAGTTTCAACCAGACATATCAAACACAAAAACTACAAATAAGTCAAGACAAAGACTTCCAAATGACTTTCACATTACAATACAATTACAGAAGGTTCTGGAATAGAAACAAGAAATGCCCCTAGACATTGAACGACATAGAATGTGCAGTCATGGTTTGCTCTGGTGTGGGAATAGTACTTACTTTATCTCAGTGTAACTGGGCTGGCCTGAGAGAAGGTTATGTGTGTGAGGAGGTGGAGGTAAGGCGAGTTGCTCCAGCACCTGTTTGCACTGGTCTCCTCCCACTTCCTCTCCTAGTCTTCGGGCTCTTGCCATGGCCTGCTCCATCTCCACCCAGCATCTCCTGAAGCTCATGCCCTCAACAGCTGCCCGTATATCAGGGGCTTTGTGCCTCCACACCTGCTCCACCTCCTGCTCCTCATCTCTCAGTTCATCCAGCATCCCATCCCTCAACTCTGCTCTAGTTCTGACACAAAGCAGGTCGGGTGTGCAGTGGCCAGTTCTCCTCACATGCCCATCCTGCAGGCAGCAGTCCAGGAAGGACAAGTTGTCCAGGAATCCTGTGAGGCTGTCCAAGCAGCTCGACACCAAACTAGAGGTTCTCTCTCCAGAGTGCCTCTCAGCACTCCCCTCTGATTGAGGGTGACATGATGAGATCTCAGTCTTCTCTGGAGAGTTAGGTTTAGACCTCTGCAATCTCTTCAAAGATAGACAGCGCCCTTTCCTTGGCTTGGAGGATGGCCTTCCTCCCAGGGGTTTATCCACAACTGGAGAAGGTTCTGGAAGTTTCTTGGCCTGAGTATCTCTATACAGCCCAGAATTAGACACCTCCTTCAGGTAGTCAGTAGGGTTAGGTGAGGTAGTGGTTGGCAGAGGTAGGAGTGCCTCCATGTTCAAGTAGAGTAGATCTACCCCACTTTGCTGGCTTTCTGACAGGATCTCAGCACACCTTCTATTCTCAGATGTAGTCCAGGTAAGAACCTACAGTGAAGAATGCAACATTAAGACATCTGGACAAAACAGTCAGGAGCAAATTAGCATGTGAAAGTCAAAAACCAAAAAGAAATGGATACAGAAGCTTAACGATCCTCTGATTCACAAACATTCTATAGTTCCTCGAATCTGCCCAATCATATTAGAAAAGGCAGTTCACTAAGCTCACTTTGAACATCCTTGCTAGCTCGTGTACAGCCAAAAATGCCTGCAGAGTCCCTGAACAGCCCGTCTCACATGGAGGCAGATCAGCAGGCTTCTTCCACCTCTCGACAGATTCCTCGTGGATGTGTGATGATGCCCTCCCACAGGGAAGACACTGTGGCATCACAGAATGGTTCAGCAGCAGGGGAGCAGCAGGACCCCCTCCGCTCCGCACCCAAAACTGCAGCTGGAGCAGACATTGTCTGATGTCTCCAGTCTGTGTTGCCGGCAGGGAGGATACGTCCAGAAGGTCAGTCCTCACATTCTCCACCAAACACACCAGTTGAAGGTAGCTGCACACAACCCTCTGTGCAAACACAATTAAGGGCTTGTGAAAATGTCTCATGGATTTTGATTTAAATTCAAATTCATGTGTTGACACTTGAGTCAAAAAGAAGCTCTGACAAATCATGCAGTGCAAGTATCAGGCTGTTAAATTTACAGAATAGACTGTAGAATTAGCCTTACCACAGGGGGTTTCTTAAAATGTAGCTCCTCCAAGCGACCATCAAATGTTCCACCAAACCAAGGATCTTGGTTGATGATAAACAATAAATTTCTTATTAATACGGTATGTTCATCTGACATACAGATGCCAAGATGGAGAATAAAATACAGGGTAGGACTTACCAGTGGTTGTCAGAACTACGGGCCTCTTACTTGTGGACATAAAAGTTTTAATTGCTGACAGAAACCCAACATCTTCACTGAAGATGACATCAGCCTTCCAAGAAAATAATTTTCATTTATTAATGTTTGGATGACTGGACATTACCTTACAAAACTCCAACAGGCAAACTAAAACAGGCTCTTGCATTACAAATCAGAGTGCTTTGGTAAGTTATGTAATACTGTTGAACTCTTTACCTCCTCAAACAAAATGAGAGACATAAGTGTTGATTTGCCAGCTTTGGTCATGGAGTGATTATCTTCATCATCCGTTATTATTGTAATGCATTGAGCTTCGCTCTTCTCAGTGTTTGGCTCCTCAGTGTGAACAACATCTGTTTAGAGGATATGCACATGGTTATAGAAACAGTCATGTTGTTTCCTGTGTAGGGAATGATATTCAAAGACTACTCTTTGGTAGCTACCGTGCTGTACACGATTAGGACAGCTATGCTTTGTGTTGTCAGGCTTGTGGGTTGTCTGGAAGAAATGTGTCAGGTCTACAGAGGTGGAGCGGCCTCTCCTAAGGGAACTTTTCCGCAAAATTGATGGCTGTCTTCGAGCTGACGTCATGACCTTCCTAGAGGAGTTTGCCTTCTCTGCAAATGAAAAGATTCTGTCGGAATTGCATCACTTAAGTACACAAAATATAGAGGAACATGACTTGTAGCAACTATGAGCAATGTTTTGAGTACATCAGCACTTTCATGTATTCTGGTTTGGTTAATCATGACAATTTGCCTACAAACGATTTAAGTTCTCCAGAGACAAACAAAAAAAGTTAGCCAATATCAATGTGAATGTGTCAGAACATCAGTACAATGGAATTTCCCAACACTGTTTGATAATCAAACGATGTTGCCAAAAAGGGGCCTTGTGTAGACCATCATCAGTTTTAGCCAACAGCATAGAGGTCTTGAAGCTCCATCAATCATTATACTTACGAGTGGAGCTTGGAAGTTTAGCGGAACAGCCAGCAGTGTTGTGGGATGTGAAGTAGGTGGGCTTCATGGTGGAGGCTGTTGGGGTGCCAACCTGATGGGACTGAGTAGCCTCCTTCAGCTGGGCCAGAAGCAGGCGCCCACTACGCTGAGATGATGCGTTTACCTCAAACACCTACACACAGGTATCAAAATTAGCACTAGACAACATAAATGCTGGAGATGTTGAAGGTAGCTGAATGATTTCAGAACAAAACATTACTGATTTACTATCGAATGTCTGGTGAATTTCACAAATTTATCCATCAGTGTGTTAGATACTCACATTTCAAGAGGTTAGTTTTGACCCCTGCCTACATTGATTTAATATACCAACAACCAATGCCAACTAAAAATATAAGCAGAAACATTGCAGTCATTGTTGAAATTGGTCTCTCAAGCTGGTAATATTGACACTATTTGATATCTAATAAATATTTTGTGTTGCCACATTCACACATACCTTGAAGCCAAGTTCTTGTGCACAGGCATAAACTGCTGCAGTCTTGCCTACACCGTGTGGGCCGGTGATGAGGAGAGCGTTGCCAAGTTCCACCTCACAGTCCTCTAAAACCACCTCACCTACAAAGTCCCCACTATCCCACGACCCTGGAGGAAAAACAAAAACACAGTAACACAGCACAATAGTTCACTGTTTTCACTGGTTAAGTGGTCTCAGAAAATATACTGAGATGAACAGATAACATTTACATAGTTACTAAGGCCAAATGTATTTTAAAACCACTGGTGGCTTCACCTTCACTCTTCTTTTTTTGTATTTTCTCTTTCTTCCTCCTGCATTCTTCCTTGTCTGCCTTCAGCTTCCATTCCTTTAACCAGCTGAAGTAGAGGAAAACTTCTTATATTAACCGTAAGCACATTCTCTTAACATGACAGTACACAACTGTCACTGCTTACATTAAAACAGCTGCTTACGAGTGCAGTTTCTTCACTCCTGCAGGATTGCCCACAACTTCAGTGGAGTGCTGAGGTTGGTATTTTTCGGTCCACAAGACACCTTCTTCCCGCGGGATTTCTGAGAGAAAAATAATGCAAAGCTCCCAGTTACATCACAGTTAACTGTGTGACAGTACAATCACACTGGCATTCGCTCACCTTGACCATGGAATTGCCGAGTGATATCTTCAGTGTTCTTCCCTGCAGTGTCCCATTGATTCAGTGTTACAGAAGATGCCACAGAAGGGCTTTCCCTCTCCTGCTGCTGTTTTCGCCTTCTTGTCCGACTCAGCCTGCTCCGACAGACCAGTCTCCTGGGAGTGTGACCCAGTATGTCCTGTGAGATTTGAGCAGGAGGTCCCGACCCAGCAGATGCCTTCTCCTCTGGCCTGTGGTTGGTCCGCTGCCGCTTGGGTGACAGACATGGACTCAGTCCCTCACGCCTCCACTTCCTCTTGCCTCTTAAGCAATGAACTCCCTCTGATACTGGAAAGGAAAAGATAAATGACAGGAACATTCACAATAAAGTAATATGCTTCGTTCAGGATGATTACAAACATTCTAAATGTTTGATGTTTAGTCAAAATAGCATCAAACACCCTAACTACAACTAGTCCTTAGTGTCATTCTTGCTTGGTAGTACAGTTCCAGGGCTCTTTCCAATAAATACCTTGATCAGCCAGTGTTTTTTCATGCTCTGAACGTTTTTTTGACAGCACAGCGAAGAACTTTTGGACTGGAAAGACAGGGTTGGTGACCTTGATTTCCTCTAACAGCTGTTTGAGGATGTCCTCTAACAGGTCTCGTCTCCATCCAGAGCTCTACAACATAAATCAGCCATCAGCATGCACCTATAGCAACATGTTTAACAGAGAGAAATAAACACAAGTGCTTCATTTCGACAAAACTGACTTGAGAGATACTGACTCTCTGTCTGTCAACTGGTGGGAAAGATTGGGTTGTGAATGACTGCCAGCCAGTGGGACGCTGCTGCACACCAGAGGACCACAGAGGATTGCCTGATCGCCTCAGGTTCCTCAGCAACACAGACGTTGGCCAAGGAAGACCCCACAGCAAATGATCTGTTAGATAGACATTGACAAAAGTACATTATTGTCAAACGATACATACAGAATACATAGTGTGGTCAAGCAGCCAACACATTAGAGGGAATAGTAAAATCTAACCTTGTGGCTTTTGTAATACATGTCCTCCAGGTTGGAGTGCACAGTGTGCCGGCAGCTGTTCAACACTACCAATGTCCTGAGTGTCTGGCCTCTCAGCTTTCTTTGACAGGTGGGTTCTCTGTGGGGTCTGTGTTTTACCAGCTTGCTCCTTATGAGATGAGGAAAGGTCTTGATCACATGACTTCTGGGTAGACTTCTTACCTGATCTTAAGGGGAGGTGATGCTGGGCATTTTTGCCCTGTGAGTGATTACATAGGGGGGTAATGTCAATGGTTTCCACGTCGACAGGCTGGGTGGTCTTAGTCCAGCCCAATGTCTGAGAAAGATGAGGCATCCTTTTTACTGTACTGTGCCTCTCTGAATAAATGCTTCCACTGCACTTTTTGTCTTCTGGTGCTGCGTGGGATGACAGCTTTGGCAGGTCCACGCTGGAGCTCTGTGGATGGCATTTCCAGGGATTCTTCTGTTCATTCCTGGATGATGGTTCTTTTGTCACAGGTGGGCATGCATCACACTCAATAATATATTCCACTGTGGAAGTCGTGTGGACCACATCCCCAGACCCACCGGAGGAGGCAGTGGTCACAGCGGCTACAGTGTGTCGCTCTCTGGGCTTGGCAAGCCCACCAGTGTTCCTGAGTCGCTTAAGCTTGTGTGGTTTACCATCAGAGGTGGGTAACTCACTCCTCGCAGTTTCTGTGAAGCTTGAGAAGAAGTCTGTAATGCTACTCTTTTGGTGTGGCTTAGTTTTTTTCTTTGTGGACGACGCCATGTGCAAGAGTCTGGTTTGTGCTGTATCAAAAAAGGCATGTTTTGAAAATTTGTAACAGCATACATACGCATTAACCGGGATGGAAAAGTATCACATATCTGTTTTGTGTAGCTTTACCCATCTCATCGAAGCGCTAGGCCGTGAAATCGCCGGCCATAAAATTGTAACCGCATTCCAAAGACAACTTTGCCAAATCGTAAAACAATAACGTTAACTGATAAAAAAAAAATCCCAGTCGTTTCCTCGTTTAACAATTTGCTAATCGGGTTACAGCCTTACTGTTGCCAAGAAACATCATCGGCTTGACTGATGTGTTGTTCGTCAGCTGTCATTTCTGGTTACAGTGCTTCACTTGAAAAAGCCCTCAGTGCATAAGACCAATGTTCATGGATTTACATAGAACTGTGTACATCTAGTTACCGTGCTAGTCAAGTCGCCCTGTTTAAAAAAAAAACAAAAGCAAAAAAAACCCCGTCTACTCACTTTGTGGTCCCGCCAAACCAAGAAATACAACAGGAAATCATCCACCAATCATCAGACGATTTGAGCATGACGTCACAGGAACGCCTTCCTAAAATCGTGTGCAAGGAATGCATTGGCACAGTACACATGATGCTGCCTCTCTTCTTAATGATCCTGCCCACACTAAACATCTGATTGAATTCCATACAATGCCATACGGTATCAGTAAGGCATCTTTATACCATATATTTAGAAATTTCAAGACGCAGCCTACATAGTTTACCTAATACAGGTGTTCAAAAAAGGTGTTTGAGAAACTGGGTGAAATGATAATTTATTGTTTTTATTTCAAGACAAAAGTTGCATGAAAGTATTTTGTCTGAATGATACTTTTTACCTATTATACTACAGGTATACAATTCAAAAAGAGGAAAAGAAGATTGCTGCAAATGTTGCACTTTGGCTTGTGTTGAAAACCCATAAGTAACCATTTATTGTTCCACATTCTCCTACAAAAAAGCAATTCTGTGTCTGTTTTTTGGGTGACAATGGTGAAAACTGTTGTGGATACTGACAAATTTACCATACACTAGTAAACACATCCAAATGAACAACGGCTTCAAATATAAATGAAATAAGAGTGTCCTGAATAAGATATTTTGATCAACGGAATATACAGATCTCTTAGCAAGTATTGTCAGTTTCTGAAAAATGGGTAAACAACAATAAGTTGTTTGAAGTAATGCTTAAGGGCATCAGTTGATTCTGGAGGTGATCCAGTGGAATTAAAGGGGGGAAAAGTCAACACTATGTAATTTCTGGGATACAGATCTTACAATTCTGTAGCATTATTAAAAACAATGCTCCTCTGAGATTGAACTTCATCAATTATCCACAGGTAAAAATACCTGGAACAGGTCGGACTCGGCTACCAAAATGACCTGGCTACTTACACAACCAACAGAGGACAATTAAAAACAAAAAAAAGTTAAAATTAGCTTTCTGCCTACATATTTCCAATGTGTGACAATCAGAGGGGGGGAAAGATTTTCAGAAGTTCTGAAAATGTGACCATTCTCTGGAATGGGTAGCAAGACGAAGTGCTAACATGTGCTAAAACAGACCACTGATTCAACATCAGTTAATGAACACAAATGATCAAGACTAATAGTATTCCCATCCTACGGCAATTCATGTCTTCTTGACAGAGCTTTCGGATCACTAGGTGAGGAGCAACATACTCTAGCCATGATTGTGGGGAAAGAGTGAGCTATCCAATTCTAAAATGGAGTCCCCCCCTCCCCCATCACTCCTGCCTTGTAGTCCATTTTGGATTTCACTATAATGGCTCATAATTACCAGTCTTAACAAGTCGACACTCAAGTCCTTGGAAATCAACAAAGAAAGGAAGGTAAAGGGAAACCCAGTCTCCTCTGGCACTAGACGTGAGGTGGTGAGGGCATGTTGTCATCATCAGTCAGACATGGCGCTCTTGGTGCGCTTGCCATGTAGCGAGACCCCAGAGCTGAGCGCATGGCCGTTGCAGACCCCATGGGCATCAGCCTGCCCCTCGTCCGCCTCCGGCAGCTCGTCCTCGATCTCGTGCAGACGTGACATGGTGCGGTCGATAGTGGCAATGGTGACCAGATTGAAGTCGTGCATGCTCACCAGGTGCAGGAGGAAGTTGCGGCGGAGGTTGCGGCGGATGATGTGCGGCCCGCAGTTCTCCACAAACAGCATGATGGCCTGTGGCATCTGGTTGTCTGCTATGAAGCTGCTCCGCCACAGTGGTAGACATGCACAGACAGAGATGGGAACAGTTCAAATCTATGCTGAAATACTGGAATTCATGCTAAAATCCATGCCGAAATATAACAGCACAACTCATCCTGACTCCTAATGAATCAGTGAATGAATGAATAGCCTTTGTGAGTTTTGGCAAGGCCCAACAATGGATCAAGTGATTAAAGGCATACTAGGCAAGCCTGCAATTTTTCACCTCTGGAGCGCCCCCTACAGTAAGTGTAAAAAAAAATGAAGAATAGGAATTGTAGTTATGTTGACTGGCAAGGTAATCCATGCAATTTTGATGCGATTCATTTGGTTTGTTTCGTTGGCTCGCCTTTGAAGCAGATCGCAAGTGTAGTAATTGCAGAATATAGGCAGAGGTGGCCAAGAGAGCCTATTCACCCTGTAATGAGCCAGTTAACCATGAAAGTGACTACGAAACTGGTAAATGAACCTAAAAAATGTTGCCTGATTTACATTATACAGCAGGGGGTAAAGACATGACATTGTTGCATAAATGCATTTTGCCTGTTAAAAGTGAGACTGACAGATGCCATTACTGAAAAAACAACCACTAACCAGCCCAATGAAGACAAACAAACGTGTCTCACCCATTTTTCATAACGTGGAGATTCCACAGCTTCATCACTTCCTTCTCTCCCTCGTTGACATCCGTGAACTCCTCGATTTGCTGCAACAACAGCCCTTCAAGTTAGACTCAGAACTCAGACTGGCAGCACAAGTGCATTAGCCTGGCCACCTCCTCCCTCTCCTCTGCCTCCATGTTTCATCAGGCCTCAGGAGATGAGCATGACTGTGTGCTTCACATGCAGTGACATACTTACAGCCTCAATGTGGCAACCCCCCTGTGAAAGTGTCCCTGTAAAATGTGTCTCTTACTACATAGTAACATTGTGACTGCCAGAAACCATCAGTAATCATATATAGAGTATATGTATAGTAAAAACGGTTTGAAAGACACTGATGTAGGTGGATGACTCGGCTGCATCCATGGATGACGGGAGGGTGTCTGACCTGGGACGGACCCTCTGTTGTCCGTCACTATTTTTCACCGTACAAGGTGAGGTTCTTTCTATGAGAAATGTCAATAGACAAGCCAGCAGTTATTATTCATCCGGAAATAATGTCCACACACTACCTTAAACGTCACTCCTCCATAGCACCTTTCAAACGGTGGCTTGGGTTGAGATCAATACTGTTTGCTTTCTCTGAGGTAATATTTCTTAGGGGGAATTATACACTTCCCTCCTCTGTTCCCAGAGTGCCAACTGCAAGAAGCTGCAACATGGTGCGGCTTTTTAATAGTGTGTGGCATACGTTCATTTACTCCAGTGCTTTTGTTCAAAGCAATTTGCAAATGAGGTCGAGACAGAGTTTGATAGCTCGCTCTTTCCAATTAAACACTTACAGTAGTAGCAGAGCAAAGTTGGGCAAGAGGCTAGAGAGGCCCAACAGCTAACCTGTTGTTCAAGGCAAACTCAAACCATATTTACTTCCAGGCTTTCTCCAAAAAATGTGCCTTGGGAGGAAGTCATCTTTTTTAAAAGCAGATAGAGTTACTTGGTAGCAGAAGACCGCACACATCTTTGTTGACACAAGTAATGCAGGGAATTAGGGGCGAACTGAAGAGAAAGGAAAGAATGCACTTATTCCAAATCTGTGGTTCACAAAGCAAGCTCAATATGGAACCCTAAAGGGAAGTGTTACAGGACATTAAAAGCACACAGATGCCATTTTGACTGGAGGCTGCCTTTATCGACAAAAAGAGGAGCCAAACTGGACGAGAGAGGTGTATTAGTGGCGGAGCTCTGCCGCTGTGATGGAGATGGGCGCTTCGGCCATCGTACCGTAATGGTCTTCTCTCGGAGCCACTCGGGGTCGCGCTCGTCCTCGCTGTCCACGTCCATCTCCTGCGGCCGCAGGGGCATGCAGCTGTCGCTGTGGAAGTAGAGGCGGTTGTGGCCGCTGACGTAGGTGCGCTGCTGCTCTGGCTCGCCCTCTTCTGACTCCAGGAACTCCGACAGGCTGGGCTTAGTGCGCTTGGGCCTGCAAACACAACCATTAGCCGCCATCGTGGTGAGCGAGTGTTTTACTGATCCAAGATCAGACCCATTAGTCATACCTCACTCACCCTTCAGTGACACAAATTAACATGATCAATCCAGCCACCAGAATTGAGCTAATTGCCCACAAAATGTATCAATCCTTCAGGAGGTATAGTATATCACAGCTAGACACGTTTAATTAGCATCAGCTTTGCTAGGCAGTGAACAGTGAACACCAATCCATAGTCATGCAAAATGTATATGGGAGGACCATTTATGAAGAGGCAGCTCCATCAGTCCTGTTGTTCAGTGACCTCTTACTCATATGGGCTACAACTGGTGGCGCTGGGGAGATGTGACCCAACTTAGATGGACATATACTGCTTATATGGACAGAGCATTGCCTCACCTGCATACTAGGATGTGTGTGACCGCTGTTCTCTTGACAGGACCATTACGGCTGAAGGCGAAGCCTGGCTGGCTGTGAATGTCCTGGGGGTTGCCCACGTACGAGCCGTCGTAGCACTCGTTTATTGAGACATCTATCCGGGCTCCCTTTGGGTGAGGCTGACCAGTGATGAACAAGATGGTCAGGTTCAATTAAATATGCATTCTACGTATAGAAGAACAGCATGAAATAGCCCCTCATCAAATCTCCATATTACACCATCATCATCTGACAAACACCAATGGCTGTAGAGACATCTTCATTTCTTACAGTAGGCGCATACACTCTCAACACACACACACACACACACACACACACACACACACACACACACAGAGTGGCTCTGATCCTCACCACATAGTTGAAGATAAAGCGGCTGTGGGAGAGTTTGAGGTGCTTGAGGAGACTGTAGAGCTTGCGGCAGTTCAGGGTGCACCAGGGGCAGTGCAGGTCGTCCCGAGCCTCCGTCTGCTGCCGCGTGTTATTGTTATACAGGAACTGCATACACACGCACACACACGCACACACACACAATACAGGAGAGCTTCAATGCCAATGACAAACACTCCAATTTACCATCATTACCTCCCATTTCATCTTGGTAGAAATACAGAGGGTTCCAATTTACATAATCATTTGATATCTGATGTATTACAGAGTTTATGTTACAAATACGTGATATAACAGTAAAATACACATATCTCACAGAGATAAAATACATATCCATGTAGGAAGATCAGAAATGTGACAGCCATTCTACTGATAAATTAAATCTACATCTTAACTCTGCCCGGTGAGAAGCATTGTTTCCTAAATGGTCAGAAGCCCCTGTCACTTAGTCTGAGCAGTCAGTCAGTGAGCCCAGACAGGTCAGATCTTCCCCATGAGTCTCACCTGGTAAAATATGCGCAGTTTCTGTCGAGGCTCACACACCGCCTGCTCTCGCCGCGTCTGGATGCTGGTGTTGACAGAGTCTTTCACGGCTGACACACACACACACACACACACACACACACACACACACACACACACACACACACACACACACACACACACACACACACCATCAAACACACATTCCATGCGAATGGATTACTACTATTAGATAATTACTACCATTTGAGGAGCTTACGAATACTGACAGTATAGACAAGCATGTTAATAGAGTCACTGAACTTTAATACTGAGCAGTGACAATAACAATGTCCTTTTACTTTTTATTAGTCAACCGTAACACAAACCATAAGACATAATAGTTCCTCTGCCTGGTCACAGCTACTAACTGACCACAAATGTAACGATCTGAATGTCACATAGGTGTCGTAATGCTGTGTGCTGTGTATATGGGCAGGTGACGGGCATCAAATGACCAGACTGGCGTAGTTCTTACCCAGGGGTGCAGATCTGAGCGTGCTGGGTCTGCTCTCGGCGGCGCTGGTGTCAGAGTTCCGTGTGGACAGCGGCTTGGCCACAGGCGCGGTGGACGGGTCGTTGGGGTCACCTGTCCAACGGAGGGTGAACTGCAGAGTGGGTCCCTGAGAGAAGGTCTCAAACGGGGGCAACCTCTACAAGGCCAGACAGCAACACACACACACACAAACACAATAAGGTTTTCACCAGCAACTGGGGCAACATCTGCAAGTCCATTCAGCAGTACACACACACACAGACACACACAGTCAGTTTTTCACTCAACAGTCTTTGAAATGAGACGCTAACAGGGAGGCAACACCGAGTGCGTAACTAAAGTGTTCCATTTGCGTCTGGTATAATGGTTTTAAAAGACTGGTCTTGTGTGTGCAGCACTCTATGTCTAGTGTAGCCAGTTCCACCGAATACAGTTAAGGCCACTTTTTGCAGCATACGCAGTATGACCAGAATGTTTAAAGGAAAGGTCCGGGGTAAGTCAACCACTAGCCCTGTTGTTCGAGGTCCTCCACTGTAGCCGGTAGGAAAAGAAACAAGAAAATTTGGCACAACCATGGGGCAAGAAGTTTCCATGCCCCGATTTACCCTGGACTCTTCCTTTAAGTAACACACCTGGCATAGCCTTGCTGTAAAGTCATAATTCCCAACACATATGTTGTAGCTGCAGGCATTTAGACGAATCATCCTTCTGCAGGCGCACTGACCTTCCCATCCAGGATGGTCTCCCATGTGGCTCTCTTCTTGCTCACGGGGCAGTCCTCCACCTGCTGCATGGACACCTCATACTCCCCGTCCAGCAGCTGCAGCCGTCTGTGGGGGACATGGCCACGGAAATATAGATTACCGGCTGAGTGCACTGACCTGAATCTCCTCTACTGGGGGTGTTGTGAGGGCGATGAACCCTCCCCCATGCCACAAACACGTGTGCACGCCCGCACACATACACCACTGCTGCACAGACACACAACTAGAGCCACCACCTGATGTTAATCTAACACAGCAACATTCCTCTCATCCTCTGGTTGTTTTTTTGTTGGGAAATATATGAGCTGACAGTTTGCCTCAAGACACCTCCTGAGCTGCGGAGAGGCTATCCTGGAGCAGTGCCTTTACTGAAAACATGGTTTATTCCACATTCTTATTTAGCCTCCTAGGTGAGGAGTAATGCACAATCACGCATACCTGTTCTTGTCAAAAACAGTCATCTGTGCGACAAAGGTCTCGGTGGCCTCGCCTTCGTCTCTGTGGGAGGAGTTCCTCTTTTTCCTGCCCGGCACCTCCTCCTTCACATCTATCGCAGCAGACACATGGGGCACAGTCAGGAGGGGGCAACCAAACACACACACACACACACACACACAAATGACAGTGCTCAGAGCACATGCTCCATCATTGTAAATCATAATAGAGTCTTAGCCCTGTATCTAGCAAAGCACTTAAGAGCTCTGATGTTTAAATGCTCCCAAAAGAAAATGACTGCACATAATTTATTAACAGAGGATGTAGGATGGTGGCTGCAAATCAACTGACATCAAAGCATTCTGATATTCTGTTGAGTCATTCCCTGCACTTCAAAAAATTTCAGCCCTAGGCCAAAACCAAAACACTGGTTTCTCTGCTTGCGAAAATAATCCTACTTCTGCTTCATCTTCTCATCACCCTTTGCGAGTTTGCTGAAGTAAACAAATCTTCTGTATTCATACTCTAAGATACCAGCACTTCAAAGTATTGGACTGAGACAATTTTATTGAGATCTGGAGCCAGTTAGAGATGAGAAATTAAATTAAACCAAAATGTTTACACGAGCCAAGTAAACAAATTATCTATTCATTCCATCATTTCCTGGCATTCTAGCAGATCCGATTATGGGAAACACTGTAAGAATAGCCAAAACCCTTATTATGACCTCTGAAACAATTACAACTGGTTGTTTTTATCTCCATTTCCACCGTGAATAGTCCAGCCATACCCTCAGCCCATAGGGACTGTGCGACAGGGTAAATATGGGAATGTTTCAGCGCCCCATCATTTGCATGCATCCACATCCAGACACAACACACAGTTAGTACTGACGAAACTGACCCATGTTCTCATCGGTCTCGCCGTTGACCAGGCTGCTGGAGTCCCTCTTGCCTGCTCTGGACACCCTGAACAGCAGGGAGTAGGACTTGACCATGTGGCTGTTGCTGGGCTCAAACTCATTGCTGGAGACGAGTAGAGATGGGAAGGCACCCGGCTTGGTTTGGCTGAGATCAGGGTTCAAAGGCACCTGCTTCTTACCCGTAGGCACTTGCTTCACTGGGCAGCTGACATCCTAATGGAGTAACGTAGACAGCAGTGAAATGGTTAGGGCACACAGTACACATAGGCACTGTTGTTTTTAAAGGAGAACACAGCAGCAGTTAAGTTAAAGCAAAGCATTTTTTTAGAAATTCCACAGTACCCAAGGCACTGCCTTAAACTCATATGTATGAGAGGAAGGAAGAACGGATGATTCCAGAACACCAAGAGTGGAGCGGTACCTTGCGTTTTTTATGGCAGACTTTGACGAGTAGCACCTCCAGAGACACTGAGTTTTGCTCGTTTTCAGAGTTTTGGCATGGCTTGTCTGCAACAAATTAGATTAGATACATCAAGATGTCAAACCTGGGCCAAAATCAAAAAAAGCATTTATGATGCAATCTCTCTCGGGGCTAAACATTTTGTCACCACGTACCGTTCTTATGAAAGAATCCAGTAAATGTGAGCTGTAGGTGTGATGCCAAGCTGAGAAATGAAAGTAGCATGACATCATGAATAACTTGAGTCATGCTTTTGTCAACTGGTGCTTCAGGGCAACAGCTGATTCATAGATACAAGCACATCATGATCTGCATTAAGAGAGACATCTACTTCATGGATTACCTCCACTCATATCATCCACCATATGTTAGCAAAGACTTTTTTTCACTGTTCACCCACATCATAAATATGACTCTGTGGAATTTTAAAGATACACATTATGAAAACCCTGTCAACAAAGCTTAGCTTCTTAAAATCTCAACTCTGCATTAAGTGACTGGAACACCGATGGATTGGATCTCTTTGTGACAGACACTCAGATACTTGTGTGTTCCACGTTTGATAACATAAAATGACATCTCAACCACATGTGGCTGACTATAAAATCACATGTCAAAATCATCCATATTAGCTTACTTCTGTGAGTCCTGCTCTCCTTTCATGGTCTGCACTCTAGGCAGCATGTCATCCACTTTGAAGGTCTTTCTAAACACCAAAATGATGAGAAAACAAAACAGCATGTTTTATGTGTGACGCGTTCTTGATGAAAACAACTGAAATAAAAAGCCTTACAAAGTGTTCCATACCTCCTTGCATTTGTTCTGGAGTTTCTATGTGACATGAAAGTGAGAGTCCTGTGTAGGAGTATAGGCTGAAAGGAGATAAAAAAAAAAATTACTTTCATGTTTAGAAGGGAAGGATTAGATTATGGCTGGAAAGTACACAAAGCCTAATTTCTAAGACATATGTATTTATACATATGTTTTGGGTACGATTACATGGGTAAGGGGAGGGGGGACAAGTATGTGAAGTCAAGCCATAGGCTACTCCTGCTGTCAAATGTTTACAATAACAGCCAATGATTTGTTTCTGCATTTTGCAGAGAGGTTTAATCAATCAACGGTTTTTTTTTCCTGTTTTAAAAATGACAGAGGGTAACTATTTGCTTTCAGAGGACTTATAAAAACACTTACCGCGATCAGGTTTCTTGTCCGCAGAAATCTGTATATTTGAGTTGGCTCTGGAGGCACACGGAAAGTGGCTTGTTTGTTAATATTGGAATCTTTGTTATACACCAACTACAAACCAACTGGAGAACTGCTTGAATTTAAACCTGAATCGAGTTCATTTTGTATTTTGATTAATTTACAAAGCACGTTACTGCCATGAAGCAAGTTAGCAATACCTTTCACCAACCAGTGCAAAATCTGAATGTGTGCATGGGCTCCTGAGATTTGGCACGTGTGGGCACAGAATCAGTTGGGGGCTTTTGTTTAGCCTTGCGCGCACACAAATGTCAATAATCAAACATGCATTGACAGATGACGCGGAGTACTCACTCTCAAAGGCCTGCAAGAACAACTCATGGTCGGCTTGAATTTGTTCCATCTTGGGCTTCTTCGCCGCGTTCATCACGGCCGCAGAGGACTGGTACATAACGCCGTTTGTTTTACAGTTCCCAGAGTTGCTCATAACTTGACCCGAATACTTTTGAGGAGCCATCCGACGATATAAAACAACTTACAACACGTAGCGGGCTATCACAAAAGTCCTTTCAAAACAAAGGACACAAATAACGTTATTGGCTTTAATATCCACTGAGCTCTTTGTAGCAGGCTAGCGGGCTAGGTCGACTGGTCTTGGGAAAAAAAACAGATGCCCACTACTTTTACTGAGCTACCTCAATAAATAACAGCTATTGATAATAGCTAATACATCGGCACACTATACAAATCCCATAGTTAAGTTAACAGTCTGTCAGGTTACCTATTGACAAGCTAGCGAGCAAGCTAGCGAAATAATTTGCTAAACACCAGCTTGCCGATGGCTTGCTAAGTGTAGCGGGCTCCGAGAGTGAAGCTTGAAAACGGGGGCTGGCTGGGTGTGCGAGCGACCCGTCAGATCATTCCTACCTTCGAATGAAACATTCCCAAATGTAATTATGGTTATCAGAATGAACTCGAGTTGGTCATTTTCAGATAAAAATATATTATTAATAGATTTAAGAGATTCACGAAAAACTATTGTGAAAGAACGCCGATGGACTTTCTCTGTCTGTGCATTTTGGCATCCGCCCACCCCCTGAAATTGTCCAATAGAAAAACCAATCTGCCCATTCCATGTTGTTATTGGTTCGATATATTTAGCGTGATGTGAAAACAGGTTTGGTAGAGGACGCAATTTGCCGCCAATAATGTTTTGGTCCATATGTTTATGAACCGTCCAGACCATAAAAATGTATTAAGTTCTATTTTTTTTAGAAATATCTCAAATGCTTACTGTAATTCTCTTTAGAGAGAGTAGTGTGATCTAAAAACTTTTCGACAGCTGTGTTAAATGTTTTTTTCCCAACAAAACAAAAACACAATGCTATAAACAATGAATTATTTTATATCATTAAGATCTAGACAATTCATCATGTCAGGAAAAATATCGAGACTGCTGTGACTGAAGCGGTGCAGTGTTGCTGCTCACATTTGCGGGCCAGAGGCAACGCACCATGCCAGGTTTCATGACGGAACCTTAATAGTGGGACACCGGAAGTAGAGTTGATCACAACACGCGTGTGTTTCTCCACCGAGGGTAGTCAATGAGCAAGGAATACATATGTAAAGAAAAACGAAGCAATTTATCAAATTCTGTGTATATATTGATTGGCCTCATTACACTTTGCTAACGTTGGTGTGAAAGAATGGCTGAACTGGTACAACGGCGAATAGAGGAGAGGATTCCTGAGCTTGAGCAGCTGGAAAGAGTTGGACTGTTCACGAAAAAAGAAATCAAGTAAGTCTGAAAAGTTTCATTTTAAAGGACATAGTCATTTGTCTGGTGGGGTGGCTGTAGTGTCTGCCCCAAACAGTGCCACCAGTTTTATTTTACCGTACTTTTGAAATTAGCATAAACCTGGCCTGATTTGATACATTATTTTGCGGCGTTTTCTACCCAACGATACTCTCACAAGCTAACCTTAGACCCAGTTTAGACGTTTTTCGTAACTTGGCATTATATCCCTGACAGGTCAATGCTGAAAAGGACCACTGCTCTAGAATACAAACTACACAGAAGAGACATTACCAAAGACGATTTCATTGCTTACATCCAGGTGTGGTATCAAATGCAAATGCATTTGGTCATCAGTCATCTCATTGTCGTCTTTAACACTGACTTTGGAGAAAGTCCTTAAAATATTCAAAATTATTCAAAATAACACGGAATGATGAAATATATTGCTTTGATTGATTGTCCATTGATATGTTTCCATGTCCTGTGCAAGTGTGTAATGTCATGCAGGACATTTAGGCCTGTGCATCACATTTTTACACTTGCAATGCCTTGGACCAACAATATCTTTGATATCTTTTCAGTATGAGATCAACGTGCTGGAACTTATCAAGAAGAGACGTACAGTAAGTTTTCAAGGCATTACTCATGCACTCTCTCGTAGACTCTGTTAGTATATCTCTTGTATTTAAAGTAGGTGTGAATCAGTCAATAGCCCTGTTGTTCAAGGTCACAGAGTGCTGTCAGTAGGAAAAAGAACCAGAACATTTGATACATCAACCGAATAGTGAACTGATAACTAATGTTAACTGAATGGGTCAAGCGAAATGAAACTGAAAGTGAGTTTCTGTGCCCTATTCAGTTAGTGTTAGCTGTTGATTCGCTATCAGGTGTATGTTATATCAAATTTTCTTGTTCTTTTTCCCACTGATAGCACTCAGTGACCTCGAACAACAGGGCTATGAATTGATTGGTACCTGATTTCTACTTTAATTTGTTGTTGTTAACCTACCATCTCTTTCACTCCTTTCCAGAACATTGGGTACCATTTCAAGAGGGATGACATTGAGTTTCAAATCTGTCATAGAGTCATTAACACATTCCGGAGAGCTACGTCCAAGTGGCAGGTAAGAAACATCATGACAACTGACGAAAGGACTTTGTTTAGTTTTTCCATATGGTTGCATAGTAACACTAAATAGGTCCCTGCAAATGATTATGTGCTGTTGGTCTGTTTGGTTACTTTTCTGTTGTAATCCAATTTAAAGAAACCATTTGTCTGTGTACTAAGTAGTCCTAATCATCAAATAGAGGTGCAGGTGTACATGAACGATTTATTGCTGTCTTGTTCTGTCTTTGACTGATTCAAGAAATGTAGTAGAGAGATGTTCGACATTTGATCTAAGTTGTCCTCATTACTCGAAAATAGTGCTCATATGTAAGCAAAGTTTGTTTATTGCCTTGGCCCATCATTCAAGTTGCAGTGGAAACCTTTACATCAGACATTTTCAAAAGGTTTATTTGAACAGGGCAACAAAAGACCAAATCATTTCTTTCTCTTACAGGAGGATGTGCAGTTGTGGCTGTCCCATGTAGCCTTTTGTAAGAAGTGGGTAAGTGACTCTGTGTAGAACATTTCTAGAGCGACATGTTTCTAATGTGCAGGCATGTGGACATGAACATAACATAAGAATGTGTGTCCTTTGGTTCCTCTCTGCAGTCCCCAAAAGGGGAAGTGAGTAAGGTGTTCTCCTCCATGCTTGCTGTCCACCCAGACAAACCAGGTACTTCACATGTCGCATTCTGCTTTCTGAATCTTCTGTTACAGTTTTTAGTGGCATTTGACATGTGTTGTTCACAAATGGCACAGAATTTGAATACTTCATACACTAGCATCTGTGAAAAGCCTTCATGGAAACAGGTATCTGTATCTGTATCTGGTCTTTTGCACCCTTCCTCCTCCTCCTCTCTCTACTCCAGCGCTGTGGATCATGGCTGCCAAGTGTGAGATGGAGGACAGGGGCTCTTCAGAGAGCGCCCGCCACCTGTTCCTGCGAGCCCTACGCTTCCACCCCCACAACCAGAAGGTCTACCAGGAGGTGAGGAGAAAGAGGAGTTTGATAGATAGATAGACAGACAGATAGCCAGGCAGATGGACAGGCAGATGGGTAGATTTTTTATCCTGTAGGAAAGAAGGGTAGATATGAGGGGTTGATAGTTTTTATTTTGGGATATCTTCAGCTGTAAATATTTCCTATAAAAAAAAAAAAGGTTAATGTGTAATTTTGTGTTTTGTTTTTAACTGTGTATACACCAGGGGGGATAAGCAGTGATTTTGGTCAGTAGTCCTTGCCTGGTCGCTCTAACTGTGTTGTTTTGTCCTGAGCAGTATTTCCGTATGGAGCTGATGCACGCTGAGAAGCTGCGGAAACAGAAGGAGGAGCTGGAGAAGGCAAAGATCGATGTGGTAAGTCCATACTATTCCAGTGCAGACATCACAGCAGCTCTTTAGGGACTTCATTGTTAGTGCAGACCGCAGGAGTTGATGTGGATTCAGAGTTGAATAACTGAACAATGGATTAGGATGAGTGTTCATGTTTTGACCAACATATCAGCCTCTGAAAGTCCATTAAGGTGTAAACATAATGACTGGTCATGTAAACTCGTTGTCTCTTTCTGTTTATACTTGCTAAGCATGAACGATTTCTCACCTCAGCATGAATGAATGCTGTGTTTAGATGAAGGCGCTGCATGTTTACACATGCTTTTGTACAACACTCTCCTCAGTGTAGCTAATGGCTCCAGATAGGAAACTATTCTCCAATGCATTATGATTGACACAAGTTGCCAGTGTTACTTCAAATACAAGAAGTAATCCCAACACCTGTTCCACCTGTTCTGAGATCAGAGCTCAACTCATTTCTATGACATACACATCCAGAGTTTGCTGAACTCTTTTTTTCTCTCTCTCTCTCTCTCTCTTTCTCACTCGCTCTTCTCAGGGGGAGTATGAGTTCTCTCCAGAGATTCTCAGTGGCATGTTGGCAGAGGTGGTGTATAGCGAAGCCACAAAGAAGATCAAAGGTGATTTTTCTCCTGCCTTTTTTTTTTTTCACCTTTACATTCAGGTGAATTATTTGAGTATATGAGAGAGATGATGATATCTGTTGACGGTGACGCTGACGTTGATGATAATATCAGTGGACTTCCACCTACAGGTGCTGAGTTCATCCTGTCCCTCCTGCAGATCGCCTCCATATTTGACTTCACCAAGGACCTACAGGCCACCATCTTCCAAGAGTGAGATTTGATATTACATATTCTTTCATCAAACTCTGTTTCATTCAGCATCAGAATCATAAGATTGTTTATAAATGGGATGGCATTGAGGAGGCCAAGGAGACAATTGTGGATAATGAATAATTGACATGTACCATCAAATCAGGATGCTGAGTGCTTTTCTTTTAGTTTCAGTATACTTGATAAGGGGCGGTAGTGGCTAGCATGCTAGTAGCCTGGAAACAAGCAAGGCATTTATCCCAAAGTTGCTCTAGGGGAGACTGGCCCTGATGTAACTGATAGTTGACAAATGTAAGCCGCTTTGGATAAAAGCATCTACTAAATGCATAAATGTAAGTTCATTGTGGTCTTCAAGTTTAGTTTTTTTTCAGTCAAAGGTGTAATTTTACAAACATGTGGAAACAAAGGAACAGCAGCATACCACAACACAACTGATACACAGGACAGAGAAATGTTAGAAGGCCGGTTGTAGGTGATATGGAATATTGGGGAAAACCCACATGAAGCTGTGGTTGCTCACTGTGCTGTTACTCCTGTAGGTTGCAGAACCAGCACACAGACGAGGCGGTGACGTGGGACTTCATGGCCAAGCGGGAGCTGGAGGCGACGGTGACACCCGAACTCCAGACGGCCAAGGGCAAAGCCTCCGACACCGACCGCAAGGAGGAGCGCTGCTGCGCCGTCTACGAGGAGGGCGTCAAGAACCTCAATACTGGTAGGAGATCACCGCCCTTACCAAGGGGCCTGCTTGCAGCACAGCTGTGCACGACCAGCGTCTGATTGGCTCAGCTCAAACTCTCAGATTCCACATAAAGAAATGGGCCTTAGTAGGGATTGTGGCCATTTCCAAATTTCTTCTGTCAGTAGAAAAATTTATCAGGTCCCTGTGGATCCTTAAAAAGTATCAAATTTAGTTTCTGATGTTTAAAATGTCTTAAAATATCTAGAGGGGTGGACATTAAATTTGATCTGGAGCAGAGCTACTTCTACATTCCTTTTTTCATTCCATTTTTTTATTTTACTTGACTATAACATAGTAATGACCACTGATAATTGCTTTGCCAAAGCCTTCAGACGTCACTCTGTCATTCAGCAAAATTTCTCCAAGTTACACTGTGTTGAAAGTAGAAATTATGTCAGTTTTGCTTGCAATAATGTGACACCACAATGATCTATATATATTACCTTTGATGGTAGTGAGAAGGCAGAGGTAATGAGAAAGGAGAAATCCAGTGTGAATTAATCAAGAGCTCTGTTGTTGCCTGTCGGAAAGAGAACCAGAAATGTTTGATACAACATAGACCGGATAGCGAACTGGCAGCTAACATTAACTGAATGGGGCATAGGAAAATGAAATTGAAAGTGAGTTTCTGTGCCCCATCCACTTAGTGTTAACTGCCCACTCACTATTTGGTATGTTGTATCAGATTTTCACATTTCTTTTCCTACCGACAGCAGTCAGTGACCTTGAACAACAGAGTTATGGATTGATTCACACTGGATTTCTTCATCACAGAGTACTACACGCTTTACAAACGTTTACAAAGTCATAAGTTGACCTGTTGTTGATGAGCGATGGCCACAAGTATGCAAGCAAGTAAACAAGTTAAAGCACTCTCTCTCTCTGTCTGTCTCTCTCTCTCTCTGTCTTTCTTTCTCTCTGTCTCTCTCTCTCTCTCTCTCTCTCTCTCTTTCTCTCTCGGGGTCACAGAGGCCATGTGGACGTGCTATGTGAGCTTCTGCTTGGACAGATACAAGAGGAAAACTAATGTCCAAGACCTGAAGGACAAGGTAGTCCGTCTCACAGTAACCTCTGCACAGTGCACATGTCATTACAGATGTCATTCTTGAGGTTGTACAAACAGCATGTTGAGTCAGATCTGGCCCTGATCAGTGTCCAGTGAAGTCTGATCTGGGGTCAGCTGCCCACTGTGGAGAAACTAGCCTAGAGCTATGGAGCACTGGTGCCTTGTGTGTTTATAATTCAGCTGTGTGTGTGTGTGTTTCTGCCTGCAGAGGAGAGCAAGGTTACTGAAGACACTGCAGGGTGCTCACCAGGCAGAGCTGCTCCCAGAGTCCTTCTATAAAGCCTGGGTAAGTGAGCACATGCTCAGCGGGGCCTTAGATGGGTGTATGGGAGGTCACATGATGATATTAAGTTTGACTTCTTATTGTAAATGTAAGTGAACACATCATTGGACAGTTCCCACTGAAAATGTTAAGACATGGAAGAAAACAATCAGAAATCATTGGTCATTAGTTTAGTCGATGATGCTTGTCAGATGACAATGTAATGTATATGACAATGTGTATATGTGTATATGTGTATTGTGTGTGTGTGTGTGTGTGTGTGTGTATATAAGTGTACATATGTATGTAGGACTGTCTCAGTACCTATATATATAATGAATGAATGAATGAGTAACACATGTAATAATTTACTGTGGTGATGAGACCTACATGCACTGAAGTCGGTCTTCTCTCCTCCTGTGGTCAAGCTGGAAGTCTCACTGTCGTCAGGCGATGAGGATGCCACCGCCCAGATCGCCACAGCAGCCACCAAACGCTTCAGCCAATCACCCGGGACGTGGAGTCTGGCCCTGCAGACATTGGTGAAGCTGGGGAGCGTAGAGGCGGGCGCTCTGTTCCAGGAAGCGCTCGGTCACGTGAATCCCAAGGTAGCTGCTTTTTTGTCGGCACGCCGCCTCGTTCGCTCGCTCGCTCGTTTGCTCGCTCGTTCACTGCCCGGTTTTTGAAAAGTGGGACACCTCCCTGAAACACCGAGTCCTGCCCTAATTAAACTGAGTTCCCTTGACGTATTACTTCTTCTTAATGAGCAGTGCTCTTCTCCCTGCCAGTGAAGGGAGGGGACCTGGAGCTTGGGGGAGAGGAGGAAGAGGTAGGGGATTGGGGAGAGCCCAAACATTCCCATAAAACACTGAGAGCCTATTAGAGGCTATTTCACAAAGTCTAGATAGTGGATCTTTGCTTTTGATGAGCTCCTCTCCCTGCCACTGCAAAGAGCAGACCTGATGGAGGAGGAGGTGGAGGAGGAGGAGGAGGCGGCGTTGGGGTCAGCCCTTCCATACGCATTCTATCTACTGTTCATAGGAGTCTGTGTTTACTGCATGTAAACAGTGTTTTCTACTCTACATAACTTAATGGGAGAGTAGTTTGGTAGCTCGGTTAGCTCTAGGCTAGTGAGTAGAGCAGGAGCTCTCCAGTCAGCGTTGTGAGCTTTAGGTGAGGTTGTCCAGCTGAGCAGGCGCAGACGCAGGGCTCATTGTGTGGAGAGTTCCTTTCGCAAGGCCGCTCACGATTAGAGGCAGTGCCTGGCAGATTAGGAGCCCCCACTTACGTAAGGCCTAGCAGGTCACAAAGGAGCCGTTTATGCCAACGCATGGGAAATCACACACAAATGCTGTATGTACACACATACACACTGTATATGCAGACACATACACACACATATACAGAACACACACACACGTACAGTGGACATGGTACACACACACACACACACACACACACGTACACTATTAGAAGAATAGTGCAGGAAAAGAGCAGGCCATGGTGGTTTTCAGAGGACTTGTAGGAAGTGAAAGGGAGTCAGTGGTGGAAGCTGCTCACACAATACTCTCTGTGTCTGCCCCTCAGGAGAGCTTGCCTTTGTGGCTGCACTGGATTCAGTGGAGCGAAGCCAACCGAAGTGCTGAGGAGACCGAAGGGCTGTTTCAGGTAACACTCTCTACAGCCGCCACCACACCACACACACCACCACCACCACACCACACACACACACACACACACACTCTCTCAGCAGTAATCCTTAGAATAACACAGTGTGCACACACTCACAAAAGGGAAACAGGCCCAAGCGAAGGCACCTGCACGTGTATGAAGTCTGGGCTCCATGCCTGAGCAAACAATCAAGGTTAACCTGGCGTTTTGTTCCATATCAACTGATCTGAGGCCAGTTTTTAAGTGCTTCCTGTAAGTGTGGAGGTCAGAGCCAAAGCTAGAACTGATCTGATTGTGTTTTCTGTTAAGTTACCCGAGCAGCACTGAGGCTGTCTGGCACATCGCCATCTTTGTCTGGCACCAGATTCAGCCCTATAGAAACTGTGAACCGAGTGACACCGTACTGTTGAATCAGTGTTTCATGCTCGATGATTAAAACGGACTGTTTGGACCCGTTTTCCTCCCCAACAGAAGGGTCTATTGTCCCCAGTGCCAGAAGTTTCTTCAGCTGTCAAAGAAAAGTACCTGGATTGGTCCTATAGAACAGGAGGTTACAAAAAAGCTCGTAAGACTTTCACAAGGTATGTACATACATCACTGTAAAGACTGTCAAGATTGCGATCTCTTCAAATGTCCTGTGTTTTGTAAAAGGGGACTAAAATGTTTGTTTGTTCTTAGTTTACACGAGCATCGCCCCTTCACCAAGGCGTTTTTCTCCACCATGATCCAAATTGAGAAACAGCAGGTACGTGACTATTGGCAGGCAAGCAGCCCAGTGCATCTGCATGTGATTTCACAGGACATGGCTTATTAATGGCTGTTGTCAAGCCCCATTCAGAGGATTCTCTGGATCGCACAGGGCCTTTTTCCTCGTTTGAATGTGTGTGCTTTCTTTCAGGAAACTCCAAAGATGAACAACGTGCGAGACTGCTACGAACGAGCGCTCAGGGAGTTTGGCTCCGCCGATGATGGTGAGAGAATCTGCATCAAAGGGAATAAATGTCATAGGGAGATGGATTCGCCGCAGTTGGGAATTTTCCACTTTTAAGTTCGCCATCTATCTCATTACACCGTCTCCTGGCGAGAACCCGCATACTTAATGTCTCCACACGCACCGGAGTCCCTGAAAGAGCTAGTAATCAAAAAGATATGGCATTAGTTGGACACGTGAAAATATATTGAAAATGAGTTTTAATGGGATACTCATGTGACTAATTTTGCCTGGTGATAAAAAAGTCAGTCCTTTTGTTCTCTCTAGATCTGTGGCTGGACTACATCAGGGAGGAGCGAGAGCAACACGGACAGCCTGAGAACTGTGGCAAACTCCACTGGCGGGCCATGAAGGCGCTGGAGGGGGAGAGCGTGGAGCGCTTCACTACCAAGTACACCCTGCTGCAGACGGGCCACCTCTGATGCCCCCTACGAGTGGCACGCTCGGAGAGTGGACATTTTGACACTTTCTTTGGCGCTGTGCTTCTAGGTTGTGATGTGTTCAATACGCTGGTGTCTCTGAAGGTTTGAGGGACACTGGTATTTCAACCATTTTGTATTGGTGACTCAGAGGAGAATATTTCACATTTTGGCAGTTGTGCCCAGACCGTTTTGTTGGAAATACATTTATTATGAATTTATTAGCAGACAAAACATTTTTTCTTGGTTCATTATTCTGTGTAATGACTGCCATCGGAAGTGTCCTTTCAGCACTGTCATCAAAACTTGATGTAACATCGTTTCTGTCATTGCATTTCTGGTTGGCTGTGGACCCTAGGTTTGGAAATACAATTTTGCTCTCAAACATAAATAGATGATCTCTTTTCTTGTGTCCTCAAAGCTACAGTCCACCCAATGCCATCTTTACACCTGAAACATTCATTTTGCTGTCATGTCAAGTAACAGATAGATAGTAGATAAATACAGAACAACACAAAGCCACCACTCCACTATCTGATAAATGTATTACTATGTATAACTGTCACAGCTATCTGATTACAGTCTGTAACTGAGTTGTTTTCTCAAAATTCAATTCCTCAGGGACACCATTCAGTGATACTGACCATTTAATTAGTATTTATCTGCTAGGCAGTAATTTCTAAAACTATCAGATATCCTGCTAAATTAAAAAGATAAAAATGAACCACCCTGGCTTTACATAAAAAGACTTGCAAAAGCCTCCCTTATGGAAAAGCCCTTTTTGATATTCTAAATGAATGACTTAGTACTACACTCACTTGGTATTATCACTTTAGCTAAATTTCTATATTATAAATATTGGAGGGAAATACCTTGCATTAGCTCTAGTAACAAAAATGGTGCGACATACAGTTAAATATTGTAAGTAAACTCTTGTCAGGTCAGATGAGGGAATACATATCTTTTGACAGGTATTTATGACCATGTACATAGTTTTTGATTGCTAGTCTAGTAAGGGCACTTTGTTATGTTCAATGTTGGTCAGTAAATGAACTAAACAAATACAGTACTGCTGGACACACAGGAGGCCAGAGAGGAGAAGGGCAAAGGTCTGAGGAAGAGACGTTTCAGGGGACCATTGGAGGTCCCAGCATAGGCCATCATTAGCAATACCACTGGATGACTGATGGGTTAAGTTGAATTGCTAGTCTTGTGTGTAAGGCCAGGACAGCACTGCTAAACAGAGTTAGACAGCCTCAAATAGCACAGAGGTTCAAAACACAACATATGATGGTGCTTAATGACTTCTGCAATGATTCACTAATACAAGATAATGGTGGTCTATGCTGTGCTGTTTGTTGTTTGGTAAAGATGAATCTAGATAACGATATTATTTTTAGATTTAGGTTATCTCACTTGGAGTTTCTTCAAAGACTAGCATATCATTTGTTAAATGTTAGAAACGTTTGGTAAATGGGTACATATTATCTACCAACGGCCAAATGGAACTTCATCAAGAAACACTTGAGGCCTTTGCAACCCTTCTCCTGTGCGGATAGTACGGGTCACGGATTACACAAGCACTGTCCTCGAGAGAATAGACCATGCCTCTGCAGCCCTCCTTCACCAAGTGCCTCGGGTTATTTTTACGCCTGGGCAGAAAACTCGCTATCTGCCTCGCTTGTCCTTGGCTCTTGTGTTATCGTTTTCCATGCAACCCTGTGAGGCAGCGCCTGGATTTACCTGACCTGGACAGGGCCTCAGGGCACGGCAGCGGGCAGTCAGTGAGTGGTCACACCGGCTCCTCAAAAGATGCGTCCTAAAGGGGTGTCATAGTTCTACACGGACTGCTTTCCATAACGCAAACAAGCCTCCACACGTATCAGGCCTCCAGTGCAAACAGCCCAAAGTGGCCCCCATCCCTCAGTGCTTCCTGAAGAGGACGTAGGTAACAAGGGCCAAGAGACCAGCCGACAGCATGCCGATGATGCACTGGTGGATGGTGATGACGCTCTCCAGTGTGTGGATGCGCTCCTCCATGGCGTTGGTGTGAATGTAGTCGTAGATGGAGACGCTGATGCTCCAGACTGCCCACACGGCGTCCACCACCGCCTTCATGGTGGGGGACACCATCCGGCCGGCCGCCACCGACCCCCCAACGCGGGGTCACAGCCTGCTCCCCAAACAGCCACCCTGAAGGGACAGACACACCAAAACATCTTCCTGCTTCTTATGGAGATTACGACTGCTTCACAGGGGGTCATTATAACTACAGGCCATACAGTGCAGGGATTATTGACTTTTAGACTACAATTCCCCAGAAAAGGGGATTCATGAATTTGGAACCTTATTTAGCAAGTTCCAGCTTTCCAAAGAAAATCCTTTAGTGTTCACTGCTTTTAAGCTTTGAATTCAGCATCCCTCCAATTCCTTAGGCTTGACAACATGGGTGTAGTTACTCTTAATAACACCCCATGAAATAAGTGTGCGGAATTGTGTAATTTAAACGTTCCTTGTTTGGCACAAACCTTTATTACAATGAATTAGCAACTTTGATAGTTCGCAGTGCTAGATAATCACGTTCCTTAAACACGCTATTGGGCCCTGCCTAAACCGCTTCATGCCAAAACGTGTGTATCCATGTGCATCCAAGACGTCATTGCGCTGTAGCCGGGGCCGAACTTCGTTGTTTTTCCAGCAGCTGACAGACACCACCTGACTGCATGAGCTCAGCAAAGAAAGCAGCCAATCGGCCTCGCTCTGATTGCACGTAGTTTCATCAAATAGCCAAAATCTTACGCACTGACATGTCTTTATTCATAATTAAATAAACGTATTAGAAACGACTACTCCACATTATTCAACAAGCCATTGCATAAAATGTACCTCAGAATTATATCGTTATGAAGCCGAGGCCGATAATCTATAGCATGTCAAGATAAGGACTAAATAATCCCTGGAATGTCAAACAAATCGATAGTTTCAAAACACCTTGAGACAGCGCAGTCGAAGGCTATCGAACAACAGTGACTTCGCTGACATTAGCATCTGAAAGTTTATGCGTAAAGTCGCGTCGCGCTTTGGCGACCAGTCCATAAAGCTAACCCGACAACAACAAGCGTGCGACGTACAAGTACGATGCTGTCACTTACCCAAAGACTGCCGATATAGAGAATGGTACAGAACGTGAGTGGATGCACATCCGGGCTGCTTTGTGAATTACAAATGTTATGATACAATGGATAGGACTAACTGTATCGAGTACTAATTTGACATTGCTGATGGAGCGCGTCACAGAAAAAGGCGTGTCCTAGGCTGTTCAATCTAATCTCGTCATAGATTAAACTGTGGATGTGTATTTGTAAACAAAATATTATCCTTTAGCGCGAAGAATGGCAATCGTTGTCATTTATCACTTAGCCTTCCTCCGTATCTCGTTACAAAAACGTTATAATAATGGATAGGCCCATTGCGCAAAACATGTTGCGATTCAAACAGACTGAATTCGATTTCCTCACCATTTGAGCTACTTCATTCTTTTTGTGTAACTTTCTATTTCATCGCCTGGAGTCGCACGACTCCACGAAAGTTCTGCCATTCCCACAGCAAGCGGCGATGAGCTTCAAATTACGCAATTACGTTGACTGACACCACTAACAGACAGGTAATTATAGTAATTGACGACCCCTAATGCAGGCCACTTCGTTCAGCTGAATGTATATGCATCAGCATCACCCAAGGCTGAAGTGTAAATTTAAGTAGAACTTCAAAATGATGTCATTTTTATTTATCCAGCACAGAAGTCTGCCTCGTGGCCAATCAACGCCTAGACTTGTCGTGGAGTGGCAGACAAAAAATTATAGCGCCCCTCTTCGGTAGACTGGACTAAAAAACAGTACTCAGCGCAAAGCTTTGCTAAACGCCTGAAATAACTAGCCTCCAACCAGCCAACTACAGTAGAATTCCATTTCTGGGAGGTCCCAGCATGTGGCTGCAATAGCACATATCTGGTCCATCTCGGCTACCAGATAGTGGCGCATCAGCACTGTATGACAACACAACAAAACGTCTACGGTAACCAGATGGATTTTGCGTTAACACCAAGCACATGGGGTCGCTCTGCCCGAGCTGAGCATATTTCAGGAATTTCTTTAAAGGCTTGGGCATTCATGAATACATGATACAATGTTTCGCTGGAGAATGGAGACTTTTCCGGACTGGTGAAGGACAGTCCACTTTTTTCCGCCAAAGCAAATGTTGCAATTAGTCCCCGAGGATAGGCTTTCTTAATCGGCGTATGTGCAACACAGCAAATAAGAGGGGTGCGGTGTTGAGATGCGAAGTACTAACAACTTCGCACTCCTCGGCAACATTGTCGATTCTTCAAGCGGGAGGCTTTTCACAAGTGGAGTCGCTTAGTGGAAGTGTTGTGGCTCGGGAGATGTATGACAAAGAAGACATCGCCTCATCTCTACAGAATCTAGCCTACTGCCGCGATGTCTTATCAAACCTGAAGTCAGACGTTGGTCCTGAAATCGTCTGACCACGGACTTCACATTTGACAGGTAATTTGTGCCCGACCCTGTTAATAGCATGTGCGTCAGGTCTGCGAAAGCTTTTTTAATAGAGATAAGAATTTGAGTAAATAAGGTAAAATAAAAGAATTGGGATTTATGAAATTAGGTTTTGGGCGGGTTTTCTATTGTACCTGTAGACTGTTGAAATTCCAGTAACTAAACCTGAAACAAACCTAAAGGAGAACAATCCTAAGTGTGTCAGAGACTGGGTCTTTGCGGGCAAGGTGAGTTTCATCATTTAATCAACTGGCCTACAAAGTCCCAGTTTTTGGCACATGTGACCAACGCGGAGAACCACAATTAGTTCAGACATGCTTCAAATGGCACCAGACAAATTTATTTCTCTCTTAAAATGCTAAAGTAATTTTTAGATTCACCATTCAAAAGTCAAACGTGGCTGAAATTTAATAATTAAAGAGAGCCTTATTGCAGAAACAAAGGAAATTGCACACTGAATACCAATTGACATAGGTGACGTGTGCTTTAAATAATGGTTCGTATGAATTAATGACCTCTTATCAGAAAAGACTATAAGTAAGAACTATTGATGATCATAATGGCTCATTCACGTTACTTACCAAGGCATTATGTGAGGTGAAATACGTTGACTTCATTTGTAGGCCTACACGGCAATATTAGTTAACAGTTTTTATTCACAAAGTAGAAGGAAATCTCAAATGATCTTGCACTAAGTCAAGTTCAAAATAAGATCTTTATATGGTAGTAAAAAAAAATAACTTGGCTTCTTGGTGTTGAAACAAATAACAATGGATGTAGAAATGTCCCATTAAAGTTAAATTATATAGAAACCACCAAATAGATTATCCAACAATTAGTATAATTATAATCCACATTATTTATAAGAAATAAAGACATAAAAGACATTTAAGTGGATGTTGTTGGGCAATGGATGGTATTTGTGGAGCAATTTTAGGAGACCTTGGAGAGTTAAGTTGCTTATTTTGACTTGTGGCTAAACTTTTTCAGTCCTGTGTCTCTGAACAACAGACTGTAGTCCTATTCCTTATTGTCATGTTATTCCTTTACTACACTGAATCTAGTTGATTCAGATTGTAGCAGATTGTTGGCTAAATTATCAAAATATTACTTTTGGTTTCACATACTCATAATTTAACAAAGTAAATAATATTTTGGAAACTGCAGTATTTATCATTTTGAATTCAAAACAGGTCAGTGTGTTTCACCTAGCGAGTTGAACATATTTAACAATGGTAATTTCCCAGTAAAATCTGAGGGCCATACAGAGCAGGCTCAGTGAGCACATGGCTTCATAGGAGAAGGGGTGTGGGGGTTGAGTAGACGAGCAGCCCCACGCTACAAGGGCAGTCTGCTGGGAGTAGCATTGGGAGGGAATGCTCAGGAATTTAGGAATAACCACCAAGTGGGCTGATTAAGTTTGTGATATTAAACAGCACAACGGTGTCGGCTGCCAAGAGCAGCTCTGTGGAGCTGGGTGCCATCTCAACTCCAATCAGTCTCAGCCTGTCAATTACTCGGGCCCACCGGAGATCCATTTTAGGTCGGGCGTCTTAGTCCCCGTACCTCATTTCAGTGAGTGATTCCCCTGATCAAAGTGCCATTCAGAGAAAAAGTGTCTGTCACTGCTATAGTCTCACAGTGCCTCCCAGGTCCGATCTGGCAACAGCCATTGCCAGTGTTACGAGCGCTGTAGCCAAAGCACAAATCACATTAGAAATAAGTCATTTTGGAAATGATGCCTGCCACGGCAGGAATTCAACTTATTCAATTGACCCCATGCATGTTTATTTTTTTCTCCCTCTCTGCACAAACTGCAGGCGTTGTGAGACCTTCCTTCCAGAAGATTCAGAGCTGCTGAACTCACTCACCCTGTGATAAAATGTCTGTGCAGGCCTCAGTAGAAGCCCCTGTTATAAATACACAGTTTATTGTATAAACCCTGGCACACACACTTGATCAGTGTGAAAACACGACCCAGTTCCAAGTACTCGATTGTGGGAGGACAGGGCGAAGAATGAATGTAGCGCTTTATTTTACCTCCAGAATGTTTTTGTCTAACATGTTAGAAGAGAGTTATGAAAGCCACTTCACTCCAGAATGTTGTACATCTGTTAATTAACGTATCACAGAAGAGCGTTTCTTACATTCCTGTGTCTAGCGAACCAAACAGAAAAAGTGGTATAAAGTCTCCATGCCAGTTTGCAACATTCCTCAACTTGTAAACTAATAGATGATAGTGCAGCCATGATTGCCCTTATTACAGGCCTGAACAAAAAGAGTATTCAGGGTAGAGATGGCCAAAGCAAAATCAGGAGATTGGCGAGGGGAGGTCTGTTGAGGAGGACCATGTAAATAAGGCAGCAAGAAAAGTGAGGGACTTTTAGGGGCAGCTGTGTTTCACTGACCCAGTCATAATGCCCCTAAAAATCCTTATTGCTCTTGCAATTGTCATCATCTCGTCTCCTCTCACATGGTCCGACAGGCCGCTTGTCTTCCATGACACCCTTGTCATCTCGTGATCCACAAACTACACACATACACACACACCACACACACACACACACACACACACACAGATGCATTACATGTTCGGTGTGCTGCTTAGAGACCTTTTTTTGGGTTCCTTTGTCGAGCTGGTAATTGAGGGTTTGCCTTCTCCTGGTCTAAGAAAAGTAACCTACATTACATTACCCTAATGTCACGGCGGAGACAGATATTTTTCACCGCGCGACGGGTCTATAAGGAGTTATAGTTCTAATAAGTTCTTGAGTCAAAGTAAATACGCTGCCAATACAGATGCAGAAATGAAAGCCAACAGGGAATATGTTTTCTGCCGTGTTTCTATAAATATCCCCAGACCGTGCCATATTTGACGGTGAGAAGCTCCTGTTGCAAGGGAGGCAGTATATCTTATGCATATAAAAGCCTCTCAGTCGCCTGTTCGCCAGCAGAGAAGTCCCTGAGCCTGACAGGATGTCATAATTCCCTTTGTCAAATGATTCTCTTTGTTCACATAACGTGCTGACACAACGGCTTTGGCTCTTGCATTCTCTTGCCATAACACCAAAAGGGTGGGTGTGGAGAGGAGAGGTGGGAGAGGGGGGAAGAGAGGGGGAATACCACTGGAACAACTGTGTGTGTGTGTGTGTGTGGGAGAGTGAGAGATAGAGAGGCATAGAGTGATAAGAGTGAGAGACTCATGGAGGAGTGAGGGAGAGGACATACATGTTCCTGCATCCGTCTCCTTGTGATGAGTCATTTCAGGCCATTCTCATATGCCTCTTCCTCTGGGACACTCAACTAAAGATCCGACGTGGACCACAGGGTCTGAAGAGAGAGAGAGAGAGAGAGAGAGAAAGAGGAGCCCATGACTCAGGCCCATACACTGCACCGAGAGACAGAGAGAGAGGAGGGAGGGAGGAAGGGAGAGAGAGAGAGAGAGAAAGAGAGAGAGAGAGCAAGGGAGGGAGGGAATGACTCATCACCTCGTGTGGAATCTCATATGGCTATCATAGGACCACAGCGCTTCCCTGCTCTCTCGCTCTCACTCACTCTCTTTCTTTCTCTCTCTTTCGCTCTCCAACTCTGTCTCTGTTTCCCCTGTTCAATTGGTGTGTTTACTAGAGTTGGACAGTGTGTCAAACAACTCCCTTTTCCGTACATGCTGCATTGTGGGCCTGTGTGTGTGTGTGTGTGTGTACACGCCTTTCTGTCTGTCTGTGAGAATTTCCCAATGACAGTGTCTGAAGAGCAGTATGCAGGGAACAAATAAGCGGTGTGTGTGTGTGTGTGTGTGTGTGTGTGTGTGTGTGTGTGTGTGTGTGTGTGCGCGCGCGCCCTGGACCAAGGAGAGGAAGGAGAGCCATCATATTATTGGTCATGAGTGTGAATGAATAGGCACCTCAACAGCACAAGCACTCGTAAGAGTTTCCATTGGGACGGTAGACCATGTTCACACACTAGCTCTTTGTGTGGACAATGAATGAAATTAGGTCTGTCAAGGTAGGCTCTATGCTTTGGTCATTAGAAATGTGTCTCCCTACCTCAAGGAGCTTTCGATAAGAACAGTGTATTTGTTATTTACTATTAGGAGAAAACAATGAGATACAAAGAATGAAACAATCTGTCTTGACAGTTAGTCATTTATTTATTATAATTTATTATAATATTTATTTATGTATTTATTTATTTTTATTAAGTACTAAGTCATTTCCTGATTTCTTCATACTAAGGACAGTTTATACGTTAGTGAGCATATCTGATTAAAATGGGTTATTCCAGGCATCATCCAGTTAAAACTGTTCCATCAGAGCTTCGCAGTAGAACAGGGGTGGGGAACCTTTGTGACATCAAGGGCCACATCAGTTTTTATAACTTGTTTCACGGGCCAGAATTTTTGTTTTTTCTGCGAAGCTGAGCACAGATAAACACTTTTAGAATTACCGAACATGAATCATACTGAAGACTGGTTAACTGATTATTAGGCTACATTACATGTGAAAGCATCTCCAGCGAGAACACCAATATTCAACAACAATTTTCTACCCTTCTGTAATATATTACTTTCAACATGGAAGTCTCAGTCAAGCTCAGCGTCGCATTCTGAATATTCTGAATAAGTTTAAACATTAGTACGTCCATACCACATTCTGCATTGTCAATCTCATAACACATATTCAGTTCAGGGGAACATTTTTTTTTTTACTCAGCCAAATGGCCTTGCCTCTACGGGCCAGATCAAAGGCTTTGCTGGGCTGGATCCAGCCCCCGGGCCTGACGTTCGGCCGAACTCAGAGGTTTAGAAAGAACCAGGACACACTTAACTTCCCACTTATTCTAGTACAACATTAATTTATGTTGTGTACGATATGGGCGAGTGAGCATGTGTAATGTGGCACAATAAAGTAGTTCAGTTTCTCGTCTTGTCTCATTTGAGGGCTTTTCAGTTCAGTTCCAGCCCTTTGAGCGTTTGACATGACCCTGAAGTCCACAAGTCGAGTAGTGCACTCCTTCAGGGCGCTGTGACACGAAAGCTGATTTCTAGATGAACAGACAAGTAAAGTGATCAAAGCGTGAGAGCACCTCTGCCTGACAATGTGGCGATGGAGGGTGAATGGGTTGGCAGGGGTGGGGTAGGGTAGGTGGGTAATGACTCACCGTGAGATCTGGGCACACCCAGTGGGCGAGCCTGGGCTCCCCTCTTCCCGCCGCACTTTTGCTGGTTTTCTGGATGACATCGACTGCCAGGGCGTGGGTAGACAAAGACGGCGGCAGTGGCGGCAGCATAGACACAGCACACAGCACTCTGGAGTCAGGAGCAGTTGAGCAAACAGCAGGCACACAAAAGCCAGGACAAACATGAGCAGGAGGTCCCCCCCTCCAGATTATACTCAGAAGAAACAAGCAAACTGCCTCAACCTGATCTGGGCTCACAGTTTCAAACACCCACCTTTTGTTGCTCTATCTCCTGAGATTGTAGTTTCCCCAAACACAAGAGCGCTATTTTAGCATATCAGGCAGTAGTACAGTTTACGTTCCAAAACCGTTATGGTAAATTTATTTGATTAATAAATTAATTAGTGAATTTAAACAATCCCTGCATGGATTACATTATTAATATTTGCTTGTCCCACTTGTTTTGAGTCCTCAGTTTCAGAAATCGGGCCAATTATGTGAAGAGTTCAGGCAGACCGGCTCCCTTGGGTACGATGGGCCCACAGCACTGAGCTGACAAGAGTGTTTTAACAGCAGGCAGCAATTTAGCTCTCCTCCAGCCAATAGGCAAAACCTATCCATGTATTGCCACTGTAAACAATACAAATGTTGTGCGCTGTTGCACAATGGAAAGCCATATGAAGAAGTTGGGGGGAGGCGGGGGTGGGAGAGAGGTTAAGTAAACACTTCACACAACTCCCAGGCTCTGGCTTCAGGCTCAGGCCACAGGCCCCTCGGGTGATCTCCTGACTAACGACAGCATCTATGACTGTTCTCTTCAGCCCAAAAAAAAGTCCTATATTGCCTCCTGTTGAGTGTCTTATGACAGCTTCTGTAATTCGCGTTTAATGTTGAGAAAGAAATGAAAATTTTAGAAGAACCCGTCAGCTGGTGTTAGTCTGCTGTGTGCCTATATTGTTCATGGTCACAGCCAACAACACATCTCCTATTATTTTTCTAAGTTCTCAGGTGGCATGTCCTATAAATGTGGGGGCCACTGGAGGAAATCAAATATGACCCCAGTGTGATCCTGTTCCTAGTGGAGGAGATTCACTTTCCTCTCCCCCCCCACCTTTAGTCTTCTTGAGACTCGTTTTGTCATGTCTGTTCTGGCCAGCAACAACTCCACTTGCTTATGCTAAAACTAGCATCCAGACTGCATTTAATTAGTGCGTTGTTATATATACGGCAGAAATATTTGTCAGGTTGTGACTGTCCCAGTGTATTTAAGACCTTGACTCATTACAAAAGCATCCACTGGCGTTCAGCGAGACAACCACTACTTGCTGTGGCACTTTAAACTACTGAAAGATTTAAATGTGTTTTTCAGCGGCTTGGGATCGATAGCGCGTGCTAGCAAATTGCGACCATTTACATTTCAAAAGACGACTCGAGCTGTGTTTCAGCGCTCCCTGGAATGTCACGTGCACAAGCGAAATGCCTTAGATATGAGGCTTCATTATCAGATTGGGACAGGAGTGGCCATATCTGCAAATGGAAGCCTAAACTAGCACAAGGCTGCGGACCATCACCCATTAAAAATGTCGGGCTGTTAGACAGTCAGTCTTATGAAAGGGAGGAAAAAGATGCCTTTTGCAAATGTAAGAGTTAAATAATCAAAATGAAAATCTGTTTTTTACATGAATCACTAAAACTAGACGTCGCCTAATAGTAATAAGAACAGCATGTCTTTTTCATTACTTGGTAGTTTTAGGAATTTCGGTCTTAAATACACATACCACAGTGCTGAGCAGTAGGCTAAGAGATGTATTAATTACGGATTGATTACTGGCCATTTGTAACTACAGCTCAGGAGCCTCAGGTGACCAGTGGCCCAGCTACAGGCTCTCCAGCCAGTGGGTCGGCATCCAAGGCCGGCCTGTGTGAGTCTTCCAAAATCAACATGGCAGATATGTTCTAAACCTTGTCAAATATGTTCGGCGCATGAATAAAACCAAAAGTCCAAAACTATTTTTATGATGCTCTGTAATTTTTTTCCTCCTGTGGCTCTGAGGAGGATTTGGATTGACTTCTACTATTGTGGCCCTTCTTGGTTCCTTTTTCTGTTGGGTTGACTTGTTCATAGAGTACTCATACAGGAGCATGCTTGCACACGCACACACACACACACACACACATGCACGCGCGCGCACACACACACACACACACACACACACACACACACACACACATATGCACGCACAGAACATCTAATTTACCCTGGCAAAGGCCCGTATCATCTAACTGCCAGAGCTAAAGGCTTATCCAAGTTGCCTCTGCCTGGGCCAGATGAACACACTGTTGGGGGATACTTCAGCCAACCATTTAAGCTGTGAGAGTGAGGATCTGTATCAACCCCAGATATCGTGTTCCTCCCATATCTTAAGGCAGTGCTGTGCTCTGTTGCAAACGGCTTAAATGCGGCAGACGTCTATTGTAAAGCCCAAGCTATCGTCAGGCGATAATCAAGCCCTTTGTCAGACGGAGAAAAAAGAAGTGGGACTACTAGTCAGATGCTGCACATGTTCCTTCGATCCCCTGTGGAAATCATACTTGCCCTGGTGGTGAACTTCCTTGGCCGAATCAACATACATGAAGCCTGTCATTTAGACCGATAGTGTTCCCGAGTAAAGATTTGTGTCGGTTTACAAGCCTAGAGATATATGGAGGGAGATATGAAGAGAGAATTTCAGATTCACAGCTTCAACCAAAGATGAGGGCTATAAAATGCTTGCATGGAAAACATTACACAGCATGCAGCCCACCAAGCAAAAAGACATTCCAAATATTTTTTTGTCTTTTATAGAGCAATGCCTCATGTTTGGAACCAAAGCCATCTCCCAGAGAGAAACCGTGTGTCACTTGTACAGTGGGGATGCGCATGTGGCGGAGCAACCAATTATCACATGACAAAACCATTGCTCCAATCCCAAAGTGCTTTCATGAAACAGTGATGAAGTTATCAGAGAGGCCCCTGAGATCTTTCTGAAGTATCTGGTGTGCTCTCTCTCTCTCTTTCTCTCTCTCTCTGTCTCTCTCCCTCTCCCACCCCCCCCTCCGTCACCACCACCCCCTTCTCCCCTAGATCACTTTCTGTCGCTCCTAAATCTGGAGAGAGTCTGTGGTCTGATTAGACACTTTATGAGAGATGTGGGAAGTACATGAGTGTTTATATAATTATGTAGTCAAGGCCCTCGCGATGCACACTCAGGGCGGTAAAGACTACAGCAGGAAATGGAGCGCTTCAGCAGAACAGATGAATTAGAGAATGTCCCGAGCGTATAGGTGAAAGATAGGAATGTGAAAACGGCCAAGTTCAAGTTACAGGAATGTTGTCTAGTTGCAGAAACTGCGAGCATTCGCTTCACGTAAACTCAGGGGGTGCTCGTTTTAACGAGGTGCGCTGTAGAGTAAAATTGTCTGACGGCCGCTCGGCCTGTCTGTGTGTCTGTCTGTCTGTGTGTCTGTGTGTCTGGCTTTCACTCAGTGCTGCTGTCCCAGTGGGGTCCAAGCTCACTCTACGATGCCTCTTCTCTGTTGGGTGAGATTTACTGTTGCAGGGTCCAGTGTGCATCGGGACGTCTCTCTGTAAAGTAGATTTACTGTGACGGGCCTGTTTCTGTGCCCTGCCTGGTTTTGAGTAGAGATTTGCATTCCTCTTCTCTAAAACAGCAGTCTAGCATTAATGTCTCATCCCACACTATTTCATTCACTGAATGTGGAATTATTTAGTAAGAGTGTGTGTCAGTTTGTTTGTGTGTGTGTGTGTATGTGTGTGTGTGTGTGTGTGTGTGTGTTTCTACTGTTTTTTCTACTAATGTGTGCATGTATTATTTTTAGAGAAAGAGTGCTAACGTATTTATTTATGCCAGTGGATTTATACTGGACAAACATCTGAACGAGTGTGTGTGAGTGTGTGTGTGTCCAGGTCTGTGTGAGTGTATTGAGTTGTTGGCGGAGGTGCAGCCCCTCTGTGTTGGAGCATCACATGCTGGTGGCGAGTTCCGTCATATCTTAATACATCCTGGGCCCTCTGCAAGGCAACACAGGATGTTTTGGAGCCACTGGAAGGCTTAAATTAGACCGCGGCATTCTCAGCATCTGTCATGCAACCCCCCGGAACGGAACGCAACTCGTGGCCAGAGCAGAGCCGAGCGGAGCGGAGTGGCCTGGACAAATGTGTCTGTCTGCGTTTACCTCTGGGTTCTCAGCGCACAACCCAACCCCCAGCAGCCTCCCTCAGGCAGCCATTTTAGACCCACTGAACTCTCTCTCTCCCTCCCTCTCTCTCTCTCAGTGGACCGGCACCTCACACTGGGGTGCCATACAAATGTGTGTGTGTGTGGTGGTGGGGGGGTTGCTTGATGTAGGATTGTATAGATATACAATGTGTAGGCTATAAGGTAGACACATTTCATGTAGGCATGGCACTGTATGCATGTGAGGCTGTGCAAGCAGTGTCTGCTTGGAACATAAATCTGTCACAATGCCTGACATATAATAGCTCAGGCTCCCCTAGCAGAGTTACTACAACATGCTGACAATGTTTTGTGTCTGGGTCTAATACAGTTTTATGGCTGATACAACAGATTCAATTTTCCCTGACGCGCGTGCTCATGATGTCCTTGTCCTGACTAGTAATATTACATTATTGAATGTTGTTTTAGAAGAGCGCATCTGTTGCACAAGTGACAAGTGTGGTTAGAACATGTTTTCTGACATATTACAAGGGAAATGCACAGCAGACCTTTGAACTTTTTAAAGGGGTTTTAGCTCTAACCAACCCCATGCATCCACAGCATCTGAGTGTAGGCCTTCTGGATTTTATGAAAGAATGTACTACTCATATGACATCACAGACACAAGTGTGCACAATGAACCTGCCATCTGTTTAATCCATTCTCTTCTACACACTGGTCACATTCCCTGTACAAGTGCATTCAACCTCTCCCCTGCTCTGTCCTCCATTCCTTTCACTGGGCTGAACTGGAAGAGGTGGAACAGCTTGAGAGGAGACAGTCTCTCTATCATTCATTTGTCAGGCGGTTCCGCTTGGCCAATCAGGCCGTCGGAGTGTCGCCACTGGAATAGCACAAAATGGCTGGTGTAGCAAGTCCCCCTGGTGCAATTATTCAGTCTATCAAGAGCCCTGGGGCTAAAGGAGCTCTATTGCCTGAAGAGGCCATTGCTCCAAGTACCCAGTGTCAGACGGCATTTAAACCTGCACATCATTTTACAGTGGTGTTATAAGCTGCAGTTTCATTAATTGGAGCAAGGGATGATGGGAATGTTTTGGGGAGCTTTATACTCATCTCACCTCATGCACAAAATATAGCTAATAAACATGAGTAATTAATATAATTAATTTTGTTATCGCTTAAAACTTTTCTTGACATATATCTAGATAGAGAACTCCTTGACAATCCCTTCACAGTGTTTTAGTTTTTGCATTTAATTGAAAAGGGAACAAAACCATATTTATTGCATTTTTGTTTTCTAGTGTCCAAGACTTAAGTATGAGTTATGTGTGCCTACAGCATGTAAGATGACTTGGAGTTTGACAGTTGTTTTTACAGGTCAGTAGGCCACAGCACAGAAATAGAGAAAATTGGACCCATTTTTCAGCCAACCCATGAAAATGGGGAAAGAGTTCCTTTCCCAAACAAAGGAAAGGAGTTAGCATTCTGAAAGTCTGGAAAGTATCTAATTGGCCAGTGGAATAATGATTACTGTTGAATTGAATAATTATTATTTCTGTGATGATTCTTTTTTAATTAAATTCAAAATGACACAAATTTTAATCATGGTTCTTTGGTACTGCTGTCTTTAATCTTTTTTTGGCACAGAGTAGTACAAGGTTTCTCCCTGCCTGCAGGCTGTTGCATCATAGCCCAGAGAGCAAGTCCTGGCTGATAGAGGCAACAGCCAATCATTAAACTTCCCAGTTGGCTGCATCAACCAAAATTATGGACATTAATCTTTCACTCCAACAGAACATAAAGTTCCCATATTGTAAAAATATGACACTACTGGAGTAAAGCCATCTGCCTGAAGGTAACTTAAAAAATGTATGGAGATGCCAATCACCATAGCTTTCACTGCTTATAGCATAAGCATATAACCTCCACATCCACATGGGTTTAGCTATCATAGGTGTGAGTCATTTGTGCACAGACTGTTTATCCCCAGGCAGACACTCTCTATACCAACCCACTAGGTTACCTACTGAGTTACATGCATTAACACCCTGCAGTCTTAGCAGTGTTAACAGCTGTGAGCCTGAAGCTGTACTCTGCTATATGCTAGGGGTCCTCTTTAGAGCATAAACACTAGCGCCCCCGGTAATGTGCGGCCGTAAAGTCGGCTTGCATCAAAGACGGCCCGCCACACTGTGCAACGATCGTCTCTTAACCCCAGAAACCACAGCACTTTTATGCAAGGCGTAAGGCATTCAGGTCTGTGTCGCTTCGCTTCAGGCCAGCACACAGGCAGCCTAGCCTAGCCGCTCGGCCTTGACTTGTGGCTGGACGTAATTGCATCACTGTGACCAGCGGAGGCTGCAAATATGATGGCTGGACATTCCTCTCTTTAAGTCTGTCTCTATCTCTGTCTCTCCCCTGGGCTGCCGCTGTTTGGCCTGAGCTCCAGGGGCCTTCATCATACTCACTTATATGCAGAGGAGGACACCAGACGATTCATGATGTGCCGGGATCTAAGTTAAGTGAATACAGCCTGGCTGTACCTGGCTGCCGTCCAAGCCTTCTCTCCTGCCGTCTTTCTTTCTTTCTTTCTGCCCCCCGCCCACCTCTCTCTCTCTCTCTCTCTCTCTCTCTCTCTCTCTCTCTCTCCTCCATTAAATCTCTTAAACAGAAAACATTTCTGTTGGGCTGAAATATAAATAAACAGTTCTCCCTTTCGCCATCCACCCTTAACATGAGTGTCAATGAGCATTTTTCTTTTTTTCCTGTTGCAACAAAGCGCATAATCCTCATGTAGGGGTGGTGTGGGTGAGGAGGGGGTCCGTGGCGAGATCGGGGGAGACACTAGCGTGGGCGCCAATTGATAATTCCTGAGAGGTGAGTGAAAAGTTCCGGAGTGCTAGAAATCTGTGACCCGTGCCCTTGGTGCACCCACTCAAGACGGCTGTGCAGGCAGGCCACGACAAAAACACATGCTAAAGCAATCTCATGCACAATCAGAGAGATGGAGCCAGGGCCAGCCACATCCTCATCCACACACACTCACACACACACACACACACACACACACACACACACACACAGAGAGAGAGACCACTCCCAGGACCAAGGAATGCACACACATGTACTTTAAGCACTCAGGATGACCTGCAAGCCTGTTTGACCATTCATTCACAAGCAAGCATGCCAAAACACACACTTAAGAGCTTACAGAAAATGTACACACACACATACATACACACACACACACACACACACAGGCACTGTGAGGGCCACCCCCCCAACCTCTTCATACATGCAGACCCACAGACACACTTAAGAGTGCAGATGTTCACAAACACAAATCACATTGTGGCAGCTTTGCTGAAACCTCCTCGGAGCATGGGGGTGTCTCATGACATGGAGGCAGCCTGCAGGCCTGCCAGCCCACGGACAAAAGGCGCTCTCAGAGAGCCGGGGGACGTGCGGCAGAGGCCGCGGTCATGGGACGCTGGACGCCCGTCCCCCTGACTCCCTTGCCCCGAGGGCAGCCGGGCTAACGCAGACAGAGCAACACTCCTCTCACACAAAGAAACCATGGAGCTCAGTGGGAGTCAGTGCAAAGTTCTCATAGTTCTCCAAGTTCTTTCTCCTAGTCTGACCTTTGTTCTCATAGCTCTCCAAGACCCTATCTATTATGGTTCCGTTTCCTATTCAGATCCAAGTCCTCTTAGCTCTCCAAGTCGTTCTCTTATTCAGACCTAACCTATCATGGTTCTCCAAGTCTTTCTCTTATTCAGACTCTACCTATCATGGTTCTCCAAGCCCTTCTCTTATTCAGACCTAACCTATCGTAGTTCTACAAGTCCTTTTCCTATTTGTATCCCAGTCCTCATAGTCTTTTTCCTGTTCAAACTTTAGTTCTTGCCTTTCATGGCAGACTCTGCCACCAGTGTGTGAGTGTGAATGGGTGACTGTGAGGCAGATTGTGCACTTTGAGTGCTTGTAGGAATGGAAAAGCGCTATATAAATGCAGTCTATAGTAGAGTGACCATACGACCCCGATTTCCAGGGACAGTCTCTGATTTTGGTGATCTGTCCCCAGTAAAATACAAGAAAAGCCACTTTGTCCCCTGTTTTTGAAGCTAAAACATTTCTTATTTTATTGATATTGACAGTAGAAATAGGAATGTCCCCAGGTTCCTTAGTCCATAGTCAGCTTCCTTTTGAAACTTGATCTTGAAGTTTCAAGTTGTCATAGTTGTTTAAGTTCTCCACTCTGATTAAGCTCATGCCACATCATGTGTTAGTTATTTTAAGGTGCTGTTTTTACACTGATTCTGTCTCACTGCATGTGAATTCAGACAGCTGACCTCTTCAATTGGGTTTCCTATCAGTGCTGTTGCTCTATGACAGCAACTCCTCTGGGAGTCGTCCATGTTCTCCACACATGTGCATCATGTTCTTCTCCCCTCAGTATTAATGTGGGATTTATTACTGGGGGATGTGGACTTAACATGTCACACTGATTGTTTGTTTGGGTTTCTTTCTAGTTGAGCCTGTCTGATGGAATTTTCAAGTGAAGCTTGTCAGGTTTGGGCGTATCAGATTATCACTTTCCCCTGTTTGGCACTGTCAGCTATGTAAACAGGATTTATTGTTTACAGGCCTGTCAAACACGGCCACTCTCGCTGCAGGAGTGGCAAGCAGAAGGGAGGAGTGTTGCATGAATTAAATTTTCTGATTCTGTGAAATGGCCTTGATTTTCTCCACTTCTCACATGATGAGCAGCAATTCTGAGGCACTGTCTAGTGTATCTGCAGACACTTGACAAAGGCTCGGATATTTTTTGTCCTCAAGACAAAACCCTGAAGAGGGTTGAGGATATTCATGTGCACACATGCCTGTGGGTGACAGTGGAGTGGAAAACTGCAACATTTATGTGATACTGTTTTCTACATAGCTGCTTGGGTCCAGCTAACTTCTCCCACCATTTTGTTCCTCTAGGGTCACAATGCACAGAGACCATTCATCAGGAGGTCGTAAAGGATTTAACAGAGACTACAGAGGTCTCCTGTGGATTAAACAGATATGGTAGAATAATAAGAATGATTTAATGTCACAATTATATTATAGTATGATGTTATATCATGTGATATTAATTTTTTATGTTTTGTCATTGTCATTACATGTAATAATGTTGTAGTGTTTAAAGACTAAACAACTGGTGCTGGATTTGGTGAAAGCCTGGAACCAAAATCACGTGTGGGTTGTTAAGTTAATGTGGTCGCATTTTTGACACTAAATAAAAATTATGTCAGTGAATGACTTGTGGTTAATGTTAAGACTCCAAGGTCCATATTTCAGATGGCCAACTGAGTGAGTTTACAGAAATGAATCACACCAACATGGTGGCAGTAATTATGAGAAATATGCTGAGTCAGCAGAGAGCGCTCATGGTGGTCTGGTCCTATGCAGGTGAGCACAGATTACAACTAGTCTGAGACCACACACACACACACACACACACACACACACACACACACACACACACACAGCAGCTGTGTATTCTTTGTTATATATACAGATACACATATTCATTCTTGCAAATGATTCACACTGCAATTACTGCACGCAGAATACAAATATAAAATAAACCATGTACATATACTGGTTTTTGCACACAAATAAAAAAAACGATTATTTTCAAGTTTATAAAATGTGCAAATCAATTTCTCCAACATGCAAATCAGTTTCTAGAGAGACAAGTCCTAAGTTATACAAGATACAAATCAAATGATATGAGCTGTAACTGGTTAGCAGAATAGCTTGGATAATGAGCACAGGATCTCTGGTTCACACTCCACAGAGCTTTATAGCACCATCACCCACAGCAGCACATAGCCCACATGTATGAGAGAGAACCCTGCCACCCATATGACGTGCATATGTGACAGAGCCCTGTCATCCATCTCAGATAAATAGCTCTCTCTCTCTCTCTCTCCCCCCCCTCTCTCTCCTCTCTCTCTCTCCCCCCCCCCCCCCCCTCTCCCTCTCTCTCTCCTGTGAGGAGATACCAGGCTTTGCCTTATTCTTATTAGTCCCTGCAGCAAACACACAGTAATTGGGACAGCGTCACTCCCTGAACTCACTCCCCTGCATTTGTCTACCTGCCTTCTCACTGCACCCCACCCCACCCCTCACCCACATACACACACACACACCCCTCCCCTGCAGTTGTCGAGTGAATCAGCCATCGACTACAAGCATGACTTCCCCAGGCTGCACCTGACCTTACACCCCCCCACCCCCCACCATCGCCCTCCAAATCTCTGCCAGAGCAGATAGATAGATAGAGAGAAAGAGACAGGTGGAGGGAGAGGGAGTCCTGTTTCTCAAGACCATAGCAGGCATCCATTCACTTCCATTTACGCTCCAGAGAGAATCCAGCCACTGCAGTGACTCCTCTCTCACAGGAGGGAGAGGGACTGAGAGGAAAAGCCATGGTTTTATTCACCATGCTTGCCTTGGTCAGCCAATCAGCTTTTGTACTCTAGTCTCAGTAAAGTACTTCTGAACATCCCAAACATGCTTTGCAACCTTCAACAATCAACCTGCAACAATCAAGTGTTAAGATTTGTGAATCTGTAACTTCAACGAACACAATTAGCCGCATGTATAGCCACATGTCTAGGACAGACACTGGGGTAAAACCAGCACTACTGTGACTACTGTGACTACTGTGACTACTGTGCACTAAAATGAGTGCTAATGAATGATAGTGTTTTGTTCACATTTACAATAAAATCACATTTGGAAATAAATACTTTGAGTGTTCAGTATATTCTAAAGTTCCTTTTGCACTTACTGATTAACCTACGTTTGGCCTGCATAGGTGTGTATCAGTTCTGACCACACCGCACTCATTAATCCCATTCAGAAAAAGGTGTAGGCTTCCTCAGAGGGGTGGAGACACCCTTTGACCCTGAATGAATGAATGGGAGAGAAAGAAAGAGAGAGAGAAAGTGAGAGAGCTGGCCATTGTGAGCCATGTCTGGATTTAGGCTTTGCTCTGTCGGGACCAGAAAGGCTTGTGAGGCATGCAGAAAACACTCCTACACAGACACAGACACACACGCAGGTTCACGCAAAACACACATAACTTTTCTGCAGGGTGTGTTCTTAGGGTGTGTGCCCAGCTGTCCTGCTCCACTTCAGCCCCCACACAGAGGCCCCTCTAGAGAACGCAGAACGCCATTTCACTCACTCACTCATACACACACACACACACACGTGTCTTAGTATCAACCATGTTCTGCAACATGTATTGGCACAGACTGAGTCTTTGCAGGCTCCCTGTCTAAGACAAGTCCTGGCAAATACTGTAAGGACTCCAGTGGTCACACACACACACACACACACACACACACACACAGAGACATGCCTACATGCTCTATGTCTCAACTGTGTTTCACACACACACACACACGCACACACAGACATGCTAACATGCTCCATGTACATAAACACACACACAGACAAACACACACTCAGAGATATGCTTACATGCTCCATGTCCCAACTGTGTCACACACAGAGACATGCTTACATGCTCCATGTCTAAACTCTGTGTCCCACTAATCAAGGCTGCTGCTCACATACTGTGGGAAACAGGGGTGATGTATGCTGTGAAGTGCCTGGTTGGACTATAGATTTGGTGCATGTCAACACACAGTGCCATCACTGGGACACAGCCCTCACAATTCAAACTCACTTCCCATGCAAATGTCTACTGCTGCAGCAAGCTCTGTTTATTCTGGGTAAGTACACACAGCTGTCAGCATCCAGCGTATGTGTGTGTGTGTGTATGTGCGTGTGTGCATGTATTTGTGTGTGCATGAATGTATGTGTATATGTGTGTGTGTGTGTGTGTGTGTGTGTGTGTGTGTGTATGAGCATACCGTGCATGTGTCTTCGCTCGCAATGGACTGTCTAGTAGTGTGTAGTGTGTAGTGTGTAGTGTATAGTGTGCGTGTGTGTGTGTGTGTGTGTGATGATTCATTCTCCGACATGGTTCTGTGTCTCCAAACCTTCACCTGACACCAGTCTGTGCTTGTGAGCATGCAAGACTAGCTGTAATCGTTTTCATTCGTTAAAAGCCGCAGCGATGACTCTCACAAGTCTTACAGTCAGATCCATAAGCTACCATTTCAACCCATCTGGTTCAGACCCAAAGTTGTTACAGAGTGTTTTACTAAAGGTTATGCTATGCTGCGGACACAAAAAACAAGCACAGCTTTTGTTTGCATTGTGCCAAGTGCCATAACCAAGAGTATTTGAAGAAGCCTCCTCACATGGGAACAGGTACAGTACATCTTTCAAATTTGCAAGTGAAGTCGAGTGTGTGTGTGTGTGTGTGTGTGTGTGTGTGTTCATTGTCAGCAGAGTTAACTCTTAGCCACATAGCTGAGAGAGACATTCCCTCTGCCTGTAAAAACCTGCATAACACAACCTTCCAACTAGTCTTTTCTCAATCATGCTTGTATATCATCTTTAAAACTTCTCTGGGAACCACACTAACAGATTGCTATGATGCTCACAAACATTTTCTGTTTGAAATGTTCATTGTTTTTTTCTCTTTTCAAATATCAATTTGTTTAGTTAGTTAAATATTAATTTTTGTTTAGCTGTGGGACAGCGTTAGCGGCAGATGCGCTAGCTAACACATTGATGAAATCAGAGTGATGAGCTCAAACTCCATATTGTGTTACCAAGTGGTTGAGCAGAGCTTCTCCAGGGTGACATTAGGCCAGTGATAAATGGCTGGGAGGTGTATAAGCAAACGCCGTGTGCCCCGCAGACCTGTAGCCCAGCTCGGAGTCTCGTCGCCACCCCCTTCCCGGGTAGGTGAGAGATTTAGGGGACAGGACCGTTAGGTTGGAGGTGCTAATGTAACCCTAGCACTGGGGGGGGGTAGGAGTGTGAGTGTGTGTGTGTCTGCGTGTGGGGATGGGTATTGTCTGGGGAATGCTCCATCGGCAGTAAGGCTGCAGCAGATCTACGGCTTTCATTAAGAGGGCCTCGGCCGTAGGAAACAGCTGCTGGAGATGAAGGGCCTCTGTCAGGGCTTTTTACGAGTGCGAATGGCAGAAATCATGCAAAGCACTGTGAAATGAGCACTGCCACCCACAGTACAGGCCTCAGCTTCACTGCCACCCACAGTATACAGGCCTCAGCTTCACTGCCACTCACAGTATACAGGCCTCAGCTTCACTGCCACTCACAGTATACAGGCCTCAGCTTCACTGCCACTCACAGTATACAGGCCTCAGCTTCACTGCCACCCATAGTACAGGCCTCAGCTTCATTCTCTTCTTGTCTTTTTCCTTGGCTTGTGCAACGTGGTACTCTTTTCTCTGAAACCCCTGGGAGAGGTGTCCCCTTTGGCCCAGTGACCACTGACGATGGGTTCAACACACACACACACACACACAGGGAGAGAGAGAGACAGACAGACACGTGCGTGCACAGGGAGGGGAGAGCGCTCCAGCTACTGGTGGTTTCCTAAACCCAGAGTGCGGAAGCAGCGTCTGTGGCTTTTGCAACACCGTGAAATTTCCAAAGGCCTGATTGGCCCCTGCGCAATATAGTCCGCATGCTTCCCTAAGCCAGGTCTGAGCTGAGTGTGAATGAGTGAGTGTGTGCATGTGTCTGTGTGTGTGTGTGTGTGTGCTTGTGTGTCTGTCACACTGTGTTTCTACACTTCCTCTCCTACCACCACCTCTAGCGCCGTTGTGTGTGTGTGTGTCTCTGACTGTCCCTCTATGGTCAGTCACAACTCGCCTCAGCCTAATTCATTTTTTCCCCCCCTTCTCGCTTTTCCACGAGCTTCAGCGACATGGAGCGGGCCACGGTTTTGCCAGCCGGGGCTCCTAAAATAGCGGGGTTAGCACACGTGGGTCAGATGGTTTTGAAATCCATGTCAAATGCCTGAGGGCCAGCACTGGCTCAAGTGGCCCTGGGGACGAGCACTAAGTGGAGGTTTCACACTCATCCGACAATCAGCACTTGTGAATGGGGCCAAAGAAAACTGCTAAGGCAAAGAGTGGGGGGGTGGGGGTGGGGGTGGGGGTGAGAGTGTGGGGGAGAGAGAGGGAAAAGGAGAGGAAAAGAGAGAGTGAAAGAGAGAGGGAGAGAAAGAGAGGGGGGAGAAGGAGAGGAAAAGAGAAAGAGGGAGAGAGAGAGAAGAGGAGAGTGAAAGAGAGAGGGAAGGAGAGAAAGAGAGGGGGAGAGAGGCAGAGGCCCTTAAGCCCCTGGAGACCAGAAACACCTGTGGTGTTTTTTTTTTTCCGAAACGTACACGCCAAGAGCTCTTAGTGGCTAAATATATATATAAATATACGGCCCACTGGAAAACAGGGCTATTGGTTTTGACAAGCCCCGATGACACATGCAGAGATTAAGATGATATTTGGTTGGATAAGACCCAGCCTAAGCCCCCCCCCCCCACCCTACCCCCAAACACACACACACACACACACACACACACACCTAATCCCACCCTGCTGCCTCCCCACCCACCCCTTTGTGGACTGGCACAAACCGGGTGGCACAAATGGCGCACTGGCACCCTAGTGGAACGCTCCTCTCCGCTGCTTGCGAGCCACCTGGGCCGGTGGTTTTGAGACAGCCCAGCAAAGCGCATACTTGAAGGCCTACTAATGCCTCTGTTATGTCCTCCATTACGGCCAGGCACCAAATATGCATCTGTGGCGCATGTGTGTGTGTGAGAGTGTGTGTGTATGTGTGTGTGTGTGTGTGTGTGTGTGTGTGTGTGTGCGCGCGTGCGATGGTAGTAGTCCAGACACCAAACCCATCCTGTCTCCAAACTTACGCCACCACGTCCACGAGTCAAGTTAGCGAGCAAACTGCTTTCAGTCTCAGTCTCAGCTGGCTAATGCTTTCCCAGCTCTTAATATTATTATTTATGATGAGTGTCAGCAGAAGAGAAGCCCTTTCCACTGTCCTCTCCTCCATAAACTCTTTAAGAAGAAGCAAGGGAACAGGACGTCCCGCCAATTCAGCCAATTAGAAAGGGTAGGTTAGGGGACATAAAAGCAGAGATATTAGCAGAGATAGACCTCTTGCTCTCTCTCTCTCTCCCTCTCTCTCCTTCATTCTCTCTCTCTCTCTTCATGCATCAGTTTATCCACTCAGAAGAGAAGAGTGGGGCATGTTGAACAACATGTTGGTTCCTAATGATTTAACCACATCACCCCCCCCCCCCCCTCCACCACCACCATTCCCTGAGCTCCAGTCGTGACTCATAGCAGAACAAAAAGACCCATTCAAAGCCTGCATGTCTTTAGATCACTTTGCTCCCACACTAAACCCCCTACTGCCTTCTTCTTCTTCTTCTTCTCCTCTTTTCTCTCTCTCTCTCTCTCCCTAACACACCATCCCCACTCCCTCCCTCCTGCAAGGCAAACCAGATCAACATGGTGGTGCTGGCGATGGAATCCAAGTTGGAGCTGGAGCAAAACGGAGCCGGGCTGGCCGCCCATCCTTCGTTACGCCACAGCACGCCACGCCACAGCACGCCAGGCCACGCCACACCAGACCACACCACGCCATGCTGGCTGTGGTAGGGGAGCCCTGCGCAGCACAGCGACGGCACCTAATCCGGGAATCCATGGGGTCGGGCGCCGCTGCCACATCACAGACTGGAGCTCGGCTATTCCTAGCTCCAGTCATGAGAGCATTCCGAATCCATTAGGGACACAGGGAGACAGACAGAGAGAGAGAGAGGAATGGAGAGAAGGAGAGATTTTTTTTTTTTGCCAATTTGATTTCATTCCTCTGTTTTTTTGGCAAGAGGTCCCAAGGGCAGACCAGCAGGCAGGCCTTGTTGCTAATCAGACACACACAGCAATGGACATCCCCCCAACACACATACACACATACACACACACACACACACACACACACACACACACAGGCCTTTCTCTCTTTCATCTACCCCTACTGCTCCCTCTGGTCCTGTTCCCCACCAACACACATCACACCACCAGACTGTCCCATGACACTGCCTCACAGACACCTCTGAGAGTCCCAACAAACGGTGAGTGTGTGTGTGTGTGTGTGTGTGTGTGTGTTTGTGTGTGTGTGTGTGTGTGTGTACAGCATTGGTTTGGATGTGGAAGCACATCTGTGGCCATAAGACACATTTATGGATTCAGAGAAGCAAATGGGCCACGATAGGTCTGGATTTATGGGCTTTTGGGGGTCACTAAAAGAAGGGCACAGTGCATGTAATGAAGCTTAGTCAAAGGAAGACAGAGCAGGAAAGAGGAAAGAAAATAAGACATGTGACCTCTTCTGCGCTATCACACCAACAGCATCGCTCACCCTGACAACCAAATAGTTTCCATAGTCGAAAAGCCTATTGGCTGTATTTGTGCCGTTTTCACTAGCTATCAATTAAACTGAGTAGAAATGTCAAAACTGGCGACAATCACATAAAACTCTTTATTTGTTTATTTATTTTTTTAAAAATTTGCTTCACCTAATTTAAGTGCCTTGTCAAGCAGTTTAAGTACCGGAGGCACTCGACACAGAGGAACGAAAGGACGCGCCTGCTTAAAAACGGCACTCTGGCTCCGCTCTCGTCACGCCAGTAACAATACATCCATCACTGGCGACACCAAAATTAAAGTCATCTGTGCATAAAAAACTCCTTTTTGCTGGATTTGTGCTGGTACTACACAGGCAGAGGTGAAATCAACGCAAGCCTAGAGGGTTTGGCGCACTGACTGGCGAACATTTCTCTGGCATTTTGATGCAATCCAAGACCTTTGCCTTTGTGAATGCAGATTGTGAAGGAACATGTCTGGCATTGCATTCTATTGCATGTTTATGGAGGAAAGGTGTTGGCTATCTGGACTGACTGTGCAACATGTGGTGTTGTTTTTTCAGTGTCACTTGAGCAAGTGAGAAAAAACTGAATGACAACTTTATGTGTGTGTGTGTGTGTGTGTGTGTGTGTGTTTGTGTGTGTGTATTTCTGTCGATGTCAATGAAAAGAGTCAATGAAAAACCAATGCTATTCCTTAAGCACTTACTCTACAACAAGTCTGTCATTACTCTTCAGGCGGCAGGGATGGCAGTTCCTCTCCCAAATGCCATGTCCCCACCTCAACCCATTCCGGAGCCTCACGCTGTGAATTTGCCTTCGAAATTCTAGGAAAAGCTCCTGTGAGAAGCGCCTGCATCCCCATGGAGAGACTTCTATGTGATCTTGGCAGTTAGACTTGCCTAGGGGAAGACAACCCAAAACCTTCAAACAGGTAACTGCCTGCACAAGCAAATGTGATGACTAAGGGCTTTCAAATCCACAGCTCACACTGTAGAATTCTAGTGTAATAGTGCTTGAGTCCAGACCTTTAGTGTAATAGTGCTTGAGTCCAGACTCAAGACCAATTTTCTGCGTTGTCTGTTACTTGGTCTTGGTCTCGGCCCACAGTGGGAGGAGAGGGACTCTCCTTTTTATGGTCATAACAAATAAAGCCAATATGTAATTATCATCATTACAAATCAATTAAAATAATTGAAAAAAAACGTGATCTGGGTCACGTGTGGTGAACAATGTCTAAATGGACTTATTAAGAAGGAATAAAGTTTTAAAGGATATTGAGTATTATAATCTAGTGTGTTATCAAAATGATTAAATTGTGGAAAAATTGGAAAAATGTTAAGTAGCCTACGAATCTAGACATAGAGTTTGCAAATTTGAATTTGATCTGCAGGTCCTAACTATGATTCAGTCAGGTTGGGCGTAACATGTTGATGACAAAGCAGCGCTGTTGAAGCAGTTTTGAATAACTATCCAATAAAGTCAGAGACTTTGGATATGCATCCACTGCTGCCGTCTCTTGGATTGGATTTGGTCTGTTAGGACCAGACCTCCATCTTTCAAGATGTGGGTCTGGATTTCCAGGCTATCAGTAAAAATATTTACATTACACTACATTTATGCATTTACATACATTACATTACACTACATTCATGCATTTACATACATTACATTACACTACATTTATGCATTAAGCAGACACTTTTATCCCTTTCATTTCTAGCTTAGTCTTTTATTTCTAGCTGTAGGCCTTATTAACTGTTAATAAACTGTAGGATTATTAACTGAGGTGATGAAATCATGGTTACAAAAACTGACTTATTTATAAGGTCTTGGTCTCGACTCGGTCTTGACTCCTGAAAGTCTTGACTCCTGAAAGACTCGACTCCGTCTTGTTTCTCAAGGACTCAGCCTCAGCTCTGACTTGCTTGCATTTAAAAACCTTGATTCGGTCTCAAAATAAGCGGTCTCGTCCCCATCACTAATTCTTTTTACTGTGTAGGAAAATTTGTATTTCTGTTAATGGTATGTAGAGTGTGTAATGAAGTGAACTGAATCTGTCATGTGTTTCAATAAGGACTAGTAAATGGATATTGGGGTGTTTAGTTTAGGGTTCATCTGTGTCGGACCACTGTAATATGGATGATGTTTGTGTGGAAGACTATTTTCAAAGACTGTGTATGGATTATGTGTTGTTTGTGTGTTAGTTAGAGTATTTACACAAAGACTGTTTAATATGGGTAATGTGTTGTGGTGCTCCCATATGTGTTGGACTATTTACATGAAGGCTGTTGCAGAAGGATAATGTGTTTTGTTGTGTCCATATGTGTCATCATAGTGTGGTGTACAGTGTTCCTCCTCTCCACATCAGATCTGTGTCAGACCCACGGCAGCAGTGTATGCATGTGTGTGTGTGTGTGTGTGTGAGCCACGTAGCCAGGGGCTGCGAGAGTAGAGGCCAGCACCCCAGAAGTGGACCACACTGTCCTGGCCGAGGTGCCTCGTTCCCTCAGCCCCGAGGCTTTAACATGCGCAGGCCGAGAGCGAGGAGACCATGGCCACCACCGTCACTGCTGCTGCTGCAGTAGACCGCTGAGTCACCGGTCTGACATGGTAGCGATGGGCGGGGGTGGAAACCTGTCATGTTTGGAGGGGCAGCGAAGGCCTGAGAGGGAACTGAACCCCCACCAAAATAAAAATTAAAAAAATGTGCGTGCATGTCACCCAGGAGCCCTGGAGTCATGGCTCACACACTGTGCCCACATGCATACTTATTCACACACACACGCATGCACACACACGTTCACAGACGCACATGCACACACACGTGCAAACACACAAACACATGTACACGCACACACACTCCTACCGGTATCACTTACCCGCAATTCCCTCTCCAGGAGACCTGAGGCCAGGAGAGCTGATGAAGTAGAAAGAAAAAATGAAACAGAATGGAGAGAAGAAAGGGAGGCCTCGTTTGAAGTGGTGGCTGAGCACTGACTAACTGGTACCTGTGGCATGAGATGGGTTTAATCCTTTACATTTTCTCTCTCTTCCTCTCTCTCTCTCATTCTGTCTCTTTTTTTCTCTCTCTCTCTCACTGTCTGTATGTCTGTCTCTCTCTTCCCTCAGGCAGGTGGAGTGGGGTTGGGTGGGGTTGGGTGGGGTTGGGTGGGGTGTGGTGTGGTGGGACTCAATCCTTCATGTTTGGCTTTGAGTGCGGGTTGGCAGCAGGACTTGCAGTAGAAGAGAATTGGCTGTTTGATGGACAATCAGTCACAAGGCTACAAGGGGTCTCCAATGGCAACATAACAGTCTGGGCATGTGTATGTGTGTGTGTGTGTGTGTGTGTGTGTGTGTGTGTGTGCTGGTGGTGGTGCCTGCGAATGTGTGCGCTTGTGTGTGTGTGTGGAATAACAAGATGGGTGTATAAGAGGGTGTGTGTGTGCTTGTGCGTGTCTAGGTGGGTCTTTATTCTACGAGCATGTGTGTTTGTTTGTGTGTCTGTGTATGTGTGTGTGTGTTTTGTGTCAGAAGGTAAGTCTGGTTAGGTAAGTCTGCCTTTTTCTGTTGTATGTGTGCATGTGTGTGCATGTGAATGTGTGTAAGTGTGTGTGAAGGCCTTCTTTTGTGTATGTCGGTGCATGTGAGAGAGAAACTGTGTGTGTGTGTGTGTGTGTGTGTGTGTGTGTGTGTGTGTGTGTGTGAGAGAGAGAGAGAGAGAACAGAGACAGGGAGTAGTGGAGAGAGCCTGTCAGTGTGTGAATGTGTGAGAAATCCAAATGGCTGCGTGGAGGCACTGTGTCTGGTGGAGGAGTGTAGCCATAGCCCCCCACTGGAGCAAAGGCCTCCGCAGACCTCCAGAGGATCATACGTGCTCTCATTTCCTGAAGACTAGCGCACACTCACTCACACACACACACATATAGATACACACACACACACTCACTCACACACACACACTCCCTCACTCACACACACACACACACACACACAGACATACACACATATACATGCAATCACACACTCACTGACACACAAATAGACACACACAAACACACACATACACTCATACACATAAATGCAAGCACACACTCCCTCACTCACACACACACACACACACACACACACTCACTTACACTTATACACACACACACAGTTATTCTTTCCCCTGTACTATGTCCCAGTTCCTCCAGAAAATTCATCATTATTATTGTTAGTATTATTATTACTGCTTCAGGCCTGCGCTAGATAGGTGGCAGAAGTGGGGGTGGGGGGTGCAGGACCAGTAAAAACACCGTCCCGCCCCCCAGCTGCACCCAGACACAGGCAGGCAGTAAGCAAGATGGACAAGCGCCCTCAATACTCCCTGACGTCGGCCTCTCAACCCGTTGACAGCAGCACTACCCCGAGCTGACATTGAGTGATTAGGCGGCCGAGCCGGTCCTGAAACGTGAAACGCTCAGGTGTTGAGCATAACCCAGAAAGGTCAACAAGAGTGGTGCAAACATTTGCCATCGGAGGAGGAGGCAAAGCGACCTGCCACTAGCAATGAACTGTCCGAGCTTGTCGGAGACCTGGTGCAGCTGCTGGAGAGGGGGGGGCAGCTGAGTGGGGTGGGGTGGGGTGGGGTGGGGGCACGGGTGGGTGAGGAGTGGAGAGGAAGGGTGGAGAGTGACGCAAGCCTCGGTCATTACCCCACACCCGGGGTTTTTCCTCGGCAGCTGGAGGGGTTAACACAGCAGTGAGGGGCCTGGGGGATGGAGCCTGCACCGTCATCACTGTGTTGCACCTCTTCTACTGTCTATGAGGGGAACCGGTCCATTGGAACTAACTTTGCCTGGCAAATGAGTCCAGTAATGACATGCAAAGTCTATGCTAACGTCAAGCAGATATAGAAGGATAGGGACCGGTTGAGGAGTCAGATAAAGCCTGTCTTTCCCCCAAGGAGTGTGTGTGCTTGTGTTTGTGTGGGTGTGTCTGTGTGTGTGTGTTTGTGTGTGTGTGTGTGTGTGTGTGTGTGTGTGTGTTGTGTGTGTGTGTGTGTGTGTGTGTAAGAGAGAGAGAGAGAAAGAAAGAGAGAGAGAGAGAGTAAGAGAGAACAACAGATCAGAGTCTATTGACTTGATCTCCAGAGAACTTTGAAAAGGTCGTGGTTTTAAAGTGAGGGGGAAACTACGTGATCCAAATGAAATGGCAGCGCTTCACATACTTGTAGAGGAGCAGTTTGCGCTCACAATCAGGCCATTATTCGGAGATCTAATAGTGTTAGATCTGATCTGGGAACAGAGAAAAGAGCAAAAAGAACTCTTAATACTGCTCAAGCAAAATGTATTTGTTCAGCTTGAACCAGTACAAGACAGCAGAGGTACTGTAGCATTTGCGGCCATGGCACTGAAGCCAGTAGATCTCAATCTTGCTTTCAAAATATGAGCGATATCTCAAGGCCCGGAACAAGCTTTTGAGGTTTCAATCTCTTAACACTGTTGCTCCTGCAAATGCCAGCTCCTTTTCATCAGGCAACAACTCACTTAAGACACACACACACACACACACCACACACTTAAGACAAACACACACACACACACACACACACACACACACACACACACACTAATGAACACAAACACATACCACACTATGTTTGCATGAGTCATCACTCAAAAGGAGCGAGGGAGAAAAAGCGAGAGAGGGAGGGAGGGGGGATAGAGTAGGGGAAGGAGGGAGGGGAAGAGGGCCAGGCCTCAGCAGGCTGGAGTTCCCCTTGCACATGACAATTAAACTCGACTGCGCTTCACTGATGCACACATACACATACACACACACACACACTTTTTGAGAGAGAGCAACACACTCCTGCTCACGTCCACTTGACTCAGAGCAGAGCAGAGGTGGCTGGAGAGGAATGTGCCTTGAGGGCATCGCTCTCACTCACCCATCACCTGTCACACCTCTGAACAACACACACTGGCCTTGCCTTCCTAGCACTTCCGCTTGATTATCATCTGTCTACAGTGCTAGTCTGGATTTGATCCCATTGAGCTTGTTGTCTCAGGAGGCATTTTAACCTCAGGTGAATGCAGAGCTAGAATGCTATCAGTCAAGGCAAGCTATCAGTCAGGGGCTGATCCAATCTTTTTAAACTTAAACACCTCAAGCAAGCAATTGAATCGAATATCCACACCCTCTGTGTGAAACGAAAGTGTAGAACGAGGGCCTGGTTTTATTACGAGGCTAATTTAGCACATACCTTTAGCCAAATCTTCAAGATCCTATTTTGTTTTCAGTCTTGCTTGTTCTATACAGTACCAGTTGTATAGGCAGTATTGTGTGTATATTGAATGGAATTGAGGCTTGACTGTATTGATAGCCCCTAAGTGAGGGCCTGCACACCTTTACTATTCATTTATTAAGCACACACCTCTAGACAGCTTAGCACAGGGTGACCACACGTCCCCGATTCCCAGGGACAGTCCCCGTTTTTGGTGGTCTATCTCTGGTAAAATACAAGAAAATCCACTTTGCCCCTGATTTTAGAAGCTAAAACATTATTTTTAAGATATTATAGAAATAGGAATTTACCTGGTTTTTCAGAGAAACGTCCCCGATTTTCATCTCAGGGGTCTGGGCACCCTAATGAGATTGCAGCGTGTCATTAACATGTGTGAATCAAGAATTCATATTCATTCATATTCATATTCATTTGTCTTATTGTGTTTGTACTGTGTGTTAAAAAAGAAGTTAAGGGTAAAACACATTCTTCGGTCTTATTGTGTGTGTACAAAGTGTATCCAAAGTATATATATGTGTGTTTTGTGTTGTGTTTTGGATGATTTCATTGCATTAGCATGGAATAGAATCTTGATCACAAAAAAGGAATGAAGTCATGAGTGCTGTTGATATGCTTTGTGCAGTGGAGCTACATGGGTGTCTTGTGTGCGGTTAGCAAAAACAGGGCCTTCATAGAGCAGAGACTTCAATCTGGCCTGCTGTTCATGTGACATGAAGGCACAAAGCTTCAGGCATTTTGTTAACTAGCGGTTGAGGTTGCCCTAAGTCCCTGCCGTTTGTCAGCATGCAGCACGAGAGTGGGTATGGGTGTCAGTTTAACGTAGACGTGAAGACACACACACACACACACACACACAGAGGGTGTTGAGAGCCAGGCAGGGTTGAGCCAAGCGAGAGGCCTAGTTAAAACAGACGCAGCCACAGCAGTGATGGCAGAGGCAGCGCTGAGAGTCCCAGCGACACATAAGCCACATGATCCTCTGCTGCATGTGTGCCGCACAGCGAGACATTCCTCTTAGCCCATGACCTGCTCTCAGTCAACCAGTGGAAGGGGGGAGCATGGCACTGATTTAAGGCATCAAACCCATACTAACCCTAGGCAAGAGTCTGCAGCAGAGCAGTTGAAGAAACTTGAAGTTGAAGACTTGACTTTACCTAGAGTACATTTAGATCAATACACACATGTAGATTTACACACAGACTCATTGAAAAGTAGCTGTGAAAAATAGTACTGAACACATCAAAAGTACGTGTCAACATTTTTTTCACTATAAGTATTTCTGATTGGACTACTGACTTAAAATTTGGACCCGACATTGGTATTAACCTAAGAAAATCCACACGTAAAGATTTCCAAATGTTAAAACCCCAAAATAGCATCAGGTGTAATAAAGTGCAATGGCTGAGGAAAAAAGTGTTGAACACATCTAGAAAAAACAGTAAACCAAATTACAGAAAAATATGGAACCAGCTCAAATCTATGAGTAGTAGAAGGTGGTTATGCCTCTCACCAGCACATATAAATTTATACCTGTCTAGTAGATTTTGATGGACTGCACAATGTTTTTTATTTGTTATACCAGAACATGATGAGTAAAGGCAAGAAGCTCTCACCAGACACTTGCAACCTTAATGTTGCTAATATAAAAAACATTTTACTGTTTTAAACTAACTACCTACCCTTCTAAGCAGCATTGGGGCCATTATCTGCAAGTGGGGGGAACAAGTCAAGACTTTTATTGTCATTAAATAGTTGCCTGTACAACGCAATTAGCCAGCAAGACCACAGAGGTGCCAGGAGGAGAAAGTGTAAAAGAACCGAGGACAAAGGACCAATGGGAAGAGGGGGTATGTGCTGTGCAAGGGTGCAAGGGTCAGGTATATTCCACTGTCAACGGGACACCTGCAGAATTTCTTGCAGGTTTCCTGTTCTGGGAGTCAAATGGACAGTCAGAAGACTTGCAGAAGACCCAAGGACCATTCAGAAAGATCTCCAGGACTTGGAAGCAGCAGGAAAATATGTTACAGAAGAAACAATTTGGTGCCCATGTAGAGGCAATGTATTGTGTTCTCTGTAACAAATCTACTGTCTGGTCATTGGCTCTTGAGCAACACTTGTGACTATCTCTCTGACTCCCTGAACAGAAAATTGCAAGGAGCCTCTGTGAGTGTTCAGTTGATGGGCTGAAAATGGACCCAATGGTGCTTACTGGAATCATCTGAGGTTTTGAAATACATCAGTGAACAGCTGGATTGATATGCATTTGCAACACAAGCTTGCAGATGTCTCCGGAGAGTTCTTCGCCATTACCACCGTGAGACATTCTTGTGACACACATATTGCTATTAGCTTTTAGTAACTCACATAAATGTACTAACCTAGGTGATAAAATTATTCACAGATAAGAGGGCAGAATTACCTTCAGATTCCTTATACTTCACATTATACTACACATTACAGCTGATTCCTTGTTTTTTCTGGTCTTACTTTAGTGTTTGTTTAATCTTGCTTTAGTACTTTTTCTTCAGTGCTTTTCTGGTCTTACTTTAGTGCTTTTTCTTGGTGTCTTACTTCATTTTGTTTCACTACACATAGTGGAGAGGATTTAAAGTTCTGAAGTACTGAGTTCTGAAAAAAATGTTGACGTGTTCGATACTTACTTTCCACACTGTATATGGATGCAGATATGCTATAAGCACAAGAAACACATGCAAAAGTGAAGCTTGACTCAACACACATGCTGTGAGTGTGTGTCTTTCTGCCCCCCACTCTCTGTCTCTCACACACACACACACACACACATTGCTTGTGGCTGTGTGGACAGATTTAGAGGAGGCGCAGGTCTATTTTCTCCACCTGGACAAACGAGCTGGAAACTCAAGCCTCGGTTGCCCCTGGTTTCTGTGGACGACGCAACACAGTGAACGGGGGTCTGGCCCGTGACCCTGAGCTCCAGGTCCGTTTACATGGCCCAGCGGAACCTGAGAGCTCAACAGGAGAGTGTGTGTGTATGTGTGTGTGTGTGCATGCGTGTGTGTGCTGGGCCAAACTAACTCAGGTCCCTCTGGGAACCTTCTTCTCCCACATTTACACACACACACACACACACACCATGTAAAATACATGCTGTGACACATTGAACACATGCAAACAAAGCATAAACAATCGCACACATGAAGACTTAGACAAAGTTATGAAGCAGACTTCCTGCCTGTTGCAGAACAATACATGTGCAAGCATACTCACTAACAGATGAACCCACACACACACACACACACACACACACACACACGGGTACATATGCACCAATAGTGTATTTGTAGGCTCTCAGGAGCCGGGGACGCAGGTGTAGGATAACCTGAAAATGTGGGCGAAGTGCAGAAGTGAACGCCCGAAGAACTGTCATCTTGGAAAGGTGATTTAAGAAGCCGGAGTTTCTGCCATTTCCGGAGTAGGAAGTGATGGATCTGATAACAACTGGGGAGGAGCCACTGCCACAGGAGGTGTGAACTCCACTACGAGAGCTTCACGGAATGGAATATTTTTACCTGCACTTTACCAGGAAGAAGAAACCACACACTTTCCAGGTGTCAAAGAGCAAGTTAGCAAGATGCTACTTTGGGAACACAGTTGACACCATTTAACCAGGGGCCGCATTCACCCCTGCATACATGCTTACAGCATTACTGTACTAGGCCATTCCTCATATTTAATCATCCTTGTGTGTCACATGGTATGCTCTCCTGTCTACTAGGCAGCCACTTCTTTGCCTTCCATGCTATCAGAATACGAATGACTGAAATGCTTCAATACTTAATAAAACTGAACATTATATGAATATCCATACTAAAACATCAAAACCACTGCATCAAAAAATACAAAAATATCTGATACTAAAAAATGATATGGAAAATTATAATAAAAAAATATTGCATATAAGTCCAAGTGATAGCGAAAGGAAAGGCAGTGTCCTCAGATCTCAGTCTGCTGATGCAGCTTCATGGCACTACTGCTATAATGGACTCTCATAGGTCTGTGTGAGAGAGAGAGGCTGTTCCCACTGCAGAAAGAACCAGCAGCCATGATGGTTTACACAGGCTAAGGTTGGTGTTGAGTGAGGACAGAGATGCAGATCCTCAGTCTGTGTGTGTGTGTGTGTGTGTGTGTGTGTGGGCGGGGGGGTTGTGGGCCCTCCACCAACTTGTGCCAGGAGGAACCTTGAGTTACACACACACACACACACACACACACAAAGACAGAAAGAGAGACAGAGGCAGACACAGCGTCCGTCCACCTCCCACACATGCTATGCTATGCTTTGTGCAGATAAAACCCATTACCTCTTGCAAACACACCAGTGATTACAGTGAAAACTCAGCCTTGTCATTTCTCACACAGCTGTTCACATGTAGGGGGTGAGTGTGTATCACACTACTGCCTCCTGCTCTTCCAGTCTTGTCTAGTTGAAGCAAAGCTACTAGGACATTTCCACCAGTAACCCTGCCCTGCTCGCTGTGACTAACATGAAATAAATGTGAGAGAGGGACAGAACAGGAAAAGTGCACGGTAACCACTGCATTTTAATGAAGATCAACAGCACTGCTCAGAAATGACGGAGTTGTCTTGTGAACGAGCGTGCAGCCGCTGTGGAAATGGCGGTGGACCCTCCTTCCCAGAACATCATGTGAGAATGCATAAGGCCTGACTGCAAGAAAACCCCCCGCTGTTTGAAGGCTATTTGACAAATAGATTAAACAAACAAAACTGCAGCCATTTTGATTGAAAAGCTGGAAATCTGTCTGGGGAGTGTTGAACTTGGGGTTGATTTAAGTAAAAGAGTGTGTGTGTGTGTTTCACATGTTTGAGATATTCCAAATACCTCCCCTATCTACCACAGGTCAGCCCTAATCAGAGAGTACTACAGGAATGGGTGTGCTTCTAGCAATATTAGCACAAAGTTCAGAATTAGAACAAAGTTCAGAGAGTGTGTGTGTGTGTGTGTGTGTGTGTGTGTACGTGTGTGTGTGTGTGTCAAAAAGAGCATGAATCACTATCTAAGGAAGAATGAAAAATAGGAGGGAGGGAGATGAGAGAGAAAGATTCCGAGAGATATAGAGTTTGTGTGTGTGTGTGTGTGTGGGAGAGAGAGAGAGAGAGAGGGAAAAGAAGAGACTGCATGAAAGGCTGCATGAATGCCTGCATCTACATGTGAATGCTAGAAGAGAACTACAATTAACAGACAGGTGAAAGAGAGGAAGAGAGAAAACACACTGAGAAAAATCTGTGACAAAAAACATGTGAGAGTATGAGGGTATGCCTATGTGTAACAAAAAATAGATGTGGTGTGTGTGTGTGTGTGTGTGTGTGTGTGTGTGTGTGTGTGTGTGTGTGTGTGTGTGTGAGCACGTACGCTTGCAACAGCCCTCTATCCCAGCCAGCACCCAGTGGAGGGAGGCAGAAAGTGGGCCAGGCGGCACCGAGTCGAGCGAGCCTCTCTCTCTCTCTCTCTCCCTCTGCCTCTTTCTCTCTCCTCCTCTCCCTCTGCCTTTGTTTCCCAGTGAAGGAGGTCACCCGCACCTACCAGCACTCCATCACCGCCGGCGACCTTGCCTGTCCTGGATTCAGTGCCGGCTCCTGCAACTACCACAGCACACAACTGCTCCTAAAGTGTGCCAAAGTCGGCACAGGGTTTCTCTCTCTCGCTCTCTCTTCCTCCATCTCTTTGCCTCTATGGTCCTCTCTCCATCTCTCTCTCTCTCCACCTCCCTCTTTTTTGTCTCTCTGTGGCTGTCACTGCAGAGAAGGACATGTTAAACTCCAGAGCTTCAAATGCGGTGTACTCTGAAACATGGAGGAATGAATGGAAGCACACAGCTACACTGTCAAGGAGTCACTTGCTTCCCAACAGCATATGGTATGATGAGACAGAAGTGACATTTTTACATACTTAATATATTACATAATATATGGTAACCTACATATAAGATATTTGTATATACATATATACACTTAAAACATGTTGTGGGTGTGGTGAGAACCTATTTTCTATATAAATGTAATAATATAACTAATAATACATCCAGTCACAAAATATATTTGACCTGTAAAAAAAATACATTTACCAGATGTTACAAGACATGTAAAAGATGTTACAAGTATAAAAAAATAGAAATTTACTAAATGTTACAAGATGTTTGAAAATATTGCTAGAATTGAGTGAAAATAATGAAGATGAAGAAACACTAGCCTTCTCCCCACCATGTTGCAAAGCTCAGCCTCAGTTTTCAAAGAAAACCAAAGAAAGAATGTAATACGCTTCTCTCAATGAAAGAATGTAATACGCTTCTCTCAATGAAAGAATGTAATACGCTTCTCTCAATGTAAAAGAAAAAAGGGAGAAAAAAAAAAAATCACCCAGCCCCCAAAAATGCTGTTCTGGATTTCTTCTGATAAGCCAGTGACTAGTTTTTCCCTTCTTTCCTAACTGGAGTAAGCACATTCCTGTTAAATGCATCCTGAGCGGGGCGTGGGAGGTGTGTGCCGTCTTATCGGAACGCCACGGCACAGTCAGAAAGAGCATGGGGGTTCCGGACGGACGCATGGACAGAACATGCCCACCACCGGTGCCCTGTGAAGGCTCGCTGATTGCCAAACAGGAGGAGAGGTGACTGCACTGCATATAGGTATTAGGACCCTGCTCACTGATAAACATGTGACAGTCCAAGGTTACTGTGTGCATGCATTATCATATAGTGTATGTGATAACAAACCACCCTATAGAGCCTTACACAGTTAAGAATTGGGTGGGTACTGATACACAGCATATTAACAACATATCTGTAGCAATACATTTTATATGAATCTTTATGCCTGACTTTTACACATTTTTTCCCAAAAAGCCCAGACAGATCAACAAAGACTGAATGCCCAACCCTGGTGGGAGATCTGTGTTGGGTGGATTTCGCTGTGTGTTGTACTATGTATGACTATGAATGTGACAAATAAAGTATCTTATGCCTTGTTTCTTAAACAAAACTACTGTATGTGTATGTGTATTATACGACAATGAAGCCTTGGAGAGATACTAGAGAGAGAGAGAGACAGAGAAAGAGAGAGAGAGAGAGAGAGATAGCATCTCTTCTGAGATAAAAGTTTCCTTTGGATAACACTACAGTTTCATGAAAGTGTGAGCTGTTTTGCAAGCAGCCACCAATGCACAGTGTCTGGAGGCCCACTGAAGTGTAACAGCTCTGTGAATCCAGGCCACTGTGGAGTGGCAACACCCAGAGCCACGCTGCAGTCACAGCTTCACAACGCAAGGCCTTCAAGGAGGGAGGGGGCAATGGTGTGTATCAACTTATCAAGAGTTTCCAAAGATGATATAGGGTCTGGTTCATGCCTGAGAACTTAAAGCTCTAAGTACACACTCATTCATTCATTCATTTATTCATTCATTCATTCAACATCCATTCATAGAAACGTTTAAGGAAGAGCTTTCATTTAAATCTGCATAAGATGCATAGAACCCCACTGAGACAGTCAGCCCTGCTTAGACGTGCTGATGCTGTCAATGGAGAAATACATAGCAACTCAACATCTTAGCTTGACTGATTATAAAACAAATCATTACTCCACCACACACACACACACAACAGCAACAAATTTGTTTACAGAAAACAGGGGAGACAATGTGTGTCCTAGAGACAGTCCAGTCCAGCCTCTTTCATCCCTCTCTCTCTATGATCCTCTTCTGTCATCCGTCACTCTCTCTTTCTCTCTCTGTTTCTTTCTGTCTCTCTCCCCCTGTTTTCCGTCCTCTACTCTGCCCTCTCTATTCTCTCTCTCTCTTTCTTTCTCTCTCTCTCTACGTTCTTCGCTCTTCACTCTCTCTTTCCTGCTCCCTCCTCTCTCTCTCTCTGTTGCTCTGTCCGGTCGGTCCAGTCTGTGGAGGACTCATTATCCAGCACCTTGACCCAGACATCTGACTGTGAGTCTGCGCTAGACGGGCGTCATGGCTGGCTGCGCCGTGCCGCCACTGCCTACGTCCCGCCACCCACCCCGCCACCTCCACCTCCCAGCCGACGAGCCGTGCATCCCAACAGCGCAGCCAGGCCGTGAGCACCGCTACTGCGCACAGATGCCCCCTGTTGGGTCTGCCACGCCACTGCAGTCTGACCGGCCTTTTACCAGCCGCATACAGCATCACCGATAAACCCGCTCACCCCTTTTGTGCGCGAACAAAATGCACACACACGCACACACACACACACACAGATTCAACCTTTCAGCCTCCATTTAGACAAAGGAGAGGGGCAAGCTAGGACAGTAATGGCCACAGGCAGGTGCTGGACTATGGCGAAGAATTAAAATGAGCTGGCGGCATTTTTCAAAATGTGATCCAACTCCGTTTTTATGCCGTCAACCCCCACCCCTGCACATCCACCCCCACCTACACACATACATATAGACACACACTTCCCACAGGTGTAATTGTAACCAACATACAGCTTTTGCAAAGTCACCACAAAGCTGTGGGTCTAATGGAGAGTCAAAACTTAGGCCTCCTGAGTGAGGTTTTCCATGGCGTGTGGAAGAGGGGGAGTGATCTGAGGAGGCCCCTGAGAGCCCAAATCCGGTTGAGTCACCATTCCAGTGTTTGCTCCTTAACATGTTTGCCTGCAAAAGATGAGCTTCACGCATAATCGTTTGTGAAAAGCCAGTAAACAATAAGATGTAAAAACAGGAGGAGGTTAGGAGAGGTCTAGGAGGCCGAAAAAGAACAGAGAGTGGACTGTGACCTGTCTGGATGCTCTCTCCCTTTAATCTTGGCAGGCCAGACTAGATGACATTGCATCAGAGGCCTATTTCATGCGGTGTAATGTTCGACAGATTTGACAAGCCTTTCATTTATCTGAGTGTTTGCCAGTTGTTACCACATTGAGATCCCTTACTGGGCTATAACTCACAAACACACTTGGCCTCCTCATCCAAGCGCTTTTCTACCCCATGAACCCTGCAGTTGTCTCAAGGCCTTAAGATGCCTTAGCCAGGAGAGGAGTATGGTTTCCAAGCGGGGGTTCGTTCTAAGGGGTAGTGGTGGTGGGGTTTTTTCCCTCTGTGTAATACTTGGTGAAAGATGGCGCCAACTTAACAGGGAGAATCAGACCAAACCAGACTAAACTAGACCAAACTAGACCAGATCTTCCCCTCTCACCATGTCATCCGGTGAACGCCCACATCACGTCCTGCAAGTCCTGCTCCAGATCTATCAGGCTGGTTGAGTCACCAAGCACCATCACCTCCAAATTAGAGAGGGCCAACGGTGTGATGAATCACCGGGGCCACATCTGTTGCCAGTGTGTGGTTATCTGGGAGACCGGCCAGTTAGGCACAGGATGTGGTGCCGAAAAGATCAGTGGAGGTCACCCCTGGAACAGAAGAAAAAAAAACTACTTGAAAGAATGATGTGAGTCACATCACAGGATACAAGGTCAGATGGCTGTGGATTCTAATTACAAACAAGAACATTGCAGATATTCTGACGTGAGGTGGCTTTTATCAAGCAACATGCCACCTGTACCAAGGTTCTTGAAATGGCCAAGCCGGTCACTGAGGACTGCCAAAAATGACAACAAATTCAAACCGCTAGACATTTCCATCTGACTTTTCGAAAAGAAACACCACTCAGCCTCATACCCACAAAAGCAGAAGTGTTGACTCATAGGGACAATTCTGACATTCTTGTGGTATTTCCGTTAGAATATTCAATAATGGGAAGCACTATATCATTCCGCTTCAGTGAAGAAAAGAAAAATGTTTAAGACTCCGATGAGCAATTCTACCCTTAACCTAGAGACACATGTCCCCATTCATGATGCTATTTCATATTTTCCACCCAGCATGCTGAGGTGAATCACGAGTGGAGCTGCAAGCTGACAGAGAAACAAGTGGATGCTAATGACCAGCAGCAGAGCCAGAGAATGACCCCATGAAGAGAGAAGGAGTCACAGGCACGAGGAGCTTCAGCTCTAACACATTAGCGAAAATGACCTTCCCTCAGCAGTCTCAGCGGCCTGGCATTCGTGCCCCATACTCAGTGTGAATGCATGGAATATTAGGCTCAGGTGTTAATTGTCTGACCCAAGTCAAAGAGTAACTGAAATATATCACTTTGAGGTGTAAAGGTAGAGAGATGGGGGTTTGCACAGAAAAATAGCGTTCAGCAAAACAAATGAGCATCCATTTAAGTACCTCATTTTCAAACATTCTACTTATGACTTACAACTTACAACTTCAATCTCTGTGTCGTATTTTGTACTCCTCAGACCTTCCTACCTGTGACATAAAAAAGAACTTCAAATGAATCTTAAATAGGCCTACCTGTTTTTGATCAAACCTCTCAGCAGTTGAATTACAAGTGCAACGTTTCTTGCTTTGATAGTTACTGCCACCTAGTGGATACAAAGTATTGCCAAACACTCAAACATGACTGAGGAGATGGAAATGTTTTACTTTGTTGATGGTGGACAAAGTAAAAATGGCACAACATACCCTCAGCTGAATAATACTGAAATGATCCTCATTTGCAAAAACATGCAGACAGCCGGCTAAGATGTAGTCTTTACAGGATGTCCTCTAAAACATAACATGCTGTCTCTGTATTGACATTAAGATTGCACATGTGCTGCACAGAATGTCTAGTTTCAGAGGCTGCCTATACATCATCAGGTCGAAGGATGTAAATTTGCCATGAGAATGATTTATGCTCTAAGTAGATGATCCTTGTCTTTGAGACAAAGAGAAACAAGGGAGCCGTTAGACTTGTAGTTCCATGGCAGGGCTGGGAGATTCCGTGTGAGTGAGTGCATTCTAGCAAGCAAACATATGGAATGATTCAGACCAGAAACCAACGTTCTTATGGAATGCTGAATTTATTTTTGTTCCAGAGATCCAGAACATTGAACTCCCCACCCCCTGCCATACACACCCCCCCAATCCACTCAAAGCGCAGGAACCAAAGCTGAAAATTGATGATTAAACTGTAATGTAGCTGCCTTCAAATTTGGTTAGACCAAATACTTTGGGTAAAGAAATCTGAACTCTCTATTTTCATTTGAAACAAAATCACTTGATCAATTAATTAAAATACATGATAAAGTAACTAAAATGCAAAAATAAATACATAATAGGAGGACTGGGCATAATAAAATATGATTATAATTAAAATAAGCAAATAAAAGAATCTTTTCAACTAATCTTCTTAATCCTCTTTGTAGAAATCCATAACTCCAGTGACAGCATTAACTGATATACTACTACACAACCTGTGACTGATAGACAGAGAATATTGACAGTGCACCTAGGAAGCCAGTGAGGAAATGAAACACATGAGTGCTCAAACAAGCCCAACGAAACAGGAGCCAAAGAACGCATCACTCCTCCGCGTCCGAGAACTGCCCCTCCATTGTGGTGCCACTGTCACACTCCCAGTTGACTGGGGGCATGTGGTGAACGCTGGGGTTGTAGAGGCAGGCCATGTGGCCATTCTTGTCCTGCTCCACGCTCAGCTTCATCAGGGCCATCGTTAGGACGTCCTCAATATCTGCAGACAGGGCCAAACGCACTACCTCAGACAGAGCACCACGAGCATAGTTTAATCACTGAAGAGCACAGAGATTCATCAGGAACAAAAAGGTTACGCCGGATTGTCTGGGGCATTTATGAGTGGCTGTTGAAAAAGGTTTGATACCTAATTGTAACCTAAAGCAAAGGAAGCAAAGTTCATTCCTGTTACAGTAAATTAATGCCTTTGTGCATGGGAACTGATTGCTTACACATTAGACCGGTAGTGAAGGTGATGATGCATAGGGCAACTTTCTGAGCAATGAAGCTGGAAAACCACATAACTGGCACCATATGTTCTAACTGGAAGATCAGGAAAACTTCCCTACTGATGATTAACATTCTTCAGAAAACAGGCTACAAGGTAACCTAATGTCCGCCCCCCTCCACACACACACAAAACCAATGCTCAGGAACACTGCCCAGCAACATTGCTCAAAATGCTGTCTTGTGCATCATAAACATCATCTTGAGACTCACTGAAAGGCCTCTTATGGTTGTCATCCTGGTCACCGCTGGCTTGCTCACTGAGCTCCTGGTCCCAGTCCTCGTGCTCCACATGCTTGTGCTCACACACTGGGGGCAGAAGGAGGTTTTGTTCCACAACTGCAACCTTCCTCTTCCTCCATTTGAAGGAGCTCTTTTTGGAGCCTCTCCTGCAATGCAGCCGGCGGTGATGCTGGGGCTGGACTTTAGAGGGCTCCGTGGGGCTCTCTGGCTGGGACTGGACTTCTCCTAACTCACCTCCACCTGCACAACCAGAGCCAACAAGTAAAAGGATGAGGGTTAGGGTGAGTGTGTGTATTTGTGTATTTCAGAGACTCCATGACTACAGGCCCACCCTGAAATTCAGAATAGTGATCCTGCCCAAAAAAAACATGCATGCCATCCCCTTGTCTATAATTCTACACACAGAATATGTAATGCAGCCAACTCACCATCATTGTGTAGGTAATGGTTCTCTTGTTGGTTTCCAGTAGACCTACATTTTCTAATCTTCTCCCAGTCTTCTTTATCCCATGGCTCATGAGGTGGAGGGAAAGAGACATTTTCTACAATGGGCTTCTTCCACCTATTTCTTGGAGCCCTTACTGGCCGCTGCTTTGTCTGAATCTGGATCTTGGACTGGTCTGGGGGATTCTTCACAGACAATGCAGACTGGGTCATCACTTGAGGCAGGCCCACCTCACCAACACTTCTCTGTCTACCTGAAGAAGACAGAATTGCCAAATTGCCTAGTTGTGTCAGGCTTCATGGTTGTAGGCTGACGCGGAGGCCGTCGTTGCAGTTGTGAAACTGAATGTTTCGATATAGCAAACAAAGTAAAACGACGCTGGTTTACCGGTGGGACTTTCTAAAACAACACATTCTCAAGTTAAATACATAACTGGGCCAATGTTAAAGTCTACTGGCGATTATGCTGAGTAGCCCATCATGTCAGAGTAACGTTAACGTTAGCCATCAACGGGAGACGGTTTGAATTTAAAAATTTGAAAGGAATCTGAAAGGATTTACTCGCTTATTTAGTGTAACCCCACACTCTATATTTTCTCGAAGTAAATACCAATTATTTATAGACTAATTCATGTGCATACTTACCCATTTCACAACAGCTTGGCTTAAAACCTCCAGAGGGCTGCGGTTGCTACCAATGCCAATGAGAAACCCTTTCCCTCCCCCCGCCAAACTCAGCAGTCAACTTGAGAGTATGCTAGCAAACTAACCCGATACCTCAACAGACAAGTTTTTTAGGACATTTATTCCAGCACTGATACTACTTTTCAAGTCACTATACAAGGCTGGCTGATGATATTTCATGTTTCTGTCGACTTTGCAAAATTGCACCCCAGATTTGATATAACAGCCAGGTCATGCCTCAACTCAGACAAACTCTGCCTGCTTGTAATACTTTCGACAAAAGGAGCAGAAGTACAGTTTATTTTCAACATCTTTTTTATTTATGCAATTATTTTATTTTTCACAAGAAAAAAACTTAGGTCAGCAAATGCAATACAAGATAGACTTAACCGGTTATTAATAACAGGGGTCTTGTTAAACGACAAATTCCATGCAAATTGCATTGATTGACCGCTCATCTGAAGGGTGCTTTCAACTGAACCTGTAGCAGTTCTAGTCTCAGACGCGTCGTCTCGTAGGTCTATACTATGACGTTTGAAAAGAAGGACGCAAAAGTTGTAGGTCTAAAATGCATTCCAAAGAAAGTCGAACAGTGTTGGCTCAGGGAGAGCAGCATCACCGCAGCCGTCAGACGGGACAGAACAGTCGATATTGAACTTGTGCTCGAATTCCTCTGCCCTCGTACATAACCCCGCGTCCTGCTACTAGCTCACGACTGCCAGCCCTGGCCTGAAGACACCTATCTGACGGACCAGCTCACACTGAAGCTGGCATAGACTACCTTTTGTCTCCAAGTTTAAAATAAATGAAAACTAATCTGTACAACATTTACAAAAAAAAAAAAAAAGGACACTGAAAGTCTAATGTAGGCCTACAATGCCTGCTATATAGCTAACTGTCTAAATTAATCCATGTGGAACAGACAGGGGGCAAGGCACAATCACTAGAAGTACATGCAAAGGAATTGCTTTGTGCAAGAAGCAAAACTACACTCAATTTTCTGCAGTATAATGTCATATCCCTATAGAAAGGTCAATTAGCAGAATTACTCTCTGGCTTAAATTCATCCAGGAAATGCTATGGACAAACTGAAATGGAGTACACTGACCACACACACTGTGGTTAGATTTTATCCATCTGGCTGCAGTTTACATTGCTTATAAATTAGGATTATATTTGACAGTCATTGAGCCATAGGCAAATGTACAGAAGTCCTGATGCATTTTCATTGGTCTATCAATCTGTGTCTGATTTTCCCACATGAACACGTCAGGGGTTATGATAGTCCACATAAATAAGTGATTTAACAGTAGTTTGCTGGTGAAGAACAAGTTGTCCTCATACAAGTGCAGGCTATATGTATTTCTGCCTGGCAGTACCTATGTGTTAGGCCTACACAATGGTTTTGGATTGCTGCAAAAGTTCCCTTCATTACAAGTCCAAGTAAGCAAAAGATGGGCTTGCACTATACAATATGATCTCTGTAACACTGAGAACACACACGGAACGCTACAGGAACAACCTGAACTCAATCTGAGGGCTAGATAGCTCTGTTCAAGTAACCTATATAATTTGTGACATTCACATAGTCTGTGCTACTGTACATTCAAGTGTATGACCCATAACACTCTATGTCTTTGCCTATAGTCTTTGTCATTTTATACCTTTTAAACTGATTCAGAATCCATCATTTTTACCCCTTAAGCAGATTCAAAGCCTACTCTCACCAAGTGCATGTTTCACCATTTTTTTGACCAAAATATTGCAGATGCAAGTCCCTTGCATACTCACGCCATTCAACACTTATCCACATCCTACGCTCTTTGCTTAACACCTGCTGTCACCTTCCTTGTCCATGTTTCTGAACTTTCTGTTTTCCTTCTCAACAGCCTCAGCAGGCACTTCCATTTCCATGACGGCTGATCCTCATTAACACACTCTCAACATCACGGCTCTCGCTCTAGCGATTGGCTTGTCTGTCACAGACGTGTTTCCATCCAGCATTCTGTGCTTTTAATCAGTAGTACAAGCACTTCCCAGAGTGTCAAGATGCCACTTTCTCCTTCACACCTTTCAGCACCCTCTCTCTTCCTCTTCCCTCTGTCTGTGCCATCATGAGCACAAGCACAGGGTTGTCCGAAAGGAAACGGACCATCTGGCACCATGCTTCTAGAATGCCCACACTTCTCCAGTGTCAGTGATTTCACCTTCAATGCTTCTAGAATGCCCACACTTCTCCAGTGTCAGTGATTTCACCTTCAAGGTTTTTGTTGTTGATTTACAGCAATGACTATGACAGCATATCTTTAAAAAGTGCATGAAAGGTATTAATATCTTTTAAAGATTCACAGATTGTAACAAAGACATACAAAAAAAATCTCTTTTTTCCCCGTTTTCCCCTCCCAAAACACATGGGCAAAAGTTCATGTTTTCTACAGCATGGGTGCAGTTCATATTCCAGCACAAACAACAGGGGGCGCTATATGTCCAGTGTAGCTTCACTCCTCTCCGCTGGAGTCACTTGCTAGTTCTTGATCTCCAGAATGGAGGGGTTATGGTCCAGGATGGACAGGATGATTTTGTCCATATACTGCCTGAGGCGGATGTTTATCTCTTCCTGTTGTTTCAAGGCATCCATCAACTGTAAACAATGAGGTGGAACAATAAATAATCGTTACTGCCAATGGAGGTTTAGTTTCCTTAGTTGTTTTCATATATACAGGTGTTATATTGGCTAGTAACCAAAGTGAAAATAACTAAACCACAGTTACATTTAGTCATCTCGTACACCTCTCCTTATAAAGCTTAAAATGTTTGTACAACGATCTCTGAAGGAACATGAATTCTAAACTCTCCATTCCAGGATCTTAAGGGCAAATTTCTGTAGAGTCTCCCACCCAATCTGTCCCTCATCTCTCTCATCAATCCTGTACACACCTCATCTCGAGAGGCACTGTCTATCTCTGCAGCGAGGGACTGGGCTTTCGTCTGGGTGGCAAATAGGTTCTTGGCCTCGTGAAGACTGATGCTTAGAATCTGTCCGTTCAGCTCCTCATTCTGCTCCCGTAGCTTCTGGTTTTCCTGCAGGTGGGGGGAGGCCGGGAGAGAACAGTGAGTCTCAGCAGGTGGGCGCCAAAAAAAAAAAGGCCCCGAGGTTTAAAAAGCTGTTATTACTGAGTCGGTGACTTAATTGTTTGAGACTGGAGAATATTGAGACATTCCATTAGTTTGTAGGTCAGCCACAGAATCACAGAACACATTTCAACAAACATTTAAACAGTGTGCCTCTATAGACACAATCACACACACATACCCCCCCCCCCCCACACACACACACCCTATAGACAAAATGAAGCAGGATTAGAGGTTACAGCATGAGATCAACGTCACACACTGTCCAAACCATTTACAGACAACTGGCTGGAGTTACTGGTGGTTAATAATGAGGTTAGGGGAGGAGGGAGGGTGTTGGGGGTTGACGAGTAGCGCGACAAGAGTTTACCAGCAGACGGGGACGGAGCCTGGCCCCAGCAGACACAAGGTACTGCAGCTCAGAGGGCAAGTCCTGATGAACCATCCTCTGAGGTACACAAAGCAGAGGCAATACAAGCGCCGCGTCAACCGCCAAGCTCTAGAATCACTGGACACTCAGAGTGAGTGCCATCACGTTTTAATGGGAGGCTTTTTCTTAATTTCTCTAGGCTACTGCCATACCCATAGCCTATCTCAGGAAGCAGAAACACCCTAAGAAGAATCATGAGGCTCGCCTACACATTTTTTATTTTGTGTCTGAGAGCGCTGCACAAGAGGTTGCCGCTGCCCAATTAAAGCTGCAGAGGGCGGTAATGGAGGTCATCCCACACTCACAACAATTAAATAAATAAACAAACCAACATATCACTATTACTTTTTGTGTATCTCCTGCTTTCTCATTCTCAGGCCTTTATTTGAGCTCAGCTTTGGGCTCTTGTTTGCAGCCACTTGCAAGTGGTTTGAGAGTATACTGTGCAAGCAGAGAGTATACTGTGATAATTAGTATATATATATATATATATATATACACATACACACACACACACACATACTACTGCTATACACATATACATGCATACATACAAAGATGCCTATACAGTCAAATGTGTGAACACAAAACAACATCCACTTGATAGACTGAGTGGCCATGAGGAACTGTTCCTGAGATGAAGTGGGTATGAGCTGAGAGCTTTTGACAGATGTCAGCTGGAAGGCATCAAGGGCCTGGATTTGAATAGTGTGGAGCTGGGTCACCAGAGCTCTTGACTCTTATCCTCTTATCTCCATTTCATGTTTACACTCAACTTTCATGCCAGCAGCTCCAGGGACTGGGACTGGCCTGAGGGTGGAGGGTGCACTGGCATGACCCAACAGAGGCCACTCAGGCAAATGTCACCGCAACATATAAACAGCTCAGTAGAAGTACTGTACATGGACAAAGTGTTTCATTGAGACAGTTGAAAAGTTTGACCTGAAGCAAATTGTGTAATGCAGACCTGTATGCATATTTAGCCACAAAGAAAAATAAAAGAAACCAGATAGACTGAAAGACAAACTAATTGACTGATAGATCACTAGACTGATAGGACAACTAGACAGACAGATCCTGAGGGAAACTTAGGATCAGGTAATCGAGTAAAGTAAGCAGGCTGAAGAATGAGAAGCTCATTCCCTGCACGGCTCATAAATAAGTTGAAGCCAAAACAATGTCAGTCCTGTACGGCTGGGAGTCGCTGTAAATAAATTAACTTTTAGCTGACATCTCTTTCATATGCTTCTAAAATACAGTAGCTGAAACTGCAAGACTACTTTGAGTGTTTGATTTGTATACCCAGTAAATGAGCAGACAAAAGCCCTGGACGTGATGCCAGTGAGTACCTGTTTGAGTCTCTTGACCTCCAGCTCCAGCTCGGCTTCACGGCTGCGGGTGTTGTAGTCGGAGTAGCTGCAGGAGGAGGTGCGGGTGCGGCCCAGCCTATCGGCCTCCAGTTTGTACAGCTGCAGGTGCTCCAGCTCCCGCCGCAGTTCCTCAATCAGCTGAGGAACAGAGCAAGGAAAGAGCAGAGGAGAGGCACCTTTAGGATAGCTGACGAGTAGCTGTGAGTTACTTAAGAATATGTGTAGAGGTCATGACCGGGTCAGTAACAATATTTGTACTGAGGCTGATGTTTGTTTTGTCTGGACTAAGACTGTTTTATGAACAGTTGGTGGGTAGATGTTGTTTCTAAACACTACTGTCAGATTGTGGGCCCTAATTTCAATGGTGTGCAAAGTGCACAGTTTGGTAAGAAATAATGCACTTCATGCTTGCACTAAAGCGACTATGTGCTTTGTAGGATGACCGACTTGCCTGTTTGTGCTCATGTTTAGAAATTTAGAAATTTTAGGCTTTAGTGAGACTTCAGACTTTGTATATGAGTTAAAGTAGAGCCCTGTGTTTGAGACAGAGAAGTTTTAGGTCACCTCCTGCATGGCATCCTTCTCTTTCTGATACTCCTGTCGGTTTAGCTTGAGCTTGTCCATCATCTTCCTGTACAGATCCATCTCGTCCTTGAGCCGTAAGCTGGTGTCCTCTAGTTTATCGGTCATTCTCTGTTTGTCCTGTGAGCATAATCACATGACAGGTTTGTTGTAAATTGTACTTGTGTTCAAATGTCCTGAATTGTTAGTGCATGTAATGCTTTCATCTTTACATCTTGTAATACATTAGCATGTGCATTACCATGTTGTACAATTTATGTATTTCAAACTTTTTATACTTTGCAGAGTGCAAAGACATCTGAGTGGGTTGGTTTCACACCCAGAAAACCAAGGTGCTGATGATGGCCTGGAATTAGCGCTTGCATGCCTTAATCAGGAAAAAGGGTGTGAATGCAGCTATCAGCTGCTGGGTGATGATGCCTACTGATAACAGGGCTGACACTGGCACTCACATGTGCCTGTGTCTCAGTGATCAGATTTACCACTTCACCACTGTTATGACGGGTGTGTCAAACACATTTCTGTGGTCTTATGACGACGTCTTTGTATCTCTTTATTTAAGAGACTTAAAATGTAATATAACAAAATACTAAGCCTGCTATAAAAATAATCTTATATTTGCTTGAAATTGTGAATTTGCCAAAGGGCATTGTTTCACTGCTCAAATGAAGTATTAACTTGGATTGTGGCTGAATTGTGCTATCGGCAGGATTGTAAGATCCATGACTTTCCGTAAATCAGCCTGTAAATGCTGAGTGCAGATTTTGACTGTAGAAAAATAATTTGTAACGTAAACAAGTTAGCAACACAACAATGCACACACCTCATCCAGTTTCTCTGCCTGAGATTTGAGTCTGTTCATGCTCACGGCCATCTCTGCATTCTCCTCCTCGAGCTGTTGGACTCTGGGGAGGGGGAGAGAGAGGAACACCGACACAAACAGTAAATTACTAGTAAATCAGTAAAGTGAAAGTAAAGTCACTTTAGTGGATGGATGCTTACAGATATAGTTAAAGGGACTACCATTAACACAATTCAGTTAAAAATTATCAGTTAAATTCATCCAATCAACTGAAACTTGACAGAAGTTCACAAAATTGCTAGTCCCCAATGGCTAGTCACAAGTGACGAGATTATTTGCTAATACTAGACGTCCAGATTAATAATATTGTATTAGATCTGCAACAAATGTACCAACAGCATAAATTGTTGTAGATTGGCAAACCCATGTCAGCCAGGGCCAGTAGGCATAGTGGGTTTGCGTGGGCAGCCTGTGCCTGTGAGTGTGTGTGTGTGTGTGTGTGTGTGTGTACACGTGTGTGTGAATGGGGGAGGGCTGGTTAGTACCGGTTGGTGAGGAGCTCGATCTCCGTGGTCTTGTCGCGCTCCATCTTGCTGAAGGCCTCGCGGTGCCTCCTCAGCTCCTCCTCCATCAGGCGCTCTGCACGGGCCTCCTGGTCCTTCAGCTGCTCCTCTAACTCATGCACCCTGACACACACACACACACACACACACACACACACACACACACACACACACACACACACACACACACACACACACACACACACACACACACACACACGACAATGAGCACACACACAGAAAATGAGGTCAGCCAAAGTTGAAATCTGCACACGTGTCATCTAAACACACAAACACAACACAAGCAGAAACTTATGCAAATAAGTAATGATGGACAGAAAGCTCAGATCTATTAACTTCCTGGACTGGCTTTCTGGTTTTCCAGAGAACTGTGCCAGTGCATCTTGGTGGGTTGGGGGAATGGTGAACTTTCTGAGACGTTATATTCAGTCGGGTATATGTGTTTGACCTATTCATCTTGAGATACTTTTGAAATACTAGTTATTAAACAAAACACAATACTGTATGTTCTTAACTGTGAGTTTCTGTGATTAAATATGTCACCTGGAAAAATAAAACACCAAACTTTTACCCCTTAATTATGTGGAATTATGTGTGTGTGTTTGAGAAAGAAATATATATACAGAGGTGTGTGTGTGTGTGTGTTTCTTGTGGATGTGGATGCATTTGTGTTACCGGTGCACTAGCTGAGTGTTTTCTTGCTTCAGCTTGGACTTGACATCCCCATTCATCAGATTGTCATTTTCCAGCTCGGCGACTTTCTTCTCCAGGTAACTCACCTGCAAACAATGTCATCACTTAATCACCATTCTCCTAGTACTTTTCTCTGCTGTCCAAAACAGATCTGCTGTATGTATTTGTGATCCAGTGCACCCCTAGTATATGGCTTATATTCTTATAATATATATAATATATATATAAGAAATTTGCCGCAAACACCACATACAGCACAGCACAGCACAGCACAGCACACACCACATACAGCACAGCACACCACACACAGCACAGCACACCACACCACACACAGCACACACCACATACAGCACACCACACACAGCACACACCACATACAGCACACCACACACAGCACAGCACACACAGCACACCACACCACACACAGCACAGCACACCACACACAGCACACACAGCACAGCACAGCACAGCACAGCACAGCACAGCACAGCACAGCACAGCACACCACACACAGTACAGCACAGCACAGCACACCACACACAGTATAGCACAGCACACCACACACAGCACACCACACACAGCACATACCACACACAGCACAAAACACCACACACAGCACAGCACAGCACAGCACACCACACACAGCACACCACACACACCACACCACACACACCACACCACACACAGCACACCACACACACCACATGCAGCGCACCACACACAGCACCACGTACAGTACAAAGCTGATTCAATGTCACAGCAGCATATTCTGCTTAAAACACTAAAGTCACATTTGACCTTACACTTCAGCCTCACATAGTAAGTAAGTTAGTGCCTCCCTTCCTGAATACGTGTGGTGTGGTGTGGTGTGGTGGGAGTGGGTGTGAGGGTGTTCCAGGTCCTGCTCTGGGACCGTACCTTCTCTGTGATGTCGATGTCACAGGAGTCGATGCTGTCTCGGAATAGGTCCTCTGTGCTGCCGTTACTGCTGCTGATGTTGCTGTTGTGGAGGAGTTGCCTGAAGAACAACAAGAAAGAGATAGGGAGAGGGAGAGGGAGAGAGAGAGAGAAACCGAGAGAGCACGTGTGAGTGAGACAGGTGAGGACGGTCATGCGAATGTACATTGCAGCAGGACGACTGCACCAAAGCTCTTCACACACACTCGCCACTCTTACACACACACACACACACACACACACACACACACGCACAAGCTGAATGAAAGCCGAGCAGAGGACAGACAAATGTATGGCAGCAGCCCCGCTTACCATCGCTCCTCATTCTCCCGCCAGGCTGGCAAACAGCCAGACTCTCTTATCAAGGTACATCAAGCCTCCCACGCGCTCTGCTGCAGAGGAGCCCTGACTTTCCTGCTCTATCACAGTGAGCCCCAGTTTCCCTTCCTCAGAGCCACTGCAGCGAGTGAGCAGCACAGCACAGCACAGCACAGCACAGCAGAGAGGAGAGGAGAGGAGAGGAGAGGAGCAGAACTGACCCACTGCTCACTGCCAGAGTACCACTCATCACTCCCACCCATGTGCTCACACTCACTCACTCACACACTCACTGAGGCAGACACACACATAGCCACACATGTGTACACACACACACACACGCGCGCACACACACACACACACTGTGGCCCGCGCTGTCCCATGACGGTGACAAACTTCCCCTAAGGGCCTGGTTGCCATGACTCTTTCACCCCCCCTCCTCATCCTGCAGTTTTGTACTTCATCTCACCCACTCCCTGTCTAAACACAGACACATGCATCATCTCACTCACTCACTCACTCAACCCTGTCCATCTCTGGCTCTCTCCTCAATCACACCCTCCTCTTTTCTCTCAAACTTTCCATCTTTTCATATCCATCTCTCTCTCCCTGTCTCTCCACCCCCCCACCCCCCTCTCAATGCGATGACTTCATAGGCTGGGCTCCATTATGGAGATTGTTCATAAAATGGCTGGATGTGTATATGTGTGTGTGTGTGTGTGTGTGCATGGGACTGGAGGTGTTGAGGGCTTCCTGCCAAACATTTATCAGGACTGGCAGGCCATTTTCATCCTACCACTGTGATTCACTCATATACACACGCGCATACACACACACACACACACACACACACACACACACCACACACACACACACACACACACACACACAAACACACACACACACACACGGATACAGAAGCCCAGTGCTACTGGGACAAGGGCAGGTATAGTAACTCCCCTGCTCACAGTACTGAGTGAGTAAATGACTGATTGAGAGAGGGGGGGGGGATTGCTGACCCAAGCTGAAATCATCGCATCTATCTAGAATGCCTTCATAAGCTGAACTACATTTCATGTCTTTCCACTGACATCCTGTGGTATTACTGCCATATATAACTGGGCTATAATAATTGGTGTATCCACATATTTACAGGGCTACACACTACACCCATGAACACATACAACAACTATAGGATGAAAAAACGTAAGTCACAGCCTCATAAATAAAACATTGCCTATAGTGTGACAGAGCAAATGACATCTAGTGTATTTGTTCTATTTACATTGCACAGCATCAGTTAGTAAATGAAAAGGCCAGCGCTGTGAGGTCAACTGGCGAGGTCAGCTCAAAAGGCCGAGACTGTGCACAGACAGGTGGGTCCTTTCGTGAACGACTACTCACACTCATGATCAAGCAACTCTAAATAGCCTCCTCTCTTCACCTCTCCTCTCATTTCACCTCATGTCATGTCCTCCTAAATCTGTCCCCCTATTCTCTTCCTCTCTCCCCCTCTCTTCCCTCCTCCTCTCCCATCCTCCTCTCCTTCAACTAATTACATCATGATCTGACAGTATATTCTGGTCATGGGGTTCTAAGGTAAAGATTAACGCGTCATCCAAACAAACTAGGCAGCCAATCATGCGCCTGTCACAGCATTGTGGGAGGGGAATGAAGGCAACTCACCTGCCAATGGCAGTGCTGGACATCTTCCTGGGGCTGAAAGAACAACACACACAAAGGTGCATAAATGACAACTTGTTTCATGAGCAGTCACACAGTTCAGTTGAGTTCACTTCAGTCGCACTTACAGCCGGGGAAGTGAGGGAATGGTGGAATCAGCGGGGCAGCAGAGAAGTCATTATTTTCTGGGGGCCAAATCTCCAGCAGGAGGATTTGAAGGGGATGTGAATGTTAATGAAAGCTGCTTCCCTCAGGGACATAAGGCCCTTTCTGTAAGCTCAGCAATTCTTTTCCCACCACACCAAACTCCATTTCCAATCAGCCAGCTCTCACAACACTTATTGTTTATATGTGTGTGTGTTTGGACCCTGGCAAAGCTATAGCATTCCAGGACAGAAACACACACACACACACACACACACACAGAAGCGCGTGCACATACATATACACACACACAATATATAGACCCTTATGCAGACAGTGCATGCTGTCTGTATAATGAGCATCACAGTTAAGTGATTTGAATGTATGTGTAGATGTCTGGGTCTCAATATAATCTCTTAATGTGTGCGCATGTGTGTGTGTGTGTGTGTGTGTGTGTGTGAGAGTGTGTGCGCGTGTGTGTGTGTGAGTATGTGTGTGAGCATCATGCAGCCTTTCTCTCGCCTGCTGAGATCACATTGCCCATTAAAACATTTCTGACTCTACAACCCACTCTCCCTCTGCTGTGAAGTTCAGTTGACACATATCTCTGTTCTCCAGGCCCATGCAATGAGCAGAGAGACTGGCCCCTCTCTCTCGGGCGACTCTGAAGAAGTGTTCAGTCAGCAAGGGAGCCTCTATTCTAGACTTTTCCATGCTGCGCCATGTACTCTCACAAACTCTCCTGCCTAAAGATACCACTGCCAGCCACATGTATGCCCTTGTGTGTGTGTGTGTGTGTGTGTGTGTGTTTGTGTGTGTGTGAGAGAGAGAGCGAGAGAGAGAGAGAGAGAGAGAGTGTGCAAACATGATTGCATAAGTGTGTGTGTCCGTGTGCACACATGAATTATAATTAGCGTCTGTATTCTAAGAAATGTTGCAGATATGTTTAACTGGTCAGTGAGGCATTTCTCCAGCTACACAAAGGCAAGGAGAGGAGCTCTCTATACCCAGAACACAGGACGTGTCCACAAATACCCAGAATACCTGGAGAGCCCTCAGGCAGAGGACGGGGCAGTAAGAGGCACAAGTAGAGGTGAGAGAGAGAGAGAGAGAGAGAGAGAGAGAGAGAGAGAGAGTGAGAGAGAGAGATGTAATTTCAGATTTTACATAATACTAAGGCATTAGCATGTGGAGAGGACCAGGAGGAACACTCACTGCATTTTCTGCGATAGTAGCCTACTGTTAGCCACTGCTGCAGCAAACTCACATCAGCTCACTGAACAAGCCTGACACAGCCAACATATACAATGTTAACCCAGACAAACCTCTGGCTGCACTGGGTGCAGATAGTGTTGTTTGGCAGCATGTGTACAGCAGTTCTTATCATCTATTTTAAAAAAATAAAAATTAGCGTTAAAAATTTGCCACTTTTGTTACTTGGAGTCTCCACCCATGGCTTGGAATTGTGGTTTAACTTCAGAGCATCACTGAGGAGTTGCTTTGCTCTCATTTCTTTCTCACCCTCCTTCATTCTCTCTCTCCTCTCGCTCTCTCGCTCTCAGACTTTTCCCCCTGATATTTTTCCTTCACTTCCTTATTGGAGGGCTCACTTAGCAGCAATACTGCTACCATGGCAACCACTTGTCTTAAATGGAATACATCCCATTTTATTTTATAAGCCATAAGGGTGGAGGAGGCTGCAGAAGACATGCAAGAATCTGTAATCTGTACATCACCGAGTGTGTGTGTGCGAGTGTGTGTACTCTGTGTGTACATTGAGTGTACTGTGCCTGTGTGTGTGTGTGTGTGTGTGTGTGTGTGGCTATCAATCCTGTGGATATAGCAGCGCTCATCAGCTTTGTTTGATGAGCTCCAATTGCGCCTGTCCCTTCTGTGTCGTGACCTTTGACCCTTTGACAGCCTACCTGTTGACCTTTAGGTTCTTTAGGCGTGCGTCCAGGTCGTTGAGCAGGTTGACCTTCTTGCAGCACTGGGAGCAGAAGATGTCCGTCTGTTCACTAGTGTAGGGCAGCCGCGCCCGCCGAGGAGTCTGGCCCGCACTGGAGGAGACACAACACACAGGCATGGTCACAAACACAAACACGCACACGCACACACACACACTTCACACTTGTCCAAACATAAAACTATAAACACATGCACACACAGCGCTTCCACTGCAACAAACCTTAAAGCATAATAATGGTGTTCAGCTTCAGTCTCAGGAGAAAGCAGAGGTAGGTGCGACGTGTGTGTGTGTGTGTGTGTCTGTGTGTGTGCACGCGCATGTGTGCAGGCGTACGAGCGAGAAACAGAGAGAGAGAGAGATCTGAGAGATTTAGGGATGGGTGATGGGTGATTGGATGCTTGGGTACTGATCTGGCCAACCTGTCAACAGACCACAGACCACAGTCTCTGGACAACTGGACAACCAGACTGATGCTGCAGTCACAACTACTGATATACAACAAGTCTGACTGGGCAATGGCCTACTTGTCGGCTCCCGGTATTTTCCCAAGTTAGATTTTTAAATCTAAAAACATTTTTAACTTTTACACAAAATGTACACTTTAAAAGACTTTTAGTAAGTGTAAAATCATCCAAGACAAACCTAAAGTCTGCATCTACAAGTACCTGTTTCAGTACCCACTCTCTACTGTGAGAATAGGCATCATGAAGCTTTAGCAAGGACATATAGTTTAGTGCGGAATGCCCCCTTCACAGTTCACCTCCCAGATCCACCTCCGAGCAATAGACAGCCAGGGGCTATCAGTTCCATTAGAGGCTCATAAGCCTCACACACACACACACACTCATCTCAAACTAAATGCTGCAGTAATGAGTTTGGGATCCAATGGGCCGTTTCATTTCGGAGTAAATCCTCCCGCTAACAGGCTAGGAGGGCATGCTAATCAAACTAGCGGGGGGTTGGAGAGATTTCGCAGCCTCACGGTCAGGAGTCATCAGTAACGAGCTCTGACCGGCCAGACAGGGTCTTCGAGGAGTCAACGAGCGAGCGAGTGCACACACCCACACCCACATAGACACACACACACACACACAGACTTGGCAAGGATTAAGGCTGTCGCCAGGTGAGATAAACAAACAGACAGGACACTCAGAAGTAAAAGCAAGTCAAGGAAACGTTTCCAGGCTTTTGAACATCTTACTAGTTTCCCAGAGACTCTCTAATCCTTCACACAGGGGAGTGATTACACAGTCAGTCAGGCCCTGGGCATAGACAATATTTACAACAATAATAATAATAATAATGGGATTGAAGTAGCCAAATGATCCTGAATTGTGAATGAAATAATTGGGAAACAGACAAAATGACAAAAAAACCCACCGTCTAAATATTTATGCACTATGCACTTCTATGCACGATCCACTATAATTATGTAAAGATTTTACCTTTCCATTTATTTACCATTTGATATTTGATGTGCCTGAAATAAAATAATTACTGAATTCAATTTATAGACCTTACTGTATATTTCCTGTTTGAATGTTACTGTAAATGTTCTGACCTGGAGGATACGGAGGAGCCCAGGTCGGAGAGGCCGTTGACGCGGGTCTCATCATCAGGGCAGGGGCTGCTGGGAATGTACTCCCCATCCTCAACCTCGCCGTAGTCCTCAAACTGCTCCTCGTTCAGCGACGCCGACGACACAGTAGACAGGTCAGAGGTCACCGAGGGGTTCATCTGGCCACGCCTACAAATCAAAGAGAAAGTACAGAGTCACCAAATCATGAGTCACATGTTCAAACACATCAGTAGCTCATAGCTCCCCAATGTTACCATTGTTCAACATTCAAACATGATTAAAGGACATCTTTTTGTCTAATTTGTCTTTCTGACCACATGTCTGCTATTGCTAGCTGTACCTTTGCTACTTGTTGCTCTGTGTTTTATATTTGTCCATGGTAGCATTTAAGTGTCCTCCTTGGGGGAGTAAATCCTAATCTATCCTATCCTTGTAGAGCAATGCTGTTCCTGAGGGGATCATTTTCATTGGTTACGCTTTGTGTCTATAGTGGAGCTCTCAGCTCAACTCCAGTCCACCTTGATCAAACACGCGTTCTTCCATTAGCCACACAGCTGACATCCATCAGTACCACGGGAATGCTCTTGATTAGTGAGCAGGTGTGATCAGGTGTGACCAGGTAAGCAAGAGGTGACGACTGAGTTAATTAAACAGAGCAGGGCAAGATGGAAGACATAGGCAGAAATGAGAGTTTCCGTTCAAAAGAAATAACAACTGATCTATTCTACTGATCTACTCAATGCTTAATCCAGTAATTCAGCCAGTCTGTCATGCTGTTCAAGTGATCAACTAGATTTTACTCATTAGCACACAATAAAAAGCTCACATGTGCCACAAAACTATAACATACAGACAACTCTTAGAACAACCCTCAGAACTTTTGCACTTCTCGCAGTGGGACTGTTAAACACCTACACCTGCCCTGAGACACCTCTCTAACCCTGATGCTACGCTATTCCCTGAGACACCTCTCTAACCCTGATGCTATGCTATGCAGAGAGAAGTGTTGAGTGTATAGACTGACTTGTCTGGGAAGTAGAGGCCCAGTCCCTCAGTGGAGCGCCCCCCCTCTGAGCTCTCAGATCCAGGGACACTCTCCACGGCGCTGTCCCTATCTGACTCCCGCGTCTCGCCGCTCTCGGCCTCCTCGTCCTCAAACAACGCACTGTCCACGTCCGCCCGAGTGCACATGGTGATCGACTGGCCAAATGCCACCTCCACTCGCTGTCACAGAGAGAGAGAGAGAGAGAGAGAGAAATAAATTAGGGCACTGTACCACACATGCTGCAAATGCAAATCTGGAAACTGGTTTGTAAACATAACAGGAAATAAACACACACACACACACAACTACCTTTATGTACTAAAGTATAAAGTATAAAGAACAGAGTATAAAGTATTTATATAAAGTATAAAGTATAGAGTATAAAGCCAAACATACAAGATCTGAGAATATTTTGTAGATCTATACCCAACACTCCATCTGAAAAGTTTTAACCTGATGAATAATTAAAAAAAAAACGAAACAAAAAAAACAACATTTCTTCTGATGACAAAACCACTCCCCAGGTATTCATAACCTCCTGTGAATCACAAAGGCAAAAAAAATTGCCTGTGAAGTCAGAGGGCATTAGAGAGAGGCTCATGAATAGGAGATTAGAGTTCCCAGTCAGCGTGGGAACGTCTCAAGAGGTCGAGGTGGTAGCGTTGGGGGGGTTCAAATGTCACGGCAGGACAATCCCACCGGAGCAGAACGCTGCATGCCACCCTGCCGACCTCAGCAGGGCTGCACCAGCATGCACGGGGAGCGCGACCTCGGCAGGGCGAGACACACGGGGCGCGAGAGAGACAGAAAAGAACAAACAATCCCCCGAGTCAAACGACCTGATGACTAATACAGGCATTGAGCAAGTGACAGCTGACAACACTCCAACTCAACCAAAATCAACAAACACACACACACTTAAAGATGCAAAGACACACACACACACACACACACACACACACACAGACACACACACACCATGAACATGGCTACTTGCAAAGATAAAGCACCAATAGGACAGAACTAAATGCATGTTCAGTTCTATGTGAAACGTACATTATGTCATATGCTGGAGCATTTCTCATCTGTACTAATGTGAATGGAGTTGGACTGGAGTCATTATTCTGTGCCGTGCCTCCCAACCCTGAGGAGGATTGGCCAGTTAGTTCACCAGACTGGTTCTGCAGCTAACGGACTGACTGGGAGAGGCAGGAGAGAGAGAGAAAGAGAGTGGGTGAGGGCTGTGGCAATGTGGCAAACTCTAGAACACAGCCTGGGAAACAGAGGGAGCCCATACACACAGAGGCACTATGAGAGAGAGAGGAAGAGTGAGGGAGAGACAGAATACAGAGGGACAGAGAGAGTGAGAGAGAGAGAAAATGAGAGTCTGTGGTGAAGGAGTGTTTAGTATTCCACTGAGACTGTCAAAGGACAACAAAAAGCCACTCAGTGTGTGGTCAGGCAAGGAACACACTGAGAGGTCAGACATGCCTTTCAAAGACACATACACACATAAAAAGACAAATTCACATATTCTGAAATAAAATTCAAAATAAACTATGATTACAGCAATTCAGAAAAACACAAGAGCAATCATGACAGTGGTTAAAGGAAAAAAAGCAAACACAATCTGCTCTTAGTCTCCCATTCTGTGTGGTCCAACCAACAGTGGCAACAGCAGCCAATGCAGCTGCAGCTCCTTGACCCACAAAAGGCAAACAGATATAGAACAGCCACACCAGAGAGGCTTTGCTTCATCATCATCATCACCTCCCATTATCCCCTCTGCTTTCCCCTGCACCTTGGATCAGCTCACTCTCCCTTACTGTGTGTGATCACCTCCCACAGCTGTGTCAGGTGGCCATTTTGAGTTTGGCCGTCCAACCCCGGGAGGAGCCACACAAAGGCCCAGGTGGAAAGGCAATCTGGTTCAGCTCAGGCTATCTGCTTTGTCACTGAAACGCCAGGGTAATTTTAGCCTACCGTTTCCACCCAGCAGGGCCTTGGCCTCCCAGCGTAAGCACAGGGCTTACGGTCTCCATTGCATAAGAGACGAGTGAGACAGGGTGACGTAATCCTTACACTTTGCTCTTCTACAGGTTTGGTTGGTATTAAAGCTTCATTGGAGCTACCTCTGCAGTCCAGGCCAACAATAATAGTCTACATATGAGAATAATCCACTACTACTAATGCTGCCTACATGGCAAGAGGACCTGGGATTGGCAAAGTAACCAGGGGCCACATGTTTACCATAGCTAGAAATTAACCTCTGCTGGTGCTCAGTAGCCTTACATCCAGTCATTAACTTATTACACAGCTTGCCTTCTAGTTGTTAGCTCTATCAAAATTTTAGGCTACCAAATCAGAAATTCTCACAATAACAATAGGTCTTGTTTTTTTTTATTGACAGCAGAAATCAACACAGTTTCTGCAGAGCTCAAAACATTACATCGGAGAGCCGCAAATGACAGAGAGAGACCCAGTTGCTGACATGGTCAAATATATCATCAAACCAGATAGGGCTGTACTGTACGCTCTGTCATGGCTCTGAGGTGTATATATACTCTGGCCGAGGACCGCATCATCTGGGCTTTAGTGAGGTGGCGGGCCTGTGGACATTCATGAATGAGAATGATGGCCAGGAAATGACTTAACCTAACGAGAGGCTCACTCAAGGCCTGATTAGCAAGGGCTCAGAGAGTGGGGCTGGGCTGGGTGATTCCCCCACACCTATTACACACTCACACACACACACACACACACACAGGCTTTGGGATGTATTTATAGTAGAAGCCAGATTGCATGAATGAATAGGCGCTCATTAAGAATGTGAATTACAGGCTGTCTCTGCGTGGTCATACAGACAGATTGTGCGGATACAATGACTTTTGTATATACATATACACAGACACACGCACAGCCACACACACAGAGACAAACAGACAGACAAACAGACACACGGACAGACACACACACACACACACACAGAGTAGAACAATATAGAGTGCAAGTAGTTGTTTGTACTGACTGGCTCAAGGGTACTGGAGATTGGGGCTCAGGTCGGGAGAGGGAGGGTCTGAATAAGGGCTTTCACACACACACACACACATAAGGGCATTCACCAATTTGGGGAGGGGGGGGGCAGGAGAAGGAGTAAATGAGTGTGAAAGAGAGTGTGTGAGACAGGAAGTGAGTATGTGTGTCAAGTATGTGAGTATGTGAGGGAGAGAGAGACATAGTGCATGTGCAAAAGAGAAATAAAGTAGAGTAGTGAGAGAGTAGGTGCAAAAAAAGAGAGAAAGTGTGTGAGAGTGCATGAGAGAGAGAGAGACTGAGGGTTCCTGCCTGCCCAGCGGGGGTTTATTTTGGATCAGGTTCAGCTGGCCTGTGGGTGACTGCTCCAGATCTGTGCTCACCCCCGGAACCAGCAGCAGCGGTGGCATCAGTGGTTGGGAGAAGGCGTGACGGCCCACACCTGCCTCCGTGCACAAACACAGTCACTGAATGGGTCTCACAGCACAGACCCGCCCCCTTAGGGACCAGCAGGTGGATCAAAGCCCGAGAACAACTCCAACATGAATGGGCATTAGTGTAGGTGGAAATGCAGCTGACTCTAAAGGAAACACTGCTTGGACTGGTCAAACTGATGAGCTACAATGCTGACCTTATATACACACGGTGCTATTGTGGGAACTCTCTTGACAAACTCATGGAAAAAATGACCTGGGGGTTGCCAATATTTGGGTAGGCAATAATTCATTGTAATTGGAGTCTTTAACAGCCACTGCCAAAGTCTGAGTTTGCTCTGCAGCTCTGCTCTGCCCTTGAACCTGGGACAGAGGAACCCAGGAGCTCTGTCCTAGTTCCACAAAAACTACATTACCCAGACTTCATTATGTAAATTCAGAGGAACAGCATGTGCCAAGCCACATGAAACAAAATACTTGTGATAAGGCAAAGCGAGAGCAAAGTTCGCCCAAAGCCAGCAACCAGTGGCAGGATTGAAACCATCTGCAGAACCCCCCCCCCTCCCCTTCTGTTTTTAGACCATAGCTGGCTTTGATCACATCTCCCACAATGCACCTCTGCTCACTCCGCCATCCTTTCACTCCCATCTATCAGTCGGCGGGGAGCGTGACATCTTTATTGGTCTTATCATCAACTGGCTACAGCAGAACACAGCTGAGCTCTAAGCCCTTTGAGTTACAGATGGCCCTACAGACAGCAACACATACAGCATCAGTGTTAGTAATGGAACATCATCTGTCCTTATGGAAGAGGCAATAGAGAGTGTGTGCACGGTCTGACACATCACACCTGTCCAGCTGGAGAGCTAAAATAACACTGGAGGATCATAAATCATATACCCACATACACGTCGGCTGGGATTACTATATATTACAAATTACATATGGGATTATTTACATGGGCCTTGCATTGATGGGACAGATACAAATCTCATTCTGTATGTTTCCATACGGGTACACAGCAGTATAAATGTGAAGCATGTTTGCAGAAATCCAGAAATCCAATAAGCCACTCTCATTCAACCATAACCTTTGGTCTGTTTGCTCTTTGTGGTCTCTCTCTCTGGCATAGGCTGTCTGAACTTGGTACTCAGCCTTAGTGAAAGCCAGTCAGATGAGAGCACTAATAGGAGCCTGAGGATGCTGCCCTGCCCTGACAGTTAGAGGAGTTTCTTTCCTCTTTCCCTTCTTATTCCTCTCTGTGGCAGAGACACTGGGGCTAATTAGGCTCTGCACTGTGGAGCTAAACCTCCAGGGGGGAACAGAGAGGCTGGGTTGGGCTATACCAGCCCAGACACAAGACAGTGGCTTTGGAAGAGCTTCTTAGCGGTGCAGACCCAACAGTCTCTGAAAAGTCTCACTGTGTTGGTCTCTCCTTTTTCTCTTCTTCTGTCTCATGAGGAGGAAGAGGAGGAGAAAAGAGAAGAGAACAGAAGAGTCCTCTAGCAGGGCTGATCACATACCCATGCATCTTTCAGATGCAGAGAGAGCGAGAGAAGAAGGAGGAGGAGAAAAAGACAAAGAGGGAGAAGGAGGAGGAGGAAAAGAAGAAGAAGAATAAGGAGGAAGAGGAGAAGAAGAAGAAGAAAAACTAATGAGGGAGAAAAGCAGTGAAACCAAAAGTTCTTCTCTGGCCTCAACAAAGAGTTTCATGTCCCAGGGTCACTGAAAGCTGAGTACACAGTGAGAGAGAGGGGGGAGAGACGGAGGGGGAGGGAGAGAAAGAAAGAGCGAGAAACTTTCAGGAACACAGAAAGACCTGTGGGTGTTTCTGCAGAAGCTTTGACAAGCAGACGGGGCCACACAAGCAAATGCTGTTATTTCGAGCGTGTGCGTGCTCTGTGTGTGAAGACCCGCTCAGATCCGACAGACTTCTCTCCACCCCCAGCACCTGTCTCCAGTCAGAGCTGGAGGTGAGCATCACTGGGGGGAAGTGGAGACAAGTTGAAACTGAGATGAGGCTCTAAGAGAATCACTGCAGCGAGACGCCAGAGAGGCTGCAAACACTCCCGTCTAACCCTGGAGCCAAGCTAGATCCCAGGAACAAATAAAGACCACAGAGAGAAACAGAGAGAAAGAGAGAGAGAGAGAGAGAGAGAGAGAGAAAGAGAGAGAGAGAGAGAGAGAGACAGTTATTATGGCTGAGTAATCTGCCCTTGAGGTGCTAGTCATAACAGCTCCCTCTAGTTTATGAACAATGGAGGACAAATCTGTGTGTGTGTGTGTGTGTGTGTGTGTGTGTGTGTGTGTGTGTGTGTGTGTGTGTGTGTGTGTGTGTGTGTGCGTGTGTGGAGGCGGTTGGGTTGTGTGGTTTAGTGGGCGAAAGGGTTGTCATGTACCGGAAATTTCATCTTCAGCTAAATTTCAATTCAAACATTATGTCAGGGCCATTTCAATGCCCATCAACTTAAACTTTAGCATTCATCATGTCTACTTTCAGTTTTACAGGAAATATCAAGAATCCACCCATGCCAACATTGGAAAGGCAGTTAAGTGATGAACATAGTCATCATTGAATGTTTCCTCCTTTAACATAACACTGTCTTGACTTGTCCTACCCTATAGGCTATTGGCCTCTATTATTTCTCATTCTGAGCAGGTCCACCCACAGTAACTAGTCCATCTGTCTGGAGAATTCCCACAACCTTGCACCCATCAACCCCCCTCCACCCCTGGCCAAGGACACGGCATATGTATGTTTGCGGGTGCCAGTGTTTCTCGGAACTCTAGTCAAATGATGTTTATGCAAAGCTGTGCAAACCAACAGCATGCGTGTGCTGCTCCTAGCATGGTTAGCTCAACGCTGGACAGCCAGTGTGAATGGCCCTCCTCTAGTGAGTGGGGAAAAACTGGCTGAGACCACCTTGAAGTTACTGCAGTAGAGTGGCTATGACAACCATCTGCTCTCAGATTTGCTGCCGGAGAGCAAGAATATGTTAATTCACTTGGTAAGAACCTCTCAACATTCTCCCTCTACAGCTCATAGATATCGGCTTTATTTTAGCGTTACAGACTACAGAGTACCTCTAAAGCGAATTAGTATTATTCACAGGGAAGTACTGTGTGTGTGTGTGTGTGTGTGTGTGTGTGTGTGTGTACACATGTAATAATATCAGCTGCACTTTCTGAACCAGTGTAACAAAAAACGCCTCCTGTGTGGCTTTTGAGGAACATAAACTAGTGAAACAAAAAACAAACACCAAATGAATGGCAGAGATAACCACAGATAACAAATGCAAATATATAGATATAGACTTTCCAGAATACGAACAAAATCTTTGATCAAAGCGTATCAGAGCCTGGTTGGCAATAACCCTGAAAAACAAACGTGGGACGCAAACAAACGCCCCCACATCCATGCCATCTTTCCAGCAGTGGCTTCCTGTTATCCAGTTTCTCTGACACTCTGGGGACGAGACAAAA